>OX381717.1:67933224-68577139 GCA_947462335.1 Harmothoe impar | reverse complement strand
GGGGTGGCATCACATCTACTGTAACACAGGGGGGGGTGGCATCACATCTACTGTAACACAGGGGGGGGGTGGCATCACATCTACTGTAACACAGGGGGTGGGTGGCATCACATCTACTGTAACACAGGGGGGGGGTGGCATCACATCTACTGTAACACAAGGGGGGGGGTGGCATCACATCTACTGTAACACAGGGGGGGGGGTGGCATCACATCTACTGTAACACAAGGGGGGGGGATGGCATCACATCTACTGTAACACAGGGGGGGTGGCATCACATCTACTGTAACACAGGGGGGGGTGGCATCACATCTACTGTAACACAGGGGGGGGGGGTGGCATCACATCTACTGTAACACAGGGGGGGGGGTGGCATCACATCTACTGTAACACAGGGGGGGGGGTGGCATCACATCTACTGTAACACAGGGGGGGGTGGCATCACATCTACTGTAACACAGGGGGGGGGGGTGGCATCACATCTACTGTAACACAGGGGGGGGGTGGTGGCATCACATCTACTGTAACACAGGGGGGGGGGGTGGCATCACATCTACTGTAACACAGGGGGGGGGGTGGCATCACATCTACTGTAACACAGGGGGGGGGGTGGCATCACATCTACTGTAACACAGGGGGGTGGGTGGTGGCATCACATCTACTGTAACACAGGGGGGGGGGGTGGCATCACATCTACTGTAACACAGGGGGGGGGGTGGCATCACATCTACTGTAACACAGGGGGGGGTGGCATCACATCTACTGTAACACAGGGGGGGGGGGTGGCATCACATCTACTGTAACACAGGGGGGGGGTGGCATCACATCTACTGTAACACAGGGGGGGGGGGTGGCATCACATCTATTGTAACACAGGGGGGGTGGCATCACATCTACTGTAACACAGGGGGGGGGGTGGTGGCATCACATCTACTGTAACACAGGGGGGGGTGGCATCACATCTACTGTAACACAGGGGGGGGGGGTTGTGGCATCACATCTACCGTAACACAGGGGGGGGGTGTGGCATCACATCTACTGTAACACAAGGGGGGGGGTGGCATCACATCTACTGTAACACAGGGGGGGGGGGTGGCATCACATCTACTGTAACACAGGGGGGGGGTGGCATCACATCTACTGTAACACAGGGGGGGGTGGTGGCATCACATCTACTGTAACACAGGGGGGGTGGCATCACATCTACTGTAACACAGGGGGGGGTGGCATCACATCTACTGTAACACAGGGGGGGGTGGCATCACATCTACTGTAACACAGGGGGGGTGGCATCACATCTACTGTAACACAGGGGGGGGTGGCATCACATCTACTGTAACACAGGGGGAGGTGGTGGCATCACATCTACTGTAACACAGGGGGGGGGGGTGGCATCACATCTACTGTAACACAGGGGGGGTGGCATCACATCTACTGTAACACAGGGGGAGGTGGTGGCATCACATCTACTGTAACACAGGGGGGGGTGGCATCACATCTACTGTAACACAGGGGGGGTGGCATCACATCTACTGTAACACAGGGGGGGGGGTGGCATCACATCTACTGTAACACAGGGGGGGTGGCATCACATCTACTGTAACACAGGGGGGGGGGGTGGCATCACATCTACTGTAACACAAGGGGGGGGTGGTGGCATCACATCTACTGTAACACAGGGGGGGGTGGCATCACATCTACTGTAACACAGGGGGGGTGGCATCACATCTACTGTAACACAGGGGGGGGTGGCATCACATCTACTGTAACACAGGGGGAGGTGGTGGCATCACATCTACTGTAACACAGGGGGGGGGTGGCATCACATCTACTGTAACACAGGGGGGGTGGCATCACATCTACTGTAACACAGGGGGAGGTGGTGGCATCACATCTACTGTAACACAGGGGGGGGGTGGCATCACATCTACTGTAACACAGGGGGGGTGGCATCACATCTACTGTAACACAGGGGGGGGGGGTGGCATCACATCTACTGTAACACAGGGGGGGGTGGCATCACATCTACTGTAACACAGGGGGGGGGTGGCATCACATCTACTGTAACACAGGGGGGGTGGCATCACATCTACTGTAACACAGGGGGGGGGGGGTGGCATCACATCTACTGTAACACAGGGGGGGGGGGTGGCATCACATCTACTGTAACACAGGGGGGGTGGTGGCATCACATCTACTGTAACACAGGGGGGGGGGTGGCATCACATCTACTGTAACACAGGGGGGGGTGGCATCACATCTACTGTAACACAGGGGGGGGGGGTGGCATCACATCTACTGTAACACAGGGGGGGGGGGTGGCATCACATCTACTGTAACACAGGGGGGGGTGGCATCACATCTACTGTAACACAGGGGGGGTGGCATCACATCTACTGTAACACAAGGGGGGGGGGTGGCATCACATCTACTGTAACACAGGGGGGGGGGGTGGCATCACATCTACTGTAACACAGGGGGGGTGGCATCACATCTACTGTAACACAGGGGGGGGATGGCATCACATCTACTGTAACACAGGGGGGGGGGTGGCATCACATCTACTGTAACACAGGGGGGGTGGCATCACATCTACTGTAACACAGGGGGGGGTGACATCACATCTACTGTAACACAGGAGGGGGGTGGCATCACATCTACTGTAACACAGGGGGGGGCATCACATCTACTGTAACACAGGGGGGGGGGGTGGCATCACATCTACTGTAACACAGGGGGGGGGGTGGCATCACATCTACTGTAACACAGGGGGGGAGTGGCATCACATCTACTGTAACACAGGGGGGGTGGCATCACATCTACTGTAACACAGGGGGGGGGGGGTGGCATCACATCTACTGTAACACAGGGGGGGGTGTGGCATCACATCTACTGTAACACAGGGGGGGGGGGTGGCATCACATCTACTGTAACACAGGGGGGGGGCATCACATCTACTGTAACACAGGGGGGGGGGGGTGGCATCACATCTACTGTAACACAGGGGGGGGGTGGCATCACATCTACTGTAACACAGGGGGGGGTGGCATCACATCTACTGTAACACAGGGGGGGAGGCATCACATCTACTGTAACACAGGGGGGGTGGCATCACATCTACTGTAACACAGGGGGGGGTGGCATCACATCTACTGTAACACAGGGGGGGGTGGCATCACATCTACTGTAACAAGGGGGGGGGTGGCATCACATCTACTGTAACACAGGGGGGGGTGGCATCACATCTACTGTAACACAGGGGGGGGGGCATCACATCTACTGTAACACAGGGGGGGGGGGTGGCATCACATCTACTGTAACACAGGGGGGGGGGGTGGCATCACATCTACTGTAACACAGGGGGGGGGGTGGCATCACATCTACTGTAACACAGGGGGGGGGGGTGGCATCACATCTACTGTAACACAGGGGGGGGTGGCATCACATCTACTGTAACACAGGGGGGGGGGGTGGCATCACATCTACTGTAACACAGGGGGGGGGGGTGGCATCACATCTACTGTAACACAAGGGGGGGGTGGCATCACATCTACTGTAACACAGGGGGGGGTGGCATCACATCTACTGTAACACAGGGGGGGTGGCATCACATCTACTGTAACACAGGGGGGGGGTGGCATCACATCTACTGTAACACAGGGGGGGGGGGCATCACATCTACTGTAACACAGGGGGGGGGGGGTGGCATCACATCTACTGTAACACAGGGGGGGAGGCATCACATCTACTGTAACACAGGGGGGGGGGTGGCATCACATCTACTGTAACACAAGGGGGGGGGTGGCATCACATCTACTGTAATACAGGGGGGGGGTGGCATCACATCTACTGTAACACAAGGGGGGGGGATGGCATCACATCTACTGTAACACAGGGGGGGGGTGGCATCATATCTACTGTAACACAGGGGGGGGGGTGGCATCACATCTACTGTAACACAGGGGGGGGGGCATCACATCTACTGTAACACAGGGGGGGTGGCATCACATCTACTGTAACACAGGGGGGGGGTGGCATCACATCTACTGTAACACAGGGGGGGTGGCATCACATCTACTGTAACACAGGGGGGGGGGTGGCATCACATCTACTGTAACACAGGGGGGGGGGTGGCATCACATCTACTGTAACACAGGGGGGGGGTGGCATCACATCTACTGTAACACAGGGGGGGGTGGCATCACATCTACTGTAACACAGGGGGGGGTGGCATCACATCTACTGTAACACAAGGGGGGGGGGGTGGCATCACATCTACTGTAACACAGGGGGGGGGTGGCATCACATCTACTGTAACACAGGGGGGGTGGCATCACATCTACTGTAACACAGGGGGGGATGGCATCACATCTACTGTAACACAGGGGGGGGGGGTGGCATCACATCTACTGTAACACAGGGGGGGTGGCATCACATCTACTGTAACACAGGGGGGGGGTGACATCACATCTACTGTAACACAGGAGGGGGGTGGCATCACATCTACTGTAACACAGGGGGGGGCATCACATCTACTGTAACACAGGGGGGGGGGGGTGGCATCACATCTACTGTAACACAGGGGGGGGGTGGCATCACATCTACTGTAACACAGGGGGGGAGTGGCATCACATCTACTGTAACACAGGGGGGGGTGGCATCACATCTACTGTAACACAGGGGGGGGGGTGGCATCACATCTACTGTAACACAGGGGGGGGTGTGGCATCACATCTACTGTAACACAGGGGGGGGGTGGCATCACATCTACTGTAACACAGGGGGGGGGCATCACATCTACTGTAACACAGGGGGGGGGGGTGGCATCACATCTACTGTAACACAGGGGGGGGTGGCATCACATCTACTGTAACACAGGGGGGGGGTGGCATCACATCTACTGTAACACAGGGGGGGGGTGGCATCACATCTACTGTAACAAGGGGGGGGGGGTGGCATCACATCTACTGTAACACAGGGGGGGGGTGGCATCACATCTACTGTAACACAGGGGGGGGGGCATCACATCTACTGTAACACAGGGGGGGGGGGTGGCATCACATCTACTGTAACACAGGGGGGGGGGGGGTGGCATCACATCTACTGTAACACAGGGGGGGGGGGTGGCATCACATCTACTGTAACACAGGGGGGGGGGTGGCATCACATCTACTGTAACACAGGGGGGGGGGGGGTGGCATCACATCTACTGTAACACAGGGGGGGGTGGCATCACATCTACTGTAACACAGGGGGGGGGGGGTGGCATCACATCTACTGTAACACAGGGGGGGGGGGTGGCATCACATCTACTGTAACACAGGGGGGGGGGTGGCATCACATCTACTGTAACACAGGGGGGGGGGTGGCATCACATCTACTGTAACACAGGGGGGGGGGGTGGCATCACATCTACTGTAACACAAGGGGGGGGGTGGCATCACATCTACTGTAACACAGGGGGGGGTGGCATCACATCTACTGTAACACAAGGGGGGGGGTGGCATCACATCTACTGTAACACAAGGGGGGGGGGTGGCATCACATCTACTGTAACACAGGGGGGGGTGGCATCACATCTACTGTAACACAGGGGGGGGGGTGGCATCACATCTACTGTAACACAGGGGGGGGGGGTGGCATCACATCTACTGTAACACAAGGGGGGGGGTGGCATCACATCTACTGTAACACAGGGGGGGGTGGCATCACATCTACTGTAACACAGGGGGGGTGGCATCACATCTACTGTAACACAGGGGGGGGGGTGGCATCACATCTACTGTAACACGGGGGGGGGGCATCACATCTACTGTACACAGGGGGGGGGGTGGCATCACATCTACTGTAACACAGGGGGGGGAGGCATCACATCTACTGTAACACAGGGGGGGGGGTGGCATCACATCTACTGTAACACAGGGGGTGGGTGGCATCACATCTACTGTAACACAGGGGGGGGGTGGCATCACATTTACTGTAACACAAGGGGGGGGGGTGGCATCACATCTACTGTAATACAGGGGGGGGGTGGCATCACATCTACTGTAACACAAGGGGGGGGGGATGGCATCACATCTACTGTAACACAGGGGGGGTGGCATCACATCTACTGTAACACAGGGGGGGGTGGCATCACATCTACTGTAACACAGGGGGGGGGTGGCATCACATCTACTGTAACACAGGGGGGGGGGGTGGCATCACATCTACTGTAACACAGGGGGGGGGGGTGGCATCACATCTACTGTAACACAGGGGGGGGGTGGCATCACATCTACTGTAACACAGGGGGGATGGCATCACATCTACTGTAACACAGGGGGGGGGGTGGCATCACATCTACTGTAACACAGGGGGGGGGGGGTGGTGGCATCACATCTACTGTAACACAGGGGGGGGGGTGGCATCACATCTACTGTAACACAGGGGGGGGGGGTGGTGGCATCACATCTACTGTAACACAGGGGGGGGGTGGCATCACATCTACTGTAACACAGGGGGGGGGTGGCATCACATCTACTGTAACACAGGGGGGGGGTGGCATCACATCTATTGTAACACAGGGGGGGGGTGGCATCACATCTACTGTAACACAGGGGGGGGGGTGGCATCACATCTACTGTAACACAGGGGGGGGGTGGCATCACATCTACTGTAACACAGGGGGGGGTGGCATCACATCTACTGTAACACAGGGGGGGGGTGGCATCACATCTATTGTAACACAGGGGGGGTGGCATCACATCTACTGTAACACAGGGGGGGGGGGGGTGGTGGCATCACATCTACTGTAACACAGGGGGGGGTGGCATCACATCTACTGTAACACAGGGGGGGGGGTTGTGGCATCACATCTACTGTAACACAGGGGGGGGGGGTTGTGGCATCACATCTACTGTAACACAAGGGGGGGGGTGGCATCACATCTACTGTAACACAGGGGGGGGGGGTGGCATCACATCTACTGTAACACAGGGGGGGGGTGGCATCACATCTACTGTAACACAGGGGGGGGGGGTGGTGGCATCACATCTACTGTAACACAGGGGGGGTGGCATCACATCTACTGTAACACAGGGGGGGTGGCATCACATCTACTGTAACACAGGGGGAGGTGGTGGCATCACATCTACTGTAACACAGGGGGGGGGTGGCATCACATCTACTGTAACACAGGGGGGGGTGGCATCACATCTACTGTAACACAGGGGGAGGTGGTGGCATCACATCTACTGTAACACAGGGGGGGGTGGCATCACATCTACTGTAACACAGGGGGGGTGGCATCACATCTACTGTAACACAGGGGGGGGTGGCATCACATCTACTGTAACACAGGGGGGGGGGGTGGCATCACATCTACTGTAACACAGGGGGGGGGTGGCATCACATCTACTGTAACACAGGGGGGGTGGCATCACATCTACTGTAACACAGGGGGGGGGGGTGGCATCACATCTACTGTAACACAGGGGGGGGGGGTGGCATCACATCTACTGTAACACAGGGGGGGGGTGGCATCACATCTACTGTAACACAGGGGGGGGGGGTGGCATCACATCTACTGTAACACAGGGGGGGGGGTGGCATCACATCTACTGTAACACAGGGGGGGGTGGCATCACATCTACTGTAACACAGGGGGGGGTGGCATCACATCTACTGTAACACAGGGGGGGGTGGCATCACATCTACTGTAACACAGGGGGGGGGGTGGCATCACATCTACTGTAACACAGGGGGGGGGGGTGGCATCACATCTACTGTAACACAGGGGGGGGTGGCATCACATCTACTGTAACACAGGGGGGGGTGGCATCACATCTACTGTAACACAGGGGGGGTGGCATCACATCTACTGTAACACAGGGGGGGGTGGCATCACATCTACTGTAACACAGGGGGGGGGGGTGAGTGGCATCACATCTACTGTAACACAGGGGGGGGGGTGTGGCATCACATCTACTGTAACACAGGGGGGGGGGGTGGCATCACATCTACTGTAACACAAGGGGGGGGGGGTGTGGCATCACATCTACTGTAACACAGGGGGGGGGGGTGGCATCACATCTACTGTAACACAGGGGGGGGGGTGGCATCACATCTACTGTAACACAGGGGGGGGTGGCATCACATCTACTGTAACACAGGGGGGGGTGGCATCACATCTACTGTAACACAGGGGGGGGGGGTGGCATCACATCTACTGTAACACAGGGGGGGGGGTGGCATCATATCTACTGTAACACAGGGGGGGGGGGTGGCATCACATCTACTGTAACACAGGGGGGGGGGCATCACATCTACTGTAACACAGGGGGGGGGGGGTGGCATCACATCTACTGTAACACAGGGGGGGGGTGGCATCACATCTACTGTAACACAGGGGGGGGGTGGCATCACATCTACTGTAACACAGGGGGGGTGGCATCACATCTACTGTAACACAGGGGGGGGGGTGGCATCACATCTACTGTAACACAGGGGGGGGTGGCATCACATCTACTGTAACATAGGGGGGGGTGGCATCACATCTACTGTAACACAGGGGGGGGGTGGCATCACATCTACTGTAACACAGGGGGGGGGTGGCATCACATCTACTGTAACACAAGGGGGGGTGGCATCACATCTACTGTAACACGGGGGGGGTGGCATCACATCTACTGTAACACAGGGGGGGGGGTGGCATCACATCTTCTGTAACACAGGGGGGTGGCATCACATCTACTGTAACACAGGGGGGGGGGGGTGGTGGCATCACATCTACTGTAACACAGGGGGGGGGGGGGTGGCATCACATCTACTGTAACACAGGGGGGGGGGGTGGCATCACATCTACTGTAACACAGGGGGGGGTGGCATCACATCTTCTGTAACACAGGGGGGTGGCATCACATCTACTGTAACACAAGGGCTTGGCTGCCGTCTGGGATACTTGACTCTCACTAAAGTGCCCTTTTGAATACTGACTATCATATACACAAGAAAACTGTAAATTTTATTATATAATTAGCACTATTGAGTAAAATACACCTTGCTAGAGAGGACCATTTAGAAAAGTCAAACAGCAATGGATAGATAAAAGCACTCCAGCGGTGACACCGGCAGCAGTAAAAAGGACGCCGGCAGCCCGCCAGTGCCATTGTAGTGTGGCAGAACCCTGTAGAATGCCCGGTTGATGTTTGTGTTGTTGGTTCCAGACGTGAACACGGTGGAGGGTATCCTGAGTCTGATCAGTGAAGGACTGGGCGCCCTGCAGCCAGCCAGACGGGTAAGGTGCATGAGGACCGTTAAAGGGACATGCGGGTACCTACACAAAGGCCACCTGGTGGCAAAAATCGAAAGTCATGGAAGTTCTCCTTTTAGTTAAATTCATATTCCAATATATATCACTTTTCCTTAATCAACCATTTCATTTGCCATTTGGAGATCGTACATATATCTATAGCATTTATTAGCTACTTTGTATGTTCCAGGTGTCCAGGTTATGGCAAAATAAATATTTTTTGAAAAATACATAACTTTTTCATTTCATCGATGACCCTCTAGTTTTTTGCTTTTAACATGTTTGTATAGATGCACATTTCACACACCCTTGTGACATGTGAATTTTTTTCAAATTTCCGTTTGATCATAAATCAAACTTATGTAATCCTGAGTTCTATGCAAAATAGCAATAGAATTTCTGTAATATCTGAACAAGTAGCATTTCCCTTTAATAAGTAGAGCTCTGAGCTGCACCATTCCAAACATTTACATCTGAAAATGTTTGTAATAACAGAATTTTATTACTAAAGGAATGCATGAAAAAGGATTTGGGCACAGCAATTTGTTTATTATATCCGAAAATTCGTTGTAACTGAATTCGTTGAAGCGGAATTTTACTTAAAATTGTAAATTGACAGAAGTCCTGTTCCTCTGTCGTCTCCCCAGGAGCAGGACCCGGAGACGGCGTCTAAGATTGACGACTTCATCGTGAAGCTGACCAGACTCAAGCTGCTGGACGACCCCTTCACATTTGTATGTACGACATACAAGTACTGTCTATACCCGCATCTCACATGTAACCCACACCCTGACTCTATCCCTGACCCTGTCCCTGACCCTGACCCTGACCCTGTCCCTGTCCCTGACCCTGACCTGTTCACCTTTGTATGTACGACTATACCAGCATCTCACATGTAACCCACACCCTGACTCTATCCCTGACCCTGTCCCTGTCCCTGACCCTCTCCCTATCCCTGACCCTGTCCCTGTCCCTGACCCTGACCTGTTCACCTTTGTATGTACGACTATACCAGCATCTCAAGTCTAACCCACACCCCTGTCCCTGACCCTGTCCCCTGTCCCTGTCCCTGACCCCTTTACCTTTGTGTGTAAGACTATACCAGCATCTCACGTCTAACCCACACCCCTGTCCCTGTCCCTGTCCCTGACCCTGTCCCTGTCCCTGACCCCTTTACCTTTGTGTGTAAGACTATACCAGCATCTCAAGTGTAACCTGCACCCTGACACTGTCCCTTACCCTGACCCTGTCCCTGACCCTGACCCACACCCTGTCCCTGTCCCTGTCCCTGACCCTGACCCACACCCTGTCCCTGACCATGACCCACACCCTGTCCCTGACCCTGACCCCGACCCACACCCTGTCCCTGACCCTGTCCCTGACCCTGACCCACACCCTGTCCCTGACCATGACCCACACCCTGTCCCTGTCCCTGACCCTGACCCTGTCCCTGACCCTGTCCCTGTCCCTGACCCTGTCCCTGACCCTGACCCACACCCTGTCCCTGACCCACACCCTGTCCCTGTCCCTGACCCTGACCCTGACACTGTCCCTGACCCTGACCCACACCCTGTCCCTGACCATGACCCACACCCTGTCCCTGTCCCTGACCCTGACCCTGTCCCTGACCCTGTCCCTGTCCCTGACCCTGTCCCTGACCCTGACCCACACCCTGTCCCTGACCCACACCCTGTCCCTGTCCCTGACCCTGACACTGTCCCTGACCCTGACCCTGACCCACACCCTGTCCCTGTCCCTGACCCACACCCTGTCCCTGACACTGTCCCTGACCCTGACCCTGACCCACACCCTGTCCCTGTCCCTGACCCCGACCCACACCCTGTCCCTGACCCTGACCCACACCCTGTCCCTGACCCTGTCCCTGACCCTGACCCACACCCTGTCCCTGACCCTGACCCACACCCTGACCCACACCCTGTCCCTGACCCCGACCCACACCCTGTCCCTGACCCTGACCCACACCCTGTCCCTGTCCCTGACCCCGACCCACACCCTGTCCCTGACCCTGACCCACACCCTGTCCCTGACCCTGTCCCTGACCCTGACCCACACCCTGACCCACACCCTGTCCCTGACCCCGACCCACACCCTGTCCCTGACCCTGACCCACACCCTGTCCCTGTCCCTGACCCTGACCCACACCCTGTCCCTGACCCTGACCCTGACCCTGTCCCTGTCCCTGACCCTGACCCACACCCTGTCCCTGTCCCTGACCTTGACCCACACCCTGTCCCTGACACTGTCCCTGACCCTGACCCACACCCTGTCCCTGTCCCTGACCCTGACACTGTCCCTGTCCCTGACCCTGACCCTGACCCACATCCTGTCCCTGTCCCTGACCCTGACCCACACCCTGTCCCTGACACTGTCCCTGACCCTGTCCCTGACCCTGACCCACACCCTGACCCTGACCCTGACACTGTCCCTGTCCCTGACCCTGACCCTGACCCACACCCTGTCCCTGTCCCTAACCCTGACCCACACCCTGTCCCTGTCCCTGACCCTGACCCACACCCTGTCCCTGTCCCTGTCCCTGACACTGTCCCTGACCCTGTCCCTAACCCACACCCTGTCCCTGACCCACACCCTGTCCCTGACCCTGTCCCTGTCCCTGACCCTGACCTACACCCTGTCCCTGACCCTGTCCCTGTCCCTGACCCTGACCCACACCCTGTCCCTGACCCTGACCCTGTCCCTGTCCCTGATCCTTTACCTTTGTATGTACTACATACAAGTACCTTGAACACCCGCGTACTACCCACATCTTTCGTAACCCACATCCTGTCCCTGACACGTTTACCTTTACACGTGCTACATACCTTGAAAACAATGTGATACCCGCGTCTTGTGTAACCCTCACCCCCAACTCAGCCAAATCCTATAATCACTTTTAATTTATGGATCTGAAAATTTATATTTTAGGCCAGCCTGGTCTTGCCTTAGTACTGTTCCATCATTTTAAGACCCCTCGTATAACCCATAGCCTATCTAGGCACGAAAGCTGTGTTTAGTTCTCATATAACTCGCTGGTAGTTCGTGGGACTTTACGGTGTTTATATATTATTTCATATTTATATGAGCTGAAAAATGTATAACTGGATTTCTGTATAACTTTATATAATTCTACCAATGAGGTTTAAAAGAAACATTAAATATCAGAAAGGGTTTCTTTAATGAACAGCACAAAGACATGGTGTTTGTATCTGACCGTGTTATATGTAGTTTATGTAAGTTGTTCATGTCTTGACCCTGCTATCAGTTATCATTTCCATATACACACACGAAATGAAAACATAATGGTGCACTGATAAATATGTAAAAATGAAAACGTACATTTCAGATCGTCGACGATCCAAGCGGAAATAGTTACGTGGAGAATCCATATCCTTTACCACAGGCAGAACAAATAACCCTATAGAGAGAGTACAGTGATTTATGTCACTATGTTCTCACATCATGTGATGCATTGATATGAGGAGGGGAACAAGACGATGAACCATGATAGTGTCTTGGGCCCGTGTGAAACATACACACACCGGCCTACTTATTAACATTAAATTTTAATAAAATAACAGTTACAGAAAAGAAAAAAGAAATAATAAAGCCGGCTGCCTGGCTGCCCTGGGAGATCAGCTGTGACCTAGTTATACCTGGGCACATGTGAGGAGAGGGAAGGTGGTGCCCCCTAGTAACCAATACCTGAACCAGGCGTATGACTCCTGCTTCTAACCATCAATACTGATGCAGTCACATG
This sequence comes from Harmothoe impar, assembly GCA_947462335.1. Lineage (NCBI taxonomy): Eukaryota > Metazoa > Annelida > Polychaeta > Phyllodocida > Polynoidae > Harmothoe > Harmothoe impar. Next base: position 68,564,072 of record OX381717.1, on the reverse strand, counting down.
GTAGTAATGAAATGTCATTCCTACCAAGCTGTGCCAAATTGAAGAGATTATTGTATTTCCATTTCTCACCGAACTCCTGTACAATCTCATTCAGAATATTGACATCTAAAGTAGATGGCCTTGTGGTAGAGAATCAATTTAGACATTAGTGCATTTCAATAAAAAAAGGACTAGGATAAATCTAGTGGTAGGGTGATGCTACACTAAATACCAAACTACCTTGACGTGCTAACTCTGGTTCCTGAGAAGGACCCGGCTATGACCATCACACACTACGTTCGTACCCGGGAGCAGGACGTGGCACTCGGACTGCTGGTAAGTGGGCCCAGAATCACCGCTGGAGGGCTTTCAGCTCCCCATAGGTGTTGTGAGTTTTGGAAATCCTCCAGTTTAATAGTAAGATTAGGGAGTGTTCATTTATAATTAGTAATCACATGGAGGGGTGATTGGGTAAGTAATTCCGACCCCTCTTGAGGGTGGGGGGCCTGTAAAAAATTATACTCCTTTTTAGCAAAAAAAAGCCCGCACGTTTATACTAAAGTTCAACGTCGGGGGATGGCAACAATTTTTCAGCACCTCCGGCGAGGGGGGACACAAAATATTTTACCACCCCCCCCCCCCTCGAAGTTATTGAAATTTTTAAGAAAACCAAGAGATAAAGCTGTATATAATTTTGGAGATTGGGAAAAGGCGGGAATAGTGTTAGTTAACATTGTTTATACACATATACCATGCAAAGTCCTATAGTTAACACAGAGCAGTGCATTATTAGGTAATTTGTCAAACAAACCAAATAAAAAATAACTTGGAGGAAATCATTATCTTACATAGGAGGAAGACGAGGAAGGAACAGCCGAGCAACTCGGAGACATTCAAGAAAAAGAAGACGAGGAGGAAAACACAAACTTAGCACAGGAGGTGAACAAACTTAATATTTAATTTTTTCTATCCATCAATTTAAGTTTATGTTTTAGTTTAGGGTAGATTCACCACTTTCGGAACTGTTGTCACTGCCAATGCAACCCTTTTTCTATTTGGCAATGAACTATTTCACTTACAAATGAGCATGGCATGGCTATGGATAGGGAAGGGTTTGTACTTTATGACCGATTTATGATAAAAAGATTCTAAAGTGTTTTTGTACTAAAAATTCTTGAAAGTTAAAAGGCTAATTTCACCTGAAGTCGGACACTTTAGTGTTCCCTTGTTTCCATAAAGAAATAAAAAGTACAGCATACAATCAATTAGACTGGAGTAATCTAATAGTTCAGGGGTATAATTACCATTAAAGATATGTACGATATTCTCATAGGAAAGAGGTCTTGTACATCCCTGAACCTTCGAAATATTGAAAAAGTGTATATTCTCACTTTAAATATCAATGGATTAGTCCATTTTCATATTTTCATGGCGGAACACCGCACAACATTAGTTCTACTTAATACATCTGTAGGGGTTTACTACGGTAATCATTTATATCCAGGTGACCGAGGAGGGTTAAGTTCGGGTTGTTCCCGCCTGGCGTTAGTGTGGGCGGTATCCCAGAGGGGGCGACTGTCCTCTCTCGGGTACTGCGCACCACGTTTCAGGCGGGAGCCAACCGACACGTGACCATGTCCATTTCACATCCAAAGGGGGTATATAAACCTCCCCTCCTCGTATAGTCGCCAGTCAGTGCAGGCCCGGCTGACTCCCAGCATTACCCTACCCCAATCACTAGATTGAACCAGGACTGCTTCGTCTTACCCTTCGGGTTAAGACTAGATTCAATTGTAATAGGGATACGTTGAATAAAACACGCTTTCTACTTCGCACTTAGAAACTGACGTTCTTGTTCTCTTTTCTGAGATTCCGAACCACTACACTGGTGCCGTGACCAGGATCAGTTTCGAGTAGCAGTCAGGTGAACCTGGCCGGAGTAGGAGAGTATGGGGACGGTAACGTCCCGGAGCGGAACAACCCAGTTGTTCCGACCAGCTTCGAGGGTTTCATGCGTGAAACCGAAGGAGCTTTAAATCCAGGAGCGCCTTTGGAAGAAGGAGAACTGGAGTCCACCCGAGTGGACCAGATGGATCCGGAGGAAGCGAGGGGGTTCACACCGAACTTCATTGCCACTCAGGGCCAAATCATGTTGAACACTGGGCGTTCTTTGTTCAACACAACTGACTCCGTTTTCTTTCCCGGAGGAAAGAAAAGAGCGAATCAGAAAGGCTCATTTCTGGACCCGACGGTATTAGAAATACCGCCACAACCCCTTCGGGTCGTACCCGAAGGAGGTCCCATCGTCGGGACCCAACCTGATCTTAATCAGGACGACACCTTGGATCGGGACAACGATTACCGGAACAAGAAAGAGATGAACAAGCAGTACGATGCTCTGCACGACGAATTGGTTTCGTTGATCTCTGAAAGGAATAGGTACATCCTAGAGAATAGACAGGTCCATCAGGATATGGAGTGGAGAACGGATCAGTTGACCCGTGACAACCAACTGATCCAAGACCAGATGGAGAAAAATCAGGAAACCCTGAAAGCGGAAAAGAAAAGATTATCCGAGTTAGGTCAAGCTAACCGGAAGTCTTATGCCTGTCAACAACAGTATCAGGCGGACCTAGAAAGATACTCTAGGGAATGGCACGCCGCCAAGGACGCTCGCAACCATGAGGTGGAAGACAATGAGGCAGTAAGAACCGCTATCATAAAAGCAAACGAAGAGTTAGATCAGAAGAAGCTCGAGGGCATGAAGGCGGTATCTTAACTGGAAGCTAGACGGGTAGAGTTGGAACTCTACCTAGGTAACCAGAAGGTACCTGACCCAGAGGTGACCCTCACCCCTGGGGAAGGAGTGGAGAACCCTCCGCTCCAAGGAGTTCTAAAACCCACCACCCGATACCCTTCCGGAGGACAGGTAGAGAAAGATGTCTACTACACATCTGCTCCCCCTGCTCCGACGGGACCTTCGGTAACCATCGATCCGACGGCATATTCCGCGGGAAGTGCGTTGGGAGTCGATAGTTATGACACCTTGAACCCCTTCGCTGGGGATAGTCCATCTCAGTATGGAGCTGTTCCACCCCCTTCGGGTACGAGCAAGAACACCACCACCTATGAGGATCAACAGGGGGGGTGGTATGGTTATGATAATTGGGGTGACCTGATTTTCCATCATAACCAGGAGGCAGAGACCAGAGAAGGGAGAACTCCGGGAAATCAAACCCGGGGGCATGCAACCCGAGGCAAGAGAGCCGGGGAAGGACCTTCTGCTGGATGGTCTAGGGATCAGAACCGACAGTACCCCCGTACTGATAGTCCTGATAGACCCACCACTGGTCAGGGAAGTCGGCCTAGACCCCAAACCCATGACCAGACCACCACCGGGAGTGTTCCCCCTTATCCGGGTACCACTTCTAGCCCTCGACTTCCCGGGTGCGAACCAGTCTCTCCAGTCCGACCATTGACCCGAAGAACCTCAATGGCTCCCGGACTGAGACAGGTTTATGATACTGATCCTTGTATCAAGAGCCTTGGCTTAGATAGCTATAGCCGGGGACAAGATGCCACTGATATAATGGACTGGAGCCGGAATCTATCAGATCAGCTGGTAGAGGGGGCCACCAGGGGTGCCCGACGCACCGCCAGGATCACCAAACCCTACAAAGGGAAAGGACCCTGGAAAGATGAATACCAAATATTTGTGGATGACTGCAAATACAATGGGTGGTCTAAAGAAGACTCATTAGGAGCCTTCGTAATCTGGCTAAATGATGGGCCAGGTAAATCAGCAGTCTCCCAATGGAGAAGTACATATGGCCCTTCGGGTACATATGATCAGCTCGAAAGTACTGCTGTATATATCTTTGGGAACCTGGTGACCGTGGATCACTGGTTGGTCTTCAAGGGACGAACCCAGAAACCAAAAGAGTCCCCAAAGATATATGGTCTAGAGCTTCAACGAATTTTGCATCAGGCAAGACCCGAATGGGCTAGAGACGCCGATTACTATATCGAGACTCTCTTTGTCCGGTTTATTAGCGGACTAAGTGACCCGGATCATCAGGAACTAACCAGAAAAGCTTGGAAAAGCGATTCCTCCCTAGCCGATCTATTTTTAGCCATAGATGGTTATGAGAAGAAGAAAATTCTTCTTGCCGGATTGGTGCCCAACCAATCCCGAACGTCAGCGGTAGTTGACTATAGCAGCAGCGGGGGATCCTCGGGTGAGGATTCCGAAGGAGAAGAGACCATTGGGGCTGTAGCCTTCAGTGGGAAGCGCCGGGACAAAAAGTCCGGTGATAACAAAAGGCGGAAACCTTTTGACAAATCATCCTCTAGCAAAAAGCCAGAGAGACCTCCAGGGGACAATTCAAAAACCCCTTCCAAACCTCCCTCGGGTCCACCAGAACCCAATGTTCCAAAGAAACCGGAACCCGACCAGTCCCTCGGATTGGTAGAAGCCATGATGCAGCGTATGATGGCATTGTTTGATAAGAAACAGGAACGAAAAGTTAAACCCGAACTGAGTACTGTAACATGCTACAGATGTCAGGAGAAGGGGCATTATGCCTCCTCATGCACAGCTGAGAAACCTGTGATGCGATTCTTCGGAAAGAACTCGGAAAATTAAAGGGGATCCCTGAGGAAGGCGACTCAGAGATCCCGAAGGAAATATGCCATGATACTCCTGACGGAACAGGAGTAAGTTCACACTCAGTAGTGACGCCCGGACAAATGGGGGACAAGCAGGCGCAGCTTGGGAACCCTGGGGCCGGGGCCATCAGCATTCCAGTCATACATTCGGGAAGTGAGTCGGGGAAACCCGGTGCTGATGCAGAGGAGTATAGTGCAATGGTTTGTGGAACCAGGCTCCCCCTAGATCACCCTTGCCTGGAATACATAAGAGGGCGTGGATTAGATCTAGGTACTGAGAGTGACTTACAGAAGTTCACTAGTAACCCTTCATTGAATGGAGGAAAAAGGTGGTATTTAGCCGCTTCTGTGAAGGGTAGAGTCGGGGAATTTCTGATAGATACTGGAGCCAGCCACTCCATCATCTCTCGGAAGTTCTACACTCTTCTGCTGGGCACAAATGATGACCTTAAAATGAGGGTAAATGCGTGCACAGCCGACGGTAGCAGATTGCGGACGTTTGGACGTACTTTCCTGTGTATCTCGGTGGTGGGGAAGGAGTTTGTATTCTCCCCAACCATTGCTGAGATCGAGGATGATGGTATCATAGGGATGGACTTTGCCGACCTGTTCGGGATGATGTTGAACCCGAAGACAGGTGAATTGTCCATACAGAGTCCCTATAATATCAAAGCACAATGTGTGCTGAGAGTTATCAGTAGTGTAGCAAGTGTCGCACAGACGGTGAAGCTTCCACCGGGGACCATATGTGATGTGTTAATCAGCGCTTCCTCGGAACTAAGAGGAAGGGCCGGGGTCATGGAGCCCGACGTAGCTTATCTCCAATCCCTCGGGTTGGAATCTGCTGATACGTTGGTGGGAAATGCCCAATGGACTCTTGTCCCCATTTCCAATCCTGGTGTTCATATGGTATATCTCCAGAAAGGCGCTAAAGTAGGCAGTGTGGTACTCGCGGAGGCGGTCACCAGCAGCCTTCTGGGGTTGCCATCTGAAGAGCCGCCGGGTACGGCCGTAATTGAAGAGGAATTAGAAAAGCTAATTCAAGATGCTTCGGAACTAGATCCGAAGGAGCAGAGGGACCTTCAGGTAATGTTAAAACGTTGCCGAAGGGCCTTCGCGTTCCCAGGAGAACCCTTAGGACGAACTGATAAAGTCCTACACGGAATTGACGTGGGGGAAAGTTCCCCCTTTAAAATTCCTTACCGTCGGCTACCTCTGAAGTAGAAGGAGGTAGCAGAAACTGAGATCAATAAGATGATTAAGGATCATGTTATTGTGCCCAGTTCCAGCCCCTGGAGCAGTCCAGTCTGTATGGTCACAAAAAAAGATGGGAGTAACGGTTCTGTATTGACTACAGGAAACTGAATGGGATGACGAAGAAAAATTCATATCCTCTGCCGAGGATTGATGAAACCATTGACTCCCTAGGAGGGAATGAATGGTACTGTACCATAGACTTACAGTCTGGGTACTGGCAGGTCGGAATGGAACCTGCCGACATGGAGAAGACGGCCTTCTCTAGCCATGTAGGATTGTTCCAGTACAACGTCATGCCCTTCGGGTTGTGCAATGCGCCAGCCACCTTCGAGGCCATGATGGAGACATTACTGAGCGATCTACTATGGAAGAAATGTCTAGTTTACCTAGATGACGTCATTATCTTCGGAAAAACATTCCAAGGTTGTCTAGACAACCTGGAAGAAGTCCTCCAGAGAATAATGAGTAATGGGTTGAAATTAAAACCTAAGAAATGTCAGTTGTTTAAGAAAGATATTAATTATCTGGGGAGAATCATTTCCACCCAGGGTGTAAAAGCAGACCCGGAGAAGATCCGAAGTGTGACGGAGTGGGAAAAACCCAGGTGTCCCAAGGATGTCCGTTCATTCCTTGGGTTCTGCTCGTATTATCGAGATTTTTTCCAGGCTATGCCCAGGTGAGCTATCCTATCCAGTCACTGTCTCATTGGACACCTGGTAGGCGTAAGGAAGTTTTTCCATGGGGAAAAGAGCAAGACGAGTCTTTTGAATCCATCAAAAGACTCTTTGTTGAAACACCAGTGTTGAAATATCCGCCGGCCGCCGGTCATTTCATCCTGGATACTGATGCCAGCAATGAGAGCATTGGAGCTGCTTTGAGTCAGGTCCAAGACGGAAAAGAAGTTCCCATTGCTTTTGCTAGCAACACCATGAACAAGTCACAGAGGAATTACTGTACCACCAAGAGGGAACTCTTGGCAGTGATTGTTTACACAAAGAAATATAAACATTTTTTGTGGGGCTCAGATTTTACGCTGAGGACTGACCATTCCTCCTTGAGGTGGTTACTTAATTTTAAGGATGCTGAAGGTATGATAGGCCGGTGGTTAGCACACTTATCAGAGTTCGGGTTGGAACAGAAGCAGATCCAACACCGACCCGGTGTGAAGCATGTAAATGCTGATGCACTGTCCCGCAGACCCATAAGGAGTTGTGGAAATGAGAAATGTGATGATTGTGGAGCCCACGGGGCGGTCCTAGCTGGAGTCCGGTTGCCACTGGAATCCAGAGGAACTGGTATCCTTCAATGGTCTATGGAGACTATCCGAAGGTTCCAGGAGAAGGATCCGAACGTGGGGAGGTTGCTCGGGTTGATTCCTAAGGGGATCAAACCTGTTCGACCTGAAATCTCGCTAGAAAATAGAGAGATGAGGAGATTTTTAGCTCAATGGACAGAGCTGGAAGTATCCGAAGGTGTTCTATATAGATGGAAGATCAATCCTTCGGGAAGAAGGATCAGACAGGTAGTGATCCCCCCCGGTATGAGGAGGGATTTGATGTATTATTGTCACGGTCATGTGACCAGTGGTCACTTTGGGAAGAAACGTTCATTAGAGCGCCTGTCCCGGAGATACTACTGGCCAGGAATGAGCACTGACTTACTACGTTGGATCGCCACTTGTCCCGATTGCTGCAAAAACAAACCCGGCCCTGGGATGGGTAAAATGCCCTTGTCCCAGGAACTGTTCGGAGTTAGGTTTGCGAGAATAGCAATCGACATCATCAGTGGTTTTAAAACAACCCCTGATGGTAACACGTGTATGATGGTAGTTACTGACTACTATACTAAGTACACGAGGGTGTTCCCCTTACCCGATCACAAAGCAGCGACCTGTGCGAAGGCCTTTGTGAAAGGGTGGGTATTACACCTAGGAGTGCCTCTGATGATGCATAGTGACCAAGGCCGGGAATTTGAGTCGGATCTATGGCAGGAAATGTGCCATGGGTTAGCCATCTGTAAGACCCGAACCAATCCCTACCGACCCCAGAGTGATGGGATGGTGGAAAGGTTCAACAGAACGCTAATTCAGGTTCTGAAACCCTTGGTGAATGAAAGTATGACGGATTGGGATGAACAATGTGAATATGTATGCCATGCATACAACAGCACTGTTCATAAAAGCACCAATTGCACCCCAAACTTATTAGTGTTTGGGGAAGACATGATCATGCCAGCCGATCTTGTTTTTGGAGTGGTCGGGGTGAATCCCGACGCACCCTGTCACGTGATGTTTGTAGAATCACTAAGAGACCAGTTTAAATTCGCATACGAACTTGTTAGAACGGAGTTACAAAAGAACGCGAAATGGCAGAAGACTGGTTATGACCATGGACTAAAAGTCCGTCGGTTCAAGGTAGGGGATCAAGTGGTGAGACTACACGAACCTCTATCCAATTTAAAATTGGCAAGCAACTGGGATGGTCCATTTGTGGTGACTAGAGTAGTAAGTGACTGTACTGTCATGATTAGATCCTTAATTGGGCGGATCTATAAATCCAACGTGGCTCCGCTCCGTCCCTGGAAGGGGAGGGATCTGACCACAGAAACGTATGGGTTAGGAGTAGATGAATTACTCCAAGAAGTTAAGAACAGGAAAATGGATCAAATAACCCCGAAACGTGGCCGAGGAAGGCCTAGGAAGTTAGGGGTCCGTGATCGGAAGGTGCAGAAGAAGGAAAAAGTCTCGCTAGCTGTAAGCAAACCTAGGCGGAAGAGGAAGGGGACGGCTAACCCTACCTCTGAAAAGGCGCCTTCGGGAGCTAGGTCAAAGAAAATACCCATGGGAGGTACCCGACGCAGTCCCCGCCTGATAGAAAGGGCTGCGGGAACCTAAGCTGGTACACAACGACTGTGTTGTCCTGTACTATGTTAGGAGAAGGAGGGAGGATATTCCTGGCGGGAAAAATTATAAATTTATTTCCTCTTTTTCCGAGAAATTGTTTTGTGTTGTCATCTGTTAAATGTTGGAATATACACGAGTGACCGGGTATGGAGCGTGTAAACCCCCCAGCAGGGTACCAGTGGGTGGTGAGCGGATAATCCGGTGGGTTTGCGGGCATGCTTCCCATAAAAACCTCACTAATACTCCAGCAGAGCTGTTGGTTGCGAAAGGTTCGGCTACTACCCGAAGCACCTGTTTATAATAAGAAGCACCGGAACTGGGTCAATGAGTGACCTAGTTAGGTCAGTCTCGCGGAGGGCCCGAGACGCGCGTGGATGCGCGTGACCTCTGCGCAAAGGGGTCGTTTTGGTTCATTAGATTTCGAATCTTCGCCGGCACGGTGTGCTGGCCAACGAGGAGGATCTAATAGGAACCGAATTCAAGCGTCAAAAGTAGGTGAATACGTTTCAAAAGGAGAACAGGTCCTCCACAAAGACCTGTAGGATTAGTTAGGACTCTTATTTAGTATAAATAAGAGCGCCCAACCCAGCATGGCCTCACGGCAGCTCGAGTTGGACGGAGGGGAACGGCCACGCAACATGGCCGATCTGCCCCACGAAGACAGTGCTGGTGCCGCCAGCCCTGTTACTCGCTTCGAGGAGCAACTCCTCGAAGAAGAAGACATGGATGTATCCACGTCTGAATCAGCTCTCGCTGAGGCTGAACGAAGGAGTCTTCATGAAAAAGATCGTCTTCTTGCTCTAAAAATAGAGAAGGAGGAGGCCCAACATCTAAAAGATACGTGGGATATGTGTGGTAATCCGAACATCGACCCGGATAACCACCCGAAGGATGAGAAGCCAGCAAGACTGGTGAAGTCAACTGGTAAAAGTTGCTACGATGGAAGGGAGATGAATCTCCATCCAGACGTGATGTGCGCCACGGAGATAGGCCTAGCCAGACCTATCCCGAACGACATAGTGGATATGTTGCAAGAATTTATTGATGCGGGAGCTCTCCGCATCATGCCCCCAGAGTGGTTTGCCACCTGGGAAAATCTACAGCAAGGCCTCCGGGTGTGTAAAGCACTTCGGAAGGGCTTGTTCGACGCCGAGATGGCTGACGTCGGGGTGGGTGTGCCTCGGATGACACGCATCTCGGATGACGCTTCGTGTGGGGCATTCGGCGCCACTACCCTCGCTGTGGCTTGCTACCGCAGATACAACCCAGTAGGGATGTTGGAACCGAAATCGGTTGAAGGATATAGGGACTTAATACGGTCCAACTTATCCTACGAGGTCTATCAGATAGACTATAACCGCATGAAAACAATCATGGCGGAGAAGGGCCTCAGCCGTCACGAAGCCATAGTCGAGACGGTGGAGGAAATGGTCAAGACTCGGACTAAGAGTTTGACTCAGTCAGAAGAGAAGGCTGCAGCTAAGGCCAGCAGGGACATCCGAAGGGGTGACCCTGCAACCCGCACTAGCAGTCCCCACAGTCAGGATATCCGGACTGTGGTAGTTGCAAAAGGGGAATCCCCTTTTGTCCAGCCTCGGGGTCGCCAAGCCCTGAGGAATGAATCAGCCCGGTTAAAAAGAGTGCCAGACGCCCAGCGGATTGTGACCGATGGGTCAGTATCAGATAAATCTGATACGAGCAGTACTTCCCAAGGGAAGTCTGCTACAGGGGAGGACGATATGGACATTGCGGCTCCAAAATCTCCTTCCCAGACGAAGGACCCAGTGACCACAGTCACCCAAACCAACCCGACGCCCGACCCGAAGGTGGCTGCTGGACATCAGTCCGACGTCAGCTCGGGAAGCGAGTCGGGTTCCGCCCTGGAAAAACACATCTGGAATAACGCCAGAGGTGGATTTCAGGGGTTCATTCCCTCCTACTGGGGGGAATGCGCAAAAGGATCGGGGCGTTTCTCCATCCCGCCCGTCATAAATTTGAATGGGTCCGACGATGAGGATTGGTGCAGAGCCACCCAAAGGGATCCTCTCGTGAGCGAGTTCTACGAGGACTGGCTTAAGAAAATAGATTTCTTCCTGGAAACTTATTATACCAGGGATCAGAAGGCAAAGATCCGCTGGGCTGTCCGACATTGGGACAGGGACCACCTTGAGTGTCCATTCCAGAAATGCCAGTCATCTCTGGAATTACAGGTATCCTTCACCACTAAGGCAAGGTACCTGCGCCACTTAGTGGAGAACCACACCCATCACTATGTGGTGTACCAGTGCGATCCGGAGGGGGCAGGTACCACTACCTGTTCGGGTCACCTGCATCATAGGCGTGGACGCTTAATCAAGCACATGACCATGCTCCATAATATTGGAGGTGGAGAGGCCAGAGCCAAGGTAATGGCCCTGCATGAACGCGTGATAGACGCGTTCAGAGATGTCCTGAAGAAGGATCCGAAGAGCCTTAATTCTTCTAAGGCGTATTTCTGCGAGGTAGCAGGAAGCAAATCGAAGCTCACAGTAGCGAGGTTTGCGAAGGTCCCGGGTCCACGAAAGTTTGACTTGGATCCGGACCAATACCCACCCGAGATGTTCCGTCGGTCTGCCAATCGAGGCCGGGGGAGAGGTGGGAGAGAACCCGACCCGAGGGACTACTACCGGAGTCGGGGAGAGCCGAGAGGTGATCGGGGACGGTCTCGATCCACCAGCCCGGCTACTCACGTCAGGAGAGGAGGGACCCTCAGTCTGGAGGAGATTGACTCCCGTTATTACACGGAGTCTTCTCATAGTGGTCGTAGCTATGAGGCATCTGCGGATAGAAATACTGACTATCCGGAGATGGACTTGGCGCCTGGACCCCCCAAGACACCCGAAGGCGCGAGAATGAACTCGCTCACCAGAGAGAGATTGATAGGGAGCTGGCCCGACGGGGACGCAGGAGTCCTGGGGAGGAATCCTCCCGGTCCTGGTACGACTTGGTGCAACATGTGGCGTCCACCTCGTCTGCCCAGGGGGGTGTCCTACCCGACGCCGGGTACCGAGGAGGCCCGACAAGCAGACCGTCATCTGCTTCGGGACAAATGGAACCATCCGCCCCTTCGGGAATACACCAGCAGGTGTTAAAGCATGCCGGTAGGGATGCTTCGCGGCACCAACAACAGCCGCCATCACACAAGGCATTCAAGCCTGCTCACCGGATCACTGGGCCGGATGGGGAGGTTATGAAACCTCCTCCCCCGCCACAGAAAGGTCCAGTACCAGCTCCGGCGACACCACCCCATAAGCCGGCTCCACCACCAGGGAAGCCGACTGTGGTTGGGAAACCAACCGCAGATCCTCCTGTTAAAACACAGGAGGTCAAACCTAAGAAGGAGAAGCCGGCGGCCACTCTTAATGTAACGCCTATAGCATCCTACTTTCCTAAAGATGCTCCACTGTCCAATCAGATAGGACAGGAGATTCTGGATGACTTCCAGAAGGAACAGCGGGTGATGGCTGAGGATTACCACAAGAGGGTGGTACAACACTTCATTGAGGGGGTAAGGAAGTGTCACCGGAAGGAAAAGGAGAGCCTTCAGAAGGACACTGCCGATGAGGTAGTTACCAAGACCAGGTTCTTGGAAGCACAGCGCGACAAAGCCGCTGTGCTGGAAGCTACAGTCCGAGAGGAGTGTAAAGATCTCCAGGAAGAAATTCGGGAGATGAAGGCCAAATTTAAAATTTGCCTCGGGATGAAATTCTCGGACTGGGATGGGAGCATGGATCAGCTGAAAGATGCCATCCAAAAGAAGGAGGTACCCGAAGGCTGAAACAAGGCTCCTTCGGGATAACTGAATACAGCTGTAGTTGTTTCATGAACTCTTCGGCTATGAAAGCCGAAGGTAAATATGAAGGGACTATCCCTTCATATTAAAAGAACCCTTAGGTTCTGAGGTAATGATATCCATACCAAGTGTTAATAATATTTCCACATATGTAAACGTTTAAACAGACATTGCACCTACAGGAGTCTACCATTTGCTGGTAGACCCGAAGAGGAGAGCACCTCACTCAGTCGTCCAAGATGAAGAGGAGAGCACCTCACTCAGTCGTCCAAGATGAAGAGGAGAGCAACTCACTCAGTCGTCCAAGATGAAGAGGAGAGCACCTCACGTACTCGTCCCGAAGCAGATCCGGAGATCAGCCCAGTACCCGACTTTTTAAGTCGACATAGCACTTTTGTGAGGTTCTGCAGTATACCGCTGCAGTTCCAGATTATTTATTAAAACGTACATTCTCGTCCATGTTTCTAATATATATATTTATGGTGCTGATACACTACGATAGTTTATGATACTCAGGATATTACCAAAGATCTGTATAAACCATAACTGTGTTCAAACGTTGACCACTTCGGGTGGATGTAAATAAGAGTATGTATATCTAGTTGTAGATATATTTTGTTATGGAAAACGGAGGTGATGAAAATTTTGATTCTGGTGCGGAGAAAAGTTATCATGTATCCCTATGTAAATTTTTTTAGGCTTGTGAGTCCTTTTTAGGACTGGTAATAATTCTTCGGAATTGGTACACTTGCCGATCATATTTTTAAAGGTCCTTATCAGGACTATATATGTATTTCCTATTAGAAGATAGTTACAAACTGTTAGTAACTACTTCGGGTACTACTTAACGTAAAAGTCATATCATAAGGTTTCTATGACAGTGTAATGCCTTAATTCCATTAATATTGTTCATCATATATTACATATGACTAATGGTAGTAAAACCCTTTGTGTATAGTGTATAGACAAACTACTTCTGGTTGTCAAACTATTTTATTATGAGTCTACTACTCAGGTTTTTACCACACCTAGTGTTGTCTAGGGGGGGTAGTGTAGGGGTTTACTACGGTAATCATTTATATCCAGGTGACCGAGGAGGGTTAAGTTCGGGTTGTTCCCGCCTGGCGTTAGTGTGGGCGGTATCCCAGAGGGGGCGACTGTCCTCTCTCGGGTACTGCGCACCACGTTTCAGGCGGGAGCCAACCGACACGTGACCATGTCCATTTCACATCCAAAGGGGGTATATAAACCTCCCCTCCTCGTATAGTCGCCAGTCAGTGCAGGCCCGGCTGACTCCCAGCATTACCCTACCCCAATCACTAGATTGAACCAGGACTGCTTCGTCTTACCCTTCGGGTTAAGACTAGATTCAATTGTAATAGGGATACGTTGAATAAAACACGCTTTCTACTTCGCACTTGGAAACTGACGTTCTTGTTCTCTTTTCTGAGATTCCGAACCACTACACATCTCATATTTAAGTCATCAATTTGATTATGCTATTATCTAGAGAATGAAAAAAAACGGGTGGAAGCTGGTGTCCCACTTCAGGTGAAATTGGAGTGCCTCTTTGAAAGGGTCTGACATATTTATCTATGGTAGTTATCACTAGTTCTTTTATGTTATAAAATCCTAAATACATATGCCTTATAGCCCATGTCTGATATAGCGAGCCTAGGTATCAATTAGCTCCATAATGTGACATTCAGTAACCATGTCCGACATGTGGCCCTCTAATAATGTGTATATTACCTACCAGTGACTCAACCCAAAACAGGGCCACTTGGAGGTATCATTACACATGGATAAACTATGAGTGGATGCGAGGTTTAACACTTAAAGTTAAGCAAAACGCTTCAATTTTACATATCTATTCACATAAATACTTATAATGATATACATAATAATGAAATATAGGCCTAAAGGTGTCCGACTCTAGGTGTGTGTCCGTCTTTGGATGAATCTACCCTATTATTACTCAGAATACCAAGGTCTACTTCTGTGCAGCTGGTGACCTAGTTATGTGCAGCTGTTGGCCTAGTTATGTGCAGCTGTTGGCCTAGTTATGTGCAGCTGTTGGCCTAGTTATGTGCAGCTGTTGACCTAGTTTCCCTTGTGTAACAGCTGTTGACCTAGTTGTACGCAGCTGTTGACCTAGTTGTACGCAGCTGTTGACCTAGTTGTGCGCAGCTGTTGACCTAGTTGTGTGCAGCTGTTGACCTAGTTGTGTGCAGCTGTTGACCTAGTTGTGTGCAGCTGTTGACCTAGTTATGTGCAGCTGTTGACCTAGTTATGTGCAGCTGTTGACCTAGTTCCCCGTTGTGTTGCAGCTGTTGACCTAGTTGTGTGCAGCTGTTGACCTAGTTCCCGCTGTGTTTCAGGTGCTGGGGTTCCAGACTAACTGCCCGGAGTGCAACGCGCCGTCTGAGACCAACATGAAGATGATCGGTATCCTTGGTTACAATCATTAGCGTAAAACCCCACCCAAATTTTCTGGGAAGTTCAATATTAAACTTTTAAGCTAAATTTTGTTGATATCCCAGATGAGGATTGAATGGATGTGAAAGGGGGTATTACAGATTTTTTTGTAGAGAAGATTAGGCAATAAATCAAACTAGAAGGGTAGTCATTATTGTCTATCCATGGTGATCATATTGACTAGCTCATCTTCTCAAAAATGTGATCAATATGACAACCTTAGGGGGTAGTCATTTTTTAACAACAGGGGGGGGGGCAGTGGATATTCACGTGAACAAGTTGAAAATGTTTGGTTCCCCCCCCACTGGAGGGGTCCACATTTTTTGGTGTGTGTCCTGTGGCTGTAGCCCTTTGCTGTACAGTTACCTTTGCTGTACAGTTACCTTTGCTGTACAGTTACCTTTGCTGTACAGTTACCTTTGCTGTACAGTTACCTTTGCTGTACAGTTACCTTTGCTGTACAGTTACCTGTGCTGTACAGTTACATGCGCTGTACAGTTACCTTTGCTGTACAGTTACCATTGCTGTACAGTTACCTTTGCTGTACAGTTACCTTTGCTGTACAGTTACCTTTGCTGTACAGTTACCTTTGCTGTACAGTTACCTGCGCTGTACAGTTACCTCTGCTGTACAGTAACCTCTGCTGTACAGTTACCTTTGCTGTACAGTCACCTTTGCTGTACAGTTACCTTTGCTGTACAGTTACCTTTGCTGTACAGTCACCTTTGCTGTACAGTTACCTTTGCTGTACAGTTACCTTTGCTGTGCAGCTACCTTTGTTACCTTTGCTGTACAGTTACCTTTGCTGTACAGTTACCTCTGCTGTACAGTTACCTTTGCTGTACAGTTACCTTTGCTGTACAGTTACCTTTGCTGTACAGTTACCTTTGCTGTACAGTCACCTTTGCTGTACAGTTACCTTTGCTGTACAGTTACCTTTGCTGTACAGTCACCTTTGCTGTACAGTTACCTTTGCTGTACAGTTACCTCTGCTGTACAGTTACCTTTGCTGTACAGTTACCTGCGCTGTACAGTTACCTGCGCTGTACAGTTACCGTTGCTGTACAGTTACCGTTGCTGTACACTTACCTTTGCTGTACGGTTACCTCTGCTGTACAATTGCTGCTGTGTGTGTCTTGTGGCTGACACCTGCTGGCTCCTTGACCGTGGCAGACATCCCGTTCTTCAAGCAGTGCATCATCATGGCCCTGGTGTGTGAGACGTGCGGCTACAGAGAGAACGAGGTCAAGTCGGGCTCCGGCATCGAGCCCCAAGGGAAGTGCATCACCCTGAAACTGACAGACGTGTCGGACCTGTCACGGGACATCCTCAAAGTGAGTGGAACCTGCAAGTCATGTTATGTCACTGTCTGACATTGGACCAATGTCAATGTCACAGTCTGACATCAGTCAATGCCATTGTCTGACCTTGGAGCAATGTCACTGTCACAGTCTGACATAGGACAATGTCAATGTCACTGTCTGACATTGTCAGTCAATGTCACTGTCAGTGTCTGACATTGTCAGTCAATGTCACTGTCAGTGTCTGACATGGGACGATGTCAATGTCAGTCTGACATTGGACAATGCCACTGTCATTGTAACTGTCTGACATTTGACCAGTGTCTTGGCATGTTAGTGTCTGACTTTGGGTGTCTGACATTACACACCCAATGTCACAGTCAGTGGCTGACAAAGTCAAAGATAATGTTCAACATTGAGGCAGATACCAGAGTTGTGTCTAACTGTGTGTCGTTGGTTACAGTCAGACACGTGTGAGGTGTCCTTGGTTACAGTATGTGTCCTTGGTTACAGTATATGTTGTTGGTTACAGTCAGACACGTGTGAGGTGTCCTTGGTTACAGTGTGTGTCCTTGGTTACAGTATATGTTGTTGGTTACAGTCAGACACGTGTGAGGTGTCCTTGGTTACAGTATATGTCATTGGTTACAGTCAGACACGTGTGAGGTGCGGATCCCAGAGCTGGACTTTGAGTTGGTGCAGGGCACGCTGGGCGGCCGCTTCACCACCGTGGAGGGACTACTGGTCAACATCAAGTACCAGGTAAGGGGGTAACATGTACCCGTTATGTAGTGGGTAGGGGGAAGGTGGCATTAACCCATTATGGACAGGTGGGGGGTGGGGGTTAAATCAGGGTTCCCAAAAATCAGTTAGGAGTCAGTTATGTTTTGATTTTAAGCCATGCATCATAACAACAAAGAATGGTATTTGACATAAAAATGTTGCTATTAAAAATCAGTTGTAAAAATATTCCGAGCCAAATTTCAAAATGCTACTAGAGACACCAAAATGGTTGTAAGAGCTGTGTGCCGAGTGTTGATTGGTTCTTTGTATGCCGAGTGTTGACTGGTTGTTTGTATGCCGAGTGTTGACTGGTTGTTTGTATGCCGAAAGTTGACTGGTTGTTTGTATGCCGAAAGTTGACTGGCTGTTTGTGTGCCGAGTGTTCATTGGTTGCTTGTATGCTGATTGTTGATTGGTTGTTTGTATGCTGAGTGTTCATTGGTTGCTTGTATGCTGAGTGTTCATTGGTTGTTTGTATGCTGAGTGTTGATTGGTTGTTTGTATGCTGAGTGTTGATTGGTTGTTTGTATTCTGAGTGTTGATTGGTTCTTTGTATGCAGAGTGTTGATTGGTTCTTTGTATGCTGAGTGTTGATTGGTTGTTTGTATGCTGAGTGTTGAGTGGTTGTTTGTATGCTGAGTGTTGATTGGTTGTTTGTATGCTGAGTGTTGATTGGTTGTTTGTGTGCCGAGTGTTGATTGGTTGTTTGTATGCTGAGTGTTGATTGGTTGTTTTTATGCTGAGTGTTGATTGGTTGTTTGTATGCCGAGTGTTGATTGGTTGTTTGTATGATGAGTGTTGATTGGTTGTTTGTATGCTGAGTGTTGATTGGTTGTTTGTATGCTGAGTGTTGATTGGTTGTTTGTATGCCGAGTGTTGATTGGTTGGTTGTATGCTGAGTGTTGATTGGTTGTTTGTATGCTGAGTGTTGATTGGTTGTTTGTATGCTGAGTGTTCATTGGTTGTTTCAGCTGACAGGAAAGAACCCGTTCATCATGGGTGACTCGGGAGAGACGTCGACCGCCTCCCGGCTCCAGCACTTCTGTGACAAACTACAACGGGTGAGCATAGCTGTTATTGTTTGTTGAGCGCTCCTGTGACTAAAGATTTCAAGCCCCTTTATTCCTTACGCATATGTAGGGAGCTTACGAGTCATTTAAAGGAGAGATTTTGGGGGTCAGGGGGCCTTACATCTGTGCTTAAACGAGACCTGCGTTCTTTTGAGAGTCCTGCGCTTTAGGACTCAACACCCAAGTACCACTAAATCAGTTAGCAATGGTTAATTCCAAAGAAATGTGTTAAAGCTGTACATATTATACATCATTTTAACTGTCTATAATTCCTTCTTCAAATGCCATAAAGGGACAATGGGCGACATCAGATATTCCTTCATTGTACTCTTGGACCAACAAGTTGTCTTCACACCTCAGTCCTATGCATATATAAGACCTGTGCTTATAGGAAATAAATAATGGGATTACTCCACTTTGCACTCTGTGTGAGCTTTGGTTGCGTTAGGATAGGATAGAGAGGGTGTGTCTTTATTAGTTTCATGGTAGGATGAGTGACATCAAGTTCAGGGGGGTGAGAAATCTCCGCAGAAACTTGGAAATCCGAGCTTTTTATCCTCACCAGGACAGTTCCTGAGATTCACCCAGATCCAATGAGAAATTTATTTCCCTTTATGTAGGGGAAGGGGACTTACAAATGTCATCAGATCAGAACACCAAAATACTTGATATTGCACCATTTAGCTTCTAGATTTCAAAAATTTTTCCCAGGCATTGTTAAAGTATGAGAATTACAAGGGCTTGGAGTAGATGAGCCCGCTCCATCCAGGGCCTGGTCACTTCTTCATAAGCCACCTTCAGAGGAAATCATCTTTCCCATTTCACACGGCTGCAGGTTGACTGTGTGGTTGTGTAGGTAGGATGACATCAAGCTGACTGTGTGGTTGTGTTCACGGTAGGATGACATCAAGCTGACTGTGTGGTTGTGTTCACGGTAGGATGACAAGCTGACTGTGGTTGTGTTCACGGTAGGATGACAAGCTGACTGTGTGGTTGTGTTCACGGTAGGATGACAAGCTGACTGTGGTTGTGTTCACGGTAGGATGACATCAAGCTGACTGTGTGGTTGTGTTCACGGTAGGATGACAAGCTGACTGTGTGGTTGTGTTCACGGTAGGATGACAAGCTGACTGTGTGGTTGTGTTCACGGTAGGATGACAAGCTGACTGTGTGGTTGTGTTCACGGTAGGATGACATCAAGCTGACTGTGTGGTTGTGTTCACGGTAGGATGACATCAAGCTGACTGTGTGGTTGTGTTCACGGTAGGATGACAAGCTGACTGTGGTTGTGTTCACGGTAGGATGACAAGCTGACTGTGTGGTTGTGTTCAGGGTAGGATGACAAGCTGACTGTGTGGTTGTGTTCACGGTAGGATGACATCAAGCTGACTGTGTGGTTGTGTTCACGGTAGGATGACATCAAGCTGACTGTGTGGTTGTGTTCACGGTAGGATGACAAGCTGACTGTGTGGTTGTGTTCACGGTAGGATGACAAGCTGACTGTGGTTGTGTGTTGTAGATTATAGACGGTAGGATGACAAGCTGACTGTGGTTGTGTGTTGTAGATTATAGACGGTAGGATGACAAGCTGACTGTGGTTGTGTGTTGTAGATTAAAGACGGTAGGATGACAAGCTGACTGTGGTTGTGTGTTGTAGATTATAGACGGTAGGATGACAAGCTGACTGTGGTTGTGTTAACGGTAGGATGACAAGCTGACTGTGGTTGTGTGTTGTAGATTATAGACGGTAGGATGACAAGCTGACTGTGGTTGTGTGTTGTAGATTATAGACGGTAGGATGACAAGCTGACTGTGGTTGTGTTAACGGTAGGATGACAAGCTGACTGTGGTTGTGTGTTGTAGATTATAGACGGTCGGATGACAAGTTGACTGTGGTTGTGTGTTGTAGATTATAGACGGTAAGATGCTGGACATCCACCTCATCCTGGACGACCCGGCCGGCAACAGCTACATACAGGTAGGGACCTCCTCATGGACATATTAGCCATATTTCTTGATTTTTCTTCATGTCATTTATTTTTCATATGATACTACCGTAAAACCTCGCGTATAAGCCGTGGCTAGTACGAGAGTCAGATCGGCGGTGCGACTTATAGCATCGGCCCAGGGTCGGGGTTAGGCCTGTACAGGGGGGAAAAATCTGTTCTCAAGGAAATGGTACAGGCGCAGTCTGTAGACACTTTATTTAAAAAAAAATTGAATTCTCTAAAATATGGTGCGTGAAATCTGTAGACCCAACTCTTTCTTTGGTGTGGCCTAAGGTGTGCAAAATCCGTAAACTTAACTTCCAGTAACTCACTTTTTTACTTGGTTTCTCCACATTACAACCTAAATGTCTTCCCGACAGGAATCCGCAAAGCTAGATATATATGCGGAATTGCATTTTTTTTTATCACATTTGCAAAAAAATTATACCAGTGAAAATATATATATGTTTACAGTAGTGATGATAATAAACTGATGTGTGGTTTTGTTTCAGAACTTGTACGCCCCGGAAGCAGACCCGGAGATGAAGGAGGAGATATACGAGCGGAATCACGAGCAGAACGAGGAGTTGGGGCTGAACGACATGCGGACAGAGAACTACACCTCCTCCTGACCTACACCTACCGTGTCTGACAGCCGTGTTAATGTTACCAAGCTGTGTTAGAGCACTGCTGTGGATATTGCAATATAGTAAAACCTGTACATGTATATGATACCATGGACCTGGACAATGTGTCTGGTACTATTCCATGATAATATCGATCTTTGAGGGGATTTTTTTCATGGGGTTTTGTGTATATTAATGTTAACGGGGAGGGACATCATTGTTTAGATAATAAGCTGTTTTGTTACAAAATTGTCTTCAATACCAATGTTGTCTCTTGTGATGAAATTATATATTTATACCGTAAAACCCTGCTTGTAAGTCGACTTGGACTTTAGGAGGAAAATCAACTTAAAGCAAAAATAAGTTTCAAATAAAAATCGACTTATAGGCGAGGTGTTACGGTAAGCGACCTGAATGCTTGTTACGTTGAGTACAGTACTCGTGTGTGAGAGACGACCCTAGGCCACTTTTTTTTTTAAGTGAAAAAAAGGGTGTTTTCTTTCTTGGTGCATAAATACGAATGGAAATTTTGACTTTTTGCGAGCAATTTTCAAATTTCAGTAATTCAGAGTTAGAATGCACTTCTAGCTTAATTTGGTACCATATTTGCCAATATTCTTCCAATTTTAAAAATTTAAAAAAGTTTTCCCAAGTCATGATTTTTATGATACTCACGTTGTTTTTTTTTTGAGTGGGAGACTATATTTGTGCTGTTTAACGTGAGGCTGCCTGCGACAATCCTGGTCTTTACCAAGGAGTGTATCAGCACTAACAGGGGGCACAGTGGAGCCCTATCCCGTCATTTGATGTAAAGTTGTCCATGGTTCAATGTCAGGGGTCTCAAATCTCCACAGACCTGCGGAATTCAACATTTTTAGTATCCCTGTGATTCGTCTAAATCCACTGAGGAAATAATCAATTACCGTACCATCGCGATAAACCGCCGGTTTCGAAAGAGCGCCGGTCTTGTATGAGCGCCGGGGGTACAGGTCTCTTGAAATCTTCCTTAAGCACTAAAATAGGATCTCGTATAAGCGCCTGTGTTGGGTTTAAAGGCTCCGCCAAATTGAAGAGCGCCCCGGCGTTTAATCGCGACGGTACGGTATATATAAAGAGAGAGGGTGTTCACTCTTGACAATTTTATAGTACCTCAGCCCTAATAGATTTACTCAAATTCAAGCATTTACATATGCAATTCCAATGTACCAGTGAATAACAGGTTGATTTTAAGTGTACAAACCACCATAAGTGTAATATTTCTTGATGGAAAAGCGTTGATTGCAATGCCTCCGAACGCAGCCTAATGGGCTTCAGCAGAAACCGTTTTCGACATCAGACAGCCCTTTTTCGTAGACTGTCTTCCATGTTGTATTATAATAAGTTATGAAGACAAGACTTACCTGTCATCCTAAACCAAACTGTACCAATAACTGAGGAACTCAAGTAAACTGAAGAACATGGATTAGCTGTAATTTAGATTTATAACAGAGCGGGTCACCGAGAGGTGGACATACCGCCTCCCTCCGCACGCTGTGGGGGTAGGGTGGGATATTCAGGTATCACCATCATCAATATTTGTCGATGAAATAAAATTCATCATAATAACAAAGTGTCCTTTCATTACTGACATCTATGTAAAAGCAGTGCCATGAAACTCCGTCTGTAGGACGACCCAGCCTGTAGACCAACCCCTTGTTTGGTTAAAAGAATATCTAACTGTATCTAAGGGCTATGTAATGTGCTCTATTGTGTATCTTGGGGGGTATGTGAGATGTCTAACTGTGCGTAGGGTGAATATTAATAAGCTAGAAACCAGAGTGATTATCATTAATAGAGGTGATGTACTCATACCTACCCCCAAATGGGTCCACAGGATGTCAATGAAGCCATGTTCTTGTTGCTATGGTACATTGTTGCACAGCAACAGTAGATGCCTACCTAGCAACCATGTTACATGAAACAACTTTTTTTTTTTTGGTCTAAGGCCAAAAAAAAAGGTTGTATGAGGTCACCTGACTGACCCTATCAAAACAGGGCCAACCCTATGTTTTTACTCGTTTTT
This sequence comes from Harmothoe impar, assembly GCA_947462335.1. Taxonomy (NCBI): domain Eukaryota; kingdom Metazoa; phylum Annelida; class Polychaeta; order Phyllodocida; family Polynoidae; genus Harmothoe; species Harmothoe impar. Next base: position 68,541,126 of record OX381717.1, on the reverse strand, counting down.
GGTCAATTTTAGGTGTTTGTACTAGTACTTTTAAGTTGAAAAATAAAGTTGAAAAAAAAGAATCCTACCTACCGACCCTCCATTTTCTTTCCATGTTACCTGAAACATACCTTTTTTTTTGGCCTAAAGATTACATGTAGGTGATTTGAATTGCAATGATTAATTCTATACTATGAGAGACATGAGCAAGTCTACACCATGCCGAGAGGGACCTCTAGCTTGGTTTTAAACCAGCTACTACTGTTTTGGTTTATTGACTCAGGGTTACCACCCAGAATCTTTTGTGACGCCTTGTGAGGGGTCACATCAAGATAGTGAAACTTAATTTTTGAGTGTCAATTTTGACATGAATTCATGGTTCAAAAAATTTGAAAACTTGACAGATGGACAGACATGACACTCAGGTACATGGAACATCAGTCACTTTCATCAATGTTCCACTTTAAGCATTTAAAACATTTAGATAAAAATATGTGACAAAAAAAACAAAAAAACATGTACAGAGAAATTAAACACTAAAGTACTAGAATGGATTTTCGTCTCCATTACAGTCCACACAATTTCAGTGCTAAGCCAATGAGAGCTATCTTGCATTATAGTGTGAGACACTTTTTGTAAGACCTTTTTGGTATATTTCTCTTGAACTATCTTGAATTATCTTGAATTACATCATTATGTGGACAGGTGCTGTTGTGATCACAGGTTTTAACAAGACCTCGCAAAAACTGAGAATGCAAAACGGAGAACGCAAAAGCAGAGAATGGGATCATGGGCGGGGGTACCGGGGGCAGGGAGAGTGGGGGCGGGGAGAGTGGAAAACGGAAAAATCAATGTCACAATATGGCAGTGGCATGCATGTAAAACTTACAGGGTTTGCTCTGACGAAACAAAAATTGCGAATATCTTCACTGTTTACGCTCCGATTGGCACGATTTTTGGAAGGGTCGGAGATCTAGAGCGTTGGCCGCCGACTGACACATCGTAACAGAAACAAAGATGCCGTTGCCGTTTACGCTCCAATCGACTCGCTTTTTGGCCGAGACGTAAAGTGGCTGTTACGGGCTGTCAGGCGACGATGCCCACAGCCACCTGCTGGCCCCCAGCCATCTGCTTTTCCACACCCACCTGCTTGCCCATACCCACCTGCTTGCCTGGAATTTGACTAAATAAGTCATGTGACCTATCAAAGTGGGTCAGCGTTTCCTGGAGGTTATGATTTTGCTGTCAATCATTGAGAAATAATTTATTGTATTAAAATTAGGGACATGGCTTATGGGGAATTGGCATGGTCATGGGGAATCGGCATAAAGTGTGTGGATTGGGTGGCGCGGTCTTATGGGCTCACTAGATATGGATGCTCTCAGAGTTGACAAATAAATAATTGTTCCCGAAATGATTTTGCAGCTTCAATCTTTCAGTTAATAAATTCAATCACTTAATCACCCTGACCCTGATGTAAATCACACCTTCAATCTTTCTACACTGTCATGTGTGTGTGTGTGTGTGTAGCTGGCCCATCTCCGTCACCACCTCTCACCCAGGAGTATAAGCAGACGCTGTTCTCTCATAAAGCTGATATCTATCTGGGACAACCCACCACAGGGGCCAGGACCCAGTCTGCATGGCGGAGTGGATAGACCAACATAACCATCAAACAAAAATTGAAACCTGCAAGGCTGTCATGAAGTCGTCTTAGAAGAAGACCTAAGGGTCTTACAAGTGAGGGCTTTAAAAGGTGAGGTTAAGAATTGAACCCTCTGGCACTCCATACCACGGGTTCAGCTGAGAAGATCTTTTAGTGTTTTCTCTTTGTTGAATTACCATTTTTATATATTTGAAACTTCCCCTCTATAGTTTTTTCATTTAAAAAAAAGAAGATAGCTCACAATTTACTGAATTGAGAGCTTTTTTAATATCTTTGAAGGTGACTACTTTGTGGTTACCAATGTTTCTCTCTGTGTCGACAGGTATCATCTATTAAATCACCAATTTGGTTGTTATAAGATCTCTTTTTTGGAAACTTAATTATCCGTCTACTCTTTATGTTATGTTTACTATTATCATAGTTTATCACAGAAAACCAGACATGTGCTTTTCAAATTTCAATTCTTATTTGGAGTTCATCGTTTGTTGACACAATCATGGTTTGGAAGTAAAGATGTTGGTAATCTGGGTGCCTTTTTAAATGTTTTTTTTAAATCAGGCTGTGGTGATGCACGTACATTCATTTCCCAACTACACAGTACTCTATCTGATCATAATAAACGGGAACCGGTAACTAGCTTGCTATGAAGATAGATGATGCAATATGACAGGCTATTCAAAATGGAGCGTTTCGAGTAGTCACACGCTTGCAACGTCGGCTCCGCACAATTTACTACATAACTTTAGTTCAAATTGCTTTGTCAGCAAAATTCCTGCGACAAAGTTCGAGAACTAATTACTGCGATCACTTTGATACAACTTTTAATCATGGGTGACGGAAATTCGAGGAAGGAGGAGGAAAATAAGAAAAAAACGTTAGGCGCAGCGGAAGATTTGACGGAGCGCAGCCATGAGCGGCGCGGATCTAGAAGCGCGAGCAGAAGGGGAGCAGCTCAGGAGCAGATTCAAAAAGAGGTCAACGATCAAAATGAATCAGGTAAGGGTGCTACATTGATTACCAATGATGAAAATGTTGATGAGAAAGCAGTTAGTGATAATATTGCACAAATTAACATTGATGACATGTCAAACAGGGAAGTATTTACTCTGATGCTTGCCAAGCTAACTGGGCTCGAATCAACTCAAGTTAGTCATGATGACATGAAATCCTACATGGATGAGATGAAAGAAGACTGGCTGGTACACACAAGCAGACTAACAGTTGAAAATGAAAAGCTTCACAAGGAAATGGATACTTTAAGTATCAAATGTGCGGTACAAGAGAGAAAAATGAAGAACCTTGAAGAGAGGCTCCAGTTGCTTGAAGTTGAAAGAAAACAGAAAAACATGGTCATCGAGGGCATCCCAGAAAAAGACGGTGTCAATGTCAGGGCTCAAGTGGACAATCTCTTTAGGACAATTGGGGTGGATTTTACCACAGACAGCACAGAAGCTTGTTTTAGGCTAGGGATTCAGAGAGACAATCAAAGAAAATCAAGACCGGTCATGGTTCGATTTGCCACACTGAGGCAAAAACAGAAAGTTTACTCCAAGATTTCTTCAATCAAGGGAAACAATGAATGGAAATTGTCTCTAACTGACGACCTGTCTTTTGACGAGCAAAATGATAGAAGGGATTTGGTGGCCCTAGCAGGCTTCATTAAATCAAAAGGAAGAGAAGCTAAAGTTCTAGGTATGCAGCTGGTGGTAGGTCAGAAAAAGTATCGTCATGACCAATTGCACACACTTCCAAAAGAGATAAATATCTCAAATATCAAGACGGTTACAACAGAAGAGGGAACACTGTTTGACTCTGGTTTCAGCCACATCTCACCTGATTTCCCTTGTGAAATCAATCACGAAGGAGACAAATACTTCAGTGCAGCGCATCTGTATCTGTCAGTACAAGCAAAAGAATGCGGTGATGAATTAGCAGCGCAAGAGATAATTCAGACTGAGAAATTATCTGAAGTCAGAAAAATTGTTTCTACTCTGAAAAAATCATCAAACTGGGACAGCAAGAAGAAGATCGAAACCATAACCTTAGCCAACACTCTGAAATATGAGCAACATCAAAATTTGAGAGACTTGTTGAGCGATACCAAAGGGCCAATAATTTCCTGCAATTACGACTCATATTGGAGTGCGGGCATGGTAATGTCTCAAAAAAACTACATTAAACATGCGTCTATCCCGGGAAGAAATGAGCTAGGAAAAATCATCCAGAAGATCAGAGATGGTTATTGACTTTAATTGGCCTTTTAGGTCTACTATTGCCCTTAAAATACATCATTTAACAAATGTAAACAAAGGCGCACGTGCTTTCTCGGCATTCAAAACATTCCACGCATACTTGTTGACATTGGACATAGTTACGTTGCTTAGATACGGGGAGCATTGCTAGTTACGTCAACAATTGAAAATCATCGCGCGCCGCTTGACCCCGTTCTGGGATGCGGAGAGCGACTGGTTGCCATAGGAACGTAACTCGCTACGTAATCTGTGACGTCACAAAACGTTTCATCGACAAAAACAATTTCAACCGCTCGTCATTTGTGGATGTTTTCTTGGACATATTCACCTTTTAAGAACTCTAATAATCACTTTCCAGTTAATACTGGTGTTGCTGATAACGTCTAGAAGACAACTACAGCCGGAAATTATGCATTTGTTGCAATACAAAGTTATTACGGACGGAAGAGCAGGTGAAGTAGATCTATTTTCAAAGATCTTGAATGAACAGTGCCTAATACACAATGCTGAGTTTGAAGTATGCAACATCGCCAAAGCTGGAATAGAGGAAATGGGATTCTATATTGATGACCTGATAGATGACGATCCAAATCCAACATACTACGTGTGTGGGGGTGTATTTGATCTTCTACATGTTAACTATGACGGAACGACAGAATTCAAGTTTGGAGATGAAGAGGAGGTATATGAAATACTCAAGGATAGCTTCTCAAACACCTTCGATTACTTAAAATATAGGCATAGTAATAACAATATTAAGATCCCAACTGTCACAGGTACATGTACATAATGGAGTCATGTGACTACTACTCAGGCCCTGAGTCACAGCTTCACCTCAATTCAGGGCTGATGAGTTTTAATGGCTTCCTGAGAGACTATAACAATGACTATGACTCAAGCACAGCAGATCTAGCACAAGTAGTCCATGTATTTGATGACTACACTTCAAAATACCAACATCAATATGAGAGACTTATAGGAGGACTAGAGCCAAATCTGGAGACAATGCTGCTGTGATCTCAAATCATAAACGATGATGTCACATACAATTACAGGTATGTCAGAATTGCATGTTATCATGCTCACAGTGACTATATGTTAAAATTTGTGCATATTTTGATACTACTGCTCTCATATTCACATTAATTTTGGTAACAATAAACCCTTACACTGATTGTGAAAGTCCAGTGAACACTGTAATACATGTGGCTTTTCTACAAATTTCTACAAATTTTAATCTCCATACCCCTAGCAAATGAAGAGTCTATGGACACAAATAATGGTGATGATGATGATGATGACGATGACGATGATGATGACGATGATGATGACGATAACGATGACGTTGATGATAGGTTGTGAAGACGTTGGGCATCAAATACTAATTCATTGGATAAAATGACTTTGTTGGAGACGTTGTCGAGTACTCAACAAGGATTGGTGTGTGGTGTATACAAGAACGTTTATGAAGATACGTGAGAAGGTGCCGCCCAAGTTCAACACCAAGGATAATTATAGTCAAATTTAGTTTGATTTATATGGTGTATATAATTGTTAACAAATATTATAAAATCTTATATTTATTATTGTAATAATCAAAATGTAGTGTATTATACTTAACATATTTGATTAGGGGGGGAAAATCCATTTTTTTAAATATTGAATCCTCCTCCTCTTGATCAAAATTCCACCTAAGTGAAGTGATTATTTGTTGTGTTAATATTAATGGAAACCAAATATTATAGCCGCTACTGCGATAGCTCCATTCTAATTCCTAGGACATACTTGTTATGCGAAGGCTGATTTTCAGTATGTCTGCCCTATGTGTTATGTGTCTAATTTTAAAAGCTCTGTGTATTATGGTAGAGGTACTGACTTGTACTTTAAATTGTTATTCCAATTTAATAGCCAGTATTGAAGTTTTGGCAGGAAAATTTATATTGAATGTAAATTCTGGTGAAAACCAAATAACTTTACAATGGATAATATAACTACTACGGTGGCTAAACTTGACCAGACTGATGGTCAACATTTCATAAACCTTAATATTAGGAGTATACGTCCTAAAAAAACAGAAGACGAGTTAAAATTGCGTTTTACCGGTACTGATTTTAACTTCATTTCAATTACTGAATCTTGGCTGACTGATAAAGATTGTACATCCACTTATGATCTACCTGGTTACACAATGTTCAGAAATGATAGAAAATGGAAAAAACATGAAAATGATGCTTTTCCAAAAGTGGGTGGAGGCTTAGCTCTATATGTGAATGATAGATACACAGCCTCTGAAGGAGCTTTGTCTATTTATAATTACTCGTGTAGTTATATAGAATCTCATTGTGTTAAAATTAAGGATACAAATGGCACGTCAAGTATTATTTGTTCTATCTATAGACCACCAAATGGTGATATTGATAAATTCTTTGATACACTGGAGCCTATAGTTAACAGGTTATCACAAAAATGTCCTAAAAGGCTGTACGTGTTGGGAGATTTCAACATAAATCTTTTTGATCCACTTTTGAAAGATACTATAACCAGACTTATGAATTTATTCATGCAGTATGGTCTTTTAAACTGGATTAAAAAAGCAACACGAGTGGTGGATAAAGAGTCATGTCTAGATTTACTATTCACAAACAACCATATGATGGTCAGAGGTGATATTATTCCTTTTGACGTGAGTGACCATTATATAATCTATGGGTCCTTGGAAGAAGATGTTAAAATTAAGGAAAATAAGATAAAATTTACCAGTAGAGTAATGAAAAATTTTGACGCTAATGAATTAATTGATTCTTTTATTAGCACAAATTGGATAAGTTTTTATGAATCCAATGATGTGAACTATTTGTGGGATTTTTATGTAAATACTCTTAGAGACTTACTTGATGCTATGTGTCCTTTCAAGGATATTAAGAAACCAAAACAAGAATGGGTCTCTCAAGATTTATTAGAGGAAATTGTAGAAAAAGATCGGTTATTATCTAGATCATACAAGACAAAAAATCCGGTGGATAAGCAGAATGCGTTTGATGCAAGAAAGTCATTGGATATTAATGTACATACTACGAGAGAACAACATATAAACAAATTAACTGAAGAATACAAAAATGATCCATCACAATTCTGGAAAGAAATTTCGAAACTTTTGCCTTAAAAAAAATCAAATTCCAAAAATATTGAAATAATTGATGATCTAGAAAATGTAATTCCTGCTGATAAAACTGCCAGTTATATTAATGATTATTTTACTAATATTGGTGTAAATTTAGCTAAAAATTTGAATGACGATTGGGTCTTTGAAGGTTTTTCCAACCTGGATACCTTCATTGATGATATCACTGTTATTGATCAAGATATAGATGATCACATTACAAACATATCTACAACAAAGTCATCTGCTGTTGATGGTATCAATGCAAAGGTTTTAAAAATAATATTTTTAAATTCAAAAAAACAGTTATTGCATTTGTTTAATTGCTCTTTAAGCACTGGAATTGTACCTAGAGAGTGGAAAAATGCTACCGTTATTCCTATTCCAAAAGGTGGTGATAGCAGACTCATAAAGAATTTACGACCAAATTCATTATTAGCTCTCCCAGGTAAAATACTAGAGAAGGTTGTACATAGTAATTTACTTAATTTCTTGGAGACTAATGATTTATTATCTAAATATCAGTTTGGTTATCGCAAAAATATGTCTACCATTACTTCTGTAAGCTGTCTTACTGACACGATACTCACAAATAGAAATTTAAGCTTAAATACAATAGCAACTTTTTTTGACTTAAAGAAAGCTTTTGATACTGTTAATCACAAAATGTTATTATCAAAATTAAATCATATTGGTGTTAAAGGTAAACTTTTAGATTGGATCGCAAACTATCTGAGTGACAGAACGCAGCATACAAAAGTTAATGGGCAACAGTCTGAAACCTTAGATGTTAAATGTGGTGTGCCTCAAGGATCAATTTTAGGTCCATTATTGTTTTTAGTTTACATTAATGATGTAGAGGAGATTTGTAATGATGCTAACATTAGCATTTTTGCTGACGACACTGTTATTTATTGCTCTCATAAAAATGAGAATGTGGCTGTTAAAAATATGCAAGATACTATTGATAAATTTGTGAAATGGTGTGGTAGAAATAAGTTAGCTGTTAACATTGATAAAACTAAATTCATGACGTTTGGGCCTGCAAAATGCTTCAAAAATGTTTCTTTAAATATTAATGGTGTTAAACTGAAAAGGGTTCCTACTTACAAGTACTTGGGGGTCATTTTGGACTCAAAATTAAATTACAATGTTTTCATAAAAAATCAAATGAAAACAGTAGCATATAGGACTTATCAGCTAAACAGGATTGCTAGATTTTTAAGTAAAGATAGCCTTCTAAAAATATACAAAGTTTATATATTACCTATTATGGACTATGGTGACATATTGTTCATTAAAGCTGGTAAGTCCTTACTAGAAAAGCTACAAAGGGTACAAAATAGAGCCATCAAAGTGTGTCTGAAAGTAAAAATGCGTACCAGTACTGTGTTAATACATAACATTGCTAAGTTAAATCTTCTGAGTGACAGAAGGCATGCTCATGCTTTGGTAGAGGGATTCAAGCGCTCCAGGAAGAAAAAATACATTAAAAAAATTTATATAAATACTAGGAGTGCTGATGGCCCACTATTAAGGAATAGTTTGCCTAGAAAAGAATTATATAAAAGAAGTGTTATTTACACGGTATCCACTTTGTGGAATGCTTTGGATGCTAATGATAGGAATAAAAATGACATAATGTCATTTAAATCCCTCATTAAATCTAAACTGAAAAGTCAAATTCCCCAAGTGTAATCTGTTAGTGAATTATTATTGCTGTTAACATTATTAAATTCATGATTTTGAAGTTGGTCAAATCAGACAATTGTATAGTTAGATAAATACTGGTACTAAACTCTATTAAGCTTTTAGACATAGTCTTTCATATGTTTAATTACTATCACTTACTGCTGTTAGTTATGATTGTCTTGCCTCGTTCAATACTGGGATCAAATATACTGTATGAATTATTAGTGCCTCAACCTGTCTTAGTCCTGTATAGTCCTTGTATCATGTCCATATTACAAAGCTAGAATTACACAGCTAATGTACTATTTTAACATTATTGTATAAATACATAATTCTACATCAAAGTGTTATAAATATAACATTGTATTAACAATAATATTCTTGCATATCTGAGTCTATTGACTTAAAATTATATAATTAATTTTATCAAAATAATTGTATATAATGTACATATCATTCGGGTGGCGGACGAGAACAGGCACTTCATTAGCCTAGACGCAGCCTTTTTGTCATGAAGAATATACATTAAAAATGAGTGGATCAAAATTTTAACATGATCTCATTATACAGAAGCAATTTTGAAGATTGCTACATGTACAACTCATACCTTACACATGTAAAGGAAATTCTTCTTGTGAATAATTATCATTGAATCTGAATCTGAATCTGAAGAAATCCCAGAGGGGCCACTTCCTATATATGTTGTATACACGGGTGTGCGGCTGGCAAGGGTAGTTTTTGGACACTTTTCACCAAAATCCCTCTCACCAAGGATCACCTTTCTGTAAATTCAACAAAACCAATCAAATCATATACCAGTGTGGGGGTTCGTGGTTATTCTAGTTTAAGGAACAACGAGAACAGCAGTTTCCAGGTGCGAGAATAACAGACTTTTATTACAAAAGTGAATCACGTTCCTGAACAGGGGAACACTCAGTGTGAAATCAGCACACAAATATAATCACATTGTCCGCAGAGTTGGACATGGTGAAGTCTAACGTCAGTCGGGCCTGCACTGACTGCCTTCCAGGTAAACACACGGGTCTTATATAACCACTGGTCCTTTGATAACGTGGCCAGGTGGGAGGGTCGGCAGCAGTAGTATGGGGGGCCCTTCTGGGCCATTATGGCGGATTACATAACATGACGTAATGGCGCTGTCGAGATTTCGGGTGGCGTCTTATCGGATCTTATCGCGATAAGAAGTAATTTGATTCCGATAAGGATGATAACGTCTTAAGGAGGTGATAAGAAAGCTGACATAGTTGGGGGCAGTTTTGAACACGTGACGTCGGCCATCTTGGATTCGAGAGATGACGTAGCGGGAAGGGCCCGAACAGGTTGAGAGGTCTGCCATCTTGGTTTTCGACGGGTATAAAGAGACCCATGTAATAGGTGCTGAAAATCTATGAGTGAAGGTGGACATTTCTATTCAGTGAGGCAGGGTTCTTTCAGTTCTCACACTAAATAGTCCCATCCTCAACAAGCCGACTTATGCTACCCACCTTTTGTATGTGATAACACATAGGCAGTACATCCCATAATACCTATGATACACTGGGCCTACATGTGACTTGGGTCCTGTTGTGGTGTACATGTTGTATTGGAGGTGAGGGATGATATGACACTAGCGTTTCTTTCGGTCTGGCATTGATGTGCCCTATGATAACAGATGCTATGGTAATGTGAATCCATTGTAGTATCCAGGTGTAAAACTGGCCATGTTTCAAGGTGAAATTATACATATCACTCCTGTCTGCCTGGTCCAAACATGTGTCAACCTGTATGTGAGCCCTGGTCGCTATCCCAGCCAAAGTCCACTGATAGTGTACTGACCACTGCATCTACCTGATAATGCCTGCCAGACTAGGCTGATAACGACCCGGTCATGACATATATGCAAGATCTCCCCCCATGGGCTCAGCCCCTACACGACCTTCACCTTTACAGAATGCCTATGATGGTTCTGGCAGTCAATTTTGAGCTTTTTTGACATAAATTTTACAAAATTCTACTTTTGATAGAACAATGTCTAAATCCCTTGATCATTAGTAAATACTAGATAAGTCATCTACCTCTACAGAGTGTCACTTTTTAGTAACTATTTAATTCAATGTACTGAGTATGTAATGAACTGTATTATTAAATGCAATGGCTTGCTTTGAGATGAAAAAAAAGAAGCAAAAACTGTTTTCCTTGGATATTTTTATACAGTTTATTTTGTCAATGTATCATACAAACATAGTAGTGTGATTGGCTGAAATCAAAATACTACAGTATGCACAGTTGAATTAGGATTTAATAATCATTGTTTACAACTGAGGCTCATGAGTACATATTTACTCCAGATTAAAGCTTTTCAGTGCAGCTTTGCTACTTTTTAATGTCATTGGCTTGACTCAGGGGTACTGTCATTGTCTGTCTCATCCATGTTCTCCTCATCATCTGTCTCCTCCTCATCATCTGTATCTGAGTCAATATCATCATTGAAAATTGATTCGAAATCAAGCCGATGGTTCCGTAATGCCTTGTTTATTGCTTTATCTTCTGTTTGGCCTTTGGTGATGTATTTGTCCACCTTGTCTAAAATGACATTTGTGGTCCTATGTTTTCGCAGGTCTATAGCTTGTTCTAGATATCTCTTGTATATCCTGAAAAATTCCTTTTTCTCATGTCCCTCCATTGCTTTATCCTGGGCTGATTTCCACATCCACCTCAAAGTATCATTCACTGCACCCCCGTCTTCACTTTCGGCATCATCTTCTAGTTTTGGGTACTTTGATTTGGGTGTCTCGTCTTCATCGTCTGTGTCACCCTGACATTTTCGGGTGTGCCTCAAGTAATCATATATGGATCCATACACAACTCCACACCCATCACATGTGTGGAGTTTTGGAATGTCACTTCCTACTGCCATAGTATGTCCCTTATCAACAGGTTCCTTCTTATTCTCTGTGATGATGACTTCACTGCTGTTTGTTCTCAACTGAGGGCTAAAGATAGCTTCATTGGTTCTTATAGTTGGTTGCCAATGCAACTGAGGGCTAAAGCTAGCTTCAGTGGTTCTTATAATTGGTTGACAATGCATGTTAGGGTTGGGTATGAGCCTATCATTGGGCTGCATGTTTGGTTTATTGATAACCAATAAGTGACCATGAGGTACTGATACAGCTTTGTCATACTTATCTAATAGATAATCACGTTTTCCAGGAAACATTTGTTGTGCGATGGTATGAACTTCTTGTTTGTCAGCTGGCATATCAAAAAGCACTAAATAGTGTGAATTTCTTCTAATGGTTTTGGTCCCAGCTCCAAAGAAATTTTGCATTATCGTAATGACTGACAGATTACGATGGTGACTTCCTCTAGTGTACAAATGAGTCACACGCTGATCATTCCCAGCTTCAGTCATCAAATCATCGAGCACTAACAAGTTGTTCGTGTTTGGGTCAAAGTATTGTTCATCTTCCACACCTTTTGGTATACCTTTCACAAATTCAACTCCCTTTATCCTATCATACAGGGGCTGCCATTGACTGTAACACCAAACTATTCTCTGTGGTGCGGGGTGAATCCAGCTTGATATGTTTTGCAACACATTGAATATCCAACTTGTCTTGCCACATTGCGTTGGTCCTGCTATTATCATAGTGAAGGGATGACAAAATGTTACAAGTGATTGCTGAGGGTTGGTAATTCCCGGACTCCGGGGCCCGACAACTGCAGGCATACCGGGCACGCCTACAACCGCGGGCGCGCCTACAACCGCGGGCGCGCCTACAACCGCAGGCGCGCCTACAACTGCGGGCGCTCCTACAACCGCGGGCGCACCTACAGCTGAGGAAGCGCCTACAACCGTGGGCCCTGCTGTGCCTCTGTGTCTAGCCGCCCTTGCACCAGTGCCTTGATGTATAGTCAAACATGTCGGTGCAAGCATAGGTATGGTGTCACCTCCAGGTGACGCAGCAGTAATAGGTGTCTCATTTACAGTGTCTGTATGGAACTTTAAGACATGACGCTTTAAGTCACGATGCCTTGTAAATCCAGACTGACATTCATGACAATGATGCTTCTTAACCATGTTGACTACTAGACTTCCTAAAGCCAAGTGAGGTAAAATACAATTGCAAGCTTAGTTATCATATCTTGTTTGTATACCAAACATTGGATCGAGACACTATAAAAGATGTGTTCATTCAACAAGAAGGTTCATATCAACAAGGCATACAGCAGAAACAACATCTTAACTAATAACCTATTATAATATCATGGAGCACTTCTTGTTTTTGAAAAGCAATGATTGTCTTGGATATTTTCCATGTAACAAACCTCTCCACTTCACTATCCGATTGGCAGAGACATTAAACCTTGACAATGGTGAATGGTTTTGTGCCTTAAGAGATATTAAGACATACTCAAATACTAATGCTGATATCTATGTGTATTGTGATATCATCAAGGAAAGCCATATTTTCGGTACAAAATTACCTATTTTAAGACACATAACACATGATCTACATGGCAGGATAATTCAGATATCACTCCTGTCTGCCTGGTCCAAACATGTGTCAACCTGTATGTGAGCCCTGGTCGCTATCCCAGCCAAAGTCCACTGATAGTGTACTGACCACTGCATCTACCTGATAATGCCTGCCAGACTAGGCTGATAACGACCCGGTCATGACATATATGCAAGATCTCCCCCCATGGGCTCAGCCCCTACACGACCTTCACCTTTACAGAATGCCTATGATGGTTCTGGCAGTCAATTTTGAGCTTTTTTGACATAAATTTTACAAAATTCTACTTTTGATAGAACAATGTCTAAATCCCTTGATCATTAGTAAATACTAGATAAGTCATCTACCTCTACAGAGTGTCACTTTTTAGTAACTATTTAATTCAATGTACTGAGTATGTAATGAACTGTATTATTAAATGCAATGGCTTGCTTTGAGATGAAAAAAAAGAAGCAAAAACTGTTTTCCTTGGATATTTTTATACAGTTTATTTTGTCAATGTATCATACAAACATAGTAGTGTGATTGGCTGAAATCAAAATACTACAGTATGCACAGTTGAATTAGGATTTAATAATCATTGTTTACAACTGAGGCTCATGAGTACATATTTACTCCAGATTAAAGCTTTTCAGTGCAGCTTTGCTACTTTTTAATGTCATTGGCTTGACTCAGGGGTACTGTCATTGTCTGTCTCATCCATGTTCTCCTCATCATCTGTCTCCTCCTCATCATCTGTATCTGAGTCAATATCATCATTGAAAATTGATTCGAAATCAAGCCGATGGTTCCGTAATGCCTTGTTTATTGCTTTATCTTCTGTTTGGCCTTTGGTGATGTATTTGTCCACCTTGTCTAAAATGACATTTGTGGTCCTATGTTTTCGCAGGTCTATAGCTTGTTCTAGATATCTCTTGTATATCCTGAAAAATTCCTTTTTCTCATGTCCCTCCATTGCTTTATCCTGGGCTGATTTCCACATCCACCTCAAAGTATCATTCACTGCACCCCCGTCTTCACTTTCGGCATCATCTTCTAGTTTTGGGTACTTTGATTTGGGTGTCTCGTCTTCATCGTCTGTGTCACCCTGACATTTTCGGGTGTGCCTCAAGTAATCATATATGGATCCATACACAACTCCACACCCATCACATGTGTGGAGTTTTGGAATGTCACTTCCTACTGCCATAGTATGTCCCTTATCAACAGGTTCCTTCTTATTCTCTGTGATGATGACTTCACTGCTGTTTGTTCTCAACTGAGGGCTAAAGATAGCTTCATTGGTTCTTATAGTTGGTTGCCAATGCAACTGAGGGCTAAAGCTAGCTTCAGTGGTTCTTATAATTGGTTGACAATGCATGTTAGGGTTGGGTATGAGCCTATCATTGGGCTGCATGTTTGGTTTATTGATAACCAATAAGTGACCATGAGGTACTGATACAGCTTTGTCATACTTATCTAATAGATAATCACGTTTTCCAGGAAACATTTGTTGTGCGATGGTATGAACTTCTTGTTTGTCAGCTGGCATATCAAAAAGCACTAAATAGTGTGAATTTCTTCTAATGGTTTTGGTCCCAGCTCCAAAGAAATTTTGCATTATCGTAATGACTGACAGATTACGATGGTGACTTCCTCTAGTGTACAAATGAGTCACACGCTGATCATTCCCAGCTTCAGTCATCAAATCATCGAGCACTAACAAGTTGTTCGTGTTTGGGTCAAAGTATTGTTCATCTTCCACACCTTTTGGTATACCTTTCACAAATTCAACTCCCTTTATCCTATCATACAGGGGCTGCCATTGACTGTAACACCAAACTATTCTCTGTGGTGCGGGGTGAATCCAGCTTGATATGTTTTGCAACACATTGAATATCCAACTTGTCTTGCCACATTGCGTTGGTCCTGCTATTATCATAGTGAAGGGATGACAAAATGTTACAAGTGATTGCTGAGGGTTGGTAATTCCCGGACTCCGGGGCCCGACAACTGCAGGCATACCGGGCACGCCTACAACCGCGGGCGCGCCTACAACCGCGGGCGCGCCTACAACCGCAGGCGCGCCTACAACTGCGGGCGCTCCTACAACCGCGGGCGCACCTACAGCTGAGGAAGCGCCTACAACCGTGGGCCCTGCTGTGCCTCTGTGTCTAGCCGCCCTTGCACCAGTGCCTTGATGTATAGTCAAACATGTCGGTGCAAGCATAGGTATGGTGTCACCTCCAGGTGACGCAGCAGTAATAGGTGTCTCATTTACAGTGTCTGTATGGAACTTTAAGACATGACGCTTTAAGTCACGATGCCTTGTAAATCCAGACTGACATTCATGACAATGATGCTTCTTAACCATGTTGACTACTAGACTTCCTAAAGCCAAGTGAGGTAAAATACAATTGCAAGCTTAGTTATCATATCTTGTTTGTATACCAAACATTGGATCGAGACACTATAAAAGATGTGTTCATTCAACAAGAAGGTTCATATCAACAAGGCATACAGCAGAAACAACATCTTAACTAATAACCTATTATAATATCATGGAGCACTTCTTGTTTTTGAAAAGCAATGATTGTCTTGGATATTTTCCATGTAACAAACCTCTCCACTTCACTATCCGATTGGCAGAGACATTAAACCTTGACAATGGTGAATGGTTTTGTGCCTTAAGAGATATTAAGACATACTCAAATACTAATGCTGATATCTATGTGTATTGTGATATCATCAAGGAAAGCCATATTTTCGGTACAAAATTACCTATTTTAAGACACATAACACATGATCTACATGGCAGGATAATTCAGACCTATGACGCATCTATCAACTTTAAGATAACCAGGCCTGAATTGACTTTCATAAGCATAGACATAAAGGCTGGACTGCAAGCGCCACCTACTGTTCCAGATGAGACTTATATAAAAGCTGGACTACCACCAGCCCTCTTATTTCCAGATGAACCGACAACCTGTACACTTCATTTGTTTCAGAAGTGATCATGTCTCTAGAACAATGGAAAAGACACTTCAAGAATATGGCTATGGGGAAATCTAAACCTGACAAAAATGGTTTGTGGTGGCTAGAAGACTACACTAATGATGCACCTAATACAGCGACACCAGTAAAAGTTGTGAGCAGCACACAACAACATGTGGAACAGGCTAAAGCTAAGAAACGACAACATACCCAAAATGCTGAGCGAGGAAAAAAACGTCACAGAGTATTATCTGAGGCAGGTCTGAAGAGAATAAAACGCAAGACAAACTCGAAAAGTCATCAGAAAGCTGTTGGACCTCATGCTGTGAAGAGCAACTATAAGCTGTTAAAGCAAAAATCATCACTAAAGGCCTTTAAACTCAGTAAAAAAAAGTCCACGGAAGGTTAATATCAAGCATACAACTTAATCGTCATGTCTGCACACAATGATAACCTTGCTTTGTTCTACAAACCACCCAAAGACAAGTCTGTTATTTCTGCAGAATGGTTGGAGATAAGACCAACGGGTGAACTCAACTCTGAGGGAGCTCTCGAGTTTAATATATCTGGCAACGGAAATCGCTATATCGATTTGGCTAATACACGTCTACGGATCAAGGCACGAATCATTCAAAAGGATGGCAAGACCCTACCAGGCTCTAATGAAGCGGGAATTTATCCTGACGGTGCTAAAGTCGGACCTGTTAATTTGTTCTTGCAGTCCATGTGGAAACAGGTTGATGTCAGCATTCAACAACAAGTAGTCTCACCAAACGTATCCACCATGTATCCATACAAGGCTATGTTCGATGTCCTCCTAAACTACGGACAGTCTGCAAAAGAGTCTAAGCTTCAGTCTCAGATGTACTTCAAAGACACAGGGTCATTGGACAGTGCCGATCCCATCAAAGGTGGTAACGCAGGTCTCATCCAGCGGTACGCCTATGTCAAAGGCAGTGAAGAATTTGAACTGTATGGAAACTTATACCTAGACTTATTACAACAATCCAGATATTTGATGAATGGAATCCAACTCAACTTCAAACTCTGGCCTTCGAGTAATGAGTTTAAATTTATGAGTGATGCAACCAGCCCTGGCTTCAAACTGGACATCAAGGACGCCGTTTTAATGGTAAACACTGTGGAACTATCACCGAATACCATAGTGGCCCATGCTGAACAGTTGAAAATGTCGCCTGCTTCTTACTTTTTTGATCGTACAGACATGAAGTCTTTCGCCATCGCTAAAGGGCAATACGGATGTACCTTAGAAGACATCTTTCAAGGGGAAATCCCCAATGAACTGACCATTGCTCTGGTAGAGTCCTCTGCCTACATGGGGGCTTATGACAAAAATTGCTTCCAGTTTCAACATTTTGATTTGAACTTCATCGCATTGTATGTCGATGGTCGTTCGACACCTGCCGCTCCATTGACACCAAACTTTGCTAACTCTACTTACATGTCTGCATTCAACACCTTGTTCAGTGACCGATACGATTCCGACACGGGAAATTTTATTAACCGCGACGACTACGAGTCTGGTTATTGTTTGTATAGGTTTCCGACTTGTAATTTACATTGTACTGAATATGCCAAAGAGGTTCGCCGGGGCCACACTAGATTAGAATTAAAGTTTGCCAAAGCATTACCTCATGCAGTGACCATGATCATCGCTGCAAAATTCCCAGCACAAATTGAAATCGACCA
This sequence comes from Harmothoe impar, assembly GCA_947462335.1. NCBI lineage: Eukaryota > Metazoa > Annelida > Polychaeta > Phyllodocida > Polynoidae > Harmothoe > Harmothoe impar. The sequence continues at coordinate 68,523,171 of OX381717.1, read as the reverse complement.
GACAAGAAATGTTAGAATCATAAGTACATAGTGAATAAAAAAGACTGTTCCACTAAGACTCACTGTTTTTGTTATTTATTAACTGGTACAAAAATATATGCAAGTACAAAGTGAATTAGGAAATGTAATAATTTCTAAATAATAATAATATCATAGGTCATCAATAACACTAAATTCATAGTAATCACGGGCTCTATCAATTGTCACTACATCTGTTTTTGGGTCTGCTCTATGCAAACATGTTATAGCATCTTTATAGTCTACAAAGGAAATGCCAAGTAAATCCTTTACCCTTTTACAAGCCTCATGAAGCCGAGTTGTTGAGATACGTAGATGAGAGGGTCTTGCATGAATAACCAAATTTAACCTTTCATCCAGACATCCAAAACCCATATGGTCTTGTGTACTAGGACTATTGTTCTGACATCCTTCGCAATATTTCCTAATTCTGGCCTCAAATTCCAAGTCAAGGATGTAAAGATAGACCTTTCTTACTAAAGTGACTGCATCCTCCTCAATTACCTCTGCCACATCTACTTTTATCACACTGTCCTCATCATAATCAGCAGATAAGCCATCCCGGATACAGTTCTCTCGTCGCAAATACAATTTTGACGACATGTTTCTTACTGTACCTTGACTTTTATCACACTGTCCTCATCATAATCAGCAGATAAGCCATCCCGGATACAGTTCTCTCGTCGCAAATACAATTTTGACGACATGTTTCTTACTGTACCTTGAGCAGAAATATATTTCCACTGGTACAGTGCAAGTCGCCCAGTCTTTCTGCGCTTTGCAGTCCTAGATTCCTCACCATCAATTCCATAGTCAGGACATATGTCCTCAGGATGGTCATCATCAGAAAGCACATCATGAATAATATCATACTCCTCTGTAGTAATGTTCATGGAACGTAGTCTGAAATACAAGCATTAGTCATTGATTTATTACCTTGAAATATTTCGCCAAGTTATTGAACCTGGACTAAAGAATATCATAGTGATGAATTACCAGTGGAGCCATAGAGAATATCAAATATCAAATGGTTAAACTGCAGCTAGATTTTCTATGTATAATTCAATCATGTATAATATTAAATTGAAATTGAACTACCCACAACAACTGTTTCATGAGTAATGTGGTTAGTTATTTGAAAATAGCAACACTTACATGCCCCCTATTCCTATTCTGTTCAGCCGATTGAAGCATACATACGTCTTGTCCTGATCATCTGATACTGTTACCTTCCAACCATTCCTTTCAAACAAGCATCTTTCCCCTGGTCCTCCAAGTTTCAAGAAGTTGGCGTATTCCATTGCAGTCTTAACAATGCCCAGAGGTACAAAAAGGGTCTTGATATCCAGCAATGTCTTCCTTCGTGTAAGTTTAACAAACTTATCACTAGACTCCCAGTACAGGGTCTCACTAATTTGGCTCTGAATCATGTTGGAAAAGGTGTCTCTGTTGAAAACTGTTTGCAGGAGCTATGAAATGGTATGGTCCGGTATCTGCTTTATACCCTTTCATGTCATGTGACTCTACTAGGTCACAAAACCATATATGGAGGATCTAGCTGACCTTTTGTAGCTTTACCATCTCTCTATAACTGCAAGATATGAACCACCAGGGGCCTGTTTAGACTCGTCATCCCACATACCCAAAGATAATAATCCTTCACCCCAATGATACTCTCTAAGTATTAACCATTGATTAAGGGTTCAAAATTGACTGCCAGAACCATCATAGGCATTCTGTTAAGGTGAAGGTCGTGTAGGGGCTGAGCCCATGGGGGGAGATCTTGCATATATGTCATGACCGGATCGTTATCAGCCTAGTCTGGCAGGCATTATCAGGTAGATGCAGTGGTCAGTACACTATCAGTGGACTTTGGCTGGGATAGCGACCAGGGTTCACATACAGGTTGACACATGTTTGGACCAGGCAGACAGGAGTGATATGTATAATTTCACCTTGAAACATGGCCAGTTTTACACCTGGATACTACAATGGATTCACATTACCATAGCATCTGTTATCATAGGGCACATCAATGCCAGACCGAAAGAAACGCTAGTGTCATATCATCCCTCACCTCCAATACAACATGTACACCACAACAGGACCCAAGTCACATGTAGGCCCAGTGTATCATAGGTATTATGGGATGTACTGCCTATGTGTTATCACATACAAAAGGTGGGTAGCATAAGTCGGCTTGTTGAGGATGGGACTATTTAGTGTGAGAACTGAAAGAACCCTGCCTCACTGAATAGAAATGTCCACCTTCACTCATAGATTTTCAGCACCTATTACATGGGTCTCTTTATACCCGTCGAAAACCAAGATGGCAGACCTCTCAACCTGTTCGGGCCCTTCCCGCTACGTCATCTCTCGAATCCAAGATGGCCGACGTCACGTGTTCAAAACTGCCCCCAACTATGTCAGCTTTCTTATCACCTCCTTAAGACGTTATCATCCTTATCGGAATCAAATTACTTCTTATCGCGATAAGATCCGATAAGACGCCACCCGAAATCTCGACAGCGCCATTACGTCATGTTATGTAATCCGCCATAATGGCCCAGAAGGGCCCCCCATACTACTGGCAGCCCACCTGAGAGCGGCACACGGTAACCTGGAGAGGACCCGAGTCCTCTCCCGGGAACTGTGTGCGCTAGCTCCAGGTAGAGAAGCCAAGTAAACAGTAGACGTTACACGGAAATACTGTGTATGAGATTAATATGTAATATTATGCCCCGACACCAGAATTAAATAAGGAATCTAGCAACTCATGGTGAATCCACCCCATCCTTCTTTGTCTATTTTCCATCGTTCTCATTCTGAACGGACACCTCCCACACATTTAATTATTGAAAATTGTCATCGTGAATTGTTAAATACCAACACGGGATGCGGTAATCTTATATTTATTCATGTTACAACATTCAATTCAATGAGTATCACAAACCAGTATTAATTCATGGCAAATTGTGAAACGGTCTGGAAAAAAAAACAGCCGGCCCCCGAACTTTGTACCCAATTTTGAAAATCATTTCAATTATAGCATGAATCTCAATTGACTTCCCCAATGTATGCGTGCTAATTACTATAAATAATGATGAATTGGCCCATGCACCAACCCTTCAAGGTGGACGTGCTTGTCTATCATGACACCCTCGTAATACATGTTTTCTATATGACTAAGCATTTAACCCTTTAAGGAGAGCATAATGCCTAAATGTATCATGTCCTTGTTCTTCTGGATGCATGAATGCAGCTATAGCAAGTAACTTGCCAGTGCTGCATTCAAGCATCATACCGACTCTGTGGGATTGATACACTCCTGATGGGTCGGTATGATGCACCAATGCAGCGCCTGCAAGTTAGTCGCCGGGCCGGCATTGGTGCTTCGTGATAGCAAATGTCGCTTTTTAGTGACATGCCGTCCTTAAAGGGTTACACACACGTCCCATGGCTCCTGCTCCTGACAGCCGCCTCTGTATGCCCAACACTGTCCGCCCAGATCTCTACTAGTAACTAGTTGCCCGAGCCATCTGAAAAGATGAACACAAATAGTGTCAACCATAATCATGCAGAGTGATGCGGGGAATAAAAATATCTATATACAAGATGTTTACTTTTTTCAATCAATGATTGGGATATTGTCCACTTTCTGAAATGGTCTGATTTGTATGTCCAGTATGTCACGGCCGTTATTAAGCCATCAAATTACATAACTAATTGAAATATGATATTACTTTAAACTAAAATGTAAAGCTAGAGTGCATAGAATTACAGTGTACAGTGCTAAATTCACAATAACCAAAATCCCTGCGCTTATATAATTAGTCAAAGTTAAAGGTGCGGCCTATACGCGAGTTAGGCTTATATGCAAGAATATACGGTAGTTTGTTATCTTATCAAATGAATACAAAGTAGCATTTTAATTTCTCTCCACTGAGGGCCATGAGGGATGAACAATGCCGAGAAACATTATCCATGTCTGACTATGAAACATCCGGTCATGTGATGTCATCTTTGAATCATGTTCTGTATTTCGAAAATCACTTGGTGACTAAAATACTTAATAAATTCAAAACTCACTCCAGTATCTCACGGCCTATATGAAGCCATCAAATTTCACAACTAAAGGAAATATGACATACCGTTTAACTAACATGTAAAGTAGTTCATAATCATATTAAATGAACACGAATTTTAGGGGAATGTTCATTTATCAAATATAATTCGTCCGTCTAGAGCGTTTGGAATATTTTGGCACCCCCTGTAACTAATAAATGAACACCCCCTAATGCCCCCCCCCCTACTCAGACCATAGCAGGGATGCACATCCATTCATCTGACTACTCACTGGGCGGAGGAGGCGCTGGTGAGGGAGTGAAGAGGCCCAGGAGACCTGCAACACAAAGAGAACAGAAGTAAAGTAAGGATGTCCCAGCTTGGGAATCACTACTCATCAAACGTGGGTATCAAAGACACAAACGTGGGTATCAAAGACACAAACGTGGGTATCAAAGACACAAACGTGGGTATCAAAGACACAAACGTGGGTATCAAAGACACAAACGTGGGTATCAAAGACACAAACGTGGGTATCAAAGACACAAACGTGGGTATCAAAGACACAAACGTGGGTATCAAAGACACAAACGTGGGTATCAAAGACACAAACGTGGGTATCAAAGACACAAACGTGGGTATCAAAGACACAAACGTGGGTATCAAAGACACAAACGTGAGTATCAAAGACACAAACGTGGGTATCAAAGACACAAACGTGGGTATCAAAGACACAAACGTGGGTATCAAAGACACAGACGTGGGTATCAAAGACACAAACGTGGGTATCAAAGACACAAACGTGAGTATCAAAGACACAAACGTGAGTATCAAAGACACAAACGTGGGTATCAAAGACACAAACGTGAGTATCAAAGACACAAACGTGGGTATCAAAGACACAAACGTGGGTATCAAAGACACAAACGTGGGTATCAAAGACACTAAACAGTCACAAACGGAAGGCATATCTCACGTAGTTTTAACAGCTACTGACCCAGCATTAATATTTCATATAATATAATAGGAAAAAGTGGGGACAGAGGGGGCTGGAACCCCAAATCAGAACTAGAGGGGGCTCAAATACTTCTTTTCCATACAATCTAATATAAGTGTGTATATGATACATCATTCATAAAGATCGATATTTAAAGTTAGTTGGACTGGGCCCCACCAGTGAAGATTTGCTCCCTACGCCCCTGGTGTTGGACCGTGTTGTATATAGACCCCTGTACCCCTTACCTGAGGAGTGGTTGCCGCCACACCGCGGGCAAGTGCCTGACGTGTTGTTAGTCGTAGACGACTCTGCAATGTAACAGACATGTCACATTGTAATTATACAGATACTTTTCAGACATTACGTCTTGGTTCTAGATGTTCATTGGCTTCAGATATTATATATTCTTTTTTTGGTACCCTTTTTTCAGATCACGAACCAGTTGATAACACATATTACACGTTGGTTTTTGATATTACACATTGGTTTTTGATATTACGCATTAGTTTCAGATAGTACACACTAATTTCACATATTACACCTTGGTTTTAGATGCTTCAGATAACCTAGTCGTGCGTACTGCAGGTTTACCTGTGTTGGGGTTGGGCGCCAAGATGCGGACGGATCCCGGGTCTCCATCCTCTGTAAAGTACAACATGGGGCTGTGGTAGGTTAGGCCAAGAACAAAAATTGTTGTGTTCCGGTAACATGGCCCCCAAAAAATAGGGTAGGTAGGTCGCTTCTTTTTTTTTTTTACCAAATATTTTTGGGTGATTTGGTAGATTTCGTCCATTTTACAGATATTTGGTCAAGTTTTTAATAAGCCCTAAAACACACATTTTCCCCCCAAAAAAAACAAAAAACTTTAGGGTCGGGCCAAAAAAATAGGGTAGGTCGGAATACCTGAACAGAACAAAATTTTTTTTAGCCTTAACAACAACTATTATAGACCCATGCAGCAAAAAAAACCGTTACTTTTCAGAAAAGTTGTCAATGCAGTTTTTGAACATTTCCGAAGTGTAACCAACAGATAAATAGATATAACCTCTGAATCCTGCATATACACTATTTGAACGATAGCTATCATGTGAATCTCCTTATAAGATGTTTGAACACATAGCCATTACAGACAATGTTATGAGCATTCTGCTAGCTCAAGGAAAACACCACCTTATTGTGAGAAAGTTCTCCTTTCTTGCTGCATTGGGCTATCACCCCTCCCACACACCAAGTCGTGCAACATCAGGGGTGTGTTTCAAAACATAAATAATTTATAGAGTGATAACCTTTAGCATTTTTGCGTTACATTAGTAGAATGTTTTTTGAAATGTTAATATAAAACTTTTTCAACGGACATGTTTCATTACGTTTTGAAATATTAACTTTGCACTACTAAGTTGATAAGGAGCCGTCCATAAGGCCGTTTTATTCTGATAACTTGGATTACGGATCCGCCGATGGGAATTTTGGCATATTGCAAATTTAAAAAAAGTTTTTTTAATTTTTTTTTACCCCCCTCCACTGGGATTTTTTGAGAATTTTAGCAAAAAAAAGAAGAAAGTACACGCTGACTAGCAAACACCCAGAATTAGGCCTTCAAAATTGGAAATATTTTGGGAATATTTCTCAATATACCTTCATTTGATAGCCAAAAGAAGACTTTTCCATGCTTTTTTAAACTTTTTTTTTCTTCCGCCCCCTGGAAAATTTCAGTACTGAAGGGCAGCTTTTTTTTTTGCTTTTTTCCTCCCGCCCCCCAAAATATTTGCTCTGAGTGCCCGTAATCCTAGTTATCAAAAAAAGGTGGCCTAATTAACATGCCGCCACTGTATAGAGGTAACAGTGTGTAGGACTCACGGTGTCCACCGCTGTTTGTGGTCCCAACGGTATCCGGGAGGCCGACCCAGCTAGACGAGTTACCCATGATGCACCTGGTATAGGAGAAAAACTATTCATTAAAATAGAAAAGACAAATTGACCCCTAGCTGGCGTTATCTTTCACCCCAGTTTCTCCTTGTAATATTTGATAAATCATATTACCATAAAACCTCGTGTATAAGCCTAAGTCGCATATAACTCATAAGCCACCCCCCGCCCCCATCCTAGTGGGAATCCTATAAACTGCAGAAGGGGGCTGAGTATGGCAACTTAAGCACTGTAGTATACATCTAAAAACTGGTCCATAAGCCACACTTTTATTTTGTCTTGATCCTATAAGCGCCTAGACTTGTGAATTACCCGTGGCTTTAACGCAGGGTTTCACGGTAACATAATCAGAAACTCAATAAAAACTGCCGTATCCGTAATAGAAAAATACACGTCAATAGTATCATATTTCTCAATTGACGAGGGTACTCGTCATCGTCAATAAGTGGTGCATAGATACTTATTTCTATTTATTTTAGTGTAATTCCTATTGAAAGAAAGTCCTTATCATGATGGTCAGACCCTAAATTACTCTTGCCTTTTTACCAGACGGATACGGCAGTTGTTATGAATGAGCCCCCTGAGGTACAGGTACATTCAGTCGGCTATAACAAGCCGTTATCCCTTGTTGTTTATACCCCATCTTATGTTTCATGACTACGGTGAAAACACTTCGAGTGAACGTTGTGAAATTGCTTTAGAATTTCCTCAATTGTGTATATACAGTGTACATCCGCAAACCACTGTAATAAACGATCTTTCGTATCTTTATGATATTGGTAGAGTATCAATTAAAGAACAAAGTCGACACAGTTCGGATCAAGTGTTACAGGTTGCAATATCAGGTTTATTCAGGTAAACCTAAACAAGCAGTCACTAAGTGTGCGAACTCCCTATAGAGTTCGGAACGGGTCAGTAGGCTAAGCAGCCGATATGATCACGGGGTCTCTTCACCAGCGTGGCTCAGAGTAACCGACGAGTACCGTCAGATGCCGGGTATATATAGGCAGCCAGCCTGCGCGCGCACACGCAGACCGGAAGCCTATAGCGACCTCTGTCCATACCCCAAGCCCGGAGTAGGTGTCGCCACCTACCGTCGGACTGAAGGGTTCGGACTGAGCTCGCAACACAGCATCCAACAGCACTCGTCATATAATAACCCCGTATAACCCTAGCCCCTACACTACCCCCTACCAGATAATAACCGGGAGGTAAATAATTAAGGTTATAGTCCGAAAACACTTCGGACTGGCATTATCTTATAAATACCACCTTAGGGGTTTATTAAAGTTATACCTTACAAACAATATGACGTTACTGTTGAACACAAAAAGGTATTAATTACACACATATCTACACATATAGATCGTAATTAACATTACGCCCCATTCCCTAGGATAGATGGAGTTAATCTATATATATAGTATACACAACACTTGAAAAAGTACAATATCACAGTAAAAAATTTCGTCCCTTCAAGACCCCGAGCTAATTACACTCGTAATGAATAATACTTTATAAGTGATAAACACTATCACTTCTCTTAAGGTTTTTAGAAACATATTAAAGTATTATTACAAAAGATATCATACGTGATTTTATAGCGATGATCCGGATCCTCTGTTGTTGATGATGCATTCCGCCCGGCTTTCAGAACCTACTTCATTCAGCTCCTACTAACCGGAACGAGAAAGTTCATAGCTCATGCTCGGGAGCTTATAGTAGTATATAAAAAAAATTCCAAGTCCTGCCTCCAGGCGATCTTCAGACTTATAATTAGGAGCACTCGGTCCTGATATATATAGTTTATAAAAAAACATCTCGTATCAGATCCCTGGTGGTAGTGTACTCCTGTCCCGAGCGTTGGGTTTCTCTCCGGATCTCCTCGTCCTCCTCCGTCCGTTCTGCCTGGCAGACTGACTCCTTGCGTAGCCAGCCTGCCGCTTCTTCTCGTCCGGATCCTTGAACACCCTATAATAGAGTGTTTTTCACATGTAGGGTTGGTATATTTAAAATACCCCCCCTTCCTCTTGATCGGGTCCTAAGATAGGATAATCCTATCCGGACTCCGAGTCGTCTTTAGGACTCGACTGGGCCGCAGCCTCCTCCTCATCAGAGTCTGACTCAGCTTCCGCCAGAGTCAGCTCCTGGAGCCAGAGCTCGATTTGAGCACGAGTCCCATCCCATTCGTGCATCTCGTGCGCGAAACAGTCTCTGAACCTCCGACGTTCGTGGTCCAGTTTTTCCTCGGCGTTCTTGACTGCCAGCTTCTGCTTTTTCCTTTCGGATTTAGCAGCAACTCGCTCAGTCCGAGCATTTTCACGCTCCTCCTGAACCGACTCCATGGCCGCTGCTTTCTGAGTAGCGACTTCAGTCCGGTGGAGATGATGCACTGTGTCCAGCGACAACATCGCCACCTCCTGACTTAAGCCAGTGAGCAATCGGTGGAAGTTATCCTGCCACCGATTCATGGCCTCCTGTCCGGCTTCGTAGGACTTGAAGTCGGCGGGAGGAAACGAGGGCGGGCCCCGTAGTCGTAAGACATGGTGCCCCTCCGGAGCCTCCTGAGGGGGATCCGGAGTCTGTGTGGGCTTCGGCTTTTGCTTCACCGAAGCCTTGGTCTTCCCCGTCTGGGTGAGAGTCTGTGACTCTGCTCCCGGAACCAAATCTATATTGGGGAATTCGTCAACGAACGCCCCTCCCGTACTGGAGTTCGGATCCTCCGGGCTTGGCCGAGGTGGCTTGCCCTGGGGGCCCGACTTCCAGTCAGTCTTGCGAGAGGTAAATGCCGGTCCTTGGTACCCCGGATCTGCCTTCTCCATAACGGACTGCCTTTCGTCCGTTTTCTGTTTCTTCGGGTCGGTGGGCTCCGAGGATCCGTCGGATTTTCTCGGAGCTCGCCGCTTCCGCGTACTGGTACGCTGCTGATACTCTTCGAATTCATCGTAGAGTTCGCCCTCCGGTACATGGAGATACGTGCGGTCCGGGTTTACTTTGTAGAATACCCGCACCTTGCCTTTCTCGTTGGTGCCAAAATCCACCTCGAGGTTGTCATTCTTGTCTACCGTGGTCCCGAAATGGGAGTAGACTTCTGCGTGAGCGGCCTGAATTCGTTCCGCTGCGGTCTCCATAGCCAAGCCATGGAACTTGGCAAGGTGTCGAATGATATCTGCTCTGGTGTAGAACAGACCCCCATTCGGACAACCCTTGCTGCCCTTCGAACCCACACTCAGGCAGTCATATCGCATGAGATGACGTACATGAAAGCGGGTAAGATGTCTGGCATACCGAACCTTGGTAGGCCAAGTTCGGGGTTTCTCCAGGGTCTCGTCGATGTCCTGACAAGCTTTGAATGGGCACTTACTAAATGAATGCCATCTAGACATTGCCCATGCCAATTTTGCCTTCTGAAGGAGCGAATGGTATTTAGTGCTACCAGTCCGGACCTTCTCCAGCAATTCGAAGTGGTACAGCTGTACCGACTTGCCTAAAGGATCAGTTTTGATCCATTCTTCGTCGTCGGAGAGACCGTCGGGCCCCACCTCCTCCGGAAGCTTGGATGACCGCTTATCTTTAATACAGTCATTTATACACATGGGTTTAAAGAACTGAAACCCACTAGCGGCATTGGCTCGGAGGGCATTCCGGACCAATAGCTGCAGTTCGTTGTCGGCGATTGTGTTTTTGTCCAATCCCTTCAGAACTACATCCACCTCTTCCGGGGACTGACCCGCGTCCAGAGATGTTAACCGAATGGTCTCTCGTAGGTATTGATGCCTACGACTGGCCTTCTCCATCTTACTAGTGTCAGCAGTTCTAGTAGCAGCTGTGCTCTGTTGGACAATCTCGTCCTCCAGAGTATCATTGAGAATAGACTCGTTAGTCTTTTTCTCCATATTCCGGGCCAGCCTCATGGCTGGCGTCAGATGTCGCCTTTTCTCCTTCCGACTATGCACGACCTTGAATTCTTCCGCGGTTCGCAGGTCGTATTCAAGGGCCGCGAGTAGTTCGGGGCGCCCTTCAGTTTCAGCAACCAAGCGAGCGTTAGCAGCTTGGTCTTTGAAGCCTTCCATTGCAGCCGTTACGTGGGCCGGGAACCAGGTCGGGAACCGGTCGGACAGAATGTCCAGCCCCCGGAAGGTTCTCATCTGGACCAAGTCAAATGACCTGATCTCATCCTTGCTCATCTGTGCGATGATGGCTCCTCGTAGCAGGGATGGGACGTCGGCGTCCTCCTTATCCCATACTTCATGTTGGACTGGGGGGATTACTGGTACCCCCGATCCACCCGGACCACCGCCTGCGGCTTGGTCCAGCTTGCCGACCTCATCAGAAGTATCCATAGTGGATGGCTCCAGACGGGGCTCGGTTTGCTGTTGAGGAGTCTCCACTCGGACGGGGGCTGCTCCTTGAGGAGGCGTCTCCACCCGAACGGGGACTTCTTTTCTTTGCCCCACTGGAGCAGGTAGCTGGAAGGTGATGCCGGACAGCACCTCCTGCACAACTCGGACCGTTTCAGCTGCGGATGATGCATCCATAGCCTCCTCAGTCCTAGTGTCGGATGGGTGAGTTGTCGTTTTCGGACGAGCTCCCCCGTGCCCGGACGTACCAGCCATGGCTGCGGCCGTAGCGGCCACTGCAGAGCTGTTATCCAACCCTCGCGAGAAGGACAACACATCCACGGCTGAAGTCGGAGCAGCTGACGTTCCAACTGCTTTCCCAGCATCCTTCTCCTTGCTAGGGATCGGGATGTTTGACTTAGGAGGGACCGGAGTCTTGACAGCCTGACTGCTGCCGGACGTCTGTCCCTTCTTCTTCAGATCTTTAGCTGATTGCTTCGGATCAGCTTTCTTTTGTTCCTTTGGCACCTTTGGAGTCGGAGCCTTGGGAGTGACCGTCTTCGAATCTTTGGTTACCGTGGCAGTGGCAACCTTCGGATCCGCTTTCTTAGTACCCTGGGTACTAGACTTCTTCGGATCGGGCTTTTTAGGCTCGTCCTTCCCCAGAGGCTTCTTTCCAACACCTGCGTGTTTGAGAGCCTTGGTACTAACCTTGCCATCGGCCGACCGGGACCGATCTCGGGTAGCACCCTTTCCACCGCGCGTCCTCGGACGTGCAGTGTCGGAGTCGCTGTCGCCTCCCATAGACAGTTTCCTAGTAACTGTCTTCTTGAGGCTCGGCGAAATACTTAGACTGCACATCCGAGAGAGATGTCCAGTCGACTCGGAGGGGTTCGATTCTACTGCACTGTAGGCGATCCCTCGCAACATTCCGGAGTCCTCGCTACCATCGGGTGACGGAGACTTCCGAATCGGTGACACGGCCGGATCCACTCGTAGTTCCGACAGAGTCTGACTGAGCTCATCACCACTGGGGCTCTGAGCGTCCATGTGCTCCTCGGTGGCGGATGCCACCTCGGAGTGACCGGAGAGTTCGGACTGGCGGAGCTGCTGCTCGGCCATCCTCACTTCTGTCAAGTGTCTTACGACGGGAGTTTGACGGGGAAACACTTAGTTCCCCGTCTCCCTCTTTGTCTTAGACGGACCAGGAAAGAGTACTCACAGTTCCTACTCTTTTTATCACTCTTCTACTCTTCTAGTTGCCCAAAAACGCCGACTTCTCCGCTGCTGCCGCACGCACGATTGATCCGGGTGAGCCCCAAAATCAATATGGCGTTCCCTCGCTTTTGTTTTTAAAACAAAGCGCATGCGCAGCGTCTCGCGTGATTGGACGCGATCCCGTTACCCGGTGTGACCCAATTATCGATTAATCAGGTCACGACCTTTCCCGCCCGCAACTCGGGCTCGGGGGATCACTCTGCCACGTAGGCGGCTCGCAAAAGTCAAAATATACTTCGAATAAAGAGTTCATCAGGAGTATTAGTGGATTAATATGGGAAATCGAAGATTACCCCACCGGATTATCCGTCCACCACCCTCGGGGAGCACTCCAATATTCTTTTCTATTCGACTCTGAGCGCCCCTGTTGGTAGCACACATATAACATATAAAACAACACAGGACACCACACTCGTTGTGTAAACAAGCTAGGTTACCGCCCCTCTGGCCACCAGCCTTGGGCTTCGCCGAACGGGTTTCCCGTTCACCTCTCGTAACCTGGCCGAAGGACTCTCGTTCTTAACTAAAATTCCAGCCTTGATTTTAGTTTTCCGGGCCCTTCTTCCTTCGCCTGCCGAGACTTTCTTTTTCACGGTCTTCTGAGGTTTCTTTCGTACCACTCTCTTAGGGGTATCCGCTGACACCCCTTCCAAAGGTACAAATTTCGCCTCCGAAGTTCCCTCTTCCACCTCCGTTTCCGGGGTGAGCTCCCTTCCAGCCCAAGCACGCAACCGAGCCACATGGCTCGTCCGGATGCGCCCTGCTTCGGACTGAATCAACACAGTCGTCTGACTGATACATTTAACCACTGTGTGTGGTCCATCCCAGTTATTCGCCAGCTTGACGTTGCAGAGCGGTTCGTGTAGGCGGATTACTCTATCCCCCACCACGAAACGTCGCAACTTCAATCCGGTGTCATAACCTACCTTCTGCCAATTCGCAGCTTTGAGCAAATGAGCCCTAACTGTTTCGTAGGCAAATTTGAATCTCTCACGTAGAGATTCTACAAACAGCACCGTACATGGTGCTTCTGGACTGATCCCTACCACCCCGAATACTAAATCCGCCGGCATGATCAAGTCCTCTCCGAACACCAAGAGGTTTGGTGTGCAATTAGTCGAAGTGTGGACCGTATTGTTATACGCATGTACCACAAATTCGCACTGATCATCCCAATCATCCATATGGGAGTTCACTAATGGCTTCAAAACCTGGATCAATGTCCGATTGAACCGCTCCACCTGCCCGTCGGACTGTGGTCGGTACGGATTGGTCCGAGTTTTGCATATAGCCAACTGATGACACATAGCTGCCCAAAGTTTGGACTCAAATTCTCTCCCTTGATCGCTATGTAACATCAAGGGAGCCCCCAGATGGAGGATCCACCCCTTCACCAGTGCTTCCGCACAAGTAGCAGCAGTGTGATCCTCTAGTGGGTACACTCGGGTGTATTTGGTATAGTAGTCCGAGACTACCATCATACACGTATTACCCTTCGGAGTGGGTTTCACTCCGCTGATAATATCCACGGCTATTCGAGCAAATCTCACCCCGAATAGCTCCTGCTGCAGTGGCAATTTCCCTAGTCCAGGACCAGGCTTGCCTAAACAACATGCCGGACATGTCTCTATCCACCTCAAAAGGTCGCCAGACATTCCGGGCCAGTAATATCTTCGACTCAGCCGTTCCAAAGAGCGTTTCTTTCCGAAATGCCCACTAGTGGAATGGCCGTGGCAGTAGTACAGGATGTCTTTCCTCATGGCAGCAGGGATTACCATTTGTAATACCCTCCGCTTTCCGGGACAAGTCTTCCACCTGCACAACAACGAGTCTCGGACCTCCAGTTCATGGAACTGTGCCAAGAAACGTCGCATTTCACGGTTTTCCAGCGATATTTCGGGTCTCACTGGACAGACCCCAGTAGGGACAAGCTCCCTCAGTCGTGCTATGGTAGGATCGGCCATCTGGTACGTCCTTATAGTGTCGGTGGACCAATCCAACAGGTTTTGCAACAACCCATCATAAGGCAAACGCACACTCGCTACCACAGCATTGTGAGCACCACAATCCCCACATTCCGGACGCACACAACGGCGTACCGGACGTCTACTTAGGCAGTCAGCATTAATATGCTTCGTGCCCGCTCGGTGCTGGATATGAGAGTTCTCCAGTCCGAACTCGCTGAGGTGATTCAACCATCGACCAATCATTCCCTCCGCATCCTTAAAATTAAGGAGCCACCTGAGGGCCGAATGATCGGTACGAAGTGTGAAATTCCCTCCATATGAGAAGTGCCGAAACTTCTTCGTGTATACCACCACCGCGAGCAACTCTCGCTTGGTAGTACAGTAATTTCTCTGTGCCTTGTTCATACTGTTACTAGCGAACGCCAACGGGACCTCTACTCCGTCCTGGATTTGGGACAATGCGGCCCCGATGCTCTCATTGCTCGCATCAGTGTCAAGGATGAAATGCCCCTTCTCCGTAGGGTATCTCAGCACCGGGGTGGTCCGGAATAACGCCTTAATCTCTTTGAAGGCTGCATTCTGTTCCATCCCCCATGGGAAGGGTTCTTTTTTCCTCCCCGGAGTCCAATGGCTCAACCGCTGAAGCGGCTGAGACACCCTCGAGAACCCGGGGATGAAGTCCCTGTAATAGGAACAGAACCCTAAAAAGGATCTGATATCCTTTGGTCCTTTTGGAACTTCCCAAGTCTCCACAGTCTCCAGTTTAGCCGGATCAGCCTGCACACCCTCGGTGGAGATGATCCGGCCCAAATAGACCATGGACTTCCGAAAAAGTTCACACTTCTTTGGCTTTAATGTCAAGCCATTGGACCGAATTCGTTCCAACACCTCTCCGAGGTTCAACGCACACTCCTCAAACGTCTTGCCGAAGACAATGACATCATCCAAGTATACCAAGCACTTGCGCCACAATAGATCACTCAACAGAGTTTCCATCATAGCCTCAAATGTGGCCGGGGCGTTGCATAACCCGAAAGGCATCAGTTCAAACTGATACAGCCCAATGTGACTCGTAAAAGCCGTCTTCTCTTTATCCTCCTCCTTCATCCCGATCTGCCAATACCCGGACTGCAGATCAAGGGTGCAGAACCATTGGTTCCCACCCAGCGAGTCCAGAGTCTCATCAATTCGGGGGAGAGGATATGCATTTTTCTTGGTTACTCCATTCAGGCGTCTATAATCGATACAAAATCGGATAGACCCATCCTTTTTAGTAACCATCTGAACCGGACTGGACCAGGGACTAGTGCTAGGCACTATCACCTTCTGTTCCAGCATGGTTTTCACTTGTTCTTCAACAACAGCTTTCTTACCCAACGGCAAACGTCGGTAAGGCATTTTGAAAGGCTGTGCATCTCCAGTATTGATAGAATGCAACACTTTGTCGGTTCGGCCTAACGGCTCCCCCTCCACCTGCCATGCATCCTGATACTTCACTACCAGCCTCCTTAGAGAGTCGAGATCCATCCGATCCGTCAGATCCGTTTCGGATATCATTTTCTCGAGTCCCTCACTCAAAGGGGTCGGAGAAGGGTCACCCTTCATGCTCACCTGTCCAGCGGACACTACGGCCTCACTGGTGAACACCTTCCCCAACACTGTATCTTTCCTAAGATACTGCGGTTCCAACCCGGGGTTAGAAACCGGCACCACGGTCCAAGCACCATCCCCCACGAGGGTATCCATGCCTGTCAAACCGATGCTTCCCAACATGGCCACATCCGGTTCCACAACTGCTTCTTCCTCTCTCCTAAGCCCCTTGCTTCGGACCAGCACGTCACACGTCTGTCCGGGAGGAATCTTAACAGTTTGGACCACCGTTGCCACTGTCGATACTTGTCGGAGCACACATTGCTCCACCGCACGGTACGGGTGCTCTATTCGGAGTACCCCTGTACCAGGATTCAGGACCGCGTCATACAACGCCGAAAAATCCAACCCCAGTATACCGTCGTCTGCAATATCCGCAATGGTGGGAGAAGCCACATACTCCTTCCCTCCAATTCGGACAGGTATGAACGCGCGCCCATACGTCTGCATACTCGACCCATCGGCCGAACAGGCGTTTACCCTCGTTTTGAAGTTATCACGACTGTCCGGCATAAGAGCATAGAATTTGGAGGAGATAAAGGAGTGGCTAGCTCCCGTATCTACTAAAAATTCGCCCGCCCTACCGGCCACAGTAACAGACACATACCACCGCCTCCCCCCCAGCGGAGACGGGTTTACAGTGAAGCGTTTGAAATCCTTCGGAGCAGCCAGATCAAGGCCATGTTTCTTCAAATGGTCGAAACATGGATGATCCGGGGAAAGCTGGGTACTCCCTACCCACACGGTGTCTGTGACAGCCGCAACTTCCTCGTTCCTATCCGTAATGGGCCTCCCTGCCTCATTGCCGGGCAACTGATGGACTGGAATGTTAATCAGGCCGGCATCCGAGCTCCTAAAGCTCGAAGCCACCCCTGATTCCCTTCCTGTCTTCTGAATTTCACTAGGCTCTACCTCTCTGGTATGTTGGCGTACTTCATCTGCAGGGGTTGTCCGCTCGCCTTTTCGGACTACCCCCTCTAGTTTCCCTCCTTTCCGGGAACTTTCGGACTCGGAGCTGTACACTCCGCAGCAAAGTGACCGATCTCTAAGCACCTATAGCACTTAGCGGTCCTCCGATTGATCTTCCTTCTGTTAGGCTGGGTAGCCCCCTGAATGGAAGTCGTCATCTTCTCAAACAGCGATGTGAAAAACGCTGCGTCCATCATCGGAACCTTCGGATCCGATGACTCCCTTTTTGGAGGGGGGTTCCCACCCCCTTCCGGCTTCTTATTCTTCCACGGCGGTTTAGAGGAATTCCCATTCCTCTTGAACTGAGCCGCTGAAGCTATAGCCCCCTCCTCATCACTGCCCGAACCATCAGACTGTTCCGGAGAACATTCTATAATGGCCGAGGCCCGGGTAGGCATCCGGTCCCCTAACAGTGACTTTTTGAGAGCATGTATGTCGATGGCCTTAAAAAGGTCATCTAGTGACGTATCTGCTCTCCACGTGTCATACACCGTTTGTTGTATGTCAGGATCTCTCAGTCCGGCAACGAACTGAGAGAACAATTCCTTAGAAAATAAGGCATCGTGGATTCCTGAAGCAGGGTGTACCTTCTTCAGGAGTCTCATCAATGCAAGTCCGAAGACCCTCGGAGCTTCGTTCTTGCCTTGCACGCGCTTCTTAAAAGCGACCATCGGATCAATCCGAGCGGAATCTCCGTATAGGATGGTTCCGATTTCTACGAGCTGTTTGAAAGTACCGCGAGGTCCGCAATCCTCCTTCCACTGCTCAACGGCCATGAGACCATCTCCCATGCGTAATCCCTTACACACGTACGGGATTGCATCCTGTTGGTCCCACCCACTGAGGTTTATATCCTCAACGGTGGCTCCCAACCAATCTTCCCACGAATTCTTCTGCCAGTAGGGAAATGGCTCGCTGGCTATGCGTCTAGCAGCGTTGGACGAACCTCTAATTTTAGAGGTTATCGCCAGACATTTAGAAACGGATGCTGTCGCGTCCTTTTCCGCACCGACATTGTGCAATCCGATCCCCGCTATGGCGGGATTCGTATCGTACAATTCTTGCAATTCTGTACTCAGCATTGTTCGTCTCGGAGCCTTCTTCGGGCTCTTCGTACCAGGAGTCGCCCCTGGAGTAGCGCCCATAGCTGGTATGCTACTCTGTCTGTCCAGAAAAGCCTGGTAGGTCCCATACGACACTAAGTCCGTAGTGGGGTCCACGCCTTGTCCGAACCACCAGTTCTTCTCCTGATCAGTCATGTACTGACACTGCTGGGCCAGAGCAAGCGCTCGTTGATGCTCTGCCTTCTCCTTTGCCAATTCCTTGACCTGCTTCTCAACCTCCTCCTCTTGCTGAGCTTTCTCCAATTTAGCTTTAGCAGCTTCTCCGGCGGCTCGGAGCCCTTCCTTTCGAGCCCTCAGAACCGCCGCTTCCTGCTCCGCTAACTCCTCTGCGAGGGCCGCGTTCTCCTCCATTCGTTTCTGCTGCTGCTCCAAGGCAGCCTGCTGTTTGCGATACACGTCTCGCCTTTCTATTTCCAAGTTTTTCTGTTCCTGGAACAATATGGTTGCTTGGCACTCTCGCCATTGCAACAAACTTGAAGGAGTCAGATCGGTTTTCGCCGCCTTATCCTGCTCGGCCGCTTTCTTCAAGCGTTCCGCGTCGAGTTCTTGCTCGTCCACTTTCAACTGTGATCGTGGACTCAGAACCAACTCGGACAATCGTCTTCCCCTACCGACTGAGGCTAGACCGGTCGGGGCTGCGAATACCTGTTTTGGTATCGGACGGATACCACCGATCCCCACCCTCGGTGAGTAATCACTCGCCCTGCCTCTGCCCCTGGATCGTCCCACTCCGAGGGGTCGTCCGAAGGGTCGTCCTGGTGTTGAGGTTGACAAGGCAGGTTCCATGGTTACCCCACGTCCCATAGGCTGATTGGGAGTGTCGGTAAAACTCATGTAATGGAGGCCTTCCGGACTACCATTGTTCGCAGATGCGAAAGAGGTACTGTTGTCCTTTATACTCTCTCGTGTTTCTGATAAAAACTGCTGCAACGCAGTTCTTTTCGCTTTCAGAATGTCACACTCTGTCAATAGACTTCGGCGGACCTCCTGTAAGTCCTCTGTGTCCCGAACAATGGCTGATCGGGCCCCTTCTGCCTCATGCATTACAGCATCTCGGGCTTTGCAAATATGGTTCAGCTCCGTGTTTGCCTGGGCAAACTCGGACTGGATCACTCGTAGGTCCGCCTCTTTCTGATCGTATTCCGACCGGACTCTGCTGAGAGATTGTACCAATTTCTCATTCTCCTCCAACAAGGTAGACAGCCTTGCGTCCTTTTCCTTGATTTTGGAAGCTCGGTGTGTGACTGCACCCTCCAATGCAATCAGACTGCTTTTCCATTCATTGGATTGCTTCTGAATGGTTAACAATTCCATTTGAGCCATCTGTACACGTTCCTGTACTCGGGCCTCTCTCATGTCGTCAAAACGACGCTCCTGCAAGAGGGTATACCTCCTCGGAGTCGGCGCGGCTGAGCTTGACCCACCCACATTGAACAAGGACAAGTTCACTTCTTCTAATGAGCGGCTCATTATGGTAGGACCCCTGGGTCCTCGTGCTGCGTCTGTTCCGGATGGAACATTCGCCCTGCTGTGGGTATCTGCCTCATAACTGGCATCTAACCCTTCCGGTGACAAGGCTGCTGCCTCATCCGGGGACCTCGCTGCTCCGTCCAGAGCCCGAGGTCTGTGCTACTGCACAGGCTAACCTGCGTTTCACTCAGAACTGGTCACGGCACCAGTGTAATAAACGATCTTTCGTATCTTTATGATATTGGTAGAGTATCAATTAAAGAACAAAGTCGACACAGTTCGGATCAAGTGTTACAGGTTGCAATATCAGGTTTATTCAGGTAAACCTAAACAAGCAGTCACTAAGTGTGCGAACTCCCTATAGAGTTCGGAACGGGTCAGTAGGCTAAGCAGCCGATATGATCACGGGGTCTCTTCACCAGCGTGGCTCAGAGTAACCGACGAGTACCGTCAGATGCCGGGTATATATAGGCAGCCAGCCTGCGCGCGCACACGCAGACCGGAAGCCTATAGCGACCTCTGTCCATACCCCAAGCCCGGAGTAGGTGTCGCCACCTACCGTCGGACTGAAGGGTTCGGACTGAGCTCGCAACACAGCATCCAACAGCACTCGTCATATAATAACCCCGTATAACCCTAGCCCCTACACCACAATAAACTATGAGTAACACAACTGGATAGTATACCCTACTCATGTTTTGAATATAATTAGTACTTTTTGAAAGTCAGGTTATGCACTAAAAGTACTTTATGAAAATTGTCACACCCACAAATGCTCCATACAGGTACTTACTAGTTGTGGAGGGTGTCAGGGTAGAACTGAGTACTGGGGACTCTGATACTGCTAGACTGTGAACTGAAAGATAACAACGTATAGTGGAGAAGTGTCTGGAACTCTAAGCCAAAGGACCCGTCAGTATTATGTGACAGGGTCCCGTTTCTCCACAAATTTGCGGAGCTCCGCAAATATATACGGATGTCCGCAAATATATACGGATGTCCGCAAATATATACGGAGGTCCGTATTTGTATGCTTAAGTACCAAAAAGGCATAATTTGCGGAGCTCCATAAATGTATTTGCGGACGTCCGCAAATTTGCGGACGTCCGCAGATTTGTGGAGAAACACCATCCAGTGATAGGGGGCTGTTTCTCCACATTTTTGCGGACATCCGCAAATTTGCTTCCATAAATTTGCGGAGCTCCGCAAATATATACGGAGGTACTAGAAAACGATTGTATTCATCATTTCTATTTTCTCCACAAATATATGGAATGTGTATTGTGGACATCCGCAAATTTGTGGATGTTCACAAATTTGCGGAGGTCCATAATATGTGGAGAAACAGCACCCAGGCATTCCCTCCTCTCCAGTCTTTACCTCATGGACTCAGGAGCTCACTGTGGTGGTATGAGAGTCTTGGTATAAGTGTACATCATAACACACTCGGCCTTTACCTCATGGACTCTGGTGGTGTGAGAGTCTTGGTATTCCCCAACGTCTAAGTAGGTAGATACGAGTCCAGCTGACGGTGTATACAATGCACTGATAGTACTGTGTGTGAAGGAACGGGGGGGGGGGGTGTCCATGTCGCATGTTGAATTTAACAAATAAAACCTACACATGTGAAATGTCAAAATTGGGGGTCTGGATGTGGGGGTCCCAATTTCCCATGTCGATTTTAAGAAATAGCCATGTCACCCTGTCGATTTTAAGAAAAAGCCATGTCACCATGTCGATTTTAAGAAATGACCATGTCCCATGTCGCTATCTGGGCGCTATCTCTAATATTCCTCATATCGCATGTCACTAGGCCCAAGAACGACCATGTCGCCATGTCGAATTTAGTGGTCCACACCCATACAATTGATTCTTTTCCTATTGTCACTGAGACTCATGTCACATGTTGAATAACAGCCCGTAAGTAGCTATGTCGGATTTAGCCCCTTACCACTTTGGCTCTGTCCTCACATTTAAGATGAGCCGCAAGGGAAGAATGACACTGAAAATGATTCATGAATGTTAACCGAACATCTTTAGCACACGGCATTTAGAAGTAAGTGGCCTTGGCATTTCTAAGGCTTGACAGGTGACACAGCTACCCCCGCTTAGGGCCCTTTCTAGGGTTATTTCACACAGGATGGAGGAAGGGGGGGGGGGGTACGGCGTCCTTTGGTTAAACCCATGGGACTGTGTATTCACCATGAAATAAATAGTTGTTTAAAGACACGTAAAGTAGCTTTGTTTATTCCAACACTCAGTAAATGTTTTGTACATGGTTGTGGAGAATCACCCCTTGGTGGTTGGAGCAGCACAATACAACCACACTGGTAATAATGGGCCTAGAAATGTTAGTCACTACGGACTACGTTTCTATAGTCACGTGAAAGTAGAAAAAATGGCTATACCTAGTTAGTCACCTATGTCTAATGTAAGTTAGTCATATAGTCAACCTATAGTCAGCCATTAAATCAGCTGATTTGGGCTATATAGTCAAGTGACTATGAATTCAATGGTTTCATGGTCTAAAGTAGTCACTATGACTAATATATTTAGTCAATCATGAGAAATAAGGGAAAGGCAGGCCAAGCTTTGTCCTACTCTAGGATAGGATGAGGGAGGGCAGGGGAGAGGCTAGGATAGGGTAGGGAAAGGGACAGCCTAGGATAAGGCATGGCAGGGGACAGGCTAGGATAAGACAGGGTAGGGGACAGGCCAGGATAAGTCAAGACAGGGGACAGGCTAGGATAAGATAGGGTAGGGGACAGGCTAGGATAGGGCAGGGCAGGTGACAGGCTAGGGTAAGGTAGGCCAGGGGACAAGCTAGAATAAGGCATGGCAAGGGGCAGGCTAGGATAAAGCAGGCCAGGAGACAGCCTAGGATAAGGCAGGGCAATGAACATGCTAGGAGAAGGCATGGCAGGGGACAGGCTAGGAAAAGGCTGGACAGGTGACAGGCTAGTATAAAGCAGGGCAGGGGGCAGGCTAGGATAAGGCAGGACAGGTGACAGGCTAGGATAGGGCAGGGCAGGGGACAGGTTATGATAAGGCAGGGTAGGTGACAGACTAGGATAAGGCAGGGCAATGAACATACTAGGAAAAGGCAGGGCAGGGGTTCGGCTAGGATAAGGCAGGGTAGGGATAGGCTACGATCAGGCATGGCAGGAGACAGGCTAGGATAAGGCAGGCCAGGGGACGGGCTAGGATAAGGCAGGGCAGGGGACAGGTTAGGATAAGTAGGGCAGGTGACAGGCTAGGATACAGCAGGGCAGGTGACAGGCTCCTGTGTAGGCATATTATGCTCTGTTAGTCTAGACATACACTGTTCATGTATTTCTATGTTTAATACCAAAATTTGAACGAAATAACATGATAACTTTATCAAATATGAGAACTCATGCACCCCATAACATCTTAAGTTGTCATAGTCAACTGTAACATAACATATGACTAGCAGGGATATCCATAGAACAGTGGTTTAGAAGAGGATGTGCCTACCTGAAGTCCATGGACCATTCAAATTTGAATCCTAACTGTTTCCTGTGCACACATTCCTGTGACATCATCAATTTGTGTGATCCACATATAGTCACTACTGACTATCTTATGACTAATATGTGACTAAGTTGTATAGTCCCCTGACTATGGGGGTCAAAATATGGTGGTATGGTCACTACTGACTATAGGTATTATTATCAGTGCAGACTGGACCAGAAGCCCCCTCCCCGGGCAGTGCTGAGGGAGATATATGTGCAGTAACAGACATATACAAGTATATACCGTAGATGTGCCGAGGTCCTGTACCCCACAACCATGTAACAGAGCCGTCTAACCGAAAAGAATTTAGTAGTGTCTCTAAAGCTAAAATATGCTGGTCAATACACTGTGTAAAACTACGTAGCTATCCCGATTTTGCAATAAATGACAACAAATATAATGATTTTTTAGTGGACAATAGGCCTACCATTTCATACTAAACATGTATAAATCATCATATATGGGGCTATCATGTCCTTCAGAAATGTAGCCAGTCCTGCAACAATGAGAGTGTGCAGGACCGAATGTCCTGTGGGGTGAAAACGTTTTTGCAAATACTGCTCTAAAGAAAAGCATGGATTCTAGAGGACTTCTGTAGTATCATGTTGATTCATTAGGACACTTCTGTATCTTTATCTTGGCAGAGGAAGGCTACTGGGGGAGTGGGAGGGGGCGGGGGGCAGACGCTGTAGATTCTGGGTATCAGAAACCGAAACTCCGAGTGTTGGCTGTACAGGGTGGGGATTCCCCACAGGTGGTAGACAATCTGATCCAGGGTACTAAGGGTCCCCCCCCCCCCCCAGGCCGTTCTATATCTGATAACTTGGATTACGGATCCGCCGTGGGGATTTTTTTTGGTATTTTGCAGTTTTACTTTTTTTTTACCCCTGCCCACTGGAATTTTTCAAGATTTAGACCTTCCAAATTGGGAATATTTCTCAAAATACCTTCATTTCCGTGCATTTTTCCCTCTGTCCCCTGGAGGATTTCAGGACCCAGCTCACCCGGAAGGGCAGCTTTATTTCCTTTCTTTTTTCTCTCGCCCCTAAAATATTTTCTGCTGTAGCCTGTAATCCTAAGTCACTTTTTCTAGGCCATTTATGCTGTAGCAAAATTTGACCAAAATCGCCAGGTTGCTGAAATTATTGTGCCAAGGCCCTGTCACATTAAACATCACCTTCCATTAGAATTACACGGGATGCTTTATTTTTATAGCATAGGCAATCCTTGTTATGTGAAATTCCAAGAACTTTTGACTCAAGCGTTATCTGATCAGCTCCGGTGGCTAGTGACAAGCAACATGAGGAACACCAGAGATAGTGACATGCCACATGGGCATTTCTAAACATTGATAGGGCGATATGGGCATGGGGAAATGGGGACCCGTTTTAAATGTTTTTGTATTTAGCTGATCAGATAAGAGTAGCCTACTGTTCAAACCGGCACTAATAACACTAATAAACGGGTGTACTGGAATATTACCCACACACTTGTAATGATATTACAGTGAATACATCACTGATGTAATGACTACAGCAGAGGCCATTAGCAGGATAACATGAACAGGGTACTCACGTGTGGTGTGGTGTCTCTGTTCTCTGTCTGCTGGGAGGAAGGTTACCTCTACTCTTATACTACCGGGCGGCACCAATGTCACACTTTCAGTTTCCTCCCTAGTCTCGTCCACGTGTGGATAAGACACAGTAAACTCAGTACACATCTTAGTACTTAGTCACGTGACTAGACCACGTCAGCCAAGGTTCTCCCCGCACACGACCCCCTCCCCCCCCCCCGCCCTCATGCTGATTATACAGTCTAAACCACATACACAGAGAAAAGAAACAGCGTCAAAAGGAATCCAACTTGCCTCCAGAATGACTCCCCTCTCTCGGAGAGTCCAGGTCGTCTAAGGTCGCTAGGTGACTCTCTAGCTGACCTAAGGGAGTTACCTGGGGGAGTCATATACAGCTGTCTGGGTCATATGACTACCCTGGGTGACTCCCTTATGCCAGTCAGAGAGCGATATATATGAAGGCCTCTACGAAGGAAGAAGTCATCTAAATTAGCATGTTCTGGTGAATGTTGTAGAAAGCTCTAAATATGTGCTCTGCAATGTGTCCTGCATGGACACTGAGCCGGCACACTGAACCAGCAATGTATCGCTCATAAGTAATATAACTTCAAGTCGACATCATCTTCTTATCTTATCTGAAGGACAGTAGTATAGTATGTATCGGAACGGGACTATAGTTAACTACTGTTTATTACTCAATCGACCTGCAGCCAATCAGAGGCCTCCATTTGGTCACGTGACCCCCTCATTTGCATAATTATGTAATAGGCCACGCCCCCTCATTTGCATAATTACGTAATAGGCCACGCCCCCTTGATCACCAGCCAATCAGGGGCCACCATTTGGTCACGTGACCCCCTCATTTGCATAATAGGCCACGCCCCCTTGATCACGTGACCCCCTCATTTGCATAGTAGACTACGCCCCTTTGATCACCAGCCAATCAGTGGCTTCCATTTGGTCACGTGACTCCCTCATTTGCATAATAATGGGTCACGTGACCCCCTCATTTGCATAATAGGACCACACCCTTTTGGTCACGTGACTGGAAGCGCTCTTTATTTGGAAAATAGGCCACACCCCCTTGGTCACGTGACCTGACCCCCTCCCTCATTTGCATAATATAGACAATAGACAGACTACGCTCCCTTTTTGGTCAGATGACTTGGACTAGCTAATGGGAGGCTTCTATAAGGGGGGAGGGGAGGGGAGGGGGGGAGGGGGGCACTTTAAGATGCATGGGGAGGGGAGGGGGGGAGGGGGGGCACTATTTATGGGGTGGGCGGGCACTTGGGGGGGAGGGGGGGCCTTTGGGGTCTGCTCGGGAGAAAAAAAAAAAAATTATCTGATCTCTAGGGAATCGCTTCCTCCCTACCCCCCTTTAGGGGGGTAGGGAGGAGGCGAGTCGGAGGTGACTGTAGAGGAGTTTTTCGGTGACTTGATGACTTTCAAACGACTGTACTGATAGTTGATGAATTTGACTTTTTGACTTGAATATTTCTTGCGACTTTGCGAAAGCGACTTTGCGGCTCGTAGCCCCTTAAATAAAGAGGTGACTTTGTAACCTCAGGGGGGAGATCCTTCTACACCACCACAGAAAAAGATCTCGGTTGATTGACTGAACGCGGCGGGTATGAGTCATCATGGGGCCCTTGACGGGTGGGTCCTCCCCATGCAGCCGTATGTCGAATTTAAGAAATGCCCGTGTCACACGTCACTAAGGGAGAAAACGTTTTTTGAAAATATTTAGAACCCGAATTTGAGCATTCTGGTACATTTTTAAGGACCCAGACACCGCAAAGCCGGGTACCATCCAAGAAAAAAAAAAAAAAAAAAAAATTTGGCGAAATGCTTAGGTTTGAAATGGCACTCTTCGAACATTTTTTTTTCCTCATGTCACTATGGGCCATGTCACATGTCGGACTCAAGAAATGCCCCATGGCCCATGTCACTTAGATGTCCGTGTCCGTGTCGTCGTATCGATTTTTAAGAAAATGACCATGTCACCATATCGAATTTAGGGGTCTAGTGACATCAGCATGTCCGGCTATCCTCCACAAATTTAGCTCTAAAATGTTTACTTTTTTTTTGGGCCGATTTTTCATCATTTTAAAAAAACAATAGGCTGTTGAAATGTTTGCTGTTGTAAATAGAAACAAAAACAAAACAAAAGCGCATGGTAAGATTATGTCACATTGCAGTCGCGGGTCCGCTCGTGGCTTATCCAGCCTCTTCGTGGATCCGCGACTGTCAATGTGATCATATACTAATCACCCGGCGTTTACGGTATTATATACTAAGGTATGAGACGGGTCCTACAGAAAAGGTGTCTAAAAAGCGCTGCGACCTGATTGAAATGACGTCAGCGGCGTCTGCTCGTCAGTGCCCGGCTGTAGCCCGTAGGACATGACATTCTGCTTTTCTGGATGTTTTGAAATATTTTGATTTAACTGATAATACCTGATAACAAGCCTCTGATGCAGTTTTTGATCGAGTACGTCTTCTCTACGTTTCCATCGATTAGCTGCTTCAGCAAAAAAAATCGCGCGCGCGGTCTAGTCTAGATGACGGAGTCGCTAAAGCTCTGTTTAGAGAGTGGAACTTGACCTTGACTATAGACTCAGTACTAACTGAACGCCCCGCTATGTCACTCCTCACGTGGGTATATGTACAAGCTCGGGTTCTTCACTTTACGGCTTGACTAAAACTGAGACGCGTCCATGACAAACTCTAGCCTTTTTTTCCTTTTCTAGGATCGAGAGAGAGATTTTAAATGGGGCGGTTATCTAAATAGCGTGGAACTAAAATCAGGCTGCGGCAGATAGTATCTCTGCGCACCTCAAGACTCAACGTAGCTTTCACTCTCCAGCAGAAGTTTAGTTGTCACTAATGATGGGCGGCGACCGTCGTGCACCGGCGGATATTGGAGAGTGTTGGAGAGCTGAACCTTACAGACATATAAATCAATCGCTCTGGTGGAAATATCTCGCCATAGATTGGAACCGAATACTTATCTAATGGAATCGTTATCAGTTTTCAGTTTTCTTGCCGTACAAAATTTATTTCCAACTCTTCACGTGGTGATAGCTGAAGGTCGCTCGTCGTAGGTACGTGTGACCGGAACACCCTTTTTGGTTTTGGCGCGGGTTGACATCAGATTTGTACCGTACTGTCGCGATTAAGGGCTCTGAGGGAGCGCTTTTCAATTCGGTGAAGTTCTTACTCAGGAGCTATATACAAGCCAGGCGCTGGCGCTTATTCAAAGTCGCGATTTTAGTGCTTGAGAAAAAACATTTGGAGGCTCTTATACTCCGGCGCTTATACAAGACCGGCGCGCTTTTCAACACTAGTTGCTTTATCGCGACCGTACGGTATGACTTCGGTGTCACAAGGTCCCAAACTCCAAATAAGGAAGTGAAACGACGTCGTCTGTCTACCTCGTGCGCGTCATAGCGTCGTCGAAAATAGTGTGACGTCAGCATCTCTCAGGCGGCTAGGAAGTCAGTTCGACAAAATGGCTCACGGAGTGAACTTCGTGGCCGTTTCTCGATCTATGATCGATGCGGCCGTGGAGAAGGAATTCGTAGCCGTGCTACAGAGAGAGGAGAGACAGCGGACTGCTGCTGAAGCAGAGGGTGTGGTGGATGAGCTGATCGCGAACGTCGCTGATCAACTCATCCGCCAGTGCGTGGAGCGAGTCAAGCAGCAAGTCTGCATGGAGGAAGGACTACCGCCCGCCGTGCTGGAGGAGCTGCTGAAGGACCACCACGCGTTATGACCACGCCCTCCGCTTCAGCAGCAAGGTCCCTGCGACCCTCTCTCTCTACCAAACGGTCCTTTTAAGGACCAACCACTGATCACAAAAGTTGAAAATCAATCTCAATATAATATACGCATCAGAAAAACCCCGAATACGCTCTACACTGAAACCCTGTTGAGTAGGTAGATCCAGTTGGGCTTTTTGTGTTTTTTTTTTTTTAGGAAGGGCAATCAGGTCATCGTGTGGAGATCATCAGGTGTCCTGTGTGTGTGTGTGTGTGTGTGTGTGTGTGTGTGTGTGTGTGTGTGTGTGTGTGTGTGTGTGGGTGGGTGGGCGGGTGTGTGTGTGTGTGTGTGTGTGTGTGTGAATTTTATACAAATACAATTATTCATTCCTTTCAGCAAGAAAATTAGCTCAATGTAATCATATGATTTGAACTGCCCTACTTATCAGAGCCTTGACGACATCTGACCGCCCCCCTTTTCAGGATCTAAATGGAAATTCACCGCCGCCGCTTTTCAGAGTCGCGCTGCAGTGGTTATCCAATACATGGCGGAGCGCCATTACCTAATTCTTTTGTATGTGAAAAAAAAACAGGACTGATAAGGGGTTTAATTAGACAGATATTGGTTCTACACTATCAAAAAATAACCCCTCAGCGCTTTAATGCTAAAGGTAGCATAGTGCTTTAATGCGCTACGCTCTTTGTCGATATGCCAGTGTATGCATGCATGCAGCCCTGGTGAGGAACTCTGAGTGCTGCATTCATGGCTTATGACGACAACGGGCACTGCACATTAAAGCGCTATGCGACTATTAAAGGGTTAGATCCAGTCTTGCTCCAGTCATCCCGAATGCTATACCCAGAGTTGGTGGTCTGGTCCAGACTGCTGTACACAGATTGTGGACGGGATGGCGGGTTGCTGCCAGACTATCCCTCTGGTACGATATGCGGCTGGCGCGGCCGAGACTGTCTTATATGATGCTGAGTCGAATTATGTATTAGATACCCTACGAGTAACTGAGAGTATGTCAAAATAATCACGGCAAACTGACTGGCGACTTCATAGGATTATAGGGCGGTTATTATTACATAACTTTTGGTTATGTGTTAGATAGAGTACACTTGGACACGGTTATTCCATATACCCACTGCCCCACAGGGTCAAGACGAGGTGATTTAAATAATAAGACCCAGATGGGTAAAATAGCCAAAGTCAACAATGACCTGTTTTTTTAGCCAATATGGACAAAGAGACACGGGGTGCTGTACACAGGTTGTGGACGGGCTGGCGGGTCGCTGCCAGACTATCTCCCTGGTCCGATATGCAGCCGGCGTGGCCGAGACTGTCTTATATGATGCTGAGTCTAATTATGTATTAGATTCCCTACGAGTAACTGAGAGTGTGTCAAAATAATCACGGCAAACTGACTGGCGACCTCATAGGTCAGTTATTATTACATAACTCAGTAACTTTCGGTTATGTGTTAGATAGAGTACGCTTGGACACGGTTATTCCATATACCCGCTGCCCCACAGGGTCAAGACGAGGTGATTAAATAATAAGACCCAGACGGGTAAAATAGCCAAGTCAACAATGCCCTGTTTTTTAGCCAATATGGACAAAGAGAAACGGGGTGCTGTACACAGCTTGTGGACGGGGTGGCGAGTCGCTGCCAGACTATCCCCCTGGTCCGATATGCAGCCGGCGTGGCCGAGACTGTCTTATATGATGCTGAGTCTAATTATGTATTAGATGTCCTACGAGTAACTGAGAGTGTGTCAAAATAATCACGGCAAACTGACTGGCGGCCTCATAGGTCAGGTATTATTACATAACTCAGTAACCTTCGGTTATGTGTCAGATAGAGTACACCTGGACACGATTATTCCATATACCCACTGCCCCACAGGGTCAAGACGAAGTGATTAAGTAATAAGATACCCAGACGGGGGGTAAAATAGCCAAGGCAACAATGTCCTGTTTTTAGCCAATATGGACAAAGAGACACAGGGGGTGCTGGGAGTTGGCGACAAGGGGCAAGACGAGCAAGACTACTTCTCAAAATAGACAATGCCAATGGCCAAGACCTAGTTCTTAAATTCGACAAGGCCCATTGGTATCTCTTATATTCGACAAGTGACACATGTGCCCCGTCTGTGGTCCTAATATAGATTTTCTAAAAAAAAAAAAAAAAAAAGTAAATTTTCTGCACCGTGTGACAACGACCGATCAGCTACATAGCAGAGATTTCCCCAACCTATTTTTGGTTATTTTTCTATTCAGTTTTTGATCAGCGCACTATATTATCGTGGGTTTTTAAAAAAAAATTTTTTTATCATAAATAATATGTAGACTTGGAAAAAAAAAGAAAAAAAAGAGAGCTGACACGCAAACTCCTACTCACATGTCGCTGTTTTGTCACTAAACCCAAAGACCCACCCACCCCGTAGGAAGGGGAGACGCTTGTGAACGTTCCCTTAGGCCTCTATTCTTTATTTTATTGTGTGGCCCCTAAAGAGGGGCCAACCAACTGACACTGTCAGTTGGTTAGATGCTGCACAACATGGGCGTAATTAATTACGCCTAGTGTTAAGCAGCATGGATCACTGTGGTTTGACAGACTGACCTCAAAGGGCCCCCGTTGGATGGGGGCCCTTGTGGCACAACGAGTCAAAACGAGTTGATCCGTTTTTCAGATTGCCGACTCGGCGAGAGTTTCTGACTATGTATCTTTTATAAAGCCTTAGATATGGTGTGGTATTTTTCATCTCGCTATAGTTTAGTTGGTATTCAAAGAAACTGCCTCATTTCTATCAGAAATACACAATATTGAATTGTTTTTATATTTTAATATATTCAGAAGCGCACTTTGTTGCCTATATAGCTCATTATGCGTTGAAATGTTCGCGAGCATCGTAGGAATGTACAAAACCCCTATTGTGGCGCCATCTGACGAAAGAGCGGGGAACTATACGTGACCTGAACCCCGCCCTCAGCGCGTTCGTTATTCGCATCTTTGACAGCGACTAAGAGACGCTCAAACTGTCTCTTATTTAGTTTGAACTTATCACAAATTTGTCTTTGATAGGTCGTAGATTGACTTCTGACTTTTTTTCTTTTTTAGTTAGAATAAAAAACAAGTGACGCCGACACAGACCTGCGCATTAACGCGCTCCACCGTCTTCAGAGGGTTGAGTCTATAGTACAGTAGATTCTACTGTGTACTTACACTAACAGTGCTACATATACATACCTGAGTCATAAGTGAGGAGTTTTTGTTGTTTTTTTTAGGGGAAAAAAAAGTGATCTACTCACCAAACCGCTATTAGTAGGTAACCTGTATGACCCATACCGCAAACATCTGCCTCGTGACTGATAGTGTACCGGTGGTGAAGTGCTGTTGCAAGAACAATTGAGGCTCTTTATATAGCTGAGAGAGCGAATGGTCTAATCTTGTTTTCACCTTGAGCCCCACCCTATTCCAGAGAGGGTATCAAAAATCACATGTACACGTATATGGGCTTATAGCTGGTGAATAGATAAGGCAGGGCAACTGTGTATACTAACACTACAGGGGGCGTTTTAACGACAGGTGTGACGCGCCAGCCCGTGGAGGGAGCTTTTGTTTTCACCTAGAGAGTGTATACAAAGCCTACAGGGGGTGATTAACGACAGGTGTGACGCGCCAGCCGGTGGCCGGATCACCGCATCTTCTAAGCTTTGTTTTCACCTAGAGAGGGGATCGAGAGTGTATACAAAAAACAAAAAAAACCTACAGGGGGTGTTTAACGCGGCCGGCTGCCTACATGCTATGGTCTAAGCCTGTTTTCAGCTAGAGAGGGACCTAAATCACCTAAGCCTTTTCCACCCTTAAATCGATCTGATAATTACCATAAAGAGGAGTAATGCGCGTTACATGTATATGGGCTTATAGCTGGGTAAGAGATTAAGATGCTAGTCAACTGTGTATGCAAAAAAAAAACTACAGGGGGTGTCTAAAGTCGATTGTCATGCGCCAGCGGGCGGACGGAAGTCTGCCACTCTAGCTGTGACTACAAGCGCGTGCGTGTGGTAGACAGCTTAAATCAAACACAAGTTAAGCTCCTTATAGCTTCCTACTGACTGCGGATTCGAGTGCTTGAAAGATGGTCTTTTGTTTTTTTCATCTATTTCCTCGGGGGGTCGAACAGGATTAAAGATGTAACGAACCCGCACCTACACAGGTAGACAGCTGGTCGCCTTCCTAGTGAGAGTTTTCCTCTTGAGTTAAGAAGCTTATCTCGGAGCCTAGTACATAAGCGAGAGTGAAACATGAGTCCCACACACTTCTTCTACCACCTTCAGCATGGCGTCATCAGGAATCACTCTACGTTCTACCGAATGTGAGCAATCCCAACACTACTACAGAGCCGCGACAACACCACACGAGGAGACGCCCATGTTTACTGATGAGTTAACAAGTAGCAAGGTGGAGGTTGGTTTTTATCAAGATTCGTACGGGTGGCTGGAAAGTGTGATGGCTACTTCTGCAGCTATTGCTGCTGCTCGTGCAAAACGTGAAGCTCGTATCGCTGTTCGTGCTACACATGCTGCATACGAAGTTGCCAATGCTGCTAACAACGCTGCTGTTACTCTCGCCGCTGCTGCTCGTGCTGCTAATGTTTTTGCTACTGTTTCCGCTCTTGCTACCGATGCTGCTGCTACTGATGCTGCAACGTCTGCTAAAAGTGTCGCTGTTGCGGCTGCTGCTAGGGCTAATGCTATAAATGCTTGTACAGCTGCTAAAAAAATAGCCTGTTTTGCTTATGCTAGTCGCAGTGTCGCTGTTACGGCTATGGCTGATGCACATGATGCTAAGTTACGGGCTTTTGCTTTTGCTGAAGATGCTGTTGATGCTGAAGATGTTGCTGCTGCTGCTGCTACTGCTGCTGAAGATGCTACTGCTGCTGCCGCTGCTGCTGCTGAAGATGCTGCTGCTGCTGCGGCTGCTGCTCTAGACACCTATGACGCTGCTGCTCTAGACACCTATGACGCTGCTGCTGCTGCTGAAGATGCTGCTGCCGCTGCTGCTACTGCTGCTGCTGAAGATGCTGCTGCCGCTGCTCTAGACACCTATGACGCGGCTGCTGCTGCTTTTGCTGAAGATGCTGTTGATGCTGCTACTGCTGCTGCCGCTGCTGCTGCTGAAGATGCTACTGCTGCTACTGCTGCTGCCGCTGCTGCTACTGCTGCTGCTGAAGATGCTGCTGCCGCTGCTCTAGACACCTATGACGCTGCTGCTACTGCAGCTGCTGCTCTAGACACCTATGACGCTGCTGCTGCTGCTGAAGATGCTGCTGCTGCTGCTGCACTAGTCATCTATGACGTGGCTGCTGCTCTAGACACTTATGACGCGGCTGCTGCTGCTGCTGCTGCTGCTGAAGATGCTGCTGCTGCTGCTGCTCTAGACACCTATGACTGAAAACTTAGTAAGCGTTATTTACAAACACTACTGCTACCTATGACTAAACTTAGTAGGTGTTATTTACAAACAAGAGAGCCACGTGGTGTTGTTTACAAACAAAGAGAGCCACGTGGTGTTGTTTACAAACAAAGATAGCCACGTGATGTTGTTGTGGCCTATCATGCCAATGAAGGGGTCACGTGATCAAGGGGCGCGGCCTATTATGCAAATGAGGGGGTCACGTGACCAAATGGCGACCTCTGATTGGCTGGTGATCAAAGGGGCGTAGTCTACTATGCAAATGAGGGGGTCACGTGATCAAGGGGGCGTGGCTTATTATGCAAATGAGGGGGTCACGTGACCAAATGGCGGCCCCTGATTGGCTGGTGATCAAGGGGGCGTGGCCTATTACGTAATTATGCAAATGAGGGGGCGTGGCCTATTACGTAATTATGCAAATGAGGGGGTCACGTGACCAAATGGAGGCCTCTGATTGGCTGCAGGTCGATTGAGTAATAAACAGTAGTTAACTATAGTCCCGTTCCGATACATACTATACTACTAAGGACTGAGAACTCAAAGTACATAGTCCTATACTAGAATGTTCTAAATCATCGTCAAACTGAGGGAGGGGGAGGGGGTATTTAACCAAGGGGTCCTTTATAAAGTATGTCACCTAAATTTTGGTCATTGCCAAGACCCCCCCTCCCCCTACCCGTTTGTCACGATTTTCCTCATACCTCTATCATTGGGGACCAAGACCCCCGCACCCCTTCAGGTGTGACATAGGAACGTTCACAAATGACGTCACCTGCTAGGGGGTGGGTGGGTCTTTGGGTTTAGTGACGAAAGGTGACATGGGGGTGGGGGGGTCCCAGGGTCTATGTGACATCACCTTTTCAAGTCCACACATGTTTATGAATAAAAATAACAATATGCAGCATGGATTAACAAAATAAGATAAAATGACTAATTAGGATAAGGGAATTCCCCTGATATTGAGCATATCAGTATTAAAACTGCTGTCAATGTAACAGTATATTTGCTATCTAGCTGGAATGGCAACTAATTGGCCATTGTCACACGGTGCAGAAAGTGACTAGTACCAGTCCTCAATACATATGCAATGTATATGTTACTACTGGACAAATATGACTTTGTCTCACAAAAGTGATACCGGTGCAAATGGTGACGTGTTTGACCTGTCCATTTGACCAGCACTTGGGCTTCAGAGGGACAGTAATGTAATGTAACACTATACAACTATGTATCAAGGATAAGGATAACTTCAAACTTGGGGCTATTCTGAGGCTGCCCATCGAATATGTTGATCAGTCAAAAACGTCACCTGGTCAAAAACATGGCCATTTGCACCTGCATTACTTTCATGACACTGACAGATATAATACCAGTGGGGAGAATTTAGAGACTACTCCAGTTTTAGTATGTATACATTTATGAATGATTAGATTGTACCGTCATGTCTTAAGTTAAATATGTAAGACTGCATTTAGAGGGTTAACTGGTGGGGGAGGGGATGTCTTTCTTAGGGGGGTTATTGCTGGTAGGTGACAAAATGTGACAAAGGGGTGGGAGGGGGTCCTGAAAATGACCCTTAAAAAGGTGACGTCATTTGTGAATGTTCCCTTGAATGGATCACCCCTAATGTGGAGGCCTTTTCGCTAAAAAGAAGGTGACTTTTTTTTTGTGTTTCCCCACCCCTTTAAGGGGTACATATTTTACCCCCCTCCCTCGAAACCACTAAGACCCTGTTGTTAAAAAATGACCACTGTCTCATTCTAAAATATCCTTCATCCATACGTCCATAAAACACACAAAACAAACAGACACTCACTTAGATATCCTTTATTCACCTTAACAGGACTGTAATCCCTGCCGTTTCCATTCACTACCATATTTTGCTCATTGAAAGAAAGGGAACTACACCCTGGTAATTGACATCGAGCTAAATTGACGACAGCATTATATATCTAACCCTCCATTTTGTTTTCAGATGGGTTGACGCTAATAATAGTAGCATTATTGGTGTTTATTGATTTCGATCCTCGCATCGCATCTCTGCCACTGGATCCGCCCATTCAAGAATTTAGTTTGAAGGACCATCTAAAATGATAAAACAGGGACATAAACATTAAGCTAAGAGGAGTAGTGATTCTCAAAGTCACTGTAATACGCACATAGTCCGGTACCCCTGTAAAGGCTGCATAGTGCATCAATGCATTATGGCCATGTTCAGGTAACATGGGCAGAAATTCAAGGGTTGGTAGGTCGGATTTTTTCTTTACTACCCTCTACGATACTTTTACATTTAACAAAATGGGAAGACTTTTTTTCAAAATTTTTGTAAACCTAAAATTCACCCAAAGAAAGTGTAAAAATATTAAAATTTCTTCAAAATTGCATAAAAAAAACAGGTCTTTTTTTTTGGCTCTGGCTTCTACATGAGGTTTCCGTTAGAGGTGAGGTACTTACCGCTGCCCTGCTGGGGCGGGGGCGGGGGGCTGGGACCTCCTGCTGTAACACATACACACACATCAGGGGTTAGTCAAGGTCAACAACTGTGGAATACTAGAGTCTACTTCAGACATAATCCACTACTTATCATGCATTATGTACATTTTCACATCAATAAAGACAGCGAAATGATTATGTTACAGATTCATTTATCATATCGCAGTTATGAATCTAACTTTGCAAATCTTTGTCTATGTATTCCTCAGTTCAATATGATGCATACTGAGGATTACAATTAGGCCCAAAAAAAAGGCTTGTTTCGGGTAACCCGACCGACCCTATCAAAACAGGGCCGACCCTATGTTTTTTTATCCAATTTTAAAGAAAATTTTGATATTTTTACCCATTTTTGGTCAATTTTAGGGTCTTCGGTCTTTCATGTTTCCAACCTATCGATCCACATTTTCCTCCCATGTTACCTGAAACAACTTTTTTTGGCCTTAGCATATGAAACAGGAATTTACATTTTCATACATTTCCTGAATGATTCAAAGATAATTCAGATGGCCTGTGTGCTGAGTGGGATGTTAGACTTACATGGGGAGTTGTCAGTGTTGGACTGAGGGCTCACACCGGACGTGTCTGTAAGGGAATAAGTCAGCAGTCAGTGGTGGCTGAAACACTATGTAATATGAGCACCTGGGGAATAGCAGTAACAAGGCCACTCAAAAAAACGATTTTTATGATGGGAAGAAACCGGTTTATTTTTTTGAGTGGCCTAACTTTACTATATCAACGGTAATCAATGGCCATTTAGATGTTAACATTGTTTGACCTATTTCAGAGATATGTATCAGATGTTAAACATTGCCTGACCTAGATAAGAGATGTGTGTCAAATATTACACATGGTTTGACCTAGATAAGAGATGTGTGTCAAATATTACACATTGTTTGACCTAGATAAGAGATGTGTGTCAAATATTACACATTGTTTGACCTAGATAAGAGATGTGTGACCTAGACAAGTGATGTGTGTCAAAGATTACACCTGGTTTGACCTAGATAAGAGATGTGTGTCAAATATTATGCATGGTTTGACCTAGATAAGAGATGTATGTCAAATATCACGCATGGTTTGACCTAGATAAGAGATGTGTGTCAACTATTACGCATGGTTTGACCTAGATAAGTGATGTGGGTCAACTACTACGCATGGTTTGACCTAGATAAGTGATGTACACGACACCTACCTGAGCTGGGCTCGTCTCTCACAACCCGCAGTGAGCCCGCATCGCCTTCCTCTGTCAAAGAATTTTGAATTGTTGACATATATTTATTGAATAAATCATTTACTAATACGACATATTTCAAAAAGCTACGTGTGTTCTCCATCATAATATCAGGCAGCCTGAGGTCACGTATCTAACATATTCTTCAGGTAGCTGCATACAGGTGGCCAGCTTTAGAAATATCCTTAGTAGTATGTGCTAACAGTAATCCCTTATAGATTACTGTTCTAATAGAGTAGGTTTTTGTTGTTAATTTGTACCTGAGGAGGTACATAACCTTTATAGATTGTATTATTTGCATTCCACAGCATTAATTTCATTACAAATACCCGTTAAGTGGCAGTTAACCAGATTACAAGTTGGGGGTGGTAATAGGATGTGGATCTGGCCAGTGGATTGGAAGACTCACTACCATATGTTAGTCTAATAAAAGATGTTAACACATAATTTTGAATAATACATGTAGGAAATGTATCCTATGAGGCCAATGTAAAGTTAAATGTAGGTGCAATAACTTTGTCAGAAGTTTAGTCCTTGTAGAGGAAGGAGAGTACTCACGCCTCCCGCCGCTGTTTGTGGTCCCCACCTGGCCAGCAAAGCCGAGGGTAGACGCTGGGGCCGAACTCTCATTACCCATGATGCACCTGGGAGGAAGGAAGAGGAAGACTTATCAACCCGCTTATCATAATGTACAGCTTGCAGCACTTATTATGATGCACATCTTGCAGCACTTATTATGATGCACAGCTTGCAGCACTTATTATGATGTACAGTTGGCAACTTGCAGCACTTATTGTGCTGTACAGTTGGCAACTTGCAGCACTTTTTTTTTAAAGTGTTTTATTGGGTAAAAGAGACAAATACAAAAGTAGATGTTTCATCCTAGCATAGGCGCATTGCCTTGCTTCCGCTAGGTCCCCTATCATTCAAGTATTGTATCACAGATTCACATAATTAATGGTTATGGCGTAACATTTTTTACATACATTGTATTATACGCAAAGACTAGGGTTACTCATAATACGATAATGGTAGTAATAAGATCAGAGGTGATGAGATGAGATGAGATGAGGGGATTGGTTTCGTGTACAGAGTAGGGTGCATTCTTCAAATAATTATGGTAAAAAACTTTTCTACATGAAACAGTGATTGTAGTCCTTTTTTATGATTATTTTAAAATCAGCCAGGCTGTGTATAAGTGTGTAAAAGGGTTTTAACATGTTCCAGCGTTTTATGGCTCTATAAAAACAGCTTCTGACTACAATTGGTTTTAAGGACCTAGGTGTCTTTAGTCTGATACCTTGGTTGTGCCTTGTGGGCAGATTCCTATTATCAACTAGATGAGGTTGACTTTTTAGTGTAAACGCATAGAATAAAAGGTGTATATCCCTTCTAATATTAAGATACATACATTCACTTTTTTCATGTAATTGTGCAGTATTATACAGTGGGTTTGCTTCTAGCTTAACTCTATATACTGTCCTAAGGGCTTTATTTTGTAAAAATTGGATTTCATTGGATTCACCTATATTGCCTCTGTCCCAGATGTAGTCTACATAATCAAAAGAGGGCAGTGTCATTGTTTTATACATGGTTAGAGCAGTTGAAGTATCTACATATATTCTCGCTCTAGCAGCCTGGATGATCTTATTTCTAATATTATTAACAGTATTCACTCTATGTTGTAAGAACTTCATCTCTGGATCTAAAGTGAGTCCGAGGTATGTAAAATTGTATACTCTTTCTAATACCGTACCATTCAGTGTAAAAACAGGGTTTTTTCGTTGAAAATTGTTAAAATACATCCATTTTGTTTTTTTCTCGTTAATTGTAAGACAATTATCTAAGCACCATTTTGATATCAAGTTAATTGCGGTTTGCATTTGTTGTGGGCAATTCAGAGAGATAACAGCGTCATCTGCGTAAAGTGTAATGGTAAAATTGTAAATTTTAGGTAAAGAGTTTATATATATAGAGAAGACCACTGGACCCAAAACTGAGCCCTGGGGAACACCATACGTAATGATTTTTTCATTAGATAGTACATTATTAGCGACTGTTTTCTGTGTTCTGCGGTGGAGGTAGCTTTTGAACCAATTTACGGTATTTTCACTCAGTCTGAAAAGGGTTAATTTTTCAATTAATTTGGAATGTGAGACTGTATCAAAAGCCTTTTTATAATCTAGATAGAGGGAGATAGTCGGCTTATTATTAATTATATTTTCTGTTATATTTTGTAGGTGTTCCTGTATAGCAGTTTGAGTCGAGTGCCCTGCTCTGTAGCCATGTTGCCTAGGAGATAAAAGATTACATTCATTCATATAAGCCTGTAGTCTTGTACATATGATTTTTTCTAATATTTTCCCTGGTAAGGGTAATAAACTGATTGGTCTGAGATCACCAACGTCCATAGAGTTTGCTTTTTTTGGAAGTGGGACCACTGTCCCTGCCTTCCACTTGGATGGAAAAGTACTCGTATAGAGACATTTGTTATATAAACATAGAATAACGTCAGGAATGCACATAAAGGCATCCTTTAATACAGTAGTCTTTATATGTTTAATGGAAGACGATTTTTTAACATTAATCTTCTTAATGTACTTCATAATGTCCATATAAGACAAAGGCCCTAAGCAGGTCTTTTCCTTCTGTCGGAGTACCGTATGGGTTAGCATAGTTCCTCTGCCCCTCACCAGGTGGCAGGGCGTTAGCCAGAGTTTCCCCAATCGACGAAAAGTAAGAATTGATATGATCAGCACATTCTTCTGTAGGCACTATTAGGCCAGTAGTATTATTTTTTAATTTAATTAAAGTGGAGGTTGTTTTTATAGGTAATAATTTTCTGATAGCTTGCCAAAACTTTGCAGGGTCATCTTTTCTATGTGCTAAAAGTATATCGATTTTATCCTTTCTACTTCTAAAAATCATACTTTCAACCCGATTTTTAAGGAAATCAGCTATGTGCCAGTCATCATTATCCATACTTTTCCTCGCAATATTATACAGTCTATCTCTTTCTCTCATTGCTTCTATAATGGGGGGGGGTTAGCCATTCAGGAGTAAACTCTGGGACTATAATCTTTCT
The DNA here is from genome assembly GCA_947462335.1 of Harmothoe impar. NCBI lineage: Eukaryota > Metazoa > Annelida > Polychaeta > Phyllodocida > Polynoidae > Harmothoe > Harmothoe impar. Next base: position 68,482,198 of record OX381717.1, on the reverse strand, counting down.
AACAGGGCACATTTCGTCAAGTATAGTTCTAATAATATCAATAAGTCTATCCCACATAACATTTGCATTATCTGCTGTAATTACCGGTATCCAATCGATACTAGTGAGGGTGTTTTTGAATTTGAAAAAATCATATTTCTTATACGACCTTGCCATTATTGTTTTCTTTTTCACCTTTGTACGTTGACATTTTATTACCATAAAGATGGGTACATGATCTGAAATTCTGAAACCGATTGTACCACATTTAGCCACATTGTGCACATTTGTATAAAAATGATCCAACAGAGTCCCTGATTGGGGTCTGGTTACTTCTTTTATTAGCTGAGAAACATCATTATCTGTACAAAAATTATCTACTTTGGAAATATCTCTATCTTCTTGTGAAAAAAGATCAACGTTGAAATCTCCCATAATAACAATTTTTCTATTTTTGGTAACAGGTTTTTTAAGCTCTTCCAGTTTTTTATAGATTGCATTTTTGTCATTATCGTGGTCAGGAGGTCTATAGCAGACATAAACCTTGTACTTGATAACACCTATTTCTATATCTACACAAAGGATCTCATATTCTTTGTTAATACATGATGAATTGATATCAACCGTGGCAGTGTAATGGTCACGTAAGTATAGCATTAGTCCTCCTGCACCTTTAGCTCTGTGAGGGGTTCTGTCTAACCTTACATATTGATACCCCGGTATGTACAAATCGATGTCATTATGAGTAGGGTTCAACCATGTCTCTACTATACCTATAACGTCCGCGCTTGAGATGATTTTAAAAGCATCACATCTTTTTTTATAAATAGATCTGGCATTTATGCTGACAAATTTTAAGCCCTTTGTGGCCTTTAAAGTGTTTAAATCATCCATTGTCATACACTGTAAAAGTACACCAAGCAGTTAATGCATTGAGATGATATGATGAAATGATACCAAGTGCGAATTGATCGTATGGGGGATTCCTAAAATACATGTTGCGTCTGGCTATGGCTGAGTGTGGCAGCGCGCTCCCTTATGGATACACAAGTTAATCAAATTATTGTATTGATCCAACCATTCTGTACATGATACATTTTAATTGTCGATATTAATTACATACATATTTGTAAAAGATGATAGGAATTTCTTTTTATGGAGGACTAGAAAATAGTTAATTTTAGCCTAAAGATTCACCGGTACTAATACTAATAATACTTTGTATATATACAACACTAACAGTGTAGTCAGCTGTTTCGTCTTGACCCAGTAACCTTGCTTAGGACGGACACTTCATGTGGGACGCTATTTACCCGGTTGCCCACTCTATAGTATTATGTAAGTAACAATCATTAGGTGTTATTCTGTCCTTGTGTAAACATACATAATTACCTTAGTGGGACTGTAGGGCATATGCACCCACAGCTCAGAGCCTCCCGAGACAATGATACCAGATCAAGATAAAAACCATACATTGAGGTGTAAATTCAATAAGGGGAATTGTCAATATACCGTATGACTTAAATAGAGTTATTTGTTATTATTTACTGATTTCCTCACAGTAGAGCCTATAAGGCCTAACATGCGATCCTGTAGTCTAATAGAGTCACTGTTCATTTGTGGTTTTTGACCCCTTTCTGGCTTACCAGGTCGCTTTGTTGGTTGGTTGTTACGTGAGGGGGTAATGACTATGGTGGTTTCAGAGATTTCGGGCGAGCCTTGAACAGTGGCATTGCCATGTTTTTCTTGAAGATCCAACATGGAGATAGGCTTGCCAAGTCTCTTTTCTGCCGACGAGGGTGATACAGTAGTAAGTGTCATATTGGCATTGTTCGGTGTAGACACTACAGTCTTGGTGACCATCATGACTGGGGCAGGAGCTGCTACCGTTGTTGTTGTTGTTGTTGCTGTTGTTGTTGTGGTGTCGACCGTTGGTGTTGGCGCGGCTGCTACTGTAGCTGCTGTGGTTGCTGTAGCTGCTGTAACTGCTGTAGGTGTTGTAGCTGTTGTAGTTACTGTCTGCACACCGTCTGCTTCTTCCCCTATCCCGGGGGCTGGGGGTGGTACTGCTGCTGCTGTCGCCTGGTTCGGAGGGGGCGTGGCACTTTGAGCTGCAGTAGGAGGAGTTCCTGGTCGGGGGGTGGCCTCCGGGTTCTGCTCACCTGCGGGTACTGGTGGTGTAGGGATGAGTTCTGGGTACTTTGCTCTCAGCTGTCTCCTGACGTCCATTAGTACGTTTCCCCCTCGGTTTTTTCCTTTAAAATTGTTATTTTGGACTGCTTTGGACTTCAGGGGGGCCCCGGCCCCCCAATGGGGGCATGTAGTTGCTTCCACCAGATCACGTGACCCACTGGACAAGAGCGTTATGAGCAGCTCCTGATTGTTCTCGTACTTTATCATGTTTAATTCCGTCAGGTGCTCTTCCTCTACTAATTTCCATGCATCACTCACCATTGTCTTTGCAATAGTTTTGGCCGCAGAGGCTGTGTAGCAGACCTTAATTCTTTGTGCCTTGTCGGGATTCTTGCAAAAGACAGCTTTTCTGTGACTCAGGGCTTGCTCTACGCAGTGGAATGAATAACCGTCAACCTCCACTTTACATGCATAAAAGTTGCTGAGGGGGGCCAGCTTGGAGTGAAAAGCCACCATCTTGTCGTTAATGAAGGTACGAGCATTGGCTAGGTGAATCTCTGGGGGCAGGTCCCCCAGGGCTTGGTGGGGGTAGAATTTTCCACCAAAAATGATGCCTCTTCCCCTCGGTTTGACGTTGATGCCAGCTTCAAAGGCCAGCCTAGCAATTGTGCTAACATCAGCCTTTTGTTTTCTGATAGCATTATTGCTATCTTCTGAAAGATACACTGTGGGATGGTCTCTCTTTAGTCTACTTATTATGATGTACAGTTGGCAACTTGCAGCACTTATTGTGCTGTACAGTTGGCAACTTGCAGCACTTATTGTGCTGTACAGTTGGCAACTTGCAGCACTTATTATGATGTACAGTTGGCAACTTGCAGCACTTATTGTGCTGTACAGTTGGCAACTTGCAGCACTTATTATGATGTACAGTTGGCAACTTGCAGCACTTATTGTGCTGTACAGTTGGCAACTTGCAGCACTTATTGTGCTGTACAGTTGGCAACTTGCAGCACTTATTGTGCTGTACAGTTGGCAACTTGCAGCACTTATTGTGCTGTACAGTTGGCAACTTGCAGCACTTATTGTGCTGTACAGTTGGCAGCTTGCAGCACTTATTGTGCTGTACAGTTGGCAGCTTGCAGCACTTATTGTGCTGTACAGTTGGCAACTTGCAGCACTTATTGTGCTGTACAGTTGGCAACTTGCAGCACTTATTGTGCTGTACAGTTGGCAACTTGCAGCACTTATTGTGCTGTACAGTTGGCAACTTGCAGCACTTATTATAATGCACTTATTATGATGTGTAGGTGACCTTTAACGCTTTATGGACAGATGTCGCTAAAAGATGATTTTTTTCTTCATGATGTACCAATGCACCAGAGTAGCTTGCATTAAGGCATCATACCATCCTCAAAGGGTTAAAGGACCACATGATGCACCAAGGCTTCATGTTCATTTACTATGATGCACAAATAAAGCTTCGGTGTAGCTCACCAGCCCTGCTTTGATTGGTGTATGAGTGCAGCACCAGTGAGTTACTCAGGTATTCAATATTGCAATATAAGTTCATGTAACGTATAGGAGACGCTAAGTCTACTCTAGTGTTATGCTCTATTAAATATAAATACACATGAATTAAGGTTTTGACAGCTTCAAGACCATGTCAAACAGATGCAGGGTATACATGCGCCTGAAACCATTGTACAAGCATACTTATATATACATGTATGTACATGCACCGGCCATGGTGATGTCCTGAACTGTAATGTCTGTAAATAGCGCCCTGTAGCATACATACAGAATACATGTGGACTTACTTGGTGTGGTCTGCGTGTAGCCGTGTGTCTCTGTCTGAGTCTGAGCTGCAACATCACAGAGAGCATCAACAGGACGTCCTTAAAGGGAACCTTCAGTTAATACCAGACAGGAGGGGGAGGGGTCTAGGGAGGGGGTCTGCTGATCTGAGAAACGTGTTATTCCCCAAAGTTCAAGTAGGAGGATCCGATTAAGAAGTGGACTTTGCACGGCTGGCTGGCGGCTCATGAACACTTCATCGACAGGTTTTATTTACAATAATTATCTTTTAACCCTTTAAGGGCGGCATATCACTATCAATATTTGTGGCCATGATACACCGATGCAAGTGCAGCGAATAACTTGCCAGTGCTGCATTGCTGCATACATCATGACGACGATTGGGTGTGTATCAATCCTACAGGTTTGGCATGATGCTCAAATGCAGCGCTGGCGAGTACTGTTGGGGGGGGGGGGGGGTTTGTCGGGCAAAGCCGAACAAAACGAAGTTCAGAAATGTAGGCGATTCAATCGGTAGCAATAAGTTGTGAACCCGGGGTTGTGGAACTGCCAGAGAGTTTTGGGGATTTTGAAAAAAGTACATTTTATGCATTTTAAGTTCATATTATGAATAAATAAGAGCTGCCAAGAGGGGGGGGGGAAAGGATAGTCTGAACCCCCCCCCCCCGTCCCCGAACCTAGACATGCCCACTGCCCATGCCGCCACCCCAGCTGCTGCCCGTGTCAACAAACAGACTTATCCAGGTCCCCCACTATATTGTACTTTGTACAGTATACATGAACTAGACTGGTCCAGGTCCATATTGTACTTATATATTGTAGTTGACTGAGTGACTTTAGCCTGTCTGCTGCAGCAGTTTTTGCTGAGCCGGTTTATACGGTATCTAGGTTTATGGACACAGACTGGGAGGGGGGGGGGGGGGCTGGAGCTAACACAAGCTGCTCCAGAACAACCATAAACAATGATACAACAAACTGGGAAGGCAGGCAGCAGGGTCAGTAGGTAGAATGGGTATCGACCCCTAAAATCGACATGGCGACATGGCCATTTCTTAAAATCGACATGCGACATGGGGCTCAGTGACATGAACAAAAAATTCTCATTTAGTGTAAACATCAAATACCTAACTCTTTCTTCAAATTTCGTCCTTGTGAGTAGTCAAATTCCAAAAATTTCCTGGGGCCTGCGGCCCCAAGAGCCCCATTCATAACTCTTTATAAATTACAGTGCCCCTACATATTTACTCTTAGTGACACAAGCGACATGGCTTTTTCCTTAGTGACATCTGACATGGCCATTTCTTAAAACCGGTTGGGGGGGGGGGGGGGGGTGACGAAGGCAAAGTTTTTCATCATGGGTACCCGGCGGGTCCACTCCCTATCTTTTCTATAGTAACTATGTGCATACATCACCCCAAATTTGGTACCCTTATAACTGCTGGAAATTCTGAAAAGGGTACCCCTTAAAAAGAGATTCTTTCTAGGGACAAGAATTCTTTCAGGGGTGATTGCATAAAACACCCAAATATAGTTATATTTATGGGGGAATCCAGGAATGTTTAGCATTTTTAAAGCAATATTATTAGAAAAGAACCCCTTTCCCTGCTAAAAGATGACCTTGACGAAAGAAGAAACACTTAACTGCTAAAAATATTATGATCTGGTAAAAGTTATATAAATTCCCAAATATGTGCTCTAAAGAGGTATCCCTTTGACCCAAAATGATAAAAGTGAGTATATCTGATTTTTACCAAATTTGGAATAGCTAAGAAGGAAAATATGTTATTTGTGAACATCCTGACTCAATTTTAATTTTTTAGATTTTTGAGCCCTGATAATCGGATATACTAACTTTAACAAAGGTACCCCTTAGAGAGGGCCTGCATGCATAGTTGGCAGGACCCAAAAAGGGCCCCCTTTCCTTCAGATTGTGTACGCACATAGTAACCAATAATTTAGTTTAAAAAACACATTGATGATCATGTTTCCTGCAGCAATACTCTCACGAGATGTAGATTGGAGCATCTTTAGTAAGCATATCTCGGCAGGAGCTCGGGCCTCTGTGTGGTTTCTATTCTAATGAGTTGTGTTATCACACTGAGGTGCAGAACATGGGGAGGCAGGCAGCTTCCCAGAAACTGAAACCGAAACTCACCTGCCCCCTTTCTTACTCTCCACTTAACCGGCTCACGGCCCTTCTTCTTCGGCGTATTGATAAGGGACAATTCAACTATGACGTCGTTAATTCAATGTTTAATAAGTTTCAAATTTTATATCAGAATGACCGTACTGCTTTAATAATTAAAAAATATTTCTTTTGTCAAATCTAATACATTTACATAAGTAAATGCATCAAAACCTTGGTCAGGCGCATTGCCCTTCTGCCACTAGAACCCCTGAAGATCCAGTAAGCGGAAAAAAGTCCCAAAAAGCAATTTTGTGACAAATGCAATGATGAGAAAGCTTGCTATGATATCTGTAATGTAAGCCGGAGAACAGGACAGGTTTATCAATATATAACAGTCATGTCTACAGATAACAAACACGACACACTCACTTGTTGCTGCCTGGTTCTGGGACTGCTGTGTATGTGTGCTATACTACAGACATGGGGGGGGGGGGGGTCACGTGCCGCATGGTGGGGCCGGACTGATTAAAGGTGGGTTTACAGTAATCTGGCCTGGTCTAGCAAAACAGAGCTGATTTGACATCCGCTTTATTTTCCTATATGCCAGTTTTTACAGTTTGTAAATCGGACAATTAATAAGGTCTCTAGTGGGGAAAATAATTTCAAGATGGCCCAATACAATATTTATGAACTAACTGTGTTAAACTAATATCAAGTTACCCCATTGAAATATCATAGTTACAACAAATCTAAAACTGCACATCTCAACAAAAGTAAGAATACTGCGCCTGCCGGGACTAGCTATTCGGCCCCTGTTACCGGAACCCAACCTCTGTTTGCCTCGTGTCCACTTTCAGTTTCAGACTCCAGACTGAGCTCAGCAACAACTGGTCACGTGACCTGACAGACTAAACACCGCTCATTCGGCAAAAACTAGACATTTTCATAAATACGGCAATAGGTCACTTTGGGGATGTATGCATAGGCCTACAGTCCACTTTCAGATCCTACAAAAAAAACAACATAATGTCCCATCACCTACCCCGTCCCCTCCCCTACTTCCCTTCACTTACATCTCCAGGGTCTTCAACTCGCCTCCTCCTCACCACCCCCCCCCTCCCCCAAACACACACACCCACACTCACTGAATACGTCAGTTCAAATCCCACGAAAATGACCTAAAAACTTTTAATATGCGTTCGCAATTTCACATCATAGCACATCACGTTACCTCTGTTTACGAGGTTGAGCAGTATTTCTAAAATTCAGTACTTTTCATGGATCTTGACAGGATGCGGCGACAGTAGGCAATAATGAGATGTTGAATATAAAGACTGTAAAGGTAATACACAGGATGACATCGGCATTCTTTGAGACTGAGACGACATGAGAACCCTCTGCCCGACACAGAGCCTCCTTACTTGCAGAGTACCATGTACATAAATGAGGTGAATTCTCTGACAAACCACAGACATCAGCTCATGGTGCATCGTCCAGGTCTCAGCGAAGGAAATCCTTTTACTATATGTTTTAATATAGCGGAACAGCTACCAGGACATTTACAATTTCTGAAAATCACCCTTGACCTAAAAGATACATTTTTCCTACAAAACATTTTCAACAGAAATTAGCTACTGACCACGGAAAATTTGAGCACTGGTCTTTAGCGTAAAACCACCTGAATTCCGCCTGAATTTGCACTGAATAATTTGCATTTTCACTGATCCCCAATCTAGTCTTTGAAAAAAATGTAAACTCACTGAGAATCCCTTTCCTATTATTTGATTGAAATTGGCAGACATTCAGCATCATGTGTACAAGTTTTCATAATATTGGCATCATTTCCAACTTAATTATGGACCATTCAGTGCCCCTGCAGTATTCACTTCTGACCAGAATCGTATATGACTCTCAGTTTTGTGCGGGATTACCCTCACTGAGACCTACTATTAGTGGCATGTGCCTTTCTATTGTCTATAAGTATAATTGTGATTTTTATAACCCAATACATGTTTATAGATAGGCCCTGAGGTTTTATGTCCCTTGGATTCCTCTATACCAAGATAAGCTGATGTTTCCTGGACAAACTCAGGCCCAAAATCACCCTGATTTCCCGCTTCGGGCCGAGAGCGCCCCCTCCTCCATGTTTTAGCTATTTTCACAGCAAGGAGTACCTCTAGGACCATCAAATCCAACATGGATCATTACATAGATTATCTCTATGTGATACATGTGCCAATACTATAGATTTCTGTTCATAAGGTAGAAAAAATATGGGAAAATACCTGAAAATTACCTGAAAATTACCATAAAAATAGACATTATTCGCACATCATGCCAGGACTGATTCTTTAGAGTATATTGAAAGGCCATTGACTCATGTTTTTCTACATTTCTTCATAATTTTTAGAAAGTACACTTTAAAAAAATATGGTGGAGATTGTCCTTGTAGTAGCAGATATGCCATTTGCAGTACCAGCCTCTAACTAAATACTCATCGTGGAGCCTTCAAAAGTCATCAACGCCTGCTCCCTCTTTGCCCTTAACTGGTTACAAACTGTAGATACTACATAATTTTGATATACCTGTGTTATTGTGATTAATGTAAAAATAAATAAGACATATCAAATTACTTTGAATTACCCCCAGTGGCTATAAACTGAAATCAACTTGCGGCCCAGCCGCGGGGACCCTCCGTCAATAATATTTTTTTTTCACATTTCAAGGACCTAGTCATGAATATTCCATGAGATTTTGCAAAAGTAATTATTCTGTACATAACCAGTGCAAAAATAAATCAATCTGACAGGTTTTTAACTTTTCCATGGTAATAGCCCTTTTGCTTTAGGTCTCAGCGAAGGAAATCCTTTTACTATATGTTTTAATATAGCGGAAAACACAATAACAGCTGCCATGACATTTACAATTTCTGAAAATCACCCTTGACCTAAAAGATACATTTTTCCTACAAAACATTTTCAACAAAAATTAGCTACTGACCACGGAAAATTTGAGCACTGGGTCTGTAGCGTAAAACCACCTGAATTCCGCCTGAATTTGCACTGAATAATTTGCATTTTCACTGATCCCCAATCTAGCCTTTGAAAAAAATGTAAACTCACTGAGAATCCCTTTCCTATTATTTGATTGAAATTGGCAGACATTCAGCATCATGTGTACAAGTTTTCATAATATTGGCATCATTTCCAACTTAATTATGGACCATTCAGTGCCCCTGCAGTATTCACTTCTGACCAGAATCGTATATGACTCTCAGTTTTGTGCGGGATTACCCTCACTGGGACCTCCAGCACCCTGGCCACACACTGAGTGGGAGCACACAGTGCTCAGCCAACCAGCCGTCCCCAACCGTGCTGTACACAGAGGACATCTGGTGGCAAATGGTGGAACTGTCTTGGTATAGAGTTCACTGCTTTATGCTTTATACTTCCACTGTACACCAGGGCCCTGGGAACACCTGGACACGTGACATTGATTCAACTTTAGTGCAGCATCATATTACAACGTCCTAATTCATGTTACATATGGTAAGAGATTGATAATCCAGTACAGACATGAACCGCTAAATATGGATGTGATTGCTCAAACTCAAAACTATGGATGAAGGTTTAAGAAAACAATTAGTTCATCAAAGTTTTCTTTTTTCTTTAGGTATGTCGAATATAGGTAAACCAGTTAAAATTAATTGAGGTTAGGACAACTCCTGCTTCCAATGTCCTGTTCCCAGGGTCCTGGTTAGCAAGGCTCCTGTTCCCAGGGTCCCTGTTCCCAGGGTCCTGGTTAGCAAGGCTCCTGTTCCCAGGGTCCTGGTTAGCAGGACTCCTGTTCCCAGGGTCCTGGTTAGCAGGACTCCTGTTCCCAGGGTCCTGTTCCCAGGGTCCCCGTTCCCAGGGTCCTGGTTAGCAGGACTCCTGTTCCCAGGGTCCTGGTTAGCAGGACTCCTGTTCCCAGGGTCCTGTTCCCAGGGTCCCCGTTCCCAGGGTCCTGGTTAGCAGGGCTCCTGTTCCCAGGGTCCTGGTTAGCAGGACTCCTGTTCCCAGGGTCCTGTTCCCAGGGTCCTGGTTAGCAGGACTCCTGTTCCCAGGGCCCTGGTTAGCAGGACTCCTGTTCCCAGGGCCCTGGTTAGCAGGACTCCTCTTCCCAGGGTCCTGGTTAGCAGGACTCCTGTTCCCAGGGTCCTGGTTAGCAGGTCTCCTGTTCCCAGGGTCCTGGTTAGCAGGAATCCTGTTCCCAGGGTCCTGGTTAGCAGGACTCCTGTTCCCAGGGTCCTGGTTAGCTCCTCTTCAAAGTGCCCTGGTTAGGGGCGCTCTTGCCTTGGCCCTGGTAGAGAGAGACCCATGATCATGAACTTCTTACATCAGATCAAAATTGTGAAAAAAAAGAATCAATACTTGGTTTGGTAGCCAGGAGTTATTCATATCTACCCTACTTGGGGATTGACCAGGGTGGAGACACCCTTCCACAGTTTGCCTTAAAGCCCTCCCATCTCGTCCCAGTACCCTCAGGATTGTAAAGCAAGTCTTGGTGACTTACAGATAACAGAGGGGAAAAAAGAATTCCTTTTGACAAGAAATAAGCCGTTAGAGACGTTTGGTCACCTGTTGTTCATGAAGAGAGCACGGACCGTTATGCTTTGTATAAATACTGCGGGAATGTAGGAGAAACGAGAAAAAAGGTGCCTAACTGTGTGAGACATGCATAGGTAATTAAGGCCGGGGGAGGGTGCTCCCCCCTGTAACGGCTACAGAGTGTGTAGTACTGCCTCCATGCACTAGGTGGCACCACCAGCCGCGTGTAGAGTCATGGACATGGCCGTCTCCTGCATACACTGCAGGAGACAGGAACCAAGTTTGAGAGAACAAGTAAGATCGCAAACCACAGAGAGCTCTGGGAGGTTAGATGATAGATAAAACAGATCACTGTGATATGATATAGTTTTGAAGCCAACGCAGTCAAAGGCAGGGACGGATCCGTGGGGGGGGGGGGGGGGGGGTTTGGGGGGTCAGGACCCCCCCTTTTGGAAATTTTTTTAGTTATTTTTAATAATAATTTGATCCGCCGTGACTCGCGGCGCGTCACTTTTCGGTACTATGGTGTTTGGTGGAACCCCCTTTTCAAATTCCTGGGTCCGCCCCTGAAAGGCTGGTCAGCAGGTTTACAGTGCCCTCCGCACAAAACGGGGAAAACATGTGAGCTGTTTCTGCTCCGAGATCCCTGCAAAAGATAGAGGGGTCTTGGAGCAAAAACGGCAATGCGCCAAATCCAATGATTAACAAATGTTATCTTTACCCAATGAAACACTTAAAAAAAAAAAGAGGTCCCAGTGGCCATAACGTTGAGTTGTATGTGTATATCTATGTGAAGGTACCCTGTATGTAGGTGGCTGTGTATAGACAGTCTAACGGCCGCCGTATGTGCAGGTATGTCAGGGAGAAGGCACAATGTCCCCCTCTACCCCCCCCCCCCTCTACACCCCCCCACTACACCCCCCTCTACACCCCCTACCCCCCCCCCCCCACCACCACCACACACACACCGTGTACATGACAGGAATACGTAATCATATACCCCTCTGTGTGTATACACCACTCCACACACTGTGCACTTTTATAAAACTATCCCAGAACCCAGACCTGGAGACCTGTGTGGTTTGTGAAACTATCATTGAATACCATCCACAGACGACGTGAGAATATCAACATGAGGGGGCACCGTGAGATGTGGGAGGCCAAACTAAATGTGGAGTTTCATGTCATCTGATTGCCCCTAGAGAAACATGGACAGCCCTAAGTTAGATCAAAAACAGAATATTTTAAGCCCCAGGAAAAGCTGGCCAAAATGTTGCTCATACATCCCATCTTAAACAATAATAGTAAAATAGATCCGACCCCCCCCCGACCATGTAGCTTTCCCTTCCATATAACTTGAAACCAACTTGAACTTAAAAAAATAAAATGAGCAATTCTAGTGAACTATGATGTTGACAAGGCGCATGTCTGTACACACAAGTGCAGGGTGGGGGCGTGGTGATTACACATATTGGGCAAATGTAAAAAAAAACAAAAAACAATTTACCATCCTCTGATCCATACACCTCCCACTACTCCGGATCCATTCTGTCATCTATCACAGGTACGTGGCATCCAGGGGAGGGGCATGTCCGCCACTTTTGACCAACCCCAAAAGAGGTCAACTTTAAAAGATCAAAAGAAAAGGGGTTAAAAGGGCTCGATTGGCGTTTGCTTTGAGACTACGCCACGCCCTGTCAACGCCGCAAGCCTTAATTTGTAAGACAAACAAAATAAGGCAGAAACTACTCTACTCTGTGGTGTATCGTCTTGTGAAGGCCGGGCTGGTGGTCTCCAACAATGCAAGTGTCGGGGGGAAGGTGGGACTAAAACAACGTGGTGCTAAATTAAACAGGACGATATACATGTCCAGTGGCGCATCCACGATTTGGAAAAGAAGGGGGCGCTACCCGTTTTCTTGGTAAAGGGAGGGGATACCCCCAATATTTGGGCTGAATTGAGGTGTAAACATGACAAATAAACTCTTAACTACAGGTCAAAAGGAGGGTGCGCGCCCCCGTGCCCCCTCTAAAGCCGCCACTGATATCAATCAGGCCACTTTGTGAGAAAAACATGACAGTGCGATTATTAGTCGTTACAGATTTAGCGCGGTTCTACTGTACGTTCAGTCAGGTGTGGCATTGTAGGGCCCCAGACGGGTAAATCCGACAAGGCGAGAAGACCCTGTTTTATTCCTTATGGACAAGGGAATGCTGGGGGTTGGGGACAAGGGACAAACCTACCCCTTCAAATCGACAGGGGACTAGACACATTCCTCAGGATCGACAAGGGACATTGGCATTTCTTAGGATCGACAATGGACAATGGACACAGCACTGGTCACAGCGACACGTGACGCCGGGTACATGCCTCATGCCTCATGCCTCATCAGTTGTGACGTCCCTGTGAGCCGCTTCAGTCAGGGCGCGTCGGGACGGTTGTGACGTCCTCGTGAGCCGCTTCAGTCAGGGCGCGTCGGCACGTCAGGACGGTTGTGACGTCCTTGTGAGCCGCTTCAGTCGGGATACGTCAGGACGGTTGTGACGTCCCTGTGAGCCGCTTCAGTCAGGGTACGTCAGGACGGTTGTGACGTCCTTGTGAGCCGCTTCAGTCAGGGTACGTCAGGACGGTTGTGACGTCCTTGTGAGCCGCTTCAGTCAGGATACGTCAGGACGGTTGTGACGTCCTTGTGAGCCGCTTCAGTCAGGGTACGTCAGGACGGTTGTGACGTCCTCGTGAGCCGCTTCAGTCAGGGTACGTCAGGACGGTTGTGACGTCCTTGTGAGCCGCTTCAGTCAGGGTACGTCAGGACGGTTGTGACGTCCTCGTGAGCCGCTTCAGTCGGGGTACGTCAGGACGGTTGTGACGTCCCTGTGAGCCGCTTCAGTCGGGGTACGTCAGGACGGTTGTGACGTCCTTGTGAGCCGCTTCAGTCAGGATACGTCAGGACGGTTGTGACGTCCCTGTGAGCCGCTTCAGTCGGGGTACGTCAGGACGGTTGTGACGTCCTTGTGAGCCGCTTCAGTCAGGGTACCTCAGGACGGTTGTGACGTCCTTGTGAGCCGCTTCAGTCAGGACGCGTCAGGACGGTTGTGACATCATTGTGAGCCGCTTCAGTCAGGATACGTCAGGACGGTTGTGACGTCCTTGTGAGCCGCTTCAGTCAGGATACGTCAGGACGGTTGTGACGTCCTTGTGAGCCGCTTCAGTCAGGATACGTCAGGACGGTTGTGACGTCCTTGTGAGCCGCTTCAGTCAGGATACGTCAGGACGGTTGTGACGTCCTTGTGAGCCGCTTCAGTCAGGACGCCTCAGGACGGTTAAGGACTACAGGACTACTACCAGCACAATGACGTCACGGTCACGTGCTGTACTACAGCATAATGAGTTTGTCAGTTAGCCTGAAGGCGGGTAAAGTGGGAGGATCCAGTCAACGGGCGTCTGCCGTCACAGCGTATGGTGTGTCTCTCAGGTCTGAGCCACATGTACCTGTCTGAGTGAAATAATGCATGATAATTACAGTCTTTGCGAAAACATGCAGGACAGTGGCAATGTCCTCCTAAAATGTCACAGTCCAGCACATTCACACGTGTAGCAGGACCGAATGTCCAGTCACATGTTGGACTTTTCTGAACTAAAATAATTTAGTTGGTCTCTAAACCTGAAATATGTTTGTCAATATATGTGTAAATTTATGTATTTATCCTTATTTAGCCATAGATGATTACAAATAAAATGTATTTTCAATGGACAAAAATATTTTATACTTAAAGCACAATTATTCGCTATCCGGTCCTTCAAAGATGTAGCTGGTCCTGTAACATTGAAAATTTGCAGGACCGAATGTCCTTTGGGATGAAAAAGTTTTTGTAAAGACTGTAATTATTATAATGTACACTGTAAAACCTCGCGTATAGGCAGATCGGCAGTGTAGCTTATAGGATCAGGGCAAAGTCTAGGTGCGGCTTATACGCGAGTTGTTGCTACTATTGTACAGTGCTAAAGTCACCATAATCAGATCGCCAGTGCAGCTTAAAGGCTCGGCTGAAAGTCGAGGTGTGGTTTATACGCGATTTCAGCAAGGTTTTACAGTACACACGCCTTTGGGGCTACTCATGGATACTCATGATAATTTCAACAAACAGTTATTTCTGTTGAATAGATGTGCCCATTTTACACAACCATGTATAGTTTAGAGCTGTTGCCTTGATTGGTGATTTATATATACATCATCTTTAGTGCACTTTTGGTATCTCATCAATTTGTAAATTGCCTGTGTGGCACATCCTATATTTCAGCCACACGGAGTGTTGCGACACGGTGGTTACCTGAAAGGACTTCATCACCGGGAGGGGTGTGTGTGTGTGGGGGGGGGGGGGGGGATCCTACACCATCCCACACACAGAGAGCTACCTGTGCTACACACTAACCCTCTACTGCCAGCAACACCACAATAACATACACACAACCCACACACATGGACACCCCTCAGTCTCACCTCGTAACAGTAAGAAGTGGAACAAAACATTGCCTTCAACCCTCAGTGAAAGTATTGTGCTGATTTGTGAACATTTCGGTTAGAAGTTGATGATCATGTTTTTGGCGGGAGATTTATAAAAAGTTAAAAGTCGTCTGCTTGTGTGTGTGTATACTCTATAGCTGACAGTGGGCTGTATGTGTCATCCTACTGACACACTTACACACACACACACACACACACACACACACACACGGCAGGTATACCCACACACACACCCACACACTGTCAGTCCCCCACCTGACAGTACCACGTTAACATTACCCCAGGTAACAGGTATCATGGACTACTAAGACACACCACCATTACTACATCTATTACTACTACATTGGTTACCACAACATCATGGTGTTCCCGCGCCCCGGGGGTGGGGACCAGTCCGACCCCGACCCCGACTCGTCTACTTCGGCAAGTTCCGCCAGTTCCGAGAGTGATGCTGCCGAGTCGGTTACCACGGCGAGCGGTAAGTCAGGGTTACTGTCAGGTGGTGGTGTCTGTACCAGGAGCTGCTGCTGGGGGGGGGGGGAGGGTCTGGGGGTACCGCCGCCATAGTGTGGGGGATTCCCTACCAGGGGATGCCTTACCAGGGGATTCCCTACCAGGGGATGCCCTACCAGGGGATGCCCTACCAGGGGATGCCATACCAAGGGATGCCCTACCAGGGGATTCCCTACCAGGGGATGCCCTACCAGGGGATGCCCTACCAGGGGATGCCCTACCAGGGGATTCCCTGCCAAGGGATTCCCTACCAGGGGATGCCATACCAAGGGATGTCCTACCAGGGGATTCCCTACCAGGGGATGCCCTACCAGGGGATTCCCTACGAGGGGAGTCCCTACCAGGGAATGCCCTACCAGGGGATTCCCTACCAGGGGATGCCCTACCAGGGGATTCTCTACTAGGGGATGCCCTACCAGGGGATGCCCTACCAGGAGATGCCCTACCAGGGGATTCCCTACCAAGGGTTTCCCTACCAGGGAATTCCCTACCAGAAGTCCATCCTCACGACCCTCTTCTCTTTTGAAAACGCTGCAAACTCTAATGATATTTTGATCTGCCGGAGTCGCGGCACAACGTTCAGTATACAGGTGTTTGGTAGAGACCCCCCTTTCTAATTGTCTACACAAAGTACTGTATACATACTTTCAATTTGGTTTCCAAATTATAACTGTAGATGATTTGGACGTTGGGGCTTGGGGGGAGGTCGCCCTCCTTCTGATAGATGCCAACATTAAAGCTAAATCACCATTAAATCTAACCAAATCAGTGTGGAGAAGAGAACCCACTGATGGCGGTACCGTGAGGACCCTCACCTAGAGGTGGCAGCAGTGTGGGTGGGACGGGGCTTGTTCTGGTGGTGGTGGGTAGGTGTAGGTGTAGGGGGGGGGGTGATGTCATGTACCTTTGGTGTCAGGTGTCTTACCTCGGCTACACACACACCTGGCTACTGTGTATCATGTTATAATCCTTCTTGTTACATCTTCTGTCCCCGACACATGACAATGTCTGTCTGTATTACTAGACGTTAGACACTGCAGCAGGTTGGTGTCCTCCAGATACTTCTCCTACATTGCTCACCGATGACGACAGCATCCTGTCTAAACCACAATTTGATTCCATGTTGAATATATCCAAGGTATCATTTCTTTATTTATGTTGAATATTACATAGTGTGTTATAACAAAGGAGGTTATTACCTACACACTGGACACACCTCCTATGAGGGAGTGTGTACAGGACTCAACACAGTAATTAGTCTGATACAATGTACATGATTTACAGAATATATAAAGACGTCTACTACCTTCACGTGTTACACAGGTACATGACCAGCATGCCGTCTGCTGCACCAGACACACAAGGTGTGAGGGATGAGTTATCTACGTTCTTTTTAAAACATCCATTTTACTTTCTGTCAGTTTGTCAACGTTTGCCGTCGGTCTAAAAATTAACGGTTTGTGGCAAAAGTCCAACATGTTGAGTTTTTCCCTGTCGGTGCGGCGCAGGGTGAGGGCGGGGTGAGCAGGGTAAGTCGGTGTTTTAGGCAGCTATTGTCTACTTCTACACCAGGAGGTTGTGTTGGCAAGGCAACAAAACCACATATAAACTGGTTATTCCCCGCCGCGGGAAACTCATAATATTAGTAGGGACAAACATGACGTGATGTATAATAACAGGGGGAAACATAATGTAATGTATAAAACATAACAGGGGCTGATATGACGTAGTAATTGATACAAGAAAGCAGTTACGACAGAGTATATGATACTAGGGGGCAGATATAATTTATCATAGTAATAGGGGCCAAATATGAGGTATTATTCTGATAGGGGGGGGGGACATTACGTAGTATATGATAATAGGGGACCAATATAATCATGATAAACACAAAGGAACACCCGTTTTAGTCTGTTGACAAGTTAATTCAACTCTTGTTGTCAACTCATGAAATAATCTATGGTGGCCCAAGAGAGATAAAAAGTAACTAGAGAAACAAAATCAACTTTCAAATAAAAAGATAGTTGACAGACTGACAACACCCATTTTTCATCACTTTTTATTTGTCACCTCTTCTGTTTTTGAAAGTTGATAATTTTTCTTGGATTACTTTTTGACCCTCTCGTGTCACTGCACTAATCATCAGACTAGAACCTGTCTATGAATGTGGTAATAGGGGACAAATGTGAGATAGTATTGTGGATTTTGCAGTGTGTACTTATTTCATAAATGATTTTCCAAATACAACAATCAAAAATTCATGTGAGCTTCATTGTATACAATATCCAAATTTGTCAGTAATAGGGGTCTTGTACCCATACATAGAATGCGATGGTTAATATGCTACATGATATACTATTCAGATATATGGCAGAGATGACTGCATCATCCATGTATGATGTAAATAGTGCATTGTGTATGCAGCAACCGAATGATTATAATATTTTCCGACACGCAAAATACATTCTTCTACTAAAGTAGAAGTTGAACACTGGCCTACACAAAATGATTACAGGGGCAAATTCAACGTAATGTATAAAACACAGGAGGTAAATGCCAATTACTATATGAGACAGGTTAGCCATTGTGAGGTAGGCCATGTATATAATAGGGGGCACAATATGATGTACTCTGCAAAAGGTCACTCAAATGATTTACATACCTTTAAAAAAGCATGTAGCAAAATAAAATATATATTGCATTGCTCGGACCTGGTCGGGTTACTTGGGAAAAAATTTGTGTGTGAAATGGCCACTGACATACCTGAGACAATTAGCGAACAGAGTACGGCTATGTCACGTTAAACAAGCAGGTAATTCATTGCAGGAAAGTCCAGGTACATCTGTATAACAAAGTAAGGTACCCTGACACTGCAGCCACTGACATGGACAATTACCACCACACAGCAGTACAGGGGGTTAGGGGGGAGGCCACATAGAGTAAGGGTGAAACACAGCAAAACACAACGAAATATCTGAGGAAAGCACCTAAAAGAAAGCCCAGTTTTGCAGGTATCTGTGTCGCCCTAGTGTCGCCCTACCATATATCCTGTGTGGAATTGGTCTTCCACCTATACTGCCACTAGTTCGCCCCTATTTTTCTGTTATCTTGCCTGTGTCCCCAAAGAAACTATGTGAAATGGGGGTGGCAAGTGCGTTTGCTGTGGATTTCGGGCTTAAGCGTCGTGCGTAGAAGAGTAGACTTGAAGGATATTAAGCACTATATAGAATTCTAGAGTAGCACTCTCAGGATAAAAGACCGAGTGATAATCTCCTCATGTTTACAACTGAGGCTAATTCCCTGAGGGTACTGGCAAATCATTCCCCATGAGTAAGACATACAAAATAGAAAAGAAAAGTGCCTCTCTTAGACTGTGTTATCATGTTCCCTGAACCTAACCTGTTGTGGCCTGGACACTGCCGACCACCTCACACGAGAAGAACCGGGGATAAATAACCAATGTGCCCCGCCAATATGTCTGACCGTTATTTCCCGCCAAAAATGTGAAAAAACTTGTTTAGTGCCCAGCACGTAATTCAGCATGCGCCCCGCCTCACAGCCGGCTGGTAATTTGTACACGGGGAGGGAGGGCACACAGGTGAGGTGAGGCACAAAGGGCACCGTAAGGTGTGGGAGACAGCGGGGGAGGGGGGGGGGGGGTGGGCAGGGTATGGTGGGGCAGGGTAAGGTAGGGCAGGGTATGGTAGGTAAGGTAGGATAGGGTAGGGTAGGGTAGGGTAGGGTAAGGTAGGATAGGGTAGGGTAGGTAAGGTAGGATAGGGTAGGGTAGGGTAGGGTAGGGCAGGGTAGGGTAAGGTAGGGTAGGGTAGGGTAGGGTAGGGTAGGGCAGGGTAGGGTAGGGTAGGGTAGGGCAGGGTAGGGTAGGGTAGGGTAGGGTAGGGTAGGGCAGGGCAGAGTAGGGCAGGGTAGGGTAGAGTAGGGTAGGGTAGGGTAGGGTAGGGCAGGTTAGGGTAGGGTAGGGTAGGGTAGGGTAGGGTAGGGTAGGGTAGGGTAGGGTAGGGTAGGGTAGGGTAGAGTAGGGTAGGGTAGGGTAGGGTAGGGCAGGTTAGGGTAGGGTAGGGTAGGGTAGGGTAGTGTAGACCAGGTGAGGGTAGTAAAGGCAGGGGGGGCAGACGGACCACCTGTTGATCACGCCCTCCCTATAACTCATCTTCTTACACATACACCAGATAGCGGTTGATTGGTCGGCGTGCTGGTTGCTAGGAGACAGATTGCCCCGGTGGGTGGCGGGGATGGTAAGGGGAGGCCGGGTGTCCGTGTTATATAAGTTACTGTACTACACGGTCAGGGACAGACACCAGGTACCGGGATGTACGTACAGCACACTACGATGATGTTTGACTTAGTGTCATGAGCTGACCAAGCTGGTCAGGGAGATCCCAGCATCTGATACCAAGGTCAGTGTCTTTGAATCCCAGATCACAATGTCCTCTTTTGAATGGTCCCAGAGAATGATCAGGAGCTATCAGAGAGACTATCCACATGTACAACTACATTGGATCCTACTGAAATGCTCTAAATCATTAAACCAACACTTCCTTTAAAAAAAATTACATTCCCCCATTACTACAGAGCTAGAAAACATAGATATCTACATACATGTTACTTAACATTTATGATGACTACTCAAATAACTGTGTAGGGCACCTATAACAATTATTGCTGTGATTCATCAAAATCCTAAGATGATTGACAGGTGTGACCCCGGGTCAACAGATAACCTTGAGTCACACCTGTCAATCACCCAAAAGTATAATTGCCCTAATGGGGCACAATCATTGGGAACAGATGGTATTTGACCATACCTAACACCAGTATGCAGACCCTGGGGATTCTACTGGAGCTATTGTCACGTTGCTAGGGCCTCTCTGTTACCTAGCAACACCAATTCCAAACAGTCTGTGCCTAGCAACCGGCACAATATTGGGAGTAGAAAGTATTTGACCATACCTACACCCAGTGTACAGGCCCCGGGGGTTCTATTGGAACTGTTGCCATGTTACTAGGGCCATTCTGTTACCTAGCAACATCAATTCCAAACAACCATGCCTAGCATTAAAGCAACTGGCATAATATCTAATCCACTGCCCTAACTTATCTTTCAATCCCCACTGCTTTGGTTGCCTTTCAATTTCAATTGCTCACTAGAATCTTAAAAATGTATTTACAGCTCAAGCAGAACCCTTGTGTTTGGTTTTGGCTTGTTAAGTAAATGAAAAAAGAGCTGGTTAAGTGCAATTCCTGCTCAGTACCTGACCATCTACAGACAGCCTGGGGCTGCTTCCCATTTGTTGGCATGATGCCTGAATGCACTGACAATGCTGCAGTAGTGCACCGTGCTGACTGATTAGTCCAGGCTGTATTAATGTGACCCCATGGGTGTAGGGTGACACATACCCTGCCGTCCTTAAAGGGCTATGGGTTGTAGGAGTTGTCCATATGGTAGTTATAATGAGTGCCATGTCATGGTTAGTGTCAGTTAGTGATGAGTTGCAGGTGTTGTGTGTGTATGTGTGTGTGTGGTCGGGGGGGGGGGCTGTTGTAGGCTGTGTCTCACGACCTTGAGCCAATGTTTTCATCTCTGACCGGGTGCCAGCTCTGACCGGGTGCCAGCTCTGACCGGGTGCCAGCTCTGACCGGCCTGAATAAAAAAGGGTTATCTAGGGCAGATGATGATAGAATTTGGCTGAAAAGGTCAATGGATGTTATAACTCTTTAAACTAGTAATTATTTGCCCATTTTTATCATCATCTGCCCTAAATAACCCTTTTTTATTCAGGCCGGTCAGAGCTGGCACCCGGTCAGAGCTGGCACCCGGTCAGAGCTGGCACCCGGTCAGAGCTGGCACCCAGTCAGAGACAAAAACTTTGGCTCAAGGTCGTGAGACACAGCCTGTACCTGGGTAGCGTGTAGACTGAAGGTGTGTGTGTAGGTGTTGTAAGGCTACCTGAGGACACCACACCTGTACCTCACATGGTGTCCTCACGGGGACAGAGGTAACACAAGTTACAGCTCAGCATGTATAGATTACTATGCCTCACTATATGTCCAGCTCTCTCCCTGTCCTTTAGCTCTCTGTCTATCTGTCTGTCTGTCTGTCTGTCTGTCTGCCTGTCTGTCTGTCTGTCTGTCTGTCTGCCTGTCTGTCTGTCTGTCTGTCTGTCTGTCTGTCTGTCTGTCTGCCTGTCTGTCTGTCTGTCTGTCTGTCTGCCTGTCTGTCTGTCTGTCTGTCTGTCTGCCTGCCTGTCTGTCTGTCTGTCTGTCTGCCTGTCTGTCTGTCTGGCTGTCTGTCTGTCTGTCTGGCTGCCCTCTTCTCCCCTGTGTGTGTCCTAACTGCTGCACACCTTGTAGAGTCAGTACCAGGGACGTCCTCTGTGTGTGCCTTAACTGCTGCACACCTTGTAGAGTCAGTACCAGGGACGTCCTCTGTGTGTGCCTTAACTGCTGCACACCTTGTAGAGTCAGTACCAGGGATGTCCTCTGTGTGTGCCTTAACTGCTGCACACCTTGTAGAGTCAGTACCAGGGATGTCCTCTGTGTGTGCCTTAACTGCTGCACACCTTGTAGAGTCAGTACCAGGGACGTCCTCTGTGTGTGCCTTAACTGCTGCACACCTTGTAGAGTCAGTACCAGGGACGTCCTCTGTGTGTGCCTTAACTGCTGCACACCTTGTAGAGTCAGTACCAGGGATGTCCTCTGTGTGTGTGTGCCTTAACTGCTGCACACCTTGTAGAGTCAGTACCAGGGACGTCCTCTGTGTGTGTGTCCTAACTGCTGCACACCTTGTAGAGTCAGTACCAGGGATGTCCTCTGTGTGTGCCTTAACTGCTGCACACCTTGTAGAGTCAGTACCAGGGACGTCCTCTGTGTGTGCCTTAACTGCTGCACACCTTGTAGAGTCAGTACCAGGGACGTCCTCTGTATGTGTCTTAACTGCTGCACACCTTGTAGAGTCAGTACCACGGACGTCCTCTGTGTGTGCCTTATATCAGTAACTGCTGCACACCTTGTAGAGTCAGTACCACGGACGTCCTCTGTGTGTGCCTTAACTGCTGCACACCTTGTAGAGTCAGTACCACGGACGTCCTCTGTGTGTGCCTTAACTGCTGCACACCTTGTAGAGTCAGTACCAGGGACGTCCTCTGTATGTGTCTTAACTGCTGCACACCTTGTAGAGTCAGTACCAGGGATGTCCTCTGTGTGTGCCTTAACTGCTGCACACCTTGTAGAGTCAGTACCACGGATGTCCTGTGTGTGTGCCTTAACTGCTGCACACCTTGTAGAGTCAGTACCAGGGATGTCCTCTGTATGTGCCTTAACTGCTGCACACCTTGTAGAGTCAGTACCAGGGATGTCCTCTGTGTGTGCCTTAACTGCTGCACACCTTGTAGAGTCAGTACCAGGGACGTCCTCTGTGTGTGTCTTAACTGCTGCACACCTTGTAGAGTCAGTACCAGGGATGTCCTCTGTGTGTGTCTTATATCAGTGACTGCTGCACACCTTGTAGAGTCAGTACCAGGGACGTCCTCTGTGTGTGCCTTAACTGCTGCACACCTTGTAGAGTCAGTACCAGGGATGTCCTCTGTGTGTGTGTGTCTTAACTGCTGCACACCTTGTAGAGTCAGTACCAGGGATGTCCTCTGTGTGTGCCTTAACTGCTGCACACCTTGTAGAGTCAGTACCAGGGATGTCCTCTGTGTGTGCCTTAACTGCTGCACACCTTGTAGAGTCAGTACCAGGGACGTCCTCTGTGTGTGCCTTAACTGCTGCACACCTTGTAGAGTCAGTACCAGGGACGTCCTCTGTGTGTGCCTTAACTGCTGCACACCTTGTAGAGTCAGTACCAGGGACGTTCTCTGTGTGTGCCTTAACTGCTGCACACCTTGTAGAGTCAGTACCAGGGACGTCCTCTGTGTGTGCCTTAACTGCTGCACACCTTGTAGAGTCAGTACCAGGGACGTCCTCTGTGTGTGCCTTAACTGCTGCACACCTTGTAGAGTCAGTACCAGGGACATCCTCTGTGTGTGCCTTAACTGCTGCACACCTTGTAGAGTCAGTACCAGGGACATCCTCTGTGTGTGCCTTAACTGCTGCACACCTTGTAGAGTCAGTACCAGGGACATCCTCTGTGTGTGCCTTAACTGCTGCACACCTTGTAGAGTCAGTACCAGGGACGTCCTCTGTGTGTGCCTTAACTGCTGCACACCTTGTAGAGTCAGTACCGGGGACGTCCTCTGTGTGTGCCTTAACTGCTGCACACCTTGTAGAGTCAGTACCAGGGACGTCCTTTGTGCATGTGGACACTGTGTCAGTGGTGTACATCACGATCAGGATTATCTGCATGTTACATCTGTCAAATTATACACTTGCTCTCTTTAGGCTCCAGAACTTAGTCAGTTCTGGCTGACAAATCAGTCAATAGTACCCAACTTAGTTAGTCATTTTCTGACTGCCTACATCTGTCTATGGTCAACCAGGCTAACACTAGGACCCTTCCCTAGTTGTGGCAGGAGTCTGGGTACCACCAGGACCCTTACCTAGTTGTGGCAGGAGTCTGGTACCACCAGGACCCTTCCCTAGTTGTGGCAGGAGTCTGGGTACCACCAGGACCCTTCCCTAGTTGTGGCAGGAGTCTGGGTACCACCAGGACCCTTCCCTAGTTGTGGCAGGAGTCTGGGTACCACCAGGACCCTTCCCTAGTTGTGGCAGGAGTCTGGGTACCACCAGGACCCTTACCTAGTTGTGGCAGGAGTCTGGGTACCACCAGGACCCTTACCTAGTTGTGGCAGGAGTCTGGTACCACCAGGACCCTTCCCTAGTTGTGGCAGGAGTCTGGGTACCACCAGGACCCTTACCTAGTTGTGGCAGGAGTCTGGTACCACCAGGACCCTCACCTAGTTGTGGCAGGAGTCTGGGTACCGCCAGGACCCTTACCTATAGTGCAGGCAATGGGGTAGGACTAAGACCTGTTGTGGTAGGAGGCCCGGGTCTGGGTACCACCAGGACCCTTACCTAGTTGTCACATGGGTCTGGGTAGGACCAGTAGCTGGTCAGACAGTACATCACGTGACCTGTGGCCTTCCCATGGTGCATTGCGTGCTGCCTTCAGGGCTGAATATCACAATGTTGCCAAAAGTCCAGATTACGTCCGTAAAGCACCGCTATTAAGGTGTATCATGTGCAGACCGCTGAATAAATAAACGTGCATCTTTGTAAACATGGTCAGCTTAAAGATGGGTTAGCTTGGGTAAATTGTGTAACTTTATCAATGCCATGTATGTTTTCTAATCCCCTTTAAGCCTTGTGGTCCTTTTTTTCATATGACTATCAGTATTATTGTTAACACTCCACAATCTTCATGATGATTATGAACCCAATGATATTACACCATAGGAAGTCATACTGGTACAAAGTGATACTTATTCTGAAATAGCTGATTATCCACCTTTAAAGGTGGGGTCATCAGAGGTCAACCCCATACATCATATACTGACCACTGCCCAGGGTTGTAGGACGTTTGTCTACAGAGTGTGTCAGACGAGTGAACATAACCCAGGGGGGTACTTAGCTATGTACATATACTACAATTCTACAATTCTTAATGTATTAGAAGTGCATACTTTTTTATGATAATCTCATGAATTGAATATATTTCAGGGTATTTGGGAGAAATCATGGTTTTAAAAGAGAAAGGTGTCCTGCCTAGATTATTTAAATGGCTGGAGCTAGACTATTCAATACGATGATAAGACTTTGTGTGACTCATTTGCAGGTATCTGATCATTCTGTCATGTTTTACTCTATAGGATCCTTAAACCACTCACACTTAACCACATAGCAGACTAGAATAGTACTTGAAATGTGAATGGGACTCACTCGGTGATAATGCCGCTTTAATAATTGTCCATTTGACAAGCCGTAAAGTATTACATGTAGACAACGATGTCCTCTCAACAGTAAGTTAGAGTAGAAATCTTTGAGTCCTTGAGTGATGTGGGGTAGTTCGTTATTTATGAAACCCTCCTGATTACAGGTCCACTTATTGCCCAATGCTACAGGTTGACTCAGGGCCGCGGCCAACACGACACAAACCGATCTACTCCCACAGTACATCCAGAACAATGAGGGCACCAAGGTCACACTCAAGGTCACGTGTGGGGGTCAGGTCAAGGTCAGGAGCTGGTGACCTGAGTGTACATTGTGTGTGTAAAGCGGGAACCAGCCAAACACGACGTCACGTAGCGTTAAGTCGCGTCACGTCATGTCGCCTCGCATCACGTCACGTCACGTGACCATCATCTCTGCCGCAACCTTCAGAATAAACCAGGTCTCAGGTAGCTAAATGCCAACATGTGTCAATTTCTACCTAATTTTCCCCCAAAAAAGCTTTTTCTGAAAGATGGCTGACACATACATAAACATATATAACCTCATATCAGGCATTCTTATAGACACTAATTGAAAGATGATTCTCCTGTGATATCCTGATATGAAATATCTGCAAACATAGCCATTACAGTCAATGTTACGAGGATTCCTCCTTTGGAGTAGCCTGAATTAGAGCGCTGATGCTCCCACTGCCCTCCTGATATTAAAAGAGGCTGCAGTTTGTTACAGAGATGTGTTAGGAGAGTGAGTGAGGTGCTGCTTGGAGAGTGAGGTAGATCCTGGCCAATGCACGGCCTCTCGTGAGTTCACGTCGTCTTGGCGGGACTTGAGTCAGATCTCCGTCTCTAACTGTGAGATGTGGATTTGATGGAGATTTAAAGTTGACGCCTCTGAGATTTAATGAGACAGAGAAGTGATTGTGTCCAACACAAATAAAGGTGGACGTGAGAACCACGCGTCACGTGACCGGGGTGGCCTTTGTCTTCACACACCTGACTACACGTCCTGCCTCTCCTTAATACTGCGTCTTCTCTTGTTTTATTTTGCTTTTAATTCTTCACCTTCTTCAACAGTAGTATAGTATGTATCGGAACGGGACTATAGTTAAGTACTGTTTATTACTCAATCGACATGCAGCCAATCAGAGGCCTCCATTTGGTCACGTGACCGGAAGTGACCTACTTAGGGGATTAGTGGTGACGTCACGTGACCTAGTTAGCCAATCAGAGGCCGCCATTGGGTCACGTGACCGGAAGTGACCTACTTAGGGGATTAGCGGTGCATTCTGGGTAACCCTGCAGCCAATCAGAGGCCTCCATTGGGTGACCGGAAGTGACCTACTTAGGGGATGGTGCATTCTGGGTAACCTACTGACCTACTTAGGGGACCGGAAGTGACGTCACATGACCTAATGGCCAACCGGAAGTGACCTCATTGAGGATCACGTGACCGGAAGTGACCTGATTGATCACGTGACCGGAAGAAGAAGAAGAAGAAGAAGAAGAAGAAGAAGTGACGTCACGCGACTTAATGAAGAGATGAGCGTCTTTAAGGGGTCACGGGCTTTAAAATGTGATATCTTTTTTTTTTGGAGGAGGAGGCGAGTCTCTTATTTTTTTTTGGTAAACTAATAAAAAACACCACGATATAAGTTTTTTTTTCATTTTTTATTGTTTTACGAGCGACTGGAAGTGACTTATTGAACTAGTTAGAAGCGTTCTTTAGAGTGTATAAGGGGGAAGGAGGGGAAGGAGGGGAGGGGAGGGGGGGAGGGGGGCCCTTTTAACATGCATGGGGAGGGGGGCGCTTTTAGGATGCATGGGGCGAGTGGGGGAGGGGGGGAGGGGGGGGAGGGGGGCACTCTAGGGGGGGGCACTCTAAGGGGCGCGTTTGTCTCTTTTAAGAAAGAAAAAGATTTTCAATCGAGAGACACGCTTCTTCCTCTCGAGAGGAAGAAGCGTGTCTCTTCGTGTTTTTTTTTTGTTTATCACGTGCTGCGATGAGGTGATCAGCTGCGACTGGAGGAAGTGACACTTTAAGAGATCGCGCGTCTTAATTGTTATGATATATTTTTTTTTTTTTTTTTTTTTTTTTTTTTTTTTTTTTTTTACTTACTAATAAAGAAGACGTATGAAAATAAAACACAACAATTCACATGTCCGTCGTTCTCGTTGTTTCTTGCTTGATAAAGTCAAGTAATATCGCGATGCCGAGGCCAAACTTTCCCATGTCCTCAGTCAACACTCGAAGGAGTTCAAAAGGCGTACCGCCGGCGCCGTCAGCTTCATCTTGCCACATTTTCAACACTCGGAAGGCCCACTCAGCGGGACTTCCTCCGTATTCGCATTCTTCAGCGATCTTATCTAACCTCTCAGGCGACAATTTTAAATGGTCCCCCACCTCTTTCCACCTGCTACCCAGACGTCTGCCGAGGGTGCCCAAGTGCTTATGCATCGCGCGCGAGTCGGGGTTTTCGAAATCCAACCCCTGTCTGTGGAGAAGGGCCATCCACTGAGCCAACAGTTCCATGCGTCTAATGCGGGTGAAGACGCGACCGAGCTCGCCCCATCTATGACGATGCGGGGTTTCACCCCACCACACTCGGAACATCGCCGTACACAGCTCCTCCGGTGTCTTGACACTGCGCTCTACTAGAGCATCCATACGGGCGGCGCTGACTTTTAAGCTACTGCCCAACTCTCTCCAACAGCCGCTCAACTCTTTACCTAGTTGACGAAGCAAGGCGTCGCTATAGGCTAACCGCCGCTGTCCTACCTGTCGGGTCTCCCCATCATCGGTCTGCTGCCTCGCGCCGCGTCTCACGTCGTCAAGCCGCATTAACTTTTTTTCAGGCGCACCGGGCGGTGAAGGCGAGCTTGAAAGTGGAATAGCTTGAGCCATCTCGTCTCGTCTTGGCGGCGGCGGCAGCGGCGGCGGCGGCGGCGGTGGCGGCGGTGGTGGTGGTGGCGGTGGTGGTGGTAGTAGCCGTTACTGGGGTCAGAGGCGATATGTTTTTTTTCCAACAGAAATGAGAGCTTTTTATACAGAGGGAGTTTAATCCCATTTCCAACAGCGCTCCAGCTGTCTAGCGCCCTGTCCGCATGATGCTTTTTCAGCCGCTCCGCTCCTTAAGAGCTTAGATGACGAGGGGGTGTGGCATCGCTATCCGTGGAGACCAGCTGAAAACGGTGTTTTTTCCTCACTCATAGCCTTAATACCTCCTACCCCCTACCCGAGGACGTCTCCCTCCCTCTGACATTCATTGTAACAAACGTCAGAGGTCAGGTGAAAATCGGATTTTTTTTCATGCACAGCCTTAGGCAGCTGTCACCCCTCCCTATTGAACTAGCCGGCCGCCCGCCCGCCTGGCCGGCCCGGTCTACTCACCACGGCAGGAGGTGGCGATTTTTGTCTTACACTTAAGTCGCTCACCACATGCACACGCCTCTACTCACAGACAGACACGTTCGTCTTAGGGGGGTCCTGCTTCACGCCACACGCCTCCTGTAGTTTTTTTTTGTATACACACTGTAAGCTCATCACCGTTACCGTTAATCCTTTATACAGCTAACGCGCGCTGAATGGCTGAACAGGGTGGTAAGCGGCTTAGCTCACCACAGTGGATCCCTCAAAAAGGGATCCAGCTGAAAACGTCATACCTTATGTCTTTGTGAATGGCCGCCGCCGGTCAGTCGACGGCAGGCAGCAACCGCTTAACCCTTTATACAGCTAATGCGCGTTGAATTGCTGAACAGGGTGGTAAGCGGCTTAGCTCATCATCACAGTCGATCTCTCAAAAGAGGGGGGGGGAAAGGGATCCAGCTGAAAACGTCATGCCTTATGTCTTTTTGTTTCTCTTTGTGAATGGCCGCCGGCCAGCCGGCGGCAGCTGAACAGGGTCGGTAAGTAGCTTTGCTCTAGAAGCGAGAAGGCGTATATAAGGGGCTTGGAAACCTCCATTCACTCACTTAATCCTTTTTTGCTGCTCTCTACAGTCACCACCATGAGCAAAAGACAACAGCTAGCGGCGTTCAAGAACAAGAAGACTACGCGGAACAGCGTTCGTTTAGCGTCAGTGCCTGCTCTTGCTACTGAACATGAGACTACCGCCGCAGCCGGTTGGTCTTATCACCCTCCTGCTGTAGCGAGCGCTCGCGGCAGTAGTAGTAGTAGTAGTAGTAGCAGTAGCACTAGTAGTAGCAGTAGTAGTAGTAGTGGTAGTAGTACTAGTAGTACTACTGGTAGCAGTCGTCGTGCTAGCGACGTTGTTACACTCGCGACGGTACACGTTGCTGCTAAGCGCGCTGCCGCTGCTACCGCCGTCCCGCCTGCCGCTGCTGCTGCTGCTGCTGCTGCTGCTGCGCCTGCTACTGCTGCGCTTGCTACGGCTGCGCCTGCTGAGGCTGCTGCTGCGCCTGCTACTGTTGCGTCTGCTGCGGCTGCGCCTGCTGCGGCTGCTTCTGCTGCACCTGCTGCTACTGCTACTACTACTGACGACAACGCTCCTGGCACAGCGCAGTACTGGCAACCGGGTTTTTACCTCCCCACTACTGTTGATGACTTTGATGACCTGCCGCACGTTGCACAGCCCCTCTCCTCCACCACTACATCGACGGACGCCCTCGACGCCGCTCGCGCTGAGAGTTACAGCTATTCGGACACTCAGCCCCTGAACCGAGAAGAAGAGGAGGAGGAGGAGCAGCAACAGGGTGAGACAGAGAACGACGCTGACGACGAGGCGTACGAAGAACCCGAAGGGCAAGGGGTGAGCGGTACGTTTTTCGGCTTCCCTCTTCGACCTTTCGACCTCACTTCCTCCACTGCTAGCGCCCCCCCGTCCGGTCCGTGGCGACTGCCCTCACCGCCACCTTACGAGGGCGGCGGCGGCGCTTCATCTTCTACCGCTACACACAGCACGGACGGCGTGTGGCTGCGCTGTTCCAACAACGAGACCTCCGATACCACCAGCGCTGACGCTGCTCCTGCTATCGGTTCTGCTGCTGATTCAGCTCACGCTGATGGTGTTACTCATCCTGCGGGTGTGAAACGTTCTAAGGTGAGTTCCAGAACAACAAGGCCCACTAAGAAGAGAAAAATACAAGAAAAAGAAGGAGATGGACGAGAAGAAGCAGAGAAAACACTCGGGTTAGAGTTCTGCTTAGACGGAGCTTTGACGCTGGAGATCTGGGAGGACGTGGCTAGACTGTCTAGGAGGCCGCGCTACACAAAAGACGGCCAGGTGAAAGAGGCGTCTCTGACCAGAAGCAAGCGAGTGCACTTCACGGCCGACGCGCTGCGCGAGCTCATAGCACGCATCGCCGATATCCGCGCAGTGGTGCGCATACGCGACACAGCGGCCGCGCAAGGAAAACCTAATCACACCCCCTGGTTCGCAGTGCTGGATGAGGCGGGCGAAGTGTACGCAGCTGTGAGCTACTACAGCGGTAAGAACCTCGTCCACGTGCGCAAGTACGAAGGTCCTGACAAAAAACCCACACAGCAGGGGGTGACGCTGTCCGCCAGAGCGCTCAAAGAGTTGGATGACAAAACAGAGATCATTCTGAAATATCTCGGCATAGATTCGGAATGAGAGACGCTCAACGCTCACGCGCGCACACACACACACACAGCGTTTGACGTACGCTGTATGAGACAGACAGACAGACAGACAGACGGATACACAGACAGCAGACAGAAAGATAGTTACATAGACGACAGATTGATAGATGGCTAGATAGATAGATAGATAGTTAGACGGCTAAGTAGTTGGTAACCGAGTGAAAAAAAACATGACACAGTACGTATGCGAAAAGTGTTTCAAAATGTTTAAAAGAGCGTACAACCACGAGAGACACGTAGAAAATTGTAGAGTAGTAGCTAAGTTTTGCCCTCTATGCGGCGAAGGGGATTGCCGAAAGAGCGCTTGTCGACGCGAATCTCTGGACGGGGTGACCGTCCCTCCGCGCATATGTGCTGTACCGAACGGGGAGGAAACGTTCACGGCGAATTGGCCTGCGATACAAACGGGCGTCAGGATGCACGGGACTCGCGTGAGTGTAACAAACTTCAGGCTACCAACCGGCGAGTTGAGTGACGCTGTAGATACTATGCGTCGCATTCACTTGACACAAAGATTCAGATACAAAGTGGGTTTCTCGGTAGGCTTACTGTTACAACACAGAGAAGACAAGAGCAAACTGCGCTACTTCCACGCCTCCCAGAACAACGCAACTCTCATACAACCGCTCCCTACTGTAACTAATTCAGAAACTTTGGAAGAGCTCCTCTCAAAGATGCAAAACACCGTCGCTTGCGAGGAGGTACGGAAACTTTGCGACGCTGACACCAAGTGGCACGTTCTTTTTCCTACCAATTTGAACATCTGCGTTTACATGGGACCGGGGGAATTCCCCATAGGCGGTAGGATCACGCAGGCCGGTCGAGTTGGAAAGAGAAGCGGCGTGTTAGATTTTCCCAACAAGGACAACCTCTGCATCTTCCGCTGCATTTCCTTTCACTTATACAACACCAGCAAGCGCGCTTCAGATTTGTTACGTCAGTTCTGTCCCGCTGCCACACCTGAATCCTTTCCGGGTCTGAACATCCGCGACTTACCCGCGTTAGAGAACTTGTTTGACGTACAAATAGCGGTTTACACCGCGTCGCGTCAAGTGCCGGGGCGGAAGTTGAGAAGACGCGTTACTCTGATCAGACCGCCTTCCAGAACTGTGGCCGCCCGAGGTAAAGTCAACCTACACCTGACGGCGAAAGGCGGTTTGCACGTCTCTCTCGTCACGGACTTCAACGCGTACGCGGGCATATACGAATGTTGCAAGTGTAAGGCGGCGTTCACCACCGAGTTCTTGCTGAAGAGACACAGGAACCAGCTTTCCTCTTGCCGACAAGTCAAGTTGCGCTACGTAGGTGGCATCTACCAAAATTCGAGAACGATTTTCGAAGCGCTAGCAGACTTCTCCATTTTTCCCCCCGACGGACATTCCGGAATCTACCCTTACAAGATCGCCTTCGATTTCGAGGCTTTCTTCAGACCGTGCAAAGAACCGTCGACGGAGCACGTGTCCCTGCTGTGGGATCACGTCCCTTTGTCGGCTAGCGTCGCATCCGACTTTCCGGGGTGGGAGGGGCCCGTCTGCTTCGTCAGAGCGTCCGACGCAGATTCCGACCCCTTGTTGGACCGAGTTTTAAATCACATAAACGAGAACGCCAAAGCGATCGGGGAAGCTGTGCTAGAACTTTACCGACCGACGTTAGCGAAGTTAGATGCGGCGATAGGTGAAGCTCTCCTGCTGGAGGAGGCGACGTTCACCACCCCTTCTCCAGGCGGCTTCGCTGCGGCTCAGACCAGACACCCGTTAGTTCAACTGAAGAAGCGTCTTCTGAGATACATCCGTCAAGCTCCAGTGGTGGGCTTCAACTCGGGGCGTTACGACTTGAACCTGATCAAAATACGCCTTCACTCGTTCTTCGCCTCCGGAGACCGAAGAAACCAAGAATTCAGCGTCATAAAGAGAAGCAATCAATACTTGGCGGTTTACACACAGCACACGGTTTTCTTGGACGTAGTCAACTATTTGGCACCCGGTTACAACTACGCGACCTATTTGCGAGCTTTCACCAGGAACGAAGAGAAAGGTCACTTTCCTTACGAATGGATGACGTCTACCAGGAAACTGGCAAACAGAACGCTGCCGCCGAGATCGGCTTTCGACAGCGAGCTGACGGGCGTCAAAATGTCCGAATCCGACTACGCCGCATGTCAGAAAGTTTGGTCCGACGAGAAGATGCAAACTATGGAAGACTACTTGATCCACTACAACAACAAAGACGTGAAACCTTTCATAGAAGCTCTGAAAAATCACGCTAAATTTTTCCAAGATCGCGGCATCGACATGTTGAAAGACGGAGTTTCTCTCGCCGGTTTGACTTTACGCTTCCTCTTCCAAAACCTAGAAGACGCGTTCACAACGTTTCCCCAGTTCGACGCCGTCCTCCACGCTCTGATCAAAGAGAATCTAGTCGGCGGTCCTTCCATCATCTTCCATAGATTTCACGAGAAGGGCACCACGCGGATAAGGGAGCACAAGTACGGCGAAGAAGCGAGACCGTGCCAACACATCCTAGGACTAGACGCTAACTCACTGTACTTGCGCTGCATGAGCGAAGCGCACTGCACGGGCTATTACGCGGTGAGACGGCCCGAGACCGAGTTCAAGCCCGAAATCAGGCAAAGAAACTCTCACAGCGCTTTGGAGTGGTTACGCTTCGTAGAGCACGACCGCGACGTGAAACTGCGCCACGCTCTGAACGGCGGCGAGATGGCGGTAGGCTGTCGGAGAATTCGCGTGGACGGATTTCACGCGGCCTCTAATACGGTTTTCCAGTTTCACGGGTGTTGGTTCCACGCTCACGAGTGCATACCGTCGCACCGATATCAGTGCGCTTCACTGAGAGAGGAGAGACGCGACAGAACGACCAGAGTAAGCGCTTACTTGAAAGCGTTAGGTTACAAGCTGGTCGTCGTGTGGGAGTGCGAATGGCGAGAGATGAAGCGTCGAGATGAGCGGGTCAAGGCCTCCCAACAACGCTGGAAGGTTGACGCTTTGAAAGTGTCTCGAAACGCGATGAGCGAGAGCGACATCCTTTCCGCTGTGAAAGAGGAGAAAATGTTCGGTTTAGTTCAAGTGGACATCACTACGCCGCCTCACCTACGAGAGTACTTCGAAGAAATGACCCCCGTTTTCAAGAACGCGACCGTTTCAAAATCGGACATAGGCCCTCACATGTCAGACTTTGCGCAGGAAGAAAAGCTGTTGAGCACGCCTCAGAGATGTCTGATAGGGAGTTACCACGGAAAAAATATTCTCTTGGGAACGCCGCTTCTCAAGTGGTATTTAGAGCACGGTTTGATAGTCACCAAAGTGCAGCTGGTGGTAGAATACCTACCTAAACGCTCCTTTGCCGGTTTCGCGGACGAAGTGACGGCGGCGCGAAGACGTGGCGACGTGAACGAGAACGAGAAAATTCTGTCAGACTGTTACAAGTTAATGGGAAACGCTACGTACGGTAAAACAATCTGCAACAAAGAAAAACACACGGCGGTGAGATACACTGACAGTCGGAAGTTCGAACTATTGGCCAATTCGTGGCGCTTCAAAAAGGCGTCCGAGTTGACTTCCGATCTGTTTGAAGTCGAACTACAACCGAAAACGGTCAAGAACAACCTCCCTATTCAGATAGGGTTCATGGTATACCAGTACGCGAAGTTGAAAATGTTAGAGTTCACATACGACTTCTTGGATAGATTCGTCGATCGGCGCGATTATGCCCTTTGTCAAATGGACACCGACAGTCTTTACATGGCTCTCAGCGGTGCCACGTTGGATGACCTAGTGAAACCTCGCCTGAGAGAGACGTACTTCAGAGAGAAACGAAAGTGGCTTCCGACAGCGGTGTGCGACGAGCACTTAGAGCTTTTCGTGAAGACAAAAACGGAAAGAGTGCGAGAATGGTGTGCGCCGCCCGGCGGATGTTGTGAGAGACGGTACCTTCACGATCTGAGAACTTCGGGGCTCATGAAAGCGGAGTGGGAAGGTGACGGGATCCTAAGTCTCAACCCTAAGACTTACATTTGCTACGATCGAGTCAGCGACACCGGTGAAAGAAAATCCAAAAAATGGAGTGCAAAAGGCGTACAGAAGAAACAAAACCCCCAGGAACCAGACGCCTTCTTGGATGTTCTTCGCCAACGAAAAACTCTCATTGCTGTAAATAGAAATTTCAAAGTGGTGCGAAACAAAATGGTCACCTACACCATAGAGAAAGACGGCGTGGGCTACTTGTATTATAAGCGTCGCGTGCATTCTGACGGTGTGACAACGAGTCCTTTAGAGATATGAAAAAAAAAAAATAAAAAAAATAAGCGTGTGCATCTTTTCAAAAATAGAGTGTTTATCAAGATTGAAAAAAAAATAAATAAAAAAAAATTAAAAGAAAATATTGTTGTGTTTTTATTATCATACGGCTTCTTTTACTAGTAAGTCGCGCAGTCTCTTAAAGCGTCACTCATGTGACGACGTCGCTTCCAGTCACGGGATCCTAAACAAAAAAAAAACTTCTTCTTCTTCCGGTCACGTGATCAATCAGGTCGCTTCCGGTTGGCCATTAAGTCGTGTGACGTCACTTCCGGTCACGTGACTCATCAGGTCACTTCCGATCACGTGATCCTAAATTAGGTCATATGACGTCACTTCCGGTCCCCTAAGTAGGTCAGTAGGTTACCCAGAATGCACCATCCCCTAAGTAGGTCACTTCCGGTCACCCAATGGAGGCCTCTGATTGGCTGCAGGGTTACCCAGAATGCACCGCTAATCCCCTAAGTAGGTCACTTCCGGTCACGTGACCAAATGGAGGCCTCTGATTGGCTAACTAGGTCACGTGACGTCACCACTAATCCCCTAAGTAGGTCACTTCCGGTCACGTGACCAAATGGAGGCCTCTGATTGGCTGCTTGTCGATTGAGTAATAAACAGTACTTAACTATAGTCCCGTTCCGATACATACTATACTACTTTCAACTCTTTCTCTTATTATTCTGCGAAATGGTTTTCTTTCCTCTTGGTTTTCTTTCTTAGAGTCTTTCACTTTTCCTCTTGTCCTTATATAATTAATTACTAATGGCTTTATTTTGTTTCTTTCAATAATTTTTTTAAAGTGAGACCCACCCGGGCTTCATGCTGGGTTAAGCCCAGTCTCACTTTATGCAGAATTCATGTCAGGATCCTTGAATCAGCCTTGGGCACTGTGTATGGCGGTATGACATGGGGCTCACTTCTTTTGGGGAAACTTCCAATTTGTAGTTGCTTACTCACTCACTCACCCACTCACCCACTCACCCACTCACCCACTCACCCACTCACTCACCCACTCACTCACTCACTCACTCACTCACTCACTCACTCACTCACTCACTCACTCACTCACTCACTCACTCACTCACTCACTCACTCGCTCACTCACTCACTCACTCACTCACTCACTCACTCACTGACTCACTGACTGACTGACTCACTGACTGACTGACTGACTGACTGACTCACTCACTCACTCACTCACTGACTGACTGACTGACTGACTGACTGACTGACTGACTGACTGACTGACTGACTGACTGACTCACTGACTGACTGACTGACTGACTGACTCACTGACTGACTGACTGACTGACTGACTGACTGACTGACTCACTGACTGACTCACTGACTGACTCACTGACTGACTCACTGACTCACTCACTGACTCACCCACTCACTCAGTTACTCACTCACTCACTGGCAGTGCCAGGGGCAGACCGAGGCATTTGAAAAGTGCCGAAAAGTGATGTGCGATGACTCGTGGCGGATCAAACTATCTTTTTTTTTTCCAAAAGGGGGGATCCGGACCCCCAGGACCCCCAGGACCCCCAGGACCCCCCCCCCTGGATCCGCCCCTCACTCTCCCACTAGAAGCCCCCACCTATTCCGCCTTAGCTACATGACCAGTGTACAGCGCCATTTGCAATGGTACCCCTCTGTATTCCCACTATTCTCCAACAACCAGCTCAGCCAGATCTTGTGTTCAAGATTAGGGTGCAAACAGGGTGAGTGTACTGGGAATGGGCCGTAGGTAGACATTTCATATATTATCTGTCCAGGATAGGGTAGTGGTTAGCACTGTGGACTCATGATACAGAGTACCTGAGTTCAATTCTCTTCCATGCAATTCATGGTAATCAAATTCATAAATAATGTGATTTTGGAAATTATCATTCACAATACTAACGAAAATTTAGAAATATATATTTAAAGGACATACACTTATTTGGCCAGGTAGGGATTTGAACTTGGGCTCCCAGCATTATGAGTCCAATATGCTAACCACTACCCTATCCTGGACAGATAATATATGAAATGTCTACCTACAGCCCATTCCCAATACACTCACCCTGTTTGCACCCTAATCTCGGACACGAGATTTGGCTGAGCTGGTCCTTGCAGAGCAAAGGGTTATGATTGATACCAGTGTTCCATAAGGTGGAGCCACTGTATCTCGCTAATGCGGAATAGTACAGACACAGGCCCCCTGCTACAAGGAGGCTCCACCTGTGGCGGTGTGTGTTTACCGTGATGTGCTCACCTTGTGGGCCCCACACCGTGTCTGGTACCCTTTGTAGTCAGGTGGTGTTTTTATAAGTAAAGAGTCTCTCCACCCCCCTCCCCCTCACCCCCCCTGTCTACACCGTCCTCACACATACCACCATACCACTGACTGCCGTGTGTGACGTGCATTATTGTGTCAGGGGCCACACACACTTTATAAGGTATTACATCACGGTGGGGAACCCCTGTCATAGACAAGGACATACACATGGAGTTTCCTGCTGAGTATAACCCGCATCTCATGTGTAACCCGCGTATAACCCGCACACAAAACCTGCACTGGGCTCTGAAAATATCCACAATAGTATACTTCTTGAAAACCCTCGTATAACCCGCACCCAGACTTTGGAGACATCCTACAACCCACACCCAGGGGCTGGTCATGGTCCGCTACAACCCGCGGGTTATAGGGCAATGTACAGTAGCACACATGCTGCCGCTGCCTGACACACGGAGAAGGGGCATCTCAGAGACGCGCCCTTTTCCGGAAGTGACGTCAGTAGTTCCGGTTGGCAGCAGGAGACATAGTGGTACTTGTTGATGTGTGTTTTAATGAGACGCGCCGTGTGACACGTGACTCACCACAGTAGGCGGGATACACTCTCACAGCACGGGCTTAAAGAAGACTTTGCCCTAAAGCTGTGCACTTGTGTGAAAGAAGGGAGGAAACAATACTATGTCGCTGTTCTCCCATCCCCATATACTCACAGCAGGCATGACAGATAGTTCCCAGGAATATCAACCATTGAAACGTATACTTTTGTAATTTTTAATACTTTGTATTTGCTCTTCCTACATTTCTTTAACTATTTGAAACGATTCATACCCCGGTAGTCTATTTTAAAGTATAGGTATGTAAGTTTACACAGTGATCCGCCAGAACGAATGAGGACATCTGCTGGTAGACTGGTGGGATACGGGGCCGCAGAGGGGGGGGGGGGTGGACAGACGGACGGTGGGGGAGATAGTTCTGTGGATTATCGAGAAAAACGCTTTTTCTAGTTGTTTTTCTTTTACTGAGCACTGCGGTTTATATGTGTCACTAAGTATTTATTAACAATAAAAAAACGAGCATGACATCAAAGTCTCTGATATCTGACCTTGCCCTGACCTTGCCCTGACCTTGGCCTGACCTTGTCCTGACCTTGCCCTGACCTTGGCCTGACCTTGCCCTGACCTTGCCCTGACCTTGTCTTTATCCCTGCTGACCCCGTTCTGGTGTCAGCACGCCTCCTGTGTACATGTGTTGATGTTGTGTCTGCTGCTGTAACACATCAATAGTGTGCCTCTACACGGGTAAAAAATGACACGGGCGACACGGCGACATGGCCCTTTAAAAATCGACATGTGCGACACCGCGCTTTTAAAAATCGACGGACACTGGGAAACAAGGGATAAAAATCGACCCACAAAGATTTTTCTCTA
The DNA here is from genome assembly GCA_947462335.1 of Harmothoe impar. Classification (NCBI taxonomy): domain Eukaryota; kingdom Metazoa; phylum Annelida; class Polychaeta; order Phyllodocida; family Polynoidae; genus Harmothoe; species Harmothoe impar. The sequence continues at coordinate 68,442,967 of OX381717.1, read as the reverse complement.
AGTTCTTATATAGCTAAAAACCGACCCAGCGACACGCTCCTTTTGCTAAAGATTGACACGCCGACATGGTCAAAACATTGGGTACCCATGTAGAGGCACAATAGTGGCTGCGTCTCACCAGCATAAGGCATGCACTGTATATGGAGATGTTAACCCGTTACAGCCAGCATGAACAGGACCTTACTGTGTGTCGTCATGATGCGTGAATGCAGCCATGATGAGGAACTGCATCCATGCTTCATATCACCCCCGGGTTGATACACTTCGGCATGATGCACCTAAGCAGGTCTGGTGACTACATGCAGGAGGCCCTTGATAGGGGGGTCCCCATGCCGCATGTCGATTTTAAGAAATGACCATGTCGCATGTCTATGTTGCTTAATAATGCTCATGTCCCATGTCGATTTTAAGCACTGTCCATGTCCCATGTCACTATCTTTTTAAGCATCATGTCGCACGTCACTATAGGCCTCATGTCGCATGTCAATTTGAAAAAATGCCCATGTCGCCATATTTAATTTAGGGGTCTAGAGCCATATACAGCCTTTAGGTATTATCCCTGAAGGGCTATAGCTGCTTAAGTCACACACAAAGTAACATAATATATGATGGATATTCATGAGAATATAGTCACAATAGTTCTGAGAACAACAAAAACATGTCTGTCTTATTCATGCCGTACATGAGGACATGAGTGACCGAATGCACCACGTGACCCTGTATGACGTCACCATGACGTCACACAGACATGCTGACGTCACATGACGTAGTTGTCACGTGACGTCAGCATGGCAAGTGCTGCCACCTGCGGCGGTATGGATGTTTTAAGATATGACAGAAAGCGTTATGTTGGAGCTGAGCTGGAGATGGATAGAAGAGGGGCACAGACGCCGGGGCCAGTACAGCTTCTGAGAGGCTGGTACTCAAATTGCCAAGAATTGAAAGAAATCTCTGCTACAAAAACATTGAGATTTATTTGTCTATATATCAGAGAGCATGGAAGAAAAAGAAGTTTCCTCAAAGGTTTGGCTATAAGTGGTTGTAACACTAGAGAACAGACAGCCATGGTTACCAAAGATGCAGGGTCAACCAGGGTCAACCAGGTGTCTCACCCAGATACATGTATACCCAGCGTCTGTGTTGTGTATCACGTCGTCATGGTTACTGTATGCACGTCACGTGTTCTGAATACTGCAGACATTGCTCACTACCTCACATTGCCGTTCTGCCACTAGCACCCTTTCTGTTGTCTTAGTATTTTATGAAACGGTGTCTGTATATAGAAATGTGTTAGTCTTATTAAATCCCTGGTAAAAGGCCCGGGGGGGGGGGGCACTTGGTATATTTTGTATACACAGGTGTGCGGCTGGGAAGGGTACTTTTTGAGCAAAATCCTCCTCACCAAGGGTCTGCTTTTCACCAAAATCCCCCTCACCAAGGGTCGATTTTCACGAAAAAAAACCTCACCAAGGGTCACTCTTTGGAGACTTCAACAAAATCCCCCGAAAAAGGGTCACATTCTTCGCAAAGGCCGAATCCTCGGGGAAAATTGCTAAAACCTAGGCATTTTTGTCCAAAATCCCCCTCAGCAAGGGTCACTTCTGACCAAAATCCCCCTCACCAAGGGTAAGGGTTGTCAAAGGGCAAGCCGCACACCCGTGTCAAAAAAAATTAAGTGCCCCCCCCCCCCCCGGGTCAAAGGTAAACCACACCTGCTTAACGGATGTAGATTGGTCCATGCCCTGTAGTCCCCGTAGTAGGAGGCCGTGTGTACGGCCTCATGTGGTGCCGCCACCTGGTGTCGACACCGGGTACTACAGCCTCCTACAGTACCTTCAATGTGCCTCCACACGGTACCCACAATGAGGACCATGTCGCTGTGTCGATTTGTAGCAGAGGGACCATGTCATTGTGTCGATTTTTAGGTATATAAGAGCATAGGGAAAAATACCTGTGGTTCGATTTTTATCCCTGATTTTCCTGTGTTCGTCGAGTTTTAAAAGGGCCTAAAAGGGCTGTGTCGCCATATCGCCTGTGTCGATTTTTACCCATGTAGAGGCACTTCAATATAGTAGCTCCAGATGGGTCAAAAGCCACCTGGCGAGCTGGGCTGTTTCCCAGGCGACCTGGCGACCTGGGCTGTTTTCCAGGCGACCTGGTGACCTGGTGTAGTAATAACAGCGACCTGGCGGCTTTTGGAAAGGTTTGACAATAGCATAAATGGTCCAAAAAAGCTACTTTTGTGACCTATGGGCCCTTAATTTCGGCCACTCTTCGACCTGAGGGGGGGGGGACCCGTGTGTACCCCCACTATATCTGCATGTGTAAGTCAGGGGCCGTCCCGGGGATTGACTCGAATTATTTTTACCGGGATGTGTGGTCATAGGTTTGAACACCTGACCCATATATGCGCATGCTGATGTCCAGAAAGATCACCCATGTTGGCGTAAATTCTGTAGAAAGTATACCCATATTGGTGCATTGAATATTGGAAAACAGAACAATTATTCAATAAACCGGGTGCTTTCTTTAACAGTTTTTTAAAATATCAAATCTTAATTGCACCAATTTCTAATTGCTCTAACAGTGTTTTCACACCTATGCCCACCAAGGTGCTAAATGCTCTGTTAGGGGACTAGCTTTGTCTTACTCCTCTTTGATCTCCAGACAGGAGAGGGGGGCAACCCAAATATTACACCCATAATGGAACTTAAGCCTGAAAAAACATACCCATATTGGTGTACACCACTCCACTCCCTAGAGGCTGAAAAAGGACCCATTTCACGCTAATTCATGACCACACATCCTGGTAGGTTTAGAGCTGAGTCCATGAATGCCATGTGCTGTGTGTGTGAGGGGGGGTGGGGGAGGTGATTAGCAGCCGTTAGCCTGATTAACATGGCCTCTATTACCCTGATTGACTGCATCCTCTGCTGAGTGAGGTCCATTCTGAGTCTTCTTTAGGAGTTTCCAGCCCTTGGTATTGGAAATAATGTGCATTATATACAAAGAAGTTCTTCAGTGTGCTCACTTGGAAATCTTCCAGTAATCAGTCTAAGTGTTACCGTAAAACCTCCAAGCTTATAAACTGTAAACGTATATATTTTCGCGTGGATAAATTTTCTCGATTTTGTTAAAAAGTGCATTTTCGCGAGTATTTCAATTCGTGATTTTTGGTAGTTTGACTAAATTGGATAAATTTTCGATCTGTACATATTTTCGCGATTTTTAAAAATCGCGAAAATATGTACAGAGCGAAAATATCTACGTTTACAGTACGTGAATCAGAATGGCAGTGCGGCTTATAGGATCGGCCCAGAGTCAGGGTGCGGCTTATACGGGAGGTTTACGGTAGCTTTTTCCCCGTCCAGGGTCCCTGTGCTACCCGGGTATGCCGGGGGGGGGGGGGGTGCACACAGAGGTGTGTACAGGTGTGTGTGTAGACTGTTTACATGCACGTCATACACACACACCTACACACCATGTATATAAGGAACTCTGTACACACTCCATGCCTTATAGCTGTACAGCATTTATAAAGGCACCGTGCCGAGCTATATAGGCACGCAGGGGGGGGGGGGGTGGAGGGGGGGGGGGTGTGACTGAATGATGACAGGGCGGGGCCAATGGGGGAAGGGGAAGGGGGTAGAATGGGGGGGGGGGGGGGTGAAAGATATTCTGATGGGGAATGCCTCTGGATAAAACTGTGCCTCATTTAATTTTCTGGTATATGGTGGTAGAGTGTGTGATGTAACAGCTACACGAGGGGACGTGACTCTAGCCATGTGAGGTTCTACTTTACTTTTGACATGTGGTGGGTAATGTGCGGCACATGCAATGGTCCCCAAGGAATATTTTGAATTTCACGTTTTAGGGTATTCTGAAGGGTCGGGAGAATATGAATTTATGACATATGGGACATTTGATAATTATCTTCAGATATTCTTCCATTTTCCCGTTATAAAGGCAATTCATAATCCAGGATAAAAATAAATGAAATAGAAATGAAATATAATGATGGATGTATGCTATTCTAAGTCTATTGTATTTCTTATTTCCCCTACATTTCGGGGTGGAGGGAAACATATTTTGACCCCTCCCTCTGCTTGTTCGTTCCAAAACATTTAAAGTCTGGGTTATATGATCTACATGATAGCCATGTGCATTGTCAATATTAGATTCTCCCAAGGATTCCCCCGGCGTCTTCCCTGCCCCTAATGACGTCACAGAGGGGGTTCCCCGTCTTACTGCAGCAGCTGACGGCAACAGGAGGACAGGACAGGAGACGTCCCATACAGGGACAGGGACAGGCAGGAGGACAGGGGATAGGACAGGAGAGTACCCCCCCCCCCCTACACACACACGAGGTCACGGGGTCACCAATCAGCCAATCAGCACACAGATCAATATGTCGTCTGCCGCGTTGTAACGGACGCAGGTTGTTGTGGCTCAGTTCGCGCCAAACCTGTCGGCGCTGCAGCAGGAGGAGGGAGAGTGAGGCACAGGCTTAGTGTGCTACACATGGAGGAGCACCACAAGGACTCCGGGGGGAGAGTGGAAGGTGAGCACCCAGGACGGAATACCAGCAAGGGTCGGTATTTTTATAGGACGGATGCAGGGAGTATAACGTGGTGACTTTTACTGTGGGCAGACAGAGAGAGGGGCCACATCTACAGATAATATTACAATATAGGAAACAGCCTGTTATAGGGAAGGGGAAAGTACACTAGAGAATGGCCCTTGACCCTTAAATTCGACACGGCGACATGGACCCTTTTTGACCCTAGTGACATGGGACAAGAGGAGAAAATAGATAAGTGACATGGGACAGGAGGAAAACATAGATAGTGACATGGGACATGGGGAATTTCTTAAGATCGATATGGGGACATGAGCATTTCTTAAGATCGACACGGGACATGGAGACCCCCCCCCCCCCCCATCAAGGGCCCCAAGAGAGTGACAGGCTAGAGAGACACAGATCTATAAGACATGCAACTTTAGAATAGTTTGGGTTGTGAAGATGCGGCGGGGGTTGTCGTATATAAAACCCTAAAAGACCAAAGTATTATTAGGCAAAACATTTTTCTTTTTTTTTCAAAAAGGGGGTCTGGAAGTCCCGAACCCAATCCCTAGATCTGTCCCAAAATGAATTGTCTAGTATTGTAGCAATGTCAAATAGATCTAGACGCAGGTATGCTTTAATACATGATCCCATATACAGGGCCCTATGTAGCCTACATATTAAGGGTTCAGGAGATTATAATAAAGCCAGTAAGTGGCATGTCAGTAGTAGACCTCAGGGGTTAATTCTACCTAGACGTAACCCGTCTGATGCTACTGACTCCCCTCCCTCAGCCCCCTTGTATACAGTCCTTAAACACTGTGTGTGTATCCTGATCCGTCCTATGACCATGTAGGGACTGCATGGTACTTACATGTCACCATAGTATATCCTGTTACTGCTGCATCCATGCATCATCCTCTGAGTGTATCAGCCCCATTATGTCGCTACGATACTTAGATGCAGCCCTGGTGAGTGTTTTGTGAATATCTCGCCAGGGCTGCATCTAAGCATTCGTAGTGATAAAGGGCATTAAAGCGCTATGCGGCCCTTAACCCTTTAAGGGAAACATGTTGCTAAACGACGACACTTGTCGTCATGTCGCAATAATGCACCAATGCAGCCCACGCCAGCAACTCACCGGTGCTTCACTGCTGCATCATGCCGACCCTTTTGGAGGGTCTCAGACCCCTAGGGTCGGCATGATGCTTGAATGCATCATGTGTCATGCCGACCAAGGACATGCTGCATTAAAGCACCATGCGGCCCTTACAGGGTTACAGGGGAGTATTGCGTGCCGCTACCCATAAAGCACCGCGGCCTGCTCCACATACAAACATGTACTCTAACTGGGGGAGGGGGGGGGGAGGGGGGAGGGCTAAAGGAGCATCACCCCCCCCCCCCCCCCGACACACACACACACACACGCCATCCCACCTCACACACACACGCCTCAGACTTTCAATTCAAGCCACACACATGCCATCTCTAAAACTAGACTGGCTGCAGTCCCTGAGTTCTCCCCTCTACCCCTGCCTTAGACTGGCTGCAGTCCCTGAGTTCTCCCCTCTACCCCTGCCTTAGACTGGCTGCAGTCCCTGAGTTCTCCCCTCTACCCCTGCCTTAGACTGGCTGCAGTCCCTGAGTTCTCCCCTCTACCCCTGCCTTAGACTGGCTGCAGTCCCTGAGTTCTCCCCTCTACCCCTGCCTTAGACTGGCTGCAGTCCCTGAGTTCTCCCCTCTACCCCTGCCTTAGACTGGCTGCAGTCCCTGAGTTCTCCCCTCTACCCCTGCCTTAGACTGGCTGCAGTCCCTGAGTTCTCCCCTCTACCCCTGCCTTAGACTGGCTGCAGTCCCTGAGTTCTCCCCTCTACCCCTGCCTTAGACTGGCTGCAGTCCCTGAGTTCTCCCCTCTACCCCTGCCTTAGACTGGCTGCAGTCCCTGAGTTCTCCCCTCTACCCCTGCCTTAGACTGGCTGCAGTCCCTGAGTTCTCCCCTCTACCCCTGCCTTAGACTGGCTGCAGTCCCTGAGTTCTCCCCTCTACCCCTGCCTTAGACTGGCTGCAGTCCCTGAGTTCTCCCCTCTACCCCTGCCTTAGACTGGCTGCAGTCCCTGAGTTCTCCCCTCTACCCCTGCCTTAGACTGGCTGCAGTCCCTGAGTTCTCCCCTCTACCCCTGCCTTAGACTGGCTGCAGTCCCTGAGTTCTCCCCTCTACCCCTGCCTTAGTCTGGCTGGAGTCCCTGAGTTCTCCCCTCTACCCCTGCCTTAGACTGGCTGCCCTTAAGGGAGTGATCATTCTTTAACAACAGGGGGCGGGGTTTCGTGTTGAGCATGCACACTTTTTTACACCTCTCCTTTAATACAGGTTGAAAATTCGTGCGCGACTGGGCCCTTTGAAGCATAGTAGCACGCAGGCTTTTTGGTTCAAAACAGGTTACATTTTCTAGGGGTCCAAATCTTTTACACCCCCCAGTCAAGGGGTCCAATTGATTCCCCCCCCCCCCCGTTGATAAAAAATGACCACTCCCTAAGAGTGCATGACTTGGCTCCAGGAAGGTCTGGTTTTAGTTTTCAGAACCCAGTCTGTGGTCTGGGTGCTGGTTCTGACGCCATGAACTGGCTGTAGCCAACCGTAGGTGAGGAAACACGTCATGGTGGGTCGACATTTATATAAAGATGCTATCTATGTGGTACTACCCCCTGATACCTGACCATCTACTCCTCAGCAGGTCTAAGTAGACTGGTGTAGACGCCGCACGCTGCATGGATACCCCCCCCCCCCCCCCACACACACATACACACACAGCAGACAGTCACGTCAGGAGTCCAACAGTCTGTACCCCCCCTGTACCCCCCCCCCCCCCTGTACCCCCCCCCCCCCCCTGTACCCCCCCATGTACCCCCCCCCCTGTACCCCCCCCCCCTGTACCCCCCCCCCATGTACCCCCCCCTGTACCCCCCCCCATGTACCCCCCCCTGTACCCCCCCCCTGTACCCCCCCCTGTACCCCCCCCCCCCCATGTACCCCCCCCCTGTACCCCCCCCCCTGTACCCCCCCCCCCCTGTACCCCCCTGTACCCCCCCTGTACCCCCCCCCTGTACCCCCCCCTGTACCCCCCCCCTGTACCCCCCTGTACCCCCCCTGTACCCCCCCCTGTACCCCCCCCCCCCTGTACCCCCCCCCCCCCCCGCCCACACCCCGGGGACTGCCCCCTGCTGCCTCACTAAGTGTCAGGTCAGGTTTACCCCCCCCCACCCTCCTCTTTAGTAAGTTTTAATTTTATTGTCCCTCCCCCCCCCCATTCTCTCGCCCCTTTTAAAAAAGAAGTTGTGAGCACTTTCCCCAACCCCAGACCCCGACACGACCAGCCCCTGACTCCTGTGTGTGTAGTTCACCCATGAGGCACCAGGGCGGCAGGTCGGTGTGTGGGGGTGTGACAGTGTCAGTGTGGTGCATGCTGCACACCTGTACACACCTGTACACACCTGTACACACCTGTACACACCTGTACACACCTGTACACACCTGTACACACCCGTACACACCCGTACACACCCGTACACACCCGTACACACCCGTACACACCCGTACACACCCGTACACACCCGTACACACCCGTACACACCTGTACACACCCGTACACACCCGTACCCACCCGTACACACCCGTACACACCCGTACACACCTGTACACACCTGTACACACCTGTACACACCCGTACACACCCGTACACACCCGTACCCACCCGTACACACCCGTACACACCCGTACACACCTGTACACACCTGTACACACCTGTACACACCCGTACACACCCGTACACACCCGTACACACCTGTACACACCTGTACACACCTGTACACACCTGTACACACCTGTACAGGGAGACACCTGTAGAGGAGGCAGGTGGGGAGGAGTTCCCTGCTGCAGTGTACAGGTGCTGCCCGGGTGGGACACCTTAACACAGGAGGAGGCAGGAGCTGCATCCCTTGTATGGCACCTTGTGGTGTAAGGCTGTAGGTGCTGTGGGACTGACTCCTCACCTGTACACTGAGTGTGTGGGACCATCATACAGGTGTGTCAGCCCCCACTCACCCCTTACCCCTACTACAGCTACTACTGGTTACCACTCCTGTAGGAGCCGGCAGGTGTGTGGTTACAGGGTGAGGGGGGCAGAGAGGCTGGGACCTCCCATATCCTCCCCTCAGGACGTGCATGCAGTCAGGGAGCTTTATAGCACTGTACAGGAGCAGTGAGTCCCAGTCAGGCTAACGGCAGTCAGGGAGGGGCCTGCAGCCTTATAGCACTGTACAGGAGCAGTGAGTCCCAGTCAGGCTAACGGCAGTCAGGGAGGGGCCTGCTACCTTATAGCACTGTACAGGAGCAGTGAGTCCCAGTCAGGCTAACGGCAGTCAGGGAGGGGCCTGCAGCCTTATAGCACTGTACAGGAGCAGTGAGTCCCAGTCAGGCTAACGGCAGTCAGGGAGGGGCCTGCTACCTTATAGCACTGTACAGGAGCAGTGAGTCCCAGTCAGGCTAACGGCAGTCAGGGAGGGGCCTGCAGCCTTATAGCACTGTACAGGAGCAGTGAGTCCCAGTCAGGCTAACGGCAGTCAGGGAGGGGCCTGCTACCTTATAGCACTGTACAGGAGCAGTGAGTCCCAGTCAGGCTAACGGCAGTAGGGGAGGGGCCTGCCCATAGAGGAGCTCCCATGCTGCAGCTCTATCAGTAAGCAGACTGCTACTATATATACTACTACCTGTCCTTATAGGCCTCTACAGACGCCGTGTGAGTACTACGGGCGGAGTGAGAGGATGTGGCCACATGGATGGATGTAAGTGTAGCAGGCAGTAAGGGAGGGCTCCTGGTGTGAGGACAGCCCGGTAACAGAGTGTCACCCATCTGGTACTGGGAGGAGGGCACAGAGCACTCCTACCACTCTACTCCCATCTATACCTGGTACTGGGAGGAGGGGAGACTCCTACCACTCTACTCCCATCTGTACCTGGAGCTTTACAGCAGCGTTAACACTGGTGACAGCGGCACATGAGGAATGGGGAACTAACCTCATTAAACATGGATTAATGTTGATGTTAGATCTCGGTAATATAGAGCAGGTGAGTGAAGACATGGGCAGACTCAGATTCAGGGACATGTTCTCCTACAATACTTGGAGTATCTAAAAAAGGTTTAGACAATTCAAACCCTTTGAAGAACTCACCAGAGCTGCATTGCTGCATCATCCTGATCCTTCAGGAGTGTTAGCATGATGCCTGAATGCAGTGAGCATTCAATGCCGCGGTTGGCATGTACAACACTTTATGTAATAAAGCACTATGCTGCCCTTATACGGTTAAAGCACCATGCTGCCCTTAGAGGGTTAAAGCACTATGCTGCCCTTAGAGGGTTAAAGCACCCTGCTGCCCTTAGAGGGTTAAAGCAGCATGCAGCCCTTAGAGGGTTAAAGCACTATGCAGCCCTTAGAGGGTTAAAGCACTATGCTGCCCTTAAAGGGTTAAAGCATTGTGCTGCCCTCACAGGGTTAAAGCACTATGCAGCCCTTACAGGGTTAATGCCCCATGCTGCCCTCACAGGGTTAAAGCACTATGCTGCCCTCACAGGGTTAAAGCACTATGCAGCCCTTACAGGGTTAAGTCCCCTTTGATCTCTGCCCCCATCCCTGTACACACACACAGTGTAGACTTATGCATCCCACGTCCCGACCTAAGCCGCATTAGAAGGGGAGCCGGCCCGGGAGCCGGGCTCTGGGATCCAACCTCTGTCTACCTCCACCCACCCACTCACATATACACACATCACATCCCATACACACACACACACACACACACACACACACACACACACACACACACACACACACACACCCATTATACCCTACCCTACATCCTCGCCTCATACCCCAAGGTACAGTTAGAAGGTGCTATTCTCCACTAAACCTCCCGCCTACTGTACCGCCACTTTAATGCCGGGTTTTGATAGAGCGTCTGTCTTGTATAAACGCCATAGGTATGAGAGCTGCCAAATTGAACAACCACCCTACCTATCTTACCCCAACGTCAATCTGAAATATCTGATCCTACAGAAGTCTGTTTCTCTGAACCATTAATGGTGCGGACTCACATACCTAAGGAGATTATCGGACTTACATGAGGCCCAACAAAAAAAAAGTTGTGTTCAGGTAACCCGACCGACCCTATCATTTTGGCCCGACCCTAATCTTTTTAGATTTTTTTTTAGACTTTTCCTGATCTAGGTTATCACCAAAGGGGATAGGACGTACCTAATGACCTTCAGCTATAATAATTGTCATCATTTGAAAGATAAGAAGGGAGGAAATCTTTTGTATGACAAAAACAGAACTGATAATGGCTTAATTAGACAGATATTGGTTCTACACTATCAAATAACCACTATATGAAATGTGATTCTCCCATACAGCTCATTTCAAGACCCTAAAAAGAATCCTAAAAAAAATAAATCGACCGACCTACCCTAGTGTTTTTGGCCATGTTACCTGAACAGGATTATTTTTTGTTTGGCCTGAGAACTCCCTATAGAGGTGCAGTCCCTTAAATAGCTCTATTTACAGCTAGGTCTGAGAACTCCCTATAGAGGTGCAGTCCCTTAAGGAGCTCTATTTACAGCTAGGTCTGAGAACTCCCTATAGAGGTGCAGTCCCTTAAGGAGCTCTATTTACAGCTAGGTCTGAGAACTCCCTATAGAGGTGCAGTCCCTTAAGGAGCTCTATTTACAGCTAGGTCTGAGAACTCCCTATAGAGGTGGAGTCCCTTAAAGAGCTCTATTTACAGCTAGGTCTGAGAACTCCCTATAGAGGTGCAGTCCCTTAAAGAGCTCTATTTACAGCTGAGAACTCCCTATAGAGGTGCAGTCCCTTAAGGAGCTCTATTTACAGCTAGGTCTGAGAACTATCTATAGAGGTGCAGTCCCTTAAAGAGCTCTATTTACAGCTGAGAACTCCCTATAGAGGTGCAGTCCCTTAAATAGCTCTATTTACAGCTAGGTCTGAGAACTCCCTATAAAGGTGCAGTCCCTTAAGGAGCTCTATTTACAGAACTCCCTATAGAGGTGCAGTCCCTTAAATAGCTCTATTTACAGCTAGGTCTGAGAACTCCCTATAGAGGTGCAGTCCCTTAAGGAGCTCTATTTACAGCTAGGTCTGAGAACTCCCTATAGAGGTGCAGTCCCTTAAGGAGCTCTATTTACAGAACTCCCTATAGAGGTGCAGTCCCTTAAGGAGCTCTATTTACAGAACTCCCTATAGAGGTGCAGTCCCTTAAATAGCTCTATTTACAGCTAGGTCTGAGAACTCCCTATAGAGGTGCAGTCCCTTAAGGAGCTCTATTTACAGCTAGGTCTGAGAACTCCCTATAGAGGTGCAGTCCCTTAAGGAGCTCTATTTACAGAACTCCCTATAGAGGTGCAGTCCCTTAAATAGCTCTATTTACAGCTAGGTCTGAAAACTCCCTATAGAGGTGCAGTCCCTTAAGGAGCTCTATTTACAGAACTCCCTATAGAGGTGCAGTCCCTTAAAGAGCTCTATTTACAGCTAGGTCTGAGAACTCCCTTTAGAGGTGCAGTCCCTTAAGGAGCTCTATTTACAGCTAGGTCTGAAAACTCCCTATAGAGGTGCAGTCCCTTAAGGAGCTCTATTTACAGCTAGGTCTGAGAACTCCCTATAGAGGTGCAGTCCCTTAAGGAGCTCTATTTACAGAACTCCCTATAGAGGTGCAGTCCCTTAAGGAGCTCTATTTACAGAACTCCCTATAGAGGTGCAGTCCCTTAAATAGCTCTATTTACAGCTAGGTCTGAGAACTCCCTATAGAGGTGCAGTCCCTTAAGGAGCTCTATTTACAGAACTCCCTATAGAGGTGCAGTCCCTTAAGGAGCTCTATTTACAGAACTCCCTATAGAGGTGCAGTCCCTTAAATAGCTCTATTTACAGCTAGGTCTGAAAACTCCCTATAGAGGTGCAGTCCCTTAAGGAGCTCTATTTATAGCTAGGTCTGAGAACTCCCTTTAGAGGTGCAGTCCCTTAAGGAGCTCTATTTACAGAACTCCCTATAGAGGTGCAGTCCCTTAAATAGCTCTATTTACAGCTAGGTCTGAGAACTCCCTATAGAGGTGCAGTCCCTTAAGGAGCTCTATTTACAGAACTCCCTATAGAGGTGCAGTCCCTTAAGGAGCTCTATTTACAGAACTCCCTATAGAGGTGCAGTCCCTTAAATAGCTCTATTTACAGCTAGGTCTGAAAACTCCCTATAGAGGTGCAGTCCCTTAAGGAGCTCTATTTACAGCTAGGTCTGAGAACTCCCTTTAGAGGTGCAGTCCCTTAAGGAGCTCTATTTACAGAACTCCCTATAGAGGTGCAGTCCCTTAAGGAGCTCTATTTACAGCTAGGTCTGAGAACTCCCTATAGAGGTGCAGTCCCTTAAGGAGCTCTATTTACAGCTAGGTCTGAGAACTCCCTTTAGAGGTGCAGTCCCTTAAGGAGCTCTATTTACAGCTAGGTCTGAGAACTCCCTATAGAGGTGCAGTCCCTTAAAGAGCTCTATTTACAGCTGGGTCTGAGAACTCCCTATAGAGGTGCAGTCCCTTAAGGAGCTCTATTTACAGCTAGGTCTGAGAACTCCCTTTAGAGGTGCAGTCCCTTAAGGAGCTCTATTTACAGCTAGGTCTGAGAACTCCCTTTAGAGGTGCAGTCCCTTAAGGAGCTCTGTTTACAGCTAGGTCTGAGAACTCCCTTTAGAGGTGCAGTCCCTTAAGGAGCTCTATTTACAGAACTCCCTATACAGGTGCAGTCCCTTAAGGAGCTCTATTTACAGCTAGGTCTGAGAACTCCCTATAGAGGTGCAGTCCCTTAAGGAGCTCTATTTACAGCTGGGTCTGGCAGGAGTTCAGCCGGTGTCTACAATGTTAGTCCCGTTGTTGTCTGCGGGGGGTCCTCACTGTTGTCACTGGGGCTGCTGCTATATACGGCACTGTATAGACACACCAACACTTACACTGGGACTACTGAATTAAACACTTTCATTGTCAGTCTCTCTTTCCTTATCTCTCCCCGTCTCCCCCTCTCTGTCTCTCCTCTGTCTCTCTCCCTCTCTGTCTCTCTCCCTCTCTGTCCCTCTTGAACTCTCGCCCCCTCTCTCTCTTATCCTATCTCTGATTTTTTTCTGTCTTTCTCTCAGTGTCTCTGGCCCTCTCTGTCTGCTTTGTCTCCCTCTGTCTTTTCCTACTTTCTAATCCTGTCTTTGTCTCTGTGTGCCTCAGTCTTTTTGACTCTCTCTCTATCTGTCTCTACATGCCTGTATCCCCCCCCCCCACACACATCCCCCCCCCCCCACACACACATCCCCCACCCACCACCTCGTGTACCACCATGACCCCATATTAACAAGCTGCTATTAACCACAATTATAAAGCCCCCCCCCCCCCCCATCCCCCCTCACACACAGAGCCCACATACACAGAGAGACATCCTGTAGTCCCTCAGTCACACAGCAGCCACACAGCAGCACAGTGCTACACAGGACTCACACAGACAGGATCTAACAAGGTACAGCCTCATACACTACATCCTATAGGCCTCCTGTACACAGGCAGCCCACACAGTGAGACTTATACACCCATACCCACACAGTATAAGACTTATACACCCATACCCACACAGTGAGACTTATACACCCATACCCACACAGTGAGACTTATACACCCATACAGACACAGCAACACTTATACAGCCATCCCACACAGTGAGACTTATACACCCATACCCACACAGTATACTCTAAAATATGTGTGTTGTGGGAACATACATTTAAAGAGTAACACACTTTTGAGTAGCGTAACAGAGTAACACACTTTTGAGATCAACACAAGTTGAGTAGCGTGTGGTGTGGTACAATACAAAAGTGTGTTAAAAGTGGCTTCAAAAAAGCATGTAAACATAACACACCTTTCTTAGAGTGTAAGACATATACACCCTTACAGATGTGGAGACTGAGTCAGGGACTGAGGTGGTGAGTAGGGTGCAGCTCACTGGGACCTATCATGTAGAGCTCTGTGATAACAGGGGGGGGGGGGGACACATGAGGGTTTAGACTGGTACATGTACTTTGTAGGCTGTGAGGTATAGAGTTGGATCATGCTCAGAAAGTTGTGAAGTGATTTCCTATTTCAAAGATAGAACATAGAAAATAACTCGCAACTTGTATCGTGATCTCGCTGAGATCGAAACAGAGGGATTGATTTAGAAAAATGGAGATAAGGACAACAAGCAAGATAGAAAGAAGGAGAGGGAGGAAAAAGACAGTCAGATAAAAGGAAAATAGACAATAATAGACAGGCAGGGACAGACACATGCAGAGACAGAGACAGAGATAGTGAGAGAGGCAGGGAGGGGCAGAGAGAGAAAGAGACAGGCAAAGGCAGACAGAGAATAGAGATAGAGACAGAAAGGCAAACAGACAGAGAGAGACAGATACAGAGGCAGACAGACAGAGAATAGACACAGACAGAGACACAGAGACTCCCCTCCCTTGGCACCTGCCACTACCTGCTAGCACTGACTCATCCCCCACACCGTAACCCCTGCTGCCCTCACACATGTAGGCCTAGTACCAGGAAACATCTGAGGTTAGCCCCAACCTGCCAGCTACTGTAGTACTGGGACACAAAGACACTGACACTTGTGGGGGACTAGTACAGAGACAGGAGGCAGGAGGAGGATGTGGAGTTAGAACAGTCAGCTGTTTGTAGCACAGGGTACCAGTATACCACTTAGACTGGAGAGTGAGCGCAGGAGCGAAGAGAGACAGGCAAGGAGAGACAGAAACAGACACTGAGAGGTAGAAAGAGAGTGAGAGAAAGACAGAGGTAGACAAAAGAAAGAGAGAGTCAGAGACAAACATAGGGGGATAGCTGGGGGGAGAGGTAGAACATCTAAGGGATAGGGAGGAGGGGCTACTCAGTGATGAAGTACTAGAGATAAAGGCCATGTACAACCAGCACAGACAGGTCAGACAGGCAGACATGTACAAGGAGCAGTAGATACATGTAGCTACCTCACCATGATACAGGATTATATAGAAGGCAGATCCAACTAACAGAGTATCATGTACAGCTTCTGGACAGCTGACAGAACCCCCCTGTGTAGTCATAGTGTAGTCATGGTGTTGTATGGGGCTGTATGGGGCTGTATGGGGCTGTATGGGGCTGTATGGGGCTGTATGGGGCTGTATGGGGTTGTATAGGGGGGGGGGGTGACTGACTGGTGTGTACTGCAGGTATGTGACACAGTAGTCACCCTCTGTAGCTGTAACCCTGACTACACAGGGGCAGCCACCCTCACATAGCTACCTGATACCCTACTGCAGCCTACAGCACCCCACTCCACCCTACACAGCACACCACTCCACCCTACACAGCACCCCAGCACCCCAGCAGCCCCAGCACCTACAGTAGGTCCCTCAGCTGTTGGCTGTTGATACTCTACTGCAGCCTACACCTACAGTAGGTCCCTCAGCTGTTGGCTGTTGATACTCTACTGCAGCCTACACCTACAGTAGGTCCCTCAGCTGTTGGCTGTTGATACCCTACTGCAGCCTACACCTACAGTAGGTCCCTCAGCTGTTGGCTGTTGTTACCCTACTACACCCTACACCTATACCTACAGTAGGTCTCTCAGCTGTTGGCTGTTGGTACCCTACTGCAGCCTACACCTACACCTACAGTAGGTGTCTCAGCTGTTGGCTGTTGGTACCCTACTGCAGCCTACACCTACAGTAGGTCTCTCAGCTGTTGGCTGTTGGTACCCTACTGCAGCCTACACCTACAGTAGGTCTCTCAGCTGTTGGCTGTTGATACCCTACTACACCCTACACCTACACCTACAGTAGGTCTCTCAGCTGTTGGCTGTTGGTACCCTACTGCAGCCTACACCTACAGTAGGTCTCTCAGCTGTTGGCTGTTGATACCCTACTGCAGCCTACACAGCAGCCCAGCACCTACAGTAGGTCTCTCAGCTGTTGGCTGTTGATACCCTACTACACCACACACCTACACCTACACCTACAGTAGGTCTCTCAGCTGTTGGCTGTTGATACCCTCCTGCACCCTACACCTACACCTACAGTAGGTCTCTCAGCTGTTGGCTGTTGATACCCTCCTGCAGCCTACACCTACACCTACAGTAGGTCTCTCAGCTGTTGGCTGTTGATACCCTACTGCAGCCTACACCTACACCTACAGTAGGTCTCTCAGCTGTTGGCTGTTGATACCCCACTGCAGCCTACACCTACACCTACAGTAGGTCTCTCAGCTGTTGGCTGTTGATACCCCACTGCAGCCTACACCTACAGTAGGTCTCTCAGCTGTTGGCTGCTGATACCCTACTGCAGCCTACACCTACAGTAGGTCTCTCAGCTGTTGGCTGTTGATACCCCACTGCAGCCTACACCTACAGTAGGTCTCTCAGCTGTTGGCTGTTGTTACCCTACTGCAGCCTACACCTACACCTACAGTAGGTCTCTCAGCTGTTGGCTGTTGGTACCCTACTGCAGCCTACACCTACACCTACAGTAGGTCCCTCAGCTGTTGGCTGTTGATACCCTACTGCACCCTACACCTACACCTACAGTAGGTCTCTCAGCTGTTGGCTGTTGGTACCCTACTCCACCCTACACAGAACCATCAGTAGCCTAGACCTAGATCTGGGACCTAGAGTAGGTCTCTCACCTGTTGGTGAGGCTTACCAAGCTATAGTATGTCTGTGGCCTGTTGGTGAGGCTGGAAGAGGCTGATTATAGTACACATCTCTCAGCTGGCCCAAGTGTAATACCTCAGCTGTTGAGGCAGACAAAGGCAGCATAGGTTATTCCCCCCCCCCCAGATATGAGTGATATTTTATATCATTCAGATTCAGATAATCAATTCATTGATACATATATCTTTAATATGGTAGAATAATAGTAATTCATTCATGAGCTGATATAACATGGTAATGCAGTATATATAAATCTCATCACCCTCTATCTATTTGTTGATATAAGCCTATCCCTGGATTTAACCCTGGCTTTTACCTTCACCACAGAGACAGCAACTTAAAGGTTACTACTCATGTATCCAGGTCTCTTCAGCCTTATCCATGTTACATAGGGAATCTGACACATTTCACTTTGGAGAAGTTTCAAATATTCTCCATTGCAACTAACACTGACAGCAACACTTTCGGCTTGGGATTACTTTAGCCATATCGCCGTTGCTGATCAGCATCACAGAAAACTCTCTGGTGTTTCTTCAACGTCGGAGTACCTTCAACGTCGGAGTACCTTCAGCGTCAGAGTACCTTCAGCATCAGAGTACCTTCAGCGTCAGAGTACCTTCAGCGTCGGCGTACCTTCAGCGTCGGAGTACCTTTGTCACTAGCTGCCATTTCGTGTGGCACAGACTGTAGTCCCCCTCACCCAGTGCCAAGGTAGGGGTGTGTAGGACTCACCCCTCACCCACCTCTGGAACCTGCACCCCACCCACAACACACACTCACAATACAGGGCTATTTCTGCCTGACAGCAGAGGCCAGTGTGAGGAGCAGCTCAGGGTGAGGAGCTCAGGGTGAAGGAGCAGCTCAGGGAGGGAGGAGCAGCTCAGGGGGAGGAGGAGAGAGGCAGTGGTCAGTGCTATAGGCCCCCTACACCTACAGTAAGGTGGTAAGGGGTGCAGTGGATGTACATCAAACCTCAGCATACACACATCAAAGAGTAGTTATACGTAAGATGATGCACACCTAGTATTTATAAGTAAGACACCATGAGGAGCAGCTCAGGCCGGGACTCCCTGAGACACACCGCGGCGCCGTCTGGTGGGGAGCAGGCACACTAAGTCAGGATGGACCCGGGCAGACCCACCTCTCCAGGTACACTACTCTACACTACTAGCTACACTATACTCACTGATTATTTATTTATTTATTCATTTATCTATCTTCCAGGGTATTGATACTTTCAGTTATAGTTCTGCAGGATTTCAGGTGCTGCTGGCCAGAAGAAGAAGATATCCTAATATCTATCTTACTTTTCAGGAAGACATATATAATTATATGTGTCCACTTTCAGGATTATATCTATATATCTCTGGCTTGAAGAATAGTTTATTGTCTTCCACAATTGTTAACAGTGTTTACAGACCATCTTTAATGTTTGTGTCATGTCCTTGTGTTAAGTCAGCAGGTTTGACACATTATAGAGAAATCCCAATGTTGTCTCAATATGAACCCTCTGTCTGTTCCATATTGGTTTGAAATAATCATTTAGAAATGCACTTTTTGTTCTTGTACACCTCAAGGTTGAATTCATACAGAAGGTAATTGTTATGCATGGAAAAAGTCTCATTGTATAACATTCCTACTAGTATAGTTAAGTTTATGATCCTATCAATGATTCATTCTTTTTACCTCATATTTGTCAAATAATTTTAATTTAATTTCTTTTCAAATAAATGATGACAATTATAGCTCACTCTTATTTGACATCCCTGCAATAATACTATGACAGATCTACATTTTAGGGCAGGTTTTATTAGTATCATGGATATGAATAATATGACATTTGTAATTTAGGGACGGGATCCAATATAAATATCAGCCTCTGAGAAGTATTAGGCTGTGGATTCTGGATGACGTATATTTACAGATGTATGGCTGCCATATCTTGGTAACATGCTGTTATTCAGACTTACACCTTCTTTACTTGAACCCATGTGATGGACAGCTTCAGGGTGTGATTACCTAAACCCACACCAGACCTCACATATGGATCATGTCTCCGAGTAGGCTGAGAATAAAAGCTCCTAGACCAGGGAGAATGGTATTCAAGAAGGAGGGGGCGAACAAAAAGATCTTGATTGGGGCTCTTTGTGACATTTTATTCTATGGGAGGTAAATCTTGACTGATATTACTGTTAATGTGAACAGCTTGACTGGTTCTTGTTTACTTTCGAGGGTCGTTGAAGGGACGGAATATCATGACATATGTCGCAGTGTATTCTATATTAGTTATAATAGTAAGGAATTGCCATTACAAGCTGGCACCAGCTCCATCTTCTTAGATGGAGATGGAGATTGCTATACCAACATCAGAGTACAGAGACTGTCAGTCTGAGTATACAGAGTAAGAAACCAGTAGTGGGACTTGTTTAGCCACAATGTGGACGGTACAAATTGACATCAGACTCAGCTGGTCCTGTGTCCATAGAACAGGATGAGTAACATCACCCTGCACCTGAGGGTGACCCTGTCAGGACAGCTGACTGCTTTAATACACTATGTCAGGTGTACTCATGATACATGAATGCAGCCCTGGAGAATGGGTGATGCATTCATGCATCATGGATGAATGGATTATGGTGATCATAATTTTAGGGGTTATATATACACTCCCCAGGGTAAGCTGATGCATGAATGCTGTCCTGGTGGGTGGACTCATCAGGGCAGCAGGCATGCATCAAAATGAAAAAGGGACACAGGGCATTAAAGTACTCCATGTATATGTCCTCAACCCTTTAAGGACGGATGTCACTAAAAAATGACATTTGTTATCATGATGCACCAATGCAGCCCCCGCGAGTAATCCCGGGGCTGCATTGGTGCATCATGACAACCCTTCGGGAGTGTCTCAACACTGTAGGGTCGGCATGATGCTTGAATGCAGCACTGGCGAGTTACTCACTAGGGCTGCATTCATGCATCATGACGACCATGGGCATGATACTATAAGCTATAATGCTGTCCTTAAGGGGTTAAAGAGTTGATGCTGTTGTCTACCACACATTGTATCCCTGTGTGTCCTATCTGGTACCACCCTCTGGTCATACACTCGCTGACCCCAACCAATAAGGTTTACATCCGACACCTTCACGGCACATTTTCTGTCATTTTTGTCAGACGCATTCACCATTATCAAAGAATACATTACTGCTCAAGTTCTCAATTCATTCAGTTATTTTACATTTCTTTCCCACATACATTGATAGCCTTTACATTTCTTATATATTTCCTTTTTAGCACAGTATACTGTACATTCCTTTCATGCCCCTAACCGATTCATCACCATGATAAGGCCCTGCACCCTTCCTTATGTATGGGGTGAGGTGAGGGGGGTGAGGGGTGAGGGGTGAGGGTGGAGCAGGTAGGGGGCAATATGGACCCATGGAGGGTACCACAGGTACAGCCTCTGTGTGTGAGGGCAGTATAGGAGGGGACCTGTAAACATATTGTATTTAGTATTTTCCGTACATATTTTCACGAGTTTTGTGGATTTTGGATGTTTTGTGGATGTCCGGGAAATATGTACAGTGCATTTTCTCATCAAGTACTGAATTGAAGTGCTAAATTTCAGAAATCTGTGAATTCATATACACATCAAATTGTGTTTTTGGGGAAATTTTTTGAAAATTTGTATATGCAAAAATATCTCCGTTTCCAGTATGTAGGTAGGGACAGGTGTGCAGGCATATAAGGGCAGAGGGGGGGGGGCTTCATGGATCTGGAGCCTTTTTCTCTTTAGAAACGAGCACGTTTGCACTTAGAAATGCTGTTGTAACGAGCACGTTTGAGTGATCTTTTCTTTTTATTTCTTACTTTTTATTATGTCTCATATAGCTAAACATTTTTGCTCACGAATATGATTGTATTTCTTCACTCAAGGAAATTCGTTTGGAAATACACTTTTTCCCACGATTACCAAAGAGAAACAGGCTCCTGGTAAAGTAGCTGAGTTCTCTTTATATTGCCTCCTTCCACTAGACTGCCTCAGTACCTACCACTACACTACCTGTTACAGCCAGTCCTACACCAACATGACACAAGTGTAACCGTGTCGGGGACCGTTGGATTTGAAAGTTGAATGGACCTGATAGACTTGATGAGCCAAAGCTGTATTATATCTCCTCCCCATCTCTCCCTCCCTCTCGCTGCCTCTCTCTTACCAGTCCCTCTTTCTCTATCTCTATCCCCATCTCTCCCTCACTACTTCAGCCAGCTCTCTCCCAGTCCTCCTCCTATCCCTCTCTCACACACCACCCCTACTCCTCCCTCTCTCTCTTCCTCCATTTCCTCCAGCCCCCCGTCCGTGTACCTGATCGGCATACAGGTGTAGGAGACATAGAGGTGTCATTGTCTACATGTACGGCCGGGGTTTACCTCACTATACGAGGCACGCCCCGCGCGGCTTACCCTGCCCCGCTCATTCACCTCACCTGGGCGCTGTTTCTCCACAAATTTGCGGATGTCCGCAATACACATTCCAAGAATTTGGGGAGAAAATAAATATGATGAATAAAATCGTTTTTTTGGTACTTGAGCATACAAATATAGACATTTACAAATTTGCAGACATCCACAAATTTGCGGAATATACATTCCATAAATTGACAGAGCTCCGCAAATATATACGGAGGTATATACATACGGAGGTCCGCAAATTTGTTGAGAAACAGCACCCTGGCGGGTAGGCGGGGGGAGGCTTGTGGTGGGCCATATGGGCAGAGGGATGAATAAGGTGGGACTAAATTGGGTTCATTTGGTTCTTGTAGGAATTGCATCCTTTTTAGATGCCAGGGGTGAAGAGGAACTTTCTCTGGTTAAATAGCCCCCCCCCTTCCCCTACCTCCCCCCAAGCTGGCACCACCTGACCGGTCCCTTTGTGGCTG
This sequence comes from Harmothoe impar, assembly GCA_947462335.1. NCBI lineage: Eukaryota > Metazoa > Annelida > Polychaeta > Phyllodocida > Polynoidae > Harmothoe > Harmothoe impar. Next base: position 68,420,656 of record OX381717.1, on the reverse strand, counting down.
ATGTCAGCCCGGGTGACGTCACACGGACGGCAGTCAGCTGATCTGGGTGCCCTGACTGTAACTTGTACACACAGGATGTCTTTGAATCTTGTGTGTACGTGAGTAGTATAGTATGTATCGGAACGGGACTATAGTTAAGTACTGTTTATTACTCAATCGACATGCAGCCAATCAGAGGCCTCCATTTGGTCACGTGACCCCCTCATTTGCATAATTACGTAATAGGCCACGCCCCTCATTTGCATAATTACGTAATAGGCCACACCCCCTTGATCACCAGCCAATCAGGGGCCACCATTTGGTCACGTGACTCCCACGTGACCTCCTCATTTGCATAATAGACTACGCCCCCTTGATCACGTGACCCCCTCATTTGCATAGTAGACTACGCCCCTTTGATCACCAGCCAATCAGTGGCTTCCATTTGGTCAGGTGACTCCCTCATTTGCATAATCATGGATCACGTGACTCTTTCATTTGCATAATAGGACCACACCCCTTGGTCACGTGACCGGAAGCGCTCTTTATTTAGAAAATAGGCCACACTCCCTTGGTCACGTGACCTGACCCCCTCCCTCATTTGCATAATATAGACAATAGACAGACTACGCCTCCCTTTTGGTCACATGACTTGGACTAGCTAATGGGAGGCTTCTATAAGGGGCGAGGGGAGGAGGGGAGGGGGGGAGGGGGGCACTTTAAGATGCATGGGGAGGGGAGGGGGGGAGGGGGGCACTATTTATGGGGTGGGCGGGCACTTGGGGGGGAGGGGGGGTTTTTAGGGTCTGCTCGGGAGAAAAAAAAAAAAAAAATTATCTGATCTCTAGGGAATCGCTTCCTCTCTACCCCCCTTTAGGGGGGTAGGGAGGAGGCGAGTCGGAGGTGACTGTAGAGGAGTTTTTCGGTGACTTGATGCTTTTCAAACGACTGTGCTGATAGTTGATGAATTTGACTTTTTGACTTGAATATTTCATGCGACTTTGTGACTTGTAAGCGAAAGCGAAAGCGACTTTGCGACCTGTAACCCTTTAAATAAAGAGGTGACTTTGTAACCTCAGGGGGGAGATCCTTCTACACCCCCACGGAGTAGAAAGGATCTCGGTTGATTGACTGTACTTTGACTTGTTGTTGTAAACAAAAAAAAAAAATAATAAAAAAAAAAATAAAAAAAAAAAAAATCAATGAATAGAACGACCCCCTCATTGCTAACAAAGGAACGCCTTTTGAATTACACAAATGACCCTCTTTTTGTAGGGGTTAGCGGTAACTCGACTTGAATTAGAGTATTAGGGAGAGCAAAACGCGACTACACACCGTCTTAGACTGTCGTCTTACGGACCGGATAACAATAACCCTAGTTACCTCGGTTACTGTTGCTCAAGAGACGGCGATGGATCTGGTCACGTGGATACTGAAAGAAGGTCTACCTATAACCACCACGCTAGTTTGAACGCGGCGGGTATGAGTCATCATGGGGCCCTTGACGGGTGGGTCCTCCCCATGCAGCCGTATGTCGAATTTAAGAAATGGCCATGTCACACGTCACTAAGGGAGAAAACGTTTTTTGAAAATATTTAGAACCCGAATTTGAGCATTCTGGTACATTTTTAAGGACCCAGACACTGCAAAACCGAGTACCATCCAAGAGAAAAAAAAATTTGGCGAAATGTTTAGGCTTGAAATGGCACTTTTCTGATGCACTCTTTGAACATTTTTTTTTTTTTTTTTTTTCCTCATGTCACTATGGTCCATGGCACATGTGGGACTCAAGAAATGCCACATGTCCCATGTCACTTAGATGTCCGTGCCCGTGTCGTCGTATCGAATTTTAAGAAAATGCCCATGTCACCATATCGAATTTAGGGGTCTAGTGACATCAGCATGTCCGGCTATCCTCCACAAATTTAGCTCTAAAATGTTTACTTTTTTTTTGGGCTGATTTTTCATCATTTTAAAAAAACAATAGGTTGTTTGAAATGTTTGCTGTTGTAAATAGAAACAAAAACAAAACAAAGCGCATGGTAAGATTATGTCACATTTTCAAGTGGCGGGTCCGCGCGAGGCTTATTCAGCCTCTTCGTGGATCCGCGACTCCAATGTGATCATATACTAATCACCGGTGTTTACGGTATTATATACTAAGGTATGAGACGGGTCTTACAGAAAAGGTGTCTAAAGAGCCCTGTGACCTGATTGAAATGACGTCAGCGCCGGCTGCTCGTCAGTGCCCGGCTGTAGCCCGTAGGACATGTTATTCTGCTTTTCTGGATGTTTTGAAATATTTTGATTTAACTGTTAATACCTGATAACAAGCCTCTGAAGCAGATTTTTGGTCGAGCACCTGTTCTCTACTCTTCCATCGATTAGCTGCTTCAGCAAAAAAAAAATCGCGCGCGCGGTCTAGTCTATATGACGGAGTCGCTAAAGCTCTGTTTAGAGAGTGGAACTTGACCTTGAGTATAGACTCAGTACTATAGACTCAGTACTAACTGAACGCCCCGCGGGGTCACCCCTCACCACGTGGGAATATGTACAAGCTCTGGTTCTTCACTTTACGGCTTGACTGAAACTGAGACGCGTCCATGATAAACTCTAGCCTTTTTTTTTCCTTTACTAGGATCGAGAGAGAGATTTTAAATGGGGCGGTTATCTAAATAGCGTGGAACTAAAATCAGGCTGCGGCAGATAGTATCTCTGCGCACCTCAAGACTCAACGTAACTTTCACTCTCCAGCAGAAGTTTAGTTGTGACTAATGATGGGCGGCGACCGTCGTGCACCGGCGGACATTGGAGAGTGTTGGAGAGCTGAACCTTACAGACATATAAATCAATCGCTTTGGTGGAAATATCTCGCCATAGATTGGAACCAAATACTTATCTAATGGAATCGTTATCAGTTTTCAGTTTTCTTGCCGTACAAAATTTATTTCCCACTCTTCACGTGGTGATAGCTGAAGGTCGCTCGTCGTAGGTACGTGTGACTGGAACACCTTTTTTTGTTTTTGGCGCGGGTTGACATCAGATTTGTACCGTACTGTCGCGATTAAGAGCTCTGAGGGAGGGCTTTTCAATTCGGTGAAGTTCTTACTCAGGAGCTATATACAAGCCAGGCGCTGGCGCTTATTCAAAGTCGCGATTTTAGTGCTTGAGAAAAAACATTTGGAGGCTCTTATACTCCGGCGCTTATAAAAGACCGGCACGCTTTTCAACACTAGTTGCTTTATCGCGACCGTACGGTATGACTTCGGTGTCAAAAGATCCCAAACTCCAAATAAGGAAGTGAAACGACGTCGTCTGTCTACCTCGTGCGCGTCATAGCGTCGTCGAAAATAGTGTGACGTCAGCATCTCTCAGGCGGCTAGGAAGTCAGTTCGACAAAATGGCTCACGGAGTGAACTTCGTGGCCGTTTCTCGATCTATGATCGATGCGGCCGTGGAGAAGGAATTCGTAGCCGTGCAACAGAGAGAGGAGGCGGAGAGACAGAACTTCGTGGCCGTTTCTCGATCTATGATCGATGCGGCCGTGGAGAAGCAGTTCTTTGCCTCGCTACAGAGAGAGGAGAGACAGCGGACTGCTGCTGAAGCAGAGGGTGTGGTGGATGAGCTGATCGAGAACGTCGCTGATCAACTCATCCGCCGGTGCGTGGAGCAGGTCAAGCAGCAAGTCTGCATGGAGGAAGGACTACCGCCCGCCGTGCTGGAGGAGCTGCTGAAGGACTGCCACGCGTTATGACCACGCCCTCCGCTTCAGCAGCAAGGTCCCTGCGACCCTCTCTCTACCAAACGGTCCTTTTAAGGACCAACCACTGATCACAAAAGTTGAAAATCAATCTCAATATAATATACGCATCAGAAAAACCCCTAATACGCTATACACTGAAACCCTGTTGAGTAGGTAGATCGAGTTGGGCATTTTTTTTTTAGGAAGAGCAATCAGGTCATCGTGTGGAGATCATCAGGTGTCCTGTGTGTGTGTGTGTGTGTGTGTGTGTGTGTGTGTGTGTGTGTGTGTGTGTGTGTGCGTGTGTGTGTGTGTGTGTGTGTGTGTGTGTGGGATGTGTGTGTGTGTGTGTGTGTGTGTGTGTGTGTGAATTTTATACAAATACAATTATTCATTCCTTTCAGCAAGAAAATTAGCTCAATGTAATCATATGATTTTAACTGCCCTACTTATCAGAGCCTTGACGACATCTGACCGCCCCCCTTTTTCAGGATCTAAATGGAAATTCACCGCCACCGCTTTTCAGAGTACTGCAGCGCCATTACCTAATTCTTTTTGTATGTGAAAAAAACCCAAAAAAAAACAGCACTGATAAGGGGTTTAATTAGACAGATATTGGTTTCTACACTATCAAAAAAACAAACAAACCCTCAGCGCTTTAATGCTAAAGGTGGCAATAGTGCTTTAATGCGCTACGCCCTTTGTCGATATGCTAGTGTATGCATGCATGCAGCCCTGGTGAGGAACTCTGAGTGCCGCATTCATGACTTATGACGACAACGGGCACTGCACATTAAAGCGCTATGCGACTATTAAAGGGTTAGATCCAGTCTTGCTACAGGCATCCAGAATGCTATACCCAGAGTTGGTGGTCTGGTCCAGACTGCTGTACACAGATTGTAGACGGGATGGCGGGTTGCTGCCAGACTATCCCTCTGGTACGATATGCGGCTGGCGCGGCCGAGCCTGTCTTATATGATGCTGAGTCTAACTATGTATTAGATACCCTACGAGTAACTGAGAGTATGTCAAAATAATCACGGCAAACTGACTGGCGTCTTCATAGGATCATAGAGTGGTTATTATTACATAACTCAGTAACCTTTGGTTATGTGTTAGATAGAGTACACTTGGACACGGTTATTCCATATACCCGCTGCCCCACAGGGTCAAGACGAGGTGATTTAAATAATAAGACCCAGACGGGTAAAATAGCCAAAGTCAACAATGACCTGTTTTTTGGGTTTTTTTTTTAGCCAATATGGACAAAGAGACACGGGGTGCTGTACACAGGTTGTGGACGGGCTGGTGGGTCACTGCCAGACTATCTCCCTAGTCCGATATGCAGCCGGCGTGGCCGAGCCTGTCTTATATGATGCTGAGTCTAACTATGTATTAGATACCCTACGAGTAACTGAGAGTATGTCAAAATAATCACGGCAAACTGACTGGCGCCTTCATAGGATCATAGGGTGGTTATTATTACATAACTCAGTAACCTTTGGTTATGTGTTAGATAGAGTACACTTGGACACGGTTATTCCATATACCCACTGCCCCACAGGGTCAAGACGAGGTGATTTAAATAATAAGACCCAGACGGGTAAAATAGCCAAAGTCAACAATGACCTGTTTTTTTTGTGTTTTTTTTTTAGCCAATATGGACAAAGAGACATGGGGTGCTGTACACAGGTTGTGGACGGGCTGGTGGGTCACTGCCAGACTATCTCCCTGGTCCGATATGCAGCCTGCGTGGCCGAGACTGTCTTATATGAGGCTGAGTCTAATTATGTATTAGATGTGCTACGAGTAACTGAGAGTGTGTCAAAATAATCACGGCAAACTGACTGGCGACCTCATAGGTCAGTTATTATTACATAACTATTATTACATAACTCAGTAACCTTCGGTTATGTGTTAGATAGCGTGCACTTGGACACGTTTATTCCATGTACCCGCTGCCCCACAGGGTCAACACGAGGTGTTTAAATAATAAGACCCAGACGGGTAAAATAGCCAAGTCAACAATGTCCCGTTTTTTTAGCCAATATGGACAAAGAGAAACGGGGTGCTGTACACAGCTTGTGGACGGGGTGGCGGGTCGCTGCCAGACTATCCCCTGGTCCGATATGCAGTAAATTTTCTGCACCGTGTGACAACGACCGATCAGCTACCAACCTATTTTTGGTTATTTTTCTATTCAGTTTTTGATCAGCGCACTTTATTAGCGTGGTTTTTTTTTTAAATTTTTTTAATCATAAATAATATGTAGACTTGGAAAAAAAAAGAGAACTGACATGTCGCTGTTTTGTCACTAAACCCAAAGACCCACCCACCCCGTAGGCAGGGGAGACGTTTGTGAACGTTCCCTTAGGTCTCTATTCTTTATTTATTGTGTGGCCCCTAAAGAGGGGCCAACCAACTGACACTGTCAGTTGGTTAGTAGATGCTACTCAACATGGGCGTAATTAATTACACCCAGTGTTGAGAAACACCATGCCTGAGCTCAAAAGGCCCCCGTTGAGTGGGGGCCCTTGTGGCACAACGAGTTGGTTCGTTTTTCAGATTACCTACTCGGCGAGAGTTTCTGCCTATGTATCTTTTATAAAGCCTTAGATATGGTGTGGTATTTTTCATCTCGCTATAGTTTAGTTGGTATTCAAAGAAACTGCCTCATTTCTATCAGAAATACACAATATTGAATTGTTTTTATATTTTAATATATTCAGAAGCACACTTTGTTGCCTATATAGCTCATTATGCGTTGAAATGTTCGCGAGCATCGTAGGAATGTACAAATCCCCTATTGTGGCGCCATCTGACGAAAGAGCAAGGAACTATACGTGACCTGAACCCCGCCCTCAGCGCGTTCGTTATTCGCATCTTTGACAGCGACTAAGAGACGCTCAAACTGTCTTATTTAGTTTGAACTTATCACAAATTTGTCTTTGATAGGTCGTAGATCGACTTCTGACTTTTTAGTTAGAATAAAAAACAAGTGACGCCGCCACAGACCCGCGCATTAACGCGCTCCGCCGTCTTCAGAGGGCCGAGTCTATAGTACAGTAGATTCTACTGTGTACTTACACTAACAGTGCTACATATACATACCTGAGTCATAAGTGGGTTTTTTTTGTTGTTTTTTAGGGGAAAAAAAGTGATCTACTCACCCAAACCGCTATTAGTAGGTAACCTGTATGACCCATGCCGCAAACATCTGCCTCGTGACTGATAGTGTACCGGTGGTGAAGTGCTGTTGCAAGAACAATTGAGGCTCTTTATATAGCTGAGAGAGCGAATGGACTAATCTTGTTTTCACCTTGAGCCCCACCCTATTCCAGAGAGGGTATCAAAAATCGCATGTACGCGTATATGGGCTTATAGCTGGTGAATAGATAGATAAGGCGGGGCACCTGTGTATACTAAGACTCCAGGGGGCGTTTTAACGACAGGTGTGACGCGCCAGCCCGTGGAGGGAGCTTTTTTGTTTTTCACTTAGAGAGCGTATACAAAGCCTACAGGGGGTGATTAACGCCAGGTGTGACGCGCCAGCCAGTGGCCGGATCACCTCATCTTCTAAGCTTTTGTTTTCACCTAGAGAGGGGATCGAGAGTGTATACAAAAAAACTACAGGGGTGTTTAACGCGGCCAGCTGCCTACATGCTATAGTCTAAGCCTGTTTTCAGCTAGAGAGGGATCTACATCACCTAAGCCCTTTCCACCCTTAAATCGATCTGATAATTACCATAGAGAAGAGTAATGCGCGTTACATGTATATGGGCTTATAGCTGAGTAAGAGCTTAAGATGCTAGTCAACTGTGTATGCAAAAAAAACAAACTACAGGGGGTGTCTAAAGTCGATTGTCATGCGCCAGCGGGCGGACAGAAGTCTGCCACTCTAGCTGTGACTACAAGCGCGTGCGTGTGGTAGACAGCTTAAATCAAACACGAGTTAAGCTCCTTATAGCTTCCTACTGTCTGCGGATTCGAGTCTTTTGTTTTTTCATGTATTTCCTCGGAGGGTCGAACAGGATTAAAGATGTAACGAACCCGCGCCTACACAGGTAGACAGCCGGTCGCCTTCCTAGTGAGAGTTTTCCTCCTGAGTTAAGAAGCTTATCTCGGAGCCTAGTACATAAGCGAGAGTGAAACATGAGTCCCACACACTTCTTCAACCACCTTCAGCATGGCGTCATCAGGAATCACTCTACGTTCTACCGAATGTGAGCAATCCCAACACTACTACAGAGCCGCGACAACACCACATGAGGAGACGTCCATGTTTACTGATGAGTCAACAAGTAGCAAGGTGGAGGTTAGTTTTTATCAAGATTCGTACGGGTGGCTGGAAAGTGTGAGGGCTACTTCTGCAGCTAATGCTGCTGCTCGTGCAAAAGTTGGTTTTTATCAAGATTCGTACGGGTGGCTGGAAAGTGTGAGGGCTACTTCTGCAGCTAATGCTGCTGCTCGTGCAAAACGTGAAGCTCGTATCGCTGTTCGTGCTACACATGCAGCATACGAAGTTGCCCATGCTGCTAACAACGTTGCTGTTACTCTCGCCGCTGCTGCTCGTGCTGCTAAGCTTTTTGCTACTGTTTCCGCTCTTGCTACCGATGCTGCTGCTACTGATGCTGCAACGCCTGCTAAAAGTGCCGCTGTTGCGGCTGCTGCTAGGGCTAATGCTATTAATGCTTGTACAGCTGCTAAACAAATAGCCTGTTTTGCTTCTGCTAGTCGCAGTGTCGCTGTTACGGCTATAGCTGATGCCCATGATGCTAAGTTACGGGCTTTTGCTTTTGCTGAAGCTGCTGTTGATGCTCAAGATGTTGCTGCTGCTGCTGCTACTGCTGCTGATGAGGCTGCTGCTGCCGCTGCTGCTGCTGCTGAAGATGCTGCTGCTGCTGCAGCTGATGCTCTAGACACCTATGACGATGCTGCTCTAGACATCTATGACGCTGCTGCTGCTGAAGATACTGCTGCCGCTGCTGCTACTGCTGCTGCTGCTGCTGAAGATGCTGCTGCCGCTGCTCTAGACACCTATGACGCGGCTGCTGCTGCTTTTGCTGAAGATACTGTTGATGCTGCTGCTGCTACTGCTGCTGCCGCTGCTGCTACTGCTGCTGCCACTGCTCTAGACACCTATGACGCGGCTGCTGCTGCTTTTGCTGAAGATACTGTTGATGCTGCTGCTGCTACTGCTGCTGCCGCTGCTGCTACTGCTGCTGCCACTGCTCTAGACACCTATGACGCTCCTGCTACTCCTGCTCTAGACACCTATGATGCTGCTGCTGCTGCTGCTGCCACTGCTCTAGACACCTATGACGCTCCTGCTACTCCTGCTCTAGACACCTATGATGCTGCTGCTGCTGCTGCTGCCACTGCTCTAGACACCTATGACACTCCTGCTACTCCTGCTCTAGACACCTATGATGCTGCTGCTGCTGCTGCTGCTGCTGAAGATGCTGCTGCTGCTGCTGCACTAGTCATCTATGACGTGGCTACTGCTCTAGACACTTATGACGCGGCTGCTGCTGCTGCTGCTGCTGAAGATGCTGCTGCTGCTGCTGCTCTAGACACCTATGACTGAAAACATAGTAGGCGTTATTTACAAACACTGCTGTTACCTATGCCTAAACTTAGTAGGTCTTATTTACAAACAAGAGAGCCACGTGGTGTTGTTTACAAACAAAGAGAGCCACGTGGTGTTGTTTACAAACAAAGATAGTCACGTGATGTTGTTGTGGTCTATCATGTCAATGAAGGGGTCACGTGATCAAGGGGGCGTGGTCTATTATGCAAATGAGGGGGTCGCGTGACCAAATGGCGACCTCTGATTGGCTGGTGATCAAGAGGGCGTGGCTTATTATGCAAATGAAAGGGTCACGTGATCAAGGGGGTGTGGCCTATTATGCAAATGAGGGGGTCACGTGACCAAATGGAAGCCTCTGATTGGCTGGTGATCAAGGGGGCGTGGCCTATTACGTAATTATGCAAATGAGGGGGCGTGGCCTATTACGTAATTATGCAAATGAGGGGGTCACGTGACCAAATGGAGGCCTCTGATTGGCTGCATGTCGATTGAGTAATAAACAGTAGTTAACTATAGTCCCGTTCCGATACATACTATACTACTTACGTGAAGAATACTCATCATTCTGGGCCTGAATTCTGACCATCTACATTTTGAATGCCCATAGTTTTGCCTTACTGTACTTCGGCAGTACAATCTTCCTTGGCCGATGCCTCTGGCTGCCAATGTAACTATCGGCTAAATCTGATCTCTTTTATTCATTCCGTTACCTCTGATGAGGTTGTGAATAAAAACAAATTGAATTGAATTGAATTGGCAGTAGAAGTGTAGGGTGGGGTGGGCTGGGTAGGGGGTGTGGGGGAGGGGGAGGGGGGTAGTAGGGGGGGGGGGGTAAAAGGGCTGATGTCATCCCAGACCCACATGATGATGTCACAAAGAGACACACAGACAGACTAACACGGCTTATACTCCATAACCAGGACCTACACAGATAACTCCTTTATACCACGTGTTACTGCGTCTAGTAGTGGAGAGTCTGAGGTAGTATAATCTACTCCCCTTGACCCTGTTTAGTGCAAGGATCCACATCCCTATCTGTTTCACGCCACCCCGAGTGTCGACTGTCTGGGACCTAGAGGGAATCTCCCAGGATTTGGCGAGGGCAACAAAGGGGGAGTCAACTGATCAAGTTGCAGGGGTCTATACTCTAGTGATACACTGAGATGAGAGCACCATATTACACGTTATCCCTCACCTCCAGGGTCACCTGCCTGCCCTTAATGGCCACCACAGACTCAATGAGATTGTAAAAGTGTTGTTAAACTGGTGTGAGGTGATGGTATATGATGATGTTGAGATGTAACTCTTATAAGTTATATGAGACATAAGCAGCACCCAGCGTGTGGGCTGGCCTTCAGGTGGGAGATTCACTATAATTGTATGTAGTAATTAAACCACAGCCAGAGGCCTGTACTCATTATATTGGTGACAGTCAAGGCTGATCACGAGTCGCAGACGAGTGGGCTCAGCCATGACGCATGTACAGGCCTGGCTGTGGTTTCATTGACTTATGCCACTGCATTGCTGTGTACGTATCATAGAGACAGGCAGTTTCTGTTGCCCAAGTGTAATATAACTTACGGGAATGATGCAGCAGTGCAGAGGCTCAAACAGGCACTTAAACGGGCCAACATAGGTATCTAATACAAGATGATATCTCGTCGTTAACAACATCATGAACTCTGTCTAAGGCTGCATGGACATAGTAAGGTGTCAGACTGTGACCTTAATACAACACCTGTCTGTGACCTACACCCAGGTCGTTAAACTGTCACCCCCCACACCCCCACAAACTGTCACCCCCCCCCCCCCTCCCACACACACTCACTCACTGTAAGGTCGGGTTAGATGCAGACATTTGTATCCGACACATTTACCGAACTCTAGGTATGTCGGATGATCTCGATCTTTTAGTTGGAAATATGCGGACAAGTTTCTCTTTCAGACAAAGCCTTACAAAGTCAGGTGATGACAGAACCTGAGATGTACACCTTTCCTCCCCAGGATGCAGGCCCTTGTTGCTGCATTAGGGTGGTTTATTACACCCCCGGTGTGTGTGGTGGTGTGTAGATAGGGCAGGCTGTACTATAAGAGGCATTAACATGGACATTAGCACACACCTCTAGTGGACGGATACATGTAGTGAAACTGTGTAATAGAAGGAGGCGTAACGGTATTTTTTAATTTGATACCAAAGAAGCCAAGGCTATATATATATATAGGATGCCGCCTATTTTTGCAAGCATACACACTCAGAAAATTCAGCTTCATTGTCGCTAAAACTACTCTCACCTGAAAGTCAGGCAGTGCCTTTCAGGTAAGAGTGGTTTTAGCGACAATGACGCTGGCTTTTCTGAGTGTGTACACTGTAAACAGTTGTCGTTTTTATAGGTGTTCAGTTGAAACTGCTGTAGCTGTACAGTTTATTGTAGGTACACAGTAGAATCTGCTGTAGGTGTACAGTTTATTGTAGGTAAACAGTAGAAGCTGCTGTAAAAAAAACGCCGGGTATTGAATAAGCGCTGGTCTTGTATAAGCGCCAGGGGTATGAGGGTCTTGAAATTACTCTTAAGCACTAAAACTGGATCTTGAATAAGCGCCTGTATTGTATTTATAAGCGCCGGGGGTAAACACCCCTCCAAAGTTATAAGCGCCGGGGTGCTTAAACACGATGGTATGGAAGATTGTACTGTGTACCTACACTTACTACTTACAGTGTAGTACAGTATTAGCATGTGTCTAGACCTTCCTGTCCAGCCCATATGTCAGCGTTGAGGGTGCAGGTTCTACGTATATAAGCTAGAGTTTACGGTATATGTATATTTACAGTCTACAGCCTGGATAGTACTTGACTGAGTATCAGACCCAGTACGCCAGTACTTCATGACTTCACTCCATTTTATATAGGGCCATAGACTCATAACCAGTGGGTCCGCCATTTAGGAAGGGTAGTTGGGGGGCCCCCCATGTCTCATGTCGATTTTAAGAAATGGCCATGTTGCATGTCCATGTCGCTTAATATTCCCCATGTCCCATGTCAATTTTAAAAATTGCTCATGTCGCCTGTCACTATCATTTCAAACCTCATGTCGCATGTAACTAGGCCTTATGTCGCATGTCGATTTTGAGAAATCGCCATGTCACGGTGTCAAATTTAGCCATCCACCCCCATCATTTAAAATTTAGCTGGGTGCGGTTATCAGCACTGATAAGACACACACTGGACTGGTACCTGTCTCTGGGTAACCATCACTTCCAGGGACACGCTGGTACCCAGCCTATCAGCTCTTATCAGTGCTGGCCGCCGCAACCAGCTCCAGTCCAGCCTAGGCCCTATATAAAAGTGACCAGTGGCTCTCTCCCTGCAGGAGAGAGTCACTTATAGATGACTCAGTTATACAGGTTACTGTGTACAAGTGTGGATAAGTGTGTACCGTCAGGTTGTAACGGTTTACAGCGTCCACTCAGAAGCTCTCAGTCCAGCCGCCGTTATCCCTCCTACACTGGGTACAGCGTCTCTATGCCTGTAAGGGCCGCATGGTGCATTAATGCATCATACCCCTGGTCGTCATGATGCATGGTGCAGTACACCACCATACCCCTGGTCGTCATGATGCATGGTGCAGTACACCATCATACCCCTGGTCGTCATGATGCATGGTGCAGTACACCACCATACCCTTAGTCGTCATGATGCATGGTGCAGTACACCATCATACCCCTGGTCGTCATGATGCATGGTGCAGTACACCACCATACCCTTAGTCGTCATGATGCATGGTGCAGTACACCACCATACCCTTAGTCGTCATGATGCATGGTGCAGTACACCATCATACCCCTGGTCGTCATGATGCATGGTGCAGTACACCACCATACCCTTAGTCGTCATGATGCATGGTGCAGTACACCATCATACCCCTGGTCGTCATGATGCATGGTGCAGTACACCATCATACCCCTGGTCGTCATGATGCATGGTGCAGTACACCACCATACCCCTGGTCGTCATGATGCATGGTGCAGTACACCACCATACCCCTGGTCGTCATGATGCATGAATGGCTTATGACCTCAGGACAGCCTCTGCTGCGGCTGCTGCTGACCACGGCTCTGTCCTGACTGTACTCAGAATGCTCTCACTGCTTTACATTGATTCAATCCATGATTGAAATCTGGATAAGAAGTAGACGAATGTTGGATCCTCTCTATATAGAAATGGGAAATGGCCACGGAGTCCCTTCTCTAAAGACACTTAACGCTTCAGTATATGGTCCATACAATACACGTAAGGAGAGCCCATACAGACTGTATTTATGTCCTGAGGTCTTGGAAAGGGACCATACAGAACTGAATTACATGTACTTATTTATATACTCAACTCCTGGAAAGGGAGTGAGCTATACTTGACTGTATAATGTATTTATATGTTACCCAGAAAGGTTGTAGGGGGGCCCTCATACAAGTGTGATGTAAGTAAGGTTATGAAATGAATACACATTCAGCTTTTAGTCTGCTTAGATGAAGGCTGTGTCTCACGACCTTGGGCCAATGTTTTTGTCTCTGACTGGGTGCCGTCTCTGACTGGGTGCCGTCTCTGACCGGGTGCGTCTCTGACCGGATGCCATTTGGGAGTTTAGTTATCTTCTACCAACAGCAGGAGGCTAATTATAGTTACATATCAACTGCCATAACGTTTTTACAAATCCTAATATATATATAAGTATATGTTAAAAGATAAAAAAAACACTTCCTTCTGACACCAGGTCAGAGATGGCACCCAGTCAGAGACGGCACCCGATCAGAGACAAAAACATTGGTCCAAGGTCGTGGGCACAGCCTGAAGTGACGTAGATGATAATGATATAGTGTTAAAACCACCACAGCCGAAGGCTGGTCAGCAGGTCCACAGGGCCCATACGGACCGAACCTGGGTGACGTAGACCCCTTATTAGCAATTATATTGGGAATGAGACTTACTTCATAGAAGTGCAATGATATGGCTGACCATGAAGCTATGACACCAAGCAGGCTTACATATAGGGAGCTCCTCTCAAACAGCTTAGAGCATGACTCAGACCAACCTTGACTCAATGGGAGTATGATTATATATATCCAATTATTCGAGGCTATCGGTTGAAGTATATTTGTTTGTTCTCGCTATAGCGGGTCTTCCAACTGGGATTTTATTCACGGTATGATAATTTGCAACTGACTTTGAAAATGAAAAATAGTTCCCCCCCATGACAACAGAACCCACAGTCATGACACACACATTGTGTGGGTGTTGGGTGCCCTCTGTGTGCCCTGTGTATGTAAAGTAGTCCCGGCACCCGGGTACCTGTATTCATACACCTGACCCTACTGAATACAATGCAGCCTTTATAAACACACACTCGGCAGACTGTTACTTCTTCTACTTCTCTCATAAAGTATCCTCGGTCCTTTCGCAACTGGTACCTTTTCATCCCCATTCTTCCTCTCTCTGTCTCTGTCTCTGTCTCTGTCTCTCTCCCCCTCTCTCTGTCATCAATCTGATTATTGTCTATTGTTCCTGCCTGTCTGCCTGTGACAGTCTAGGTTAGAGTACATAGTACCAAGCTCTAAATCTACCCCAGTGTTAGTCCTATCTGTGGACAGTCTAGGCTAGAGTACATAGTACAAACCTCTACATCTACCTACCGTAAAACCTGGCGTATAAGCCGCGGCTTGTACGCGAATCAGACTCAGCTTTCTTTTGATACCAAACATGCCTCTCGCTTATACGAGAGTTTTTATAAGTATACTACAGTACCAAATTAACAATTCTCAGATGGCCGCTGCGGCTTATAGGATCGCACCGAACTCGGGGTGCGGCTTATACGCGAGTTAGGCTTATACACCAGGTTTTACGGTAGTACCAAGCTCAGGCTGGGCTGTGACACAGTGTCCGGGTCACGGGTCGCGCCTCCTGCCCCACCCGGGCACCTGATGCATCATGGGAACACCCAGACCGGTGACCTTGGAGGCCGGGTGGTGACCTTGGCAGGTGAGCGGCCGGGTGAGGTCAGTGTATTAATTACAGCTGTGTGTCATATACAGGTGTCCAGACCTGGGGGGGGGGGGGTGCGGGGCGGTCAGCTAGGACCTGGGGGGGGGGGGGGTCAGGGCGGTCAGGCGGACAGGGCTGCCCTGACTGTTGTCTATGTTTGTGTGTTGACCAGCGGGAGGAGTGCAGCCAATAATACCGACATCAAGGCACCCACTCCCGCTAGCCCTTTAAGCACTGCATGAGGCTTTAAAAGCACCGAGATGCACCAACGCAGTACCAGCGAGTTACTCCCCCACAATGCTAAACCTTAAAGGATCAACCCCATATGCTCAGCCAGAGGCATGGAAGCAAATCTGATGCTGTCCTGCACTGTCATGACAAAGGCTATACCACATTGAATCACCGTGCTGCCGCTAACGGGTTCACAACATCCTTTGTTCTGATGTAAATCCTGCATGTTTTTTCATGTGCGGTCTGGCGGATAGAGTCTAGATCTAAATATCAGAAAGGCAGCACCAAAAGTGGTTACATTGTGAGGAATTGGAAGCTTCATTTTCATGAATTGTTCACCGCTGACGCTATAATCCATTCCTGTCCATTGACAATTTGGCAGATAGCTCGGTCCTTTCGCTAAAACGTAACCGAAGCAATGCCGAATTTTAAGGAAAACAATGTACATGATTTCGTTACCAGAATAACAGAATGTAAACACTTTACACTCTTATAATTGAATGGAAATACACGAGCATATTGGAGTTGGATGTCCTGTCACACATTGTAGATGTGTGTTTGCTGGTTGCCTGCAGTACTCTATACAACAGTTACATCCCTCTAGGTACCAGCTGTGTACAGACTCTACATACGGGACCTGTGTAGTGCCACATCCCTCCTAGCCGTCACCATGACAACATGACGTTCCATGACGTCACGGTACCAACACGTCATGTCTGACGTCACATATGGATGTCTAAGGTCACCTGACGTGATTACAGCGTATTGATTGGAGCAGAGCGGGGGTCATACCGGGGCAGTGCGGTAACAGTAACAGTAACAGTAATATGTAACTGGTGTATTATGTCTGTTATAGGGGCATACAGGGTCACCTGGAAGTGAGGCAGGGAACCAACTTCTACATGGACTTGTACCTGCCACGGTCACAATAATGTGTTCATGCATAGCCAAACTGAAATAATATAGCTTGTTATTATGCATAGCCATACTTAGCTATGTTAGATTGATAGATTCACCGTCCAATGGCTGAGATATTGACCATACTTTATTATGATGTAACAGGTTATTATGTCTGCTATAGGGGCATGTAGGGTCATGTAGAGGTGAGTCAGGGACCTGGGGAGCTACTTAGAGCTCCACAGCTTCACAGTTGAATAACATAATGGCTTCATGCAGAGCCAAATTGAAGCAATTCCGTTGTTTTTATACATAAATAAACTTAACTTGCAATATCTATTAGTTGGATTTACTGGCCGCCACAAGTAGAGACAGTGACTAGTTTATATGATGACCCAAATCTAGCAGACAAGATACAAAGTTTGAAAACAACGACTTGAAAGGTCAGGTGACCCCCAGGGACAATAGACAGTGGATACTTCCTCCAGTGTATCGACCTGATGTTAGCTTATCGTCTGGAGCAGATAACGACCTGAGTACAAACACGTTTAACATGACTACACCACTTTGGCACACTCTGAGATATCTGTCCTGAGGGACACTTAGTATATATTTTGTACACGGATGTGTACCGGCAAAAATACTTTTGAAGAGAAGTCCCCCTCACTAAGGGTCCTAGATAAAGGGCACATTTTGGCGCTCTCACTAATGGGTCAATCCTCTAGCTTAAATATGGGCCCTTTGAAAAATACCAAAGGGTCAATCCTCGGGAAATTGTGCTTGAATATATGCCCCTTTGACCAATGCCCCCCTCACCAAAAGTCACTTTTCACCCAAAACGCCTTCACCAATTACGGGTATGGGCCATCCTACTCGTGTGTCCATATGAAGTCCCCCGCCCCCTAGGGTTTAACTCTGACATACCAGGCCTCAGGTGTCGTGAGTTATGGTGCTATTTACCTGCACATACCTTCACACTTTGTACTGTTAATTACCTCTGACCTAATAGCTGCTTCTGTTTTTTCTTCTGCCAGCACCGTTTAAGTCCCCGTTTGCCGCCCATACATACATCACCTGGGGCTATTGCCACCCTCCTACACCCCCCCCCCCCCCCCACCCTCAACACTCACAATGTTACTGTGACTGACAAAAATACACAATAAAACGTTTTAGTGACATCACAAGGCGTCTCCCACCCTCACCCCAAGCCCGGGGCTGTAACAATGTGCTGATATAATTAGTGGTTTTACAACCAGGTATACAGTGATCAACACCTTTTTTTATATCCGATAATAGTGTCACAAATATAACTTGAAAATATCTTAACCCAATTAACGTTGACATGAACGTTATTTGCACGTTGTGACAACGTCACTGTGACTGAGTACTCCTACTTCACATACCCACATCACAGACTTACTTCTTCATGTCTGTAGGACGGAGTAGGGAGGTTTATTGCCCTACACACGGCGGTGTGCTATGGGGGGTATGTTGGTGTATAGTGTTTTGGAATTTGCGAAAAGAAAAATGAAAAGGTCAACTAGTCTATCTCTGAGTAGCAGCAATTAGGCTGAGGGAAGTGCAAAAGGGCGCGCTTCACATGATAAGCATGATTTGAACGGAAAATGAATTTTCCCTTAAATTCAGGAAGGATGTTTTCATTCGTTGCCCGGGCCCATAATGTGGATCATCAGAAGAAGCTGCAGGTTGTATTTGTGTATGGTGACAACAAAGCCTCGTGTAACCTGGAAGCATAGTGCCACGTCTAAAGGGTTAAACGCTAATGTATGTGTTTCTGGTATAACCGAGCTAGGGACAGACCGGCCCCCATCAGTGATGGTAAAAGCGTCTTATTGTGAATACCTGCCCCGTACCCCACTTTTGTGTTGTCAGCTGGTCTCCATGACGACCACCACATTGTCCTGTGGGACTTCTGCTATTCTGGTTTGCTATTTGAAACTGAATGTCAGAGGTCAAGGTCATATGACCGGATGTTACCAATGGTATGTCTCCATGGTGTAATTCCAAATATGTAGTGACGTCACTTAGACATGAACATCCATGATGTGGCCATAGTAACTGACAAAATGCCGTTTTTGTAATGAAGGTAAATCAAGCTTCTTTCGTCCACACAGGTTTTCAGGTGGGCCCCGTCCTGCAGAAAGACCCCAGCCCTTCTGTTCAACAAACCCACTACACACAGAAAAGAAGTAGAATCACTGTGACTCCCGACGTGATCACTGAGGTGACTCTCCCCAGGACTCTAAACAGTGATCCTACTTCTTCTCTCTGTGTAGTAGTAGGTAATGAGATGCAGAAGCCAACATGACGTCACCACGGTTCTCATGGTGACGTCATCTGCATCGGCTCATTTTGGTGCCAAAGCAGGGCTGGCTGAACTTAGGCTGGACTTTGTTGAGAGTCTGGCCAGACGTCTGATGTCTGACAATGCTAGACAAGGCTGAAAGAGACTCTCCCCAGAGTCCAGCCCTCTGGCATGAGTGTCCAGCATGGCCAGACTCTCGAGCTCTTTGGATGGGTCCAGCAATGCCTGACCCTGATGTGGGGGGGGGGGGCGGGGGTCCAGCAATGCCTGGACCTGATGTGGGGGGGGGGGGGTCCAGCAATGCCTGAACCTGATGTGGGGGGGGTCCAGCAATGCCTGACCCTGATGTGGGGGGGTCCAGCAATGCCTGAACCTGATGTGGGGGGGTCCAGCGATGCTTGACCCTCATGTGGGTGGGTCCAGCAATGCCTGAACCTCACTTAAATGCCTGGCCCTGGTAGGAGAGTCCTTTTGACACCATAGCCAGTTGACCCTCATACTTTTCTGGGAGTACAGCCAACACCAGGAGAGTCAAGTAGCAGCCTCTTCCAACTCCTCACTTTTAGAGCTGCTCCCTCGGAGAGAATTACACGTCAGTTTCTCATTTGTGAGCTGCACCAAATCCTATTACCGTAAAACCCCGCCTTAAAGACGGCCTGATTTTGGGATTTATTTTTCCCAACTAGGGGGTCGTCTTAAAGGTGGGGTTTTCTTATATAGGATTAAAGAGGAAACCATTGTAAAGTTTTTTCATATACAGGGGGGTCGTCTTAAAGGTGAGGTCGTCTTAAAGGAGGGGTTTTACGGTAGTATGGACATAAGGTCAGAGAGTGCGCTGAAGGGGAAAAGACGGGGAAATTCCTCCTCAACCAATCAAAGTCAGATGGCATCAATTTGCTAAATCATTTAATCAAATTAAACCAATTAGATTGCCCAACGATATACCACAATGTAATTTACAACCAAGTATCTGCCAGACTGCTGCTTGGTTTGTTTAAGAAAAATGATGAATCCATATGACAAGATTACCTTAATATGGATATGCTCCAAGTTATAACGGATATGGATGATTTTAACCGTCTGTGTATAAACTCCTCACTTAAGTCTTGATGAGTTTGTGTGACAATTTAACCTCCCTTACCACCTGATTATACAGTACAGCGCCATAAGCTGTAAATCATCCGTCGTACTTATACCACCGAGTCATAACCAGCTGTGGGTAATTATAAGGTGTAATGATGCACTAACGACCCCGTGACATCCGCGTGTATCCGCATTCAGTGCGGCTGGTACATGACCTTGACCTCTGTAATGACTGCTATAAAACGGAACGGTTGCAGATCTATGGGATGGGGGTGGGTAAATTAAGTTATAAAAGCTGTCAATGGCCAATTGTGTTTATTAGAGACTATAATAGGAGATCCATAACCTCGGACAGTTTTAGAGACTGATGTAAAACTAAGATGGCGCATAGTCAGAAAGTCCAAGATAGTCTGTCCAAACAACCAGTTTCACAAGATGAAAAAACCAAGGTACCGCAAATGAAGAGCCTTGGAGTGTGGACTGCTTTGCATGGATCTCTATTTTCATTTCACATGATTATGGATTAGATGCATTGACATGACATTGGGGTAAAAACTATGTTGAAAGCCAGGTATGGGGAATGTCCTACTGCTAGCCTACTCATACCCCTGTGAATGTCACTAAACAACGACACCAAGCACACATACCACTGGGTAACCTGGCCTGGTATGCCCACATTCTGGAGGCACCCATTTTTATTCCCGTGTTATGTCGTTCTGGGGTGTTAACATACTCATTGGTAATTAGCAGTGTAGCTCTAAACAACCCAAGCCAACAACAAACCTGTGACATGTTTCTGGCGTGGAGAGCCCGGATCCCGGCGTGCACCACACCTTTCATTCCTATCAGGGACGGATCTTCCCCTCGGGGGAATTAACGCTTTAACGACGCATGGCGCTAAAAGATGATGCACTCATGCTTTGAGTATCTTCCTGGTGCTGCATTGGTGTATCATGCTGATCCTTCAGGAGTGTCTCCACCCCGTAGGGGTGCATCATACTTGGATGTAGCAGGGACTCGCCATGGCTGCATTCCTGCATCATGACGACCAGGGGCATGATGCATTAAGGCATCATGCCTCCTTAAAGGGTTAAGGCACTGGCTGGTAATTACTGACATATGGATGTAATTACAGCTGCATGTAATGGTACAGTAATTAAGTTATGATTCATGGAGAATCAGGGTAATCACCGGCTGGCAGCCCGGGAGCCTCCCCCAGACTACCCGGCACCGGTACGCTACCAGCAATATGTGTCCATCAGTGGCAGTCAAGATGGATGTATTTTTAGAGATCAGTTGCCGGGCACAATGGACTGCAATTTTGGGTTTGGTTGACTGTGCGTCTTTTGTGGTATGTTGTCAAGTGGACAGGGTGGTGACAGAACAATGCTGTTTTATGGTATATGGTTTAGCTTCTTGCTGGAGGTTCTGTGATATTATGAAGACTTGGATTATTTAATTACTGTTCCACACTGTAAAACGTTGGTTGCCCGTTTTTGTATGGTGTACAGTAGATTCTACTGTAGGCCTAGGTGTAAAGTTTATTGTAGGTAGACAGTAGAATCTAATGCAAACCTACAGTAGATTCTTTTGTAGATCCACAGTAGATTCTATACTGTGTACCTACACTAACTATCTGCAGTGAAAGTGTTACCTTTGTCAGTGTGACATACAGAAGGTGTTCATTTACTTCAGTAGGATTAAGCTGGGTATTAAAACATCCTGCCCCATGTATAAATGTATATATATATATATATATATATATATATATATATATATATATATATATATATATATATATGTATATCTATATCTATATATCTATATCTATATCTATATCTATATATATATATATATCTATATCTATATATATCTATATATATATATATATATATATATATATATACATTTATGCTATATGTCTCTTTTATGCTGTTATTAATAGGATGAGGCTGGCCTGTTTATTAACTCATTGACTCTACATGTGTATTAGCTGGTGAGTTATTCATACAACGCATCCCTCATGTCCTCCACACGTAGTAACTTAATCTGCCGCACGTCAGACGTGAACATATACGATGATATACGGCAGTATACGGGCCGTGTGTCATGGTGCACCATGGCACACGGCTCAATTACATGAACGAAGGTTTACATTAATCCGTCTTAATAAACTGTTTCTTCATAAGTGGTACCGAGGCGGAGAACGGCTATGAAGAATAGTGACTTTGTCTCTCCACATGAAATAATTACACTTATTACAGTATAGACATCCTGCAGGTTCTGACTGAGGGGGTCTACATAGTGTAATATAACATCTCCTGTGTGCTCTGTGTGTAGAGTGTGGGCTGGGGTTAAGTGGGGTTATAATACACCGGCCACAAAGTGGTTAACACACTCTCCTCTCTTTTCTCTGTTATTTCCATTTCCCATCTCTGTTATTTCTCATCAAGCCGCTGCTCCCCGGGCTCATGCACCTGTCGTGTGTCAGTCTCGTATTTACTCACATACACACCCGCTCCCTCCATTAGTTGCTGTCCTGTTCCCTACCTTTTCTATTCATCATACTTGGCATACCTAGTCATGCCTACAATCTTATGTATCTTATATCCTTTCCACGGCCTTTTCCCTGATCCTCCCGCACTAATTCCCTGCCCAGTTCCGCTACCCCTGTGCTCCCTTGTTCCCGATGATTGTCTGCCTCCCTCCTCCCACACTGTAGGGACTTCTTCATCCTCAGGGAGCACACTTGAGTGTCATGTGTTGGTGAGATCCTCCCCCCCCCCCCCCGCTCTATAGTTGTGTGTGGTGTGAGGTCAGGTCATATCCCTGTATGACGGGGTTAACCCTCTGAGGACAGCAAGGGGCTTTCCATGCATTATACCTCATGTTCTCATGATGCATGGATCCACCTCACGCGGCTACTTTCATGTATCATGAGGACCCTACATGGTTGATACACTCCCAATTGGTCGGCATGATGCAGCGCTGCAGCACCAGTTACTTGTTGGTGCTGCATTGCTGCATCATGGCAGCATCTTTTAGTGACATGCATCCTTAAAGCATCATGTAGGACCTCCATGTGGTGTACAGCACAGCTAGGTTACACCAGGCATGCCTTGACCTTCACCTGACCTTGTCACATCTACATGTCAGCCACCTTCTGTACTCAACACTGCCCTAACTCTATACCCCTACACATCACTACACCCTAACTCTACACCCCTACACATCACTACACCCTAACTCTACACCCCTACACATCACTACACCCTAACACTACACCCCTACACATCACTACACCCTCACACTACACCCCTACACATCACTACACCCTAACTCTACACCCCTACACATCACTACACCCTCACTCTACACCCCTACACATCACTACACCCTAACTCTACACCCCTACACATCACTACACCCTAACTCTACACCCCTACACATCACTACACCCTAACTCTACACCCCTACACATCACTACACCCTAACACTACACCCCTACACATCACTACACCCTCACACACCCCTACACATCACTACACCCTAACTCTACACCCCTACACATCACTACACCCTAACTCTACACCCCTACACATCACTACACCCTAACTCTACACCCCTACACATCACTACACCCTAACTCTACACCTCTACACATCACTACACCCTAACTCTACACCCCTACACATCACTACACCCTAACTCTACACCCCTACACATCACTACACCCTAACACTACACCCCTACACATCACTACACCCTAACTCTACACCCCTACACATCACTACACCCTAACTCTACACCCTAACACATCACTACACCCTAACTCTACACCCCTACACATCACTACACCCTAACTCTACACCCCTACACATCACTACACCCTAACTCTACACCCTAACACATCACTACACCCTAACTCTACACCCCTACACATCACTACACCCTAACTCTACACCCCTACACATCACTACACCCTAACTCTACACCCCTACACATCACTACACCCTAACTCTACACCCCTACACATCACTACACCCTAACTCTACACCCCTACACATCACTACACCCTAACTCTACACCCCTACACATCACTACACCCTAACTCTACACCCCTACACATCACTACACCCTAACTCTACACCCCTACACATCACTACACCCTAACTCTACACCCCTACACATCACTACACCCTAACTCTACACCCCTACACATCACTACACCCTAACTCTACACCCCTACACATCACTACACCCTAACTCTACACCCCTACACATCACTACACCCTAACACTACACCCCTACACATCACTACACCCTAACTCTACACCCCTACACATCACTACACCCTAACTCTACACCCCTACACATCACTACACCCTAACTCTACACCCTAACACATCACTACACCCTAACACTACACCCCTACACATCACTACACCCTAACTCTACACCCCTACACATCACTACACCCTAACTCTACACCCCTACACATCACTACACCCTAACTCTACACCTCTACACATCACTACACCCTAACTCTACACCCCTACACATCACTACACCCTAACTCTACACCCCTACACATCACTACACCCTAACACTACACCCCTACACATCACTACACCCTAACACTACACCCCTACACATCACTACACCCTAACACTACACCCCTACACATCACTACACCCTAACTCTACACCCTAACACATCACTACACCCTAACTCTACACCCCTACACATCACTACACAACACTACACCCCTACACATCACTACACCCTAACTCTACACCCCTACACATCACTACACCCTAACTCTACACCCCTACACATCACTACACCCTAACTCTACACCCCTACACATCACTACACCCTAACTCTACACCCCTACACATCACTACACCCTAACACTACACCCCTACACATCACTACACCCTAACTCTACACCCCTACACATCACTACACCCTAACACTACACCCCTACACATCACTACACCCTAACTCTACACCCCTACACATCACTACACCCTCACACACCCCTACACATCACTACACCCTAACTCTACACCCCTACACATCACTACACCCTAACTCTACACCCCTACACATCACTACACCCTAACACTACACCCCTACACATCACTACACCCTAACTCTACACCCCTACACATCACTACACCCTAACTCTACACCCCTACACATCACTACACCCTAACTCTACACCCCTACACATCACTACACCCTCACACACCCCTACACATCACTACACCCTAACTCTACACCCCTACACATCACTACACCCTAACACTACACCCCTACACATCACTACACCCCCACACACCCCTACACATCACTACACCCTAACACTACACCCCTACACATCACTACACATCACTACACCCTAACTCTACACCCCTACACATCACTACACCCCCACACACCCCTACACATCACTACACCCTAACACTACACCCCTACACATCACTACACCCCCACACACCCCTACACATCACTACACCCTAACTCTACACCCCTACACATCACTACACCCTAACTCTACACCCCTACACATCACTACACCCTAACTCTACACCCCTACACATCACTACACCCTAACTCTACACCCCTACACATCACTACACCCTAACTCTACACCCCTACACATCACTACACCCTAACTCTACACCCCTACACATCACTACACCCTAACTCTACACCCCTACACATCACTACACCCTAACACTACACCCCTACACATCACTACACCCTAACACTACACCCCTACACATCACTACACCCTAACTCTACACCCCTACACATCACTACACCCTAACTCTACACCCCTACACATCACTACACCCTAACACTACACCCCTACACATCACTACACCCTAACTCTACACCCCTACACATCACTACACCCTAACACTACACCCCTACACATCACTACACCCTAACACTACACCCCTACACATCACTACACAACACTACACCCCTACACATCACTACACCCTAACTCTACACCCCTACACATCACTACACCCTAACTCTACACCCCTACACATCACTACACCCTAACTCTACACCCCTACACATCACTACACCCTAACTCTACACCCCTACACAACTCTACACCCTAACTCTACACCCCTACACATCACTACACCCTAACTCTACACCCCTACACATCACTACACCCTAACACTACACCCCTACACATCACTACACCCTAACTCTACACCCCTACACATCACTACACCCTAACTCTACACCCCTACACATCACTACACCCTAACACTACACCCCTACACATCACTACACCCTCACACACCCCTACACATCACTACACCCTAACACTACACCCCTACACATCACTACACCCCCACACACCCCTACACATCACTACACCCTAACACTACACCCCTACACATCACTACACCCTAACTCTACACCCTAACACATCACTACACCCTAACTCTACACCCCTACACATCACTACACCCCCACACACCCCTACACATCACTACACCCTAACTCTACACCCCTACACATCACTACACCCTAACTCTACACCCCTACACATCACTACACCCTAACTCTACACCCCTACACATCACTACACCCTAACACTACACCCCTACACATCACTACACCCTAACACTACACCCCTACACATCACTACACCCTAACTCTACACCCCTACACATCACTACACCCTAACACTACACCCCTACACATCACTACACCCTCACACACCCCTACACATCACTACACCCTAACACTACACCCCTACACATCACTACACCCTCACACTACACCCCTACACATCACTACACCCTAACTCTACACCCCTACACATCACTACACCCTCACACTACACCCCTACACATCACTACACCCTCACACACCCCTACACATCACTACACCCTAACACTACACCCCTACACATCACTACACCCTAACACTACACCCCTACACATCACTACACCCTAACTCTACACCCCTACACATCACTACACCCTAACTCTACACCCTAACACATCACTACACCCTAACTCTACACCCCTACACATCACTACACCCTAACTCTACACCCCTACACATCACTACACCCTAACTCTACACCCCTACACATCACTACACAACACTACACCCCTACACATCACTACACCCTAACTCTACACCCCTACACATCACTACACCCTAACTCTACACCCCTACACATCACTACACCCTAACTCTACACCCCTACACATCACTACACCCTAACTCTACCCAGGTTCATGTAGATCTGGGTTCTTGGCAGCAGCAGCAGACATATATATATACATACATCAGATATATTTGATGATCTCACATGTGAAGTGAGTTATGTTGGTATCCAGAGCTTACTGAGTATATAGGGTATATACTGACTTCTAGTCAGGGTGGGGGGGTCTTCTATTTGACACATTCCATGGTCAATATATGATAAACTAATCATACTTGTGGTATGTGAGTGTGACTCACAATAACCCAGTACAAAGGCTGTGGATGCTGGTTCACAGAGACTGACAGATGGAGGACACAGCTCTACATACATCTTTGGTGGTGGGCTGCCCCTATACTGTACACCTACATAGTTTTGCACATATATATTTTCGTGAATTTGCTAACAAGTACAATTTTGCTTGTATTTAAGTTCACAGATTTAGGAATATGGTAGTTATGTAACTATATTGGATAAATATTCACACTGTAGATATCTTCGCCGGTTTTTATTTCCGTAAAATTGTGAAAATATATACAGCGGGAAATAAAATATGTTTACAGTACCCACATCCATGTATTGGGTGACACTGATTGAGGCGGTAACCGTTATGTTGTCAATAGAGTCCATGACAGCAGCGTGCCCGGCCCGGTCCCTGCACTCTCCACGCTGCATGTACACAACCTGCGTTCCCTCTTCTCAGAAACACCCCCATTTCCACGGATTTTTGAACAGAAACGGACCCCTTTTTTATGGAAAAACGCTGACTTTTTCAGGCAGAAAGAACACCCTTTTTTGACAAGATGCTGACATTTTCAGTGCCTTTCGTTTTCATGATTAAAAGAGGCAAATGATTAAGTGATGTATCACATCCAAACATCACAAATCCTATGAGTTTATGTAAATTCATAATACGTTGTAAATTTATTGATATATGTATGTGCAATTCATTTTGTTTCAAGGATTGAAGCTTCAAAAACACCCCCTTTTTCTAAAATCCACGGATTTATCTTAGAAAAAATAACCTTTTTTCTCAAAATCAGGGACATTAGGAAAAATTGAAAAAGACCCTTTTCCCACGTTCTTGGGAACACAGGTTGTGTACATCTACCATGGAGAGTGCAGGGACTGGGGTGCCCGGTTAGGTCTGTATCTGTAGCATTCTGTGTGTACAGGAGTCTGTTCATCGGCTCGGTCATTGGATGTCGAGTATGTTAGCTACCAATATATGAAGTATGTTGTATCTTAGGAATATAAACCAATATTCAATACACATATGTTCATGGAGTCATTTGTGTTGGCCAGACTGCAGAGTGGATTTAACCTGAATTTTGGACAATGGTTTAAAAGCCATTGCCAATAAAGGCGGAAGATAAACCATGTGTTATATCCTGTAGTATGTTTTAGCACGGTATTTCTAAATAAGCACCTGCCTTTTAATGGTACAATGGTATTGAAATTGGTATCAAGTACCATTGTATTGTAGAAGCAGCAGGGGTGAAATAATATTGAAATCTATATTCACCCAGGCGCTTAAATCTTTAAATGATCCACAGCAGTATCTCAATAGTAGAATATACCTCAGGTAGGTGGAGTAGAGCTGTGTGTGTGTGGGGGGGGGGGGTGGTGGTGATTCACTGTTGGTGTCTATTACTTAATGTTCATTTATCATTGTCATCTCATCCTCTTTTCTTTACCTTTAATTGTGTTTCTTTCTGTCTTTCCCCTCCATCTCCAAAGGCTTATAATTACTGTAATTACTGAATGAATCAATCTCTATTTGTCTAATTGTTTATAGTTACTTTATATATATAAAAATAAATGATTTTGTTGTATTTATATTACATAATTATATATGATTTCGTTCATTAGACCAACTTCACCTTTCAAGAATGTAGCAAATTACTTTCCATATAGTTAGGGATATTCCAGTGTATTTACATTTAAAGGATTTTGCCCATGCTACAGGTCTTCACTTTGACACATTTAAGTACATGTATATATATATATATATATATATATATATATATATATATATATATATATATATATATATATATATATATATATATATGTATATATATTACCTGAACACACTCATGCTTTTTGCCCACACTCAGACACATGATTCAATACACTTGTTATTTTTTGCTGAATGTGGAATGCCCCCGAGGCAGATTGTCTAGCAGTGAGATACAATTAGCACACCATAACAAACCTCACCCCCCGTACAGACTTATGGTCGCTGAGTCGTAAATGCCACTACAAAGCAATTTACAACAAAAAGGTGTAATTAGTGATAAAGGGGCTGTCTAAGTAATGTGTTACTGGGAGTCCTGTGTGGAGTGCCTCTGATACAACTACACCTCAGCTGCCTTTCATGTGTTTGAAACATCCCTGTAATTTTGACTACATTTAGTGGATACCCCACGAATAAACAAGTGTATGTCAGAATAACCACGACAGACTGGCTGGTGACCCCTCCTATTATTATTACATAACTCAGTCAGGAGGGGGTATCTGACTTAAACCCCCACCACCCTTATATCTAGGGCTGACCACCCACTGAGCACCTGTCCCGGCTCCTCTCTGACTGTCGATGGAGGGGTACCAAAACTTGCGCCTTTAACCTTAGGGCATATGTGCATATACTAAAGGTGTTAAGTGCTTTGTCTTAGCCCTCCACCGTGGGTTAAATAACTAGTAACCACCATAGTCCACTGCAACCTATTGACTCCTAATAGTACCATATACATGTATATAAAAATATGATGGCGGTTATTAGATTATGGTATGACCGACTGGATTGTATACACTCCCTGATTGACCAATAACCTTTCCACTTAAAGGTGAAATTACTTGCCAAAGTAGTCTCATAAAAGTACCTGAGCTGGAAGGCTACCAAGTACACCACAACTGTATACTTCCTATATTGGTTTAAATAACCATATGTTACCATGCTTTATGAAGCTACAGCAGCAGGCTGTAATAGCACAGATAATGACTGCCCCTGGCAACACCCGCGGGTACTGCCGCGTCAACACCCGCGGGTACTGCAGCGTCAACACCCGCGGGTACTGCAGCGTCAACACCCGCGGGTACTGCAGCGTCAACACCCGCGGGTACTGCAGCGTCAACACCCGCGGGTACTGCAGCGTCAACACCCGCGGGTACTGCAGCGTCAACACCCGCGGGTACTGCAGCGTCAACACCCGCGGGTACTGCAGCGTCAACACCCGCGGGTACTGCAGCGTCAACACCCGCGGGTACTGCAGCGTCAACACCCGCGGGTACTGCAGCGTCAACACCCGCGGGTACTGCAGCGTCAACACCCGCGGGTACTGCAGCGTCGCATGATGTACTTATTGACAGAGTTAGTGACTGAGACTGACCACTCTCAGACCGCTGTCAGACGTCAGTGACCAATATCCAGGCATTGAGACTTGTGAAACTATGCCCTTAAAGGACCTTTGTGACTACTTATTTCCTCAAATAACCTTTGGATGATTCTTGCTCATACATGTAGTATCTTACATTATGCAAGGAAATATAGATTGCATGGAATAAATATGGAGGACTGGAGAAAAGAAGCCATGTCCTAGATGGGTCTCTGCATGAATCAGCCAGTAGAAATCAGGAAACCAACAAAAATGGAAAGAATATCAAACAATCTTTGTGTGCAGCTTGTGCAGGAACCTCCTGTCCTGGGGCCCCTGAGCCTCCCTGGGGCCCGTGACCCGCTGAATGGTCACTATTAGCCCCGGTCACTCGCAGACAGCCACACAGTGCGGTACTACTGACCCCCGGTTAAACCTTTAACGACGGCATGTCGCTTAAACTCAACATTTACTGTCATGGTTCACCAACGCTGCAACGGCGAGTGACTCGCATTGTTGGATCTCATGCCGACACTGCATCAGCCCTGTAGGGTCAGCATGAAGCATGAATGCAGCCCTGGTGAGTAACTTCCCAGTGCTGCATACATATATGCTTCATGATGACAAAGGACATAATGAAAGGACTCTGCGGCCCTTACAGCGTTAACACACAGGTATCCTCAGGTTATGAGGCATTAATCAATGTACGACCACCGCGCGCTGACAGCAACGTCACATGGTACCGTGACAGTACTGTTTGTATTTGACATTAAATGTTTTTGGCAGTTTTTAAGACTGGATGCAAATGGGAATTGTCATGCCTCTTTGGCTAAAATGCCAATGGCAGAATATACACAATGATGTAGAGAACAAGACTGTGTGTGAATCTGTGTTTGTGTGAATGACTCGAGGCCCTCACTGTGAGCAGTATACACATCATCCATCTCCCTCCTTCTTTGTGTTTAAAGGCCCAGCGCCCCTATATATAGGGCTGAGTACCTGTCCCGACTGCACTCTGACTGTTACTGGACATGCAGTAAGATCTGCGGGTTTTAGTATACTTACAGTGAGAACTGTAAAGGGACTATGCATGTCATAAGAGCAGCGGTGGTCTGTCCTTATGAACCCTACGTGCACCTTTAAACCCGCAGATCTTACTGCACGTCCAGTAACAGTCAGAGTGGAGCCGGGACAGGTACTCAGCCCTATATATAGGGGCGCTGGGGCTTTAACACACCAGGAGCTGAGTGTAGCAAGTCTCTGTGTATACAGGACTAGCACATCCTGCTACCTCAGGTAGTCGGCGCTACACCCCCTCATCATCTCCTCATCAAGTAAATCCCTCACCTCACACCGGGGACAAAGGGAATGTTCTTAGGGTAATTATGACAAGGGTGAAGCATATTGGTCTTTGATCAAGGGTGTGAACAGGGGTGCTGATAGGAAATTCACCCATAATGCACTGCTCTGGAGTTGGAGGCCTAACCACAATGTCAATATGGCAGCCCCCATAGCCTAATGTGCTAGTGCCGTATAGGATAGACCCCTGTGTGCTATGTCT
This sequence comes from Harmothoe impar, assembly GCA_947462335.1. Lineage (NCBI taxonomy): Eukaryota > Metazoa > Annelida > Polychaeta > Phyllodocida > Polynoidae > Harmothoe > Harmothoe impar. Next base: position 68,388,584 of record OX381717.1, on the reverse strand, counting down.
ACATGAATTTAGAACCTGGTATTTCAAATTGACCAATGGGAGAGCAGGGTTTGCGGGTGTCTATATGCCGTAGACCCCATGGTCATTTAGGGTAATTAAAAGGTAATAAAAGGGTCATTAAATACCAGGTTCTAAGTCGGATAGATCCCATTAACTCGGGGACTATGTCATTTAGACAGCCTCCCTACGGTCGGTGTCTAAATGCCATAGACCCCTCGTACAGGGATCTATCCTTAACATAGGCCTCAGTTAAGGAGGTATCTTATATCTGTGCACACTGAGGTTTTGGGCTCTATCCAACTTAGAACATGGAATTTTAATTGCATTTTAATTATCTAACACGAAAGGCAAGATAAGATATCGCGGGCTCTATATACATGTATATGGGATATAGATACAAATCCAGCTCAGTGATTGGGCAATTCAAAGTATTGTGAGCCTACTACTATGTTCTAATATTCTTATATAGAATAGCCCCTTCAGTTGATTATAAACATGCAATTACCAATCAATCACTTAGTACAAGTCAAATAGGGTCATGTGTGAGTAGCTGCATAAGTATTATAAGCCTTGGACAATGGCACCTTGGGCAATTACCCTGTCCTCGGCCTATAACACTTATAGGCGTGTAACTGGATACATTATCAACCAATGAGATAGTTCCCTGGCCTTCACTGCGGAATTCCTAGGGTGCATTATGTAATAGCTGGTACCCATGTAACTACTGTTATCAGTGCTTGTCTCGCCAGTACCAGATCAAGCAATGGTACCCTACCTACTACATAGGGCTTGTACCCTATATACTACATACAGCTACCAGCCTGTACCCTACCTACTACATAGGGTGACTGTTGAGGTGAGAAGTAGCTGGGCTAACATTGACACACGGGGGGGTGGGGCAGGTGGCACCTCTATACACCTCATTGTATCCCCATTTCATGGGTCAACACGGGAGTAGCGCCAGGCCTGCCCCTGCCATACAGCGCCAAGTGCTACCCACCATGACTGAGGTGGGCTGCTGCTCCAGCCACATGTCACAGAAAAAGACTTTATTGCATGATGATTTTGTTATTATTTTATTTCTGTTTTCATCATGAACATTTGATGATATCCATATTTGTTATGGGCTTGGACCAACATTCAAAAGGCCCTCACTAAAGGTTTGAGTCAGTTATGAATCCACACATTTACAATGTAATATGATCAATTATAAAACTTATTGAATTCTCTTTTTTTTAGTTATCCTCAAGATTCCTTCTGACAATTTGGGCAACATGAATTTAACCACTTGAGTTGACTTGAGAGCTCAAAAACGGTCACGGAAAAATCATCTGGAGAAAGCTGGATTTAAACCCACAACCTCCTGACTCATGAGCCAGTGCTCTACCACTGAGCTACATCCCCATCCGACAACCTGACCGCACCGTACGTTACTGGGTCGGTTTGGTGCACTGAAGGGGGTGGTAACCAATGCCCTTACAGTAATATTATCTTAAAGTTGATGTTGTGTGACTTATGGCTGGTTTAGTCACACCACACCACATACACGCAGCCTGATTCACCTGCCTGGGTTCCCGTTTGACCCAGATACATCAAAGGGTGCTGACCTAGTTTCATGCCTCATTTCCATAACTAGGTCAGCCCCACGTGACCTGCTGAGGTGAGTCCCGCAGTAAATGATCAAAGCCTCCTGAGTGGCTGCTGTTGGTGTAGTGTGGGGGATGCGTGGTGTACCATAAAACTTCACTTAGAAGCCGCGGCTAGTACGTAAGTCAGAACACCAGTGCTGCTTATAGGATCAGGACAAAGTCAGGGTGTGGCTTGTACACGCGTTTTGAGATGTATACTAAACTTCCAAAGTGACCACGATCTGATGCCCTGTGAGGCTTTGACATTGACATTTGGCTTGACGTTCTCCAAAGTTAAAGAGGGAAATTTGTACACTAGTCAGACTTCTACGGGAGTCAGACTTCTACCCGAGTCAGGCTTATATGCAAGTTAGGCTTATACCCGAGTCTATACCTGAGTCGGGCTTAAACGTGAGTCAGGCTTATACCCGAATTAGGCTTATACCCGAATTAGGCTTATACCCGAATTAGGCTTATACCCGAATTAGGCTTATACCCGAATTAGGCTTATACCCGAGTCAGGCTTATACCTGATTCGGGTTTATACCCGAGTCAGGCTTATACCTGAGTCGGGCTTCTAACCGAGTCTTCAAGAATGCTGGAACACACATTTCAGTGAAACCTGGCCTTGAAAAAATTATTACGCAAGAAATTAATTTTATTCTGTAAACCCTGGAATTCTCTGTGTGTTATTGGCTTTGGGACCTTGTCCCCAAAGCCATTTGCACCACAGAGGAGGGTTTAGATTTTTGACAAGAAAAGACTAGCATAGGCCCCCTTGTTCATTGTTAGATATAGCCCTAGCTGGCCCTTAAACCCTGCTAGGACTGGTATCCCCATGTGTCCTTGCAGGTGTGTGCAAGACTAATTTATCCTAGATCTTGCTTTCAGTTACTACATGTTGAACCAATGTGCCTTGTGGTAAGGCCTAGACATCTTGTGAACAGCCATATTTTGAGTTCTCTAATGTTGCTGTCAATGGCAAGGATAGGCACCAGCCTAATAACTATTGACTCCCATGCCAAGCCAAGCTGTCAATGTCAATGCCAATTCCCATACTATGCACATACAGGACCTATACTAGAAGTTGAGTGGGTCCAGGGTGGCTCTTGAAATCACTCAAGCCCGCCCAAAGACAAACTGTGAAGTCCAACATAATTACCCCTCCCCCACCTCACACACACATGCACCAACCCTGAAATAATATTTTATAGTCTTTAAAGGAAGGCCATCACAAGTCCTCCTTGTGCCCCCCTCCTCCTCCCTGTGCCTCCCTGTGCCCTCTCCTCCTCCTCCTGCCTCTGCCCTCTCCTCCTCCTGCCTCTGCCCTCTCCTCCTCCTCCCTCCTTTCTCTGCCCTCTCCTCCTCCCTCTACCCTCTCCTCCTTCCTATGCCCCCTCCTACTACCCCATCTACCCCTCCTCCCCCCCACTCTACCCCATTTTCCTCCTTCCTGTTACCTTCTCCTCCCTCTGCCCTCCCTCTGCCTTCCCTCCTTCTGCCCCCTCCTCCTCCCTCTGACTGCCAAGATGGCTGCCAAAAACTCAAGATTGTCTGATTTGCTTGTGTGATACATGGATAATAGGGTTTTCTGGGATGTAGAATCCATTTTCAGGCTCACAATTTCAATCCGGGACATTTCCAAGATGGCTGCCAAGATGGCCACCAAAAACTCAAGGTTGTCTGATTTCCTTGTGTGATACATGGATAGTAGGGTTTTCTGGGATGTAGAATCCATTTTCAGGCTCAGATTTTCAATCCGAGAAATTTCCAAGATGGCTGCCAAGATGGCCACCAAAAACTCAAGATTGTCTGATTTCCTTGTGTGATACATGGATAGTAGGGTTTTCTGGGATGTAGAATCCATTTTCAGGCTCAGATTTTCAATCCGAGAAATTTCCAAGATGGCTGCCAAGATGGCCACCAAAAACTCAAGGTTGTCTGATTTCCTTGTGTGATACATGGATAATAGGGTTTTCTGGGATGTAGAATCCATTTTCAGGCTCACAATTTTAATCCGGGAAATTTCCAAGATGGCTGCCAAGATGGCCACCAACAACTCAAGGTTGTCTGATTTCCTTGTGTGATACATGGATACCGTAAATTCTCGCTTATAAGCCTAACTCTCGTATAAGCCGCACCCCGAGTTTTGGGCCATCCTATAAGCCGCACTGGCCATCTGATTATGGCGGCTTTAATACTGTACTATAGTAACAAAAACTCGCGTATAAGCCGCACCCAGACCATGAGCCGATCCTATAAGCCGCACCAGGGATCTGACCCTCGTACTAGCCACGGCTTCTACGCGAGAATCTACGGTAGAAGGGTTTTCTGGGATGTAGAATCCATTTTCAGGCTCAGATTTTCAATCCAAGAAATTTCCAAGATGGCTGCCAAGATGACCACCAAAAACTCAAGATTGTCTGATTTCCTTGTGTGATACATGGATAGTAGGGTTTTCTGGGATGTAGAATCCATTTTCAGGCTCAGATTTTCAATCCGAGATATTTCCAAGATGGCTGCCAAGATGGCCACCAAAAACTCAAGATTGTCTGATTTCCTTGTGTGATACATAGATAGTAGGGTTTTCTGGGATGTAGAATCCATTTTCAGGCTCAGATTTTCAATCCGAGAAATTTCCAAGATGGCTGCCAAGATGGCCACCAAAAACTCAAGGTTGTCTGATTTCCTTGTGTGATACATGGATAGTAGGGTTTTCTGGGGTGTAGAATCCATTTTCAGGCTCAGATTTTCAATCCGAGATATTTCCAAGATGGCTCTAAAGATGGCCACCAAAAACTCAAGATTGTCTGATTTCCTTGTGTGATACATGGATAGTAGGGTTTTCTGGGATGTAGAATCCATTTTCAGGCTCAGATTTTCAATCCGAGATATTTCCAAGATGGCTGCCAAGATGGCCACCAAAAACTCAAGATTGTCTGATTTCCTTGTATGACACATGTATAATAGGGTTTTCTGGGGTGTAGAATCCAGTTGTAGGCTCTGATTTTTGATCCAGGTAATTTTCAAGATGGCTGCCAAGATGATATTTGCATAAGCATCAATGGAGTTGCATTGGTACCTATTTGATTCCATTGGCACATATTGGATTCTATTGTTATACCAGCTGCAGTAAAACCAATAAAAATCAAAAAGATTTAGCTAAGTGCATGTAATTGACTGGCCATGCAGTGTTGCTTCAAACCATCAAATTTGAATTGCATAAGAACCCCAGAAACACCAAAAATTATAAATCTATGCCCCCTCGTTTTCTCACCTGTAGTTCATAACAATCCTATAAAACCCAAAGCCACTACGGCTTTGCCGTAAAATCCTTGAATTTGTCCCCTTGTTAAAAAAAACTACCGGGAACCCGAGTTAGGCTTATACCCAAGTTAGACTTATATTTGAGTTAGGCTTATACAAGGTTTTACGGTAGTCTGGGTGTAGTGTGTGGGAGTACAGTGTGTGTTGTGTGTGTTGTGTGCAGGTAGGGACAGTGGGGACCTGTTAACACGTCACAGTACCGGGTCCTGTTAACACGTCACAGTACCGGGTCCTGCCTCCCTGACATGGGTCTGACATGACACTCACACAGCACTCTGACCAACCATGTCAACACACAGCCTGCCACAAGGGCTCCAACCCCCAACTCTACGGTGTTATGGACCTCTATGATATAGGGGCTCCAACCCCCAACTCTATGGTGTTATGTGCCTCTATGATATAGGGGCTTAACCCCCAACTCTATACTGTTATGTACCTCTATGATATAGGGGCTCCAACCCCCAACTCTATAGTGTTATGGACCTCTATGATATAGGGGCTCCAACCCCCAACTCTATGGTGTTATGTGCCTCTATGATATAGGGGCTTAACCCCCAACTCTATAGTGTTATGTACCTCTTTGATATAGGGGCTCCAACCCCCAACTCTATGGGGTTATGTACCTCTATACTGTTATGTACCTCTGTGATATAGGGGCTCCAACCCCCAACTCTATGGTGTTATGTACCTCTATGGTGTTATGGACCTCTATGGTGTTATGGACCTCTATGGTATAGTCTATAGGGACCCTGATAAAAGCAGCACATAAGGGGTGTGGATGAATTAACTTATGACTAAAGCCATGACAATAAGGCATTCAGCTGTACCTCATAGTGTCTGTGTGGAAGGGTCCATACCTATATAGAGTTCATGTACTCTAAACGTAGATATTTTCGGATGTTTACATTTTCATGTATTTTGTAAATCCCTTTTTCGCGTGCATCTTTTAAATTCATAGATTTTGGAGTATGGTACTAGGACAAATATTCACACTGTACATATTTTCATGGATTTAAATTTCCGCGAAATTAGCAAAAATATCTACAGCAAGAAATAGAATATGTTTACAGTATGTAAAGCCCACCTGACGTCATCCACGTCTGGTAAAGGTCGATGACCTGCAAACGGCATTTAGACAATAACATCACATAGTCCTAGAATGACAGAGACACAGTTGATTTAATGTATTGGACATCCCAATCCTCAATATTGTAATAGGCCTAGGTGATATTGCTATTAAATCATGTGGGAATCTCCGGTGTCTACGTCAATTTCTGTCTGCGGGTGAATTGGGAAACACACACAGAAACAGCTTCATAGATGTTAAGACGATGAGTTGATGACTGTGGGATCTACTCTACCTGGGCCATAGAAACCACCCTGCAGGTGTCATCAGCTCCATCCTATTCCTGGGTAGCGGGAGGCCTAATGTGGGCGGCCATTGCTTGATCTGGTACTGGTGAGAAAGCACTGATAGCAACTATCACAATGGGTAGCAGTTGTTACATAATGCGCCCTAGGAATTCTGCAGTGGGTATCTACTTGTACACCCCCTCTCTGCCCCCTCTACATCATACTGAGGAGTTTCAGTATGTAACATGGGCCTGTCACATGGATGACTTCATATCACGTAAAAACCTGTAATGTGTAAAACACCAGTTACATGGATGGAGTGGCAGGGTAGAGTGAACACCACATTACCCCCACTCAGTGGTGTGTGCCTGCCATCTACATCTACGTAACCCTGTACGGGCAGGATGCTGCCTTATTTGCTCATGCTGCATTAAAGCGGCATAATCTCCGAGCATGTCCGAAGCAGAATTCTAGTACTGTTCTAGTCTACTATGTGGTAGCTGCGTGAGTGTTGATATTGCTCTTTGAGTTCAGACATGTATCATGCCCATTCAAACTCATACACTGAGAAAGGTGCATTCATGCATCATGCTGACAAAAAAGGGTTAGTGTATCCTGGTGTTGAAGACTGTTAAAAGAGGACGCATGTCGCTAAAAGTCGACATTTGTCGTCATGATGCACTAATGCAGCCCAGGTGAGTAACTCGCCGGTGCTACATTGGTGCATCATGCTGACACTTTGCGAGTGTTTAAACCGCATAGGGTTGGCATGATGCTTGAATGCAGCACTGGTGAGTTACTCAACAGCGCTGCATTCAAGCATCATGACCAAGGCATCAGGCTGTCCTGAAAGGGTTAAAGGGTTAATGCTTGAGCTGACACCTGTGTCAGGGTTCACTGCTCCCCCGCCCTGTAAGGTGTACTCCCTACACTAACCCCAGTGTACAGGTCTGATTTACTGCAACGAACAGGTCAGGAGGCTGGTATAGGAGTAACATTTGGCAAGATGGTACATGGAAGTACTTTTTTGAATGTGAAAAAGAAAACACAATATTTATAGTATCTTTTACTAGTCAATGCTTGTAACCGGCATTCAACATATGGTTCACCAAATGCCCCATTCAGGGAAAAAGACTCACAGGTATTCTTCAGCTCGTCTGTGTTTTTTGGTTTGCATATCTTAGCACGCACAATAACCTAGGTTAGTTGATATCGTCAGGTTAGTCAGTACTGACCAACCCACCTCAGTCTTCTCTATTTCAATGAGTTCTAAAGTAAGTCCTTTAGAGTAAGGCATTAGTCATATGTTGTGGTCATTTTTGAATAGCACTTGGTCATGCCTGACCAATGTGCCTATGACTAACCTTGGCTATCCACTACAGACTAATGGCTGGGGTATTTAGATGACCAGTATAGTCAGGTCAGTACCAGAGCCCCCTGCTGGATATAACCCACATGTGGTCCTGACTCCTCAACTGACATACAACCTGCAGGTAAGGCGTCCACTCACTCAACGCATCCAACATGGCCGCCACTCACCGACACATCCAAGATGGCCGCCACTCACCGAGTCAGGCAGCTTTTTACACTTGTTGCTCATCTTTTTCTCCCTTGTCTGTTGTGCCGGTGGCTGGGGGTCTCGGGTTCCTGGCAGCGGGCACCACGCCCCTCACCAGTATGTGGGCAGGGGGAAGTGTAACACACTGCTAGAAAAATCCTGTAAAATTACAGTGATTCACTGCCAGCAATGATTGCCAGGTATTCACTGTTTTTATATGGTCACTTTATTTTCCTAATTCTCGTAAATCTTTCGGAGCTGGCCCGTTATCATTTAATGGTGGTCATCATTAGTGAGGGCTTGCATTGAAGTCTCTACGAAGACGCTATCCGTAATCTGGCTAAATGGAAGTGAAGGCTAACATTTACTGTAACAGCAACTATGAAAACATTTTTTTGGCCTTTCCTAATAATACGGCGTAGGGGCAGTATCCTTAGGGTTGTTGTTTTTGTAGTTATATAGATCTTGAAGGTTACAATCATGGTTCTCACCTTTTTCCATAGTAACTGTCACAGTAAATGATCGCCTCCATATCCATTTAGCCAGATTATGGACAGACTTAACCAGTCTCTATACCTCCCAAGCTGCCACCTGGTGGGAAAATATCTAAAGTGAAATTGCCCATAAATGAAAATATGTTTCACTATATTGGTTTATGAATGTTGAATGTGAAGGTAATGAATTTTACGCTGTCCCACAGTACTCCACAATTACGATGATTGACACTGATTCACCGTAATTTTGATGGGATATTTTTACAGTGCCCTTATAGCTGGGGGGTGTCTGTTTGGGAGCTGGTCAGTCTGTGCTGAAGACAAAATATGCCAAGGTGATAAGAATGTGTTTCACCGAGCTACACACCAAACACTAGGAGGTTTCTTGTCGCAAGTTCAGCAATTCATATCTTCACACAGAGAGATGGTATCCATTATCATTCAATAGAATAAATTGACTACCATTGTAATAATTTCACATACAATATGAGGATATAGGGGCTGATTCTTGCTCTTTAAGCCCTGGTTGATATTGTTCCTACACCAGTAGCTAAGGCTTGAGGCTGTATTATTGCTGAGGTTGGTTTGGGCTGTAGAGGGGTTCTAGACTATTGAGACTGATGCTATCAGTATTATTTGAGGGCTGAGTAGAGAGAACTGCTGAGTCAGCTCAACCCGCAGCCACCCGATCCCAGCCTGTTAAACGGCATGACAACCTGGACTTCTGACTACGCAGACGGCCTGATGCTGCACTCAGCAAACAAACATACCTCACACCCCTCCCTACAGTCTGGTCTGTCGGAGGCTGGGGTGGCCTAGTGGTAGGGTGGATGCCGCACATGCAGCATGTCAGTGGTTCAAATCCCGGCCGAGACCAGACGACAAAAACCCGGCAGTCTGGTGTCTGAGGCAGACTGCAGCTGCAAGCTGGGTGCGTTATACATGTTGGGGCCCCACAGCTGGAGGTGCGGCCCTGAACATGGACGTGGGAGGCAGACTGCAGCTGCAAGCTGGGTGCGTTATACATGTTGGGGCCCCACAGCTGGGGGTGCGGCCCTGAACATGGACGTGAGAGGCAGATTGCAGCTGCAAGCTGGGTGCGTTATACATGTTGGGGCCCCACAGCTGGAGGTGCGGCCCTGAACATGGATGTGGGAGGCAGATTGCAGCTGCAAGCTGGGTGCCTTATACATGTTGGGGCCCCACAGCTGGAGGTGCGGCCCTGAACATGGATGTAAGAGGCAGACTGCAGCTGCAAGCTGGGTGCGTTATACATGTTGGGGCCCCACAGCTGGAGGTGCGGCCCTGAACATGGATGTGGGAGGCAGATTGCAGCTGCAAGCTGGGTGCCTTATACATGTTGGGGCCCCACAGCTGGAGGTGCGGCCCTGAACATGGATGTAAGAGGCAGACTGCAGCTGCAAGCTGGGTGCGTTATACATGTTGGGGCCCCACAGCTGGAGGTGCGGCCCTGAACATGGATGTAAGAGGCAGACTGCAGCTGCAAGCTGGGTGCCTTATACATGTTGGGGCCCCACAGCTGGAGGTGCGGCCCTGAACATGGATGTAAGAGGCAGACTGCAGCTGCAAGCTGGGTGCGTTATACATGTTGGGGCCCCACAGCTGGAGGTGTGGCCCTGAACATGGACGTGAGAGGCAGAGTGCTGCAGGAATAAACAAACACCCACCAGGGGTAGTCATGGCAACACCTGACCAGCATGATGCGCTGTGTGTGTGAGGAGCCTTATCCGGCTGTCTGGGGGGGAACATGGCTGTGTCATCAGAGCACAGGGTATGGGTAACAGAAAACCGGATAAGTCTCAAATAAATATCATCTAACTGTTTAATTTTAACACAAAGTAGGATAGAGGATGACATCTCCAGCACAGACACAGGTGGTCTGACATATGCCGTACTAGTCCCCTCACAATGGTATCACTGATATATCACACAGGTGGGCTGATATAGGCTGTACTAGTGCTGCTACAATGGTATCAGATATCACACAGGTGGGCTGACAGAGGCTGTACTAGTGCTGCTACAATGGTATCAGATATCACACAGGTGGTCTGACATAGGCTGTACTAGTGCTGCTACAATGGTATCAGATATCACACAGGTGGTCTGACATAGGCTGTACTAGTGCTGCTACAATGGTATCAGATATCACACAGGTGGGCTGACATAGGCTGTACTAGTGCTGCTACAATGGTATCAGATATCACACAGGTGGGCTGACATAGGCTGTACTAGTGCTGCTACAATGGTATCAGATATCACACAGGTGGTCTGACATAGGCTGTACTAGTGCTGCTACAATGGTATCAGATATCACACAGGTGGTCTGACAGGCTGTACTAGTGCTGCTACAATGGTATCACTCAGATATCACACAGGTGGTCTGACATAGGCTGTACTAGTGCTGCTACAATGGTATCAGATATCACACAGGTGGGCTGACAGAGGCTGTACTAGTGCTGCTACAATGGTATCACTCAGATATCACACAGGTGGTCTGACATAGGCTGTACTAGTGCTGCTACAATGGTAGCACTGAGATATCACACAGGTGGTCTGACAGAGGCTGTACTAGTGCTGCCCACAATGGTATCACTGAGATATTACAATGCTCACTTGACACAAACTTCAAATGGTGGTATTAGATTAGATTAGTTAAAGCAAACACCTGGAAAGAGAGAGTCAGTGGCTGCCCAAATTGCCAACAAGTAGAAACAATATCAGCTTTGACTGTTGTTGACTGTAGTTGTTATGGGTAACACAGGTTGCTATAGTTACCACATACCTACACTCAGGTGTTCCCATCATACTGACACCTTTTGCCCGTGGGCTGTTTAGATCTATCAATGACACCTTTGTAACCATGACTCGCCGACGGCTCAAAGATGTACCTTACCCCCATACACCTAGCTGTGTGTATAACGCTCTAACCGGCATGATGCTGCAAGTTGCCGTCATGATGCACCAATGCTGTGCATACATCATTACATCATGCTGACACTTTGGGAGTGCATCAGCCTGATAGGTTTGGTATTAATTAGAAATATTGTGGGTCTTGTATGACATTCGCAAAGTCTGTATTCATGCATCGACAAGAGCACAAAGTGCATCACAGCAGCCTGCTGCCCTTAGAGTGTTACCACATCTGCATGCAGAGGTGTCCTCCTGGTGGAAGTGTCACTGTCATAAATCAAGGATCAAAGAGTTCACACCTCCCCTCCCCATGCTCTGTACTAGGGACCTCTCAGGCTCTGAAGTAGCTCCTTAAATAAAGGCCTTTTTAACCCTTTAACGACACATGTTGTTAAAAGTGGACATTTGGCCTCACGATGCGCCGATGCCGTCCCAGCGAGTATCTCGCTGGTGCTACATTGGTGCACCATGCCAACCTTTGGGAGTGTCTCAACCCTGTAGGGTCGACTTGATTATTTTAGTTACTCGACAGGGGTGCATTCATGCACCATGACGACCATTATGCATTAAGGTATCACGCTGTCCTCAAAGGGTTAAAATAAATGCTACCTTTTTCCTGATGTAGATCCTCTTTGTTGACCTTAGAGGAGATCACTACAACATTAGGCATCTGTAATACTGAATAACAGTCAGTGAGGTAGGGTATCCGGTATTATACACGTATGGTATATCAGGACAGCCGCGCCACAACACCCAGTTTTACAGACTTTACAAAGAAGGCAAACTGACAAAAAGAATATCAGCTGAGAAGCAGAGTCTGTTCAGTATGCGGCCAGGGTCTCCCCATTCTCCTTTACATTCAGCGAGAGAGGCGCACGACGACGGTAAAGTGTTTAATAGATAAATCCCCAAACCAAACAGATGCATTCCTGCAGGTGGATCTCTGTACCGTCAGACCCTGCAATGCTGACATGGGCCTCCAAAAGCTGTGTCACTTGTAGGGCCCCAGACGGGGGCAGCAGTGTCACTTGTCGATCCTTAGAAATGGGTCTTGTCCCTTGTCGATTTAAAGAAGTAGGTTTGTCCCTGGTCGCCAACCCCCAGCATTTCCTTGTCCCTTGTCCATAAGGGTTAAAACAAGGTCTTGTCACCTTGTCGAATTTACCCGTCTGGGGCCCTATTGGTAGTATTTTTTGCATTGGGGACTCAAGACTTTCAAACTGTAAACTCTATCTCAGCTAGTAGTTAAAGATATAAATTACTCGGCAGCTGATGACAGGTACTAGAGGAGCATCCGATGAGGGAAGGATGTCTTCTCTGACACATTTTCTGACACACCTATATTCAAGAATTCCCCTTGGGGAGATCTAACTGTATTGTTATCTGCCCCGTGCTCAGAATCCTATTATGAAGGGTTTGTGATACATTATATACCTCATGACTATTTTATACTGACATTGTACCATTATGTACCACATTACCTCGGTTATAGCACAGACCCCTGTCACCCCTGGGTGCTGTCACCAATGCTAACCACATCTGTAATATATGTACACTTACCCCTAATGTACCACCCGCAGTGGTTAAATGAAGATCACTCACAGCACAAAAAACAACAACTGAAAAACAAACCTTTGATGTTTTTTTCAAATTTATTTGAAAGGGTACTTTATATTGGTTTGTGTAATACATCTTAGGATAGTTTACAGCAATACGGCCCATAGTCAGTAAAGGGACCTACAATGTGCTCAGTGGTAGTGTAAGGGCCTTGGTATGTACCCATAAACAGACAAGGGCTGTCATTGGTCAGTTCAAACTTTGAATGGAGTCTTCTGATTGGTCATAGAGAAGGATGGGCTGGATCTACAATGGGGCCTGTTACTCTGTTCTGAGGTACCAAGGTTGTATCCCACGCTGCTTAGGGAGTGTTCATTTATTAATTACAGGGGGGGGTGGTAAGATTTCGCGCCGAGGGGCAAACATTTTTTTACGCCCCCCCCTCAAGAGCGCGTGTAACGTTTCGCGGCCCCCTCGCCGAAGGCGCCGAAAGTTTTTCGCCCCCCCCTTTGAACTATAGTAACGCGCTGGCTTTTTGGCTAAAAAGGGGCTTAAATTTTTACGCCCCCCCCCTCGAGAGGGGTCAGAATTTTTTACGCCCCCCCCTCAGAAGGGGTCGGAATTTTTGTACGCCCCCCCCCAAAACCCACCACCCCCCCCCTGTAAATAATAAATGAACACTCCCTTAATGCATTTTGTAATCAAGCAAGGAGCTCAATATATCATATATGACAGCCATGGCAACTTGTGCAGAACTGGTCTCTCGGTAACAGAGCCTGCTCCCTCCCCCTGATCTCATGAGGATAGTTTGGTGTTCGAGACAGAATTGGGTACAATAGACATGGCCCGCACGGGTTGGAGGTCTGGTCGCGTGTCACATGTCGGCTACACAAACGTCACATACGTCAGGACAGAGACTACCCACATACTAATCCCTGCTCACCGTCTAACCGCTACCCTCATCATGCACAACAAACACACGGCTAACATATAGGTATTGTAGGGTCAAGTGGAGCTAGCAATACATGAGAAATGGGGCACACAGAGACTATCATCTCTCCATCAAGAGCAGCACCATTTGTTACAATCTGTCAGAACTAAGGTCAGCCAGAGGACAGCACTGCCTGGTCAGTGTTGGCGCTAAATCAGCCCAGACTACACAGGGTCTGTTCTACCAACCAGCTGATCAGACTACACAGGGTCTGTTCTACCAACCAGCTGATCAGACTACACAGGGTCTGTTCTACCAACCAGCTGATCAGACTACACAGGGTCTGTTCTACCCACCAGCTGATCGGACTACACAGGGTCTGTTCTACCAACCAGCTGATCAGACTACACAGGGTCTGTTCTACCAACCAGCTGATCAGACTACACAGGGTCTGTTCTACCAACCAGCTGATCAGACTACACAGGGTCTGTTCTACCCACCAGCTGATCAGACTACACAGGGTCTGTTCTACCCACCAGCTGATCGGACTACACAGGGTCTGTTCTACCAACCAGCTGATCAGACTACACAGGGTCTGTTCTACCAACCAGCTGATCAGACTACACAGGGTCTGTTCTACCAACCAGCTAGTAGACTACACAGGGTCTGTTCTACCAACCAGCTGATCAGACTACACAGGGTCTGTTCTACCCACCAGCTGATCAGACTACACAGGGTCTGTTCTACCAACCAGCTAGTAGACTACACAGGGTCTGTTCTACCAACCAGCTGATCAGACTACACAGGGTCTGTTCTACCAACCAGCTGATCAGACTACACAGGGTCTGTTCTACCAACCAGCTGAGTAGACTGCTGTGGACGGTAGTCTGACTCCTGAGTTAGGCCGACTCCCAATATGCAGCACTCATTTAACTTGGGAAGTTGGAGAGCGGTAAGTTGCATGGAGCAGATGAAGGTCCAATCCGCATTGGGTATAATCCTCAAATAATAGTATTCACTGCAAGTCCGCTTAAACCCCCAGCGCCCCTATATATAGAGCTGGGTACCTGCCCTGACTGCACTCTGATTGTTACTGGACGTGCAGTAAGATCTGCGGGTTTAAGGCCGAGTGTGATCACATGCAGAGAAACCTGGAATGTGAGATTGGGTTAGTAGTGGACGGGGTATAACCAGTCAGTGCTATAAGTAGTGCCGGCACATGGAATGTGTGATTCGGTTAGTAGTGGACGGGGTATAAACAGTCAGCTATAAGTAGTGCCGCTACATTACCCGGTTAGTAGTAGACGGGGTATAAACAGTCAGCTATAAGTAGTGCCGCTACATTACCCGGTTAGTAGTAGACGGGGTATAACCAGTCAGCGCTATAAGTAGTGCCGCTACATTACCCGCGGGGTGAGGGTAAAGTGGGCACCAGTGGGTGACAGACTTGTCAGACGGCGGGGCGGTTAGACTGATTGTTGTAGGACCTCTACATTATGTGTTTATTCTGTATGAGATATGTCAGTCACACTCAGCCTAACTACTCTCTGGTAACCCGTTAAGGGCAGAGTAATGCTGTATCATGCTATCCCCTTTGTCGCCATAGCCCGTGAATGCAGCGCAGGTAAGTCTACTCACCAGGGCTGCATTCATGCATCCTCCCCATGCTGCATGGATGATACCCTCCTAAAGGGACTGCATGATACATGACTGTATTCAGGATTGTTGAGTCAAACTACCAGTGCTTCAGTTATATAGCATAACGACATTGCACAAGTTCTATGCGGCCCTTGAAGGGATAAAGAGGTTGTATGCTTGATTTACAATGATGGTAATGGTCTAATGGTGGTAACCGGCTGTCATAGGGCGGACTGTCATAGGGCGGACTGTCATAGGGCGGACTGTCATAGGGCGCACTGTCATAAGGCGCACTGTCATAAGGCGCACTGTCATAGGGCGCACTGAGGAGGTTATGTTTACAGCTGCTATACACTACATCCCCCTTTATGTGTAAATAGTCATTGCTGTGTCACAAACAAATACCATTTAAATAGTCATCGAGTTTGGTTCCCATCAATTATTTAATTTTACTCAATTTTACTACTCGCTGTAGTATTACTATTGTAATAATCCTAACGGAGTCTTACAGCTTTGTAACGACCCTGAGCAGTGTCCTTAGATGAATTAGGTCACATGGTTAATGTCCATTGATAAAATAATGGACTAATTTTCAAACTGATTATCGTACATGTGACATATCTAGCTTATAGTGACTGGTATCGATCAGGGTGCCATCAGATGTGTGTGGTGCATGGTCTATTATATTGTAATAGGGTAGATTGCCCATGAGATGACCAGCTGGTCTGTTGGTACCTTGAGTAGACCGGTACATGGACTAGGAGCCCTGTGGACAATAGGCTCTATGACAATTGGCCTTGGGGACGATTGGCCCCATGTCTATAATAGCCCTGTAGAAGATTTTTCCAGTTATCAATGGCACCCTGATTGAGATATATACCAGTCTACTCATGGTACCAACATCCCAGCTAGTCATCTCATGGCCAGTCTACCCTACTCCCGGTAGTAGAGTCTACATGTATATAGAATAGGTCCTACATTAACAGGATAAGGGTATGTGTGTGTTTATATACACAACATGACACCAGTGAGTAGGTACCAGACTGCTGGAATATCATGTCACCATTATACTCAATACGCGCAACTCTTTCATGTAAAGCCGTTTACATTTCCCATTGCGTGCCAAGTCTGGGTTACGTATAGGTATACTATACAAAACACTATCCAGTCCTACCTGGTCCTTTTTAAGTACACGTGTAGACCTGCACGGTCTCATGGACAATGGGGGGGGGGGGTTATTACTGCAGGTAACTAGTGCACAGCCTGGGTGTAGGTAACGTAAAGCTACCCAATATGGTAATAGCACCTTCATCATGACCTTTACATCTGTAAAACAATCCCCCCACAGTCTGTGGGATACCAAGATGTTGATTCTTACAGCACGCTAGTATCGTTGAGGCAGTCATGGATGGTATTCAGAGATGTGAGCCTCCACAGCCAGCAGACGGCGGACTGCCTGCACCTTGGCACAACGCCTGCATGGACAGCTGTCCTACTCTCGTTCCCAAATCCTTCCGAAGGAAGGCTCTGGTAACTGCCAAATATTGGGATTTTCCTGGGTCTGTGCAACCCCTGCTGGTAGCTTGGAACCAGTGAACAGGAACAGGAAATGGAACCAGAAAGGCTGATGGTAAAACTTCCTAAAACTACCATCATACATTCTGGTTCTATTTCCTGTTCCTGTCCACTGGTTCCAAGCTACCAGCAGGGGTTGCCGGGACCCAGCAAAATCCCAAGTTCAAGGTCAATTGGTTGTTACCAGAGCCTTCCTTCGGAAGGATTTGGGAACGAGAGTAGGACAGCTGTACCGTGTGAACAGGGAGACTGTAAGGAGTAAGAGGCGGTAATCCCCGTCTATGTAGAAGTCCTGGTATACCTTGTCCAGCAAGACCCGGCAGGCCCCTGACTGTGAGGGCATTAGGACCTTTATTAGTGTTAGTTCTGACACCTACAGGAGGAGGTCAGCCTCATCCCTTTGGTGTCACTATGGGCCATACAACGTGGGGAGAAGGGGGGGGATTTCATTAGCAATGCAATAACACACTGGAGTAACGGGGCTCATGAAGTGAGAAGTTTAGTTTATTGAGGTTTATCCATTGACCACAGACGTGAGCAGCACAGTGGTAGCGTGTCTGCCGCAGACGCGCGAGATTGTGCGTTCGAGTCTCGGCAGCATTGAGCTGCGACCTTCCTCTTGCTGTGGTAGACATACAGCATATCAAAGGCCTGTCCATCTCACACTGTGCCTAGGTAGTGTGGGATGTAAAAGAACCATCGTCAAAGTGTAGGGGCATGATCTCTACCTCCAGTCACCTCATAGATTCGATAACCACAACCGCCCTTGAAATGACCACAGATGTTAATTAGGGCATAAAGCAACACACACAGAAGAGTGAGAGTCATTGTCGCTAAAACTCAGGCACTGCCTGACTCTCATGTGAGGGTCGTTTTAGCGACAATGACTCTCACTTTTCCGAGGGTGAACCCTACAACCAACCAACCAACCCACAGGGAACTCATTAGCCAGGCCCTCTGTCGGCCTGGCCAGGTTCTCCCAGACACGCCATGGACCTGAAGATGTCCAAGTGTTGTTTCTGGACATGTGTGAGATGTACACTCTGAAATATGTGTGTTGTGGAACAATACAAAGGTGTGTTGAAAGTGGCTTCAAAAAAGCATGTACACATAACACACTTTTCTTAGAGTGTAGCATGTTACATAACACATTACATGAGTCCTGTCTGTAAGCTGTCAGGGAGGTATCTCCACCTGCCAAGGCTGCCTTAGCACCTGCCAAGTACCACTTGGCACCTGCCAAGTGGTGCAGGCGCCTGCCAAGTCTGACTCTCTCCCTGACTCAGGCACACTTCCTGGTTCTTGAAATGGAAATACATGAATGCAGCTGCTTCCTGCTTGACTTATCCCAGACCTGGTCACTTACACCACCCTGACCAGGAGTGGACCATATCATCACTACTCATCGAAGGGTACTCTCGTTCCCAAATCCTTCCGAAGGAAGGCTCTGGGGACAGCCAAATGACCTTAAACTTGGGATTTTGCTGGGTCTGGGCAACCCGTGCTGGTAGGCTGGAACCAGTGAACAGGAACAGGAAATGGAACCAGAATGTATGATGGTAGTTTCAGGTAGTTTTACCATCAGCCTTTCTGGTTCCATTTCCTGTTCCTGTTCGCTGGTTCCAAACTATCAGCAGGGGTTGCCCAGACCCAGCAAAATCCCACCATTTGGCAGGTACCAGAGCCTTCCTTCGGAAGGATTTGGGAACGAGAGTAATCAAAGGGTTCTCAAAGGTGCTGTCTGTATAAGAGGGTCTAGGGTTATTTGACATTGCTTTTGAATTGTCCAATGCCATGGTTGGCAGTTACTGTCACGTGGACACAGTCAACATGCCTCGTACCATGATGACAATAGCCACAATTCGTAATCACAAACACTGGGTCGGTACTTTAGCCTACTTCAGGGAGTCCATAAGAGCCTTTGAGTGCATCCATGTATTAAGGGGTCTTAAACCCGCAGGTCTCGGTACCCCTCCAGCAGCAGTCGGAGTGGAGTCGGGACAGGTACTCAGCGCTGTATATATAGGGGCACTGGGCCTTTAAAGGATCGTTCAGAGAACCACTGTATGCCCAAGTCACACTAGCCTCACATAGTAAGCTGCATACATTGAGGCACATCAGTCAGACATCACAAACGCTGGCCGCAACAATCATGTCACTGAGTGATCCCGACACCAGGCATGCTGACTTCAAGGTTAAATGGCCAACTTTATCAACAGAGACTTATATCTGAGATTACCGTAAAACCTTATATATACACCTAACTGGCGTATTAGCCGCACCTAGAGTCTCGGCCGATGCTATAAGCCGCACTGGGTATCTGATTATGGTGAATTTTAATACTGTACCATAGTAGCAAGAACTCATGTATAAGCCGCACCCTGACCATCGGCTGATCCTATATTCCGCACTTCCAATCTGACTTGCGGACTAGCCACAGCTTATAGGCGAGGTTTTATGGTAATGCCTTTACCTTCAGAATGTGACGTGATATAATTATTAGGATTAGCAGATTAGAACCACTTAAACTGTTACATGAAAGGTTTATAATGTCGGCTTAACCTCCAATAGCTCTCTCCGCTCTGATATTAATCCGCTTATGATAACCCTCACACCAACTGTCAGTACTTAAATAGGTATAGAACACATACTGCCACAGGGTCGCATTACGTGTATGTTGGCAGAGAGTCATTAGACTTCTGTGAATTATGACCACATTAAGGTGGAGTCAGGTTGACCTCACTCTACTGCATGAGCATACATCGCGGATTAGTACCTCCTGAACTCCAGAACGTCAGAAGTGTACATGTTTTGAAACCTTTTCAAATATATCAAATTGTGTGAAATTGAAATCACAGGGAAAATGGCCAGGGGCTGGTTTAAGTGGGGATGTATGAGTTTATCCAGCAGCGTCAGAGCCCGATACAGTTAACGTTACGTAGAGGGGTCCCTAATGTGTTTAAACCCGCAGGTCTCGGTACCCCTCCAGCGGCAGTCGGAGTGAAGTCGGGACAGGTACTTAGCGCTATATATAGGGGCACTGGGCCTTTAACTGGCAGATTACCTTGTGTTGGTGCTGAAACAGTGACACCCTGTAGGTACCCCGTTAAAGGAAGTGCAGTGTTGAAGCTAATTTGCCTTTTTTAAAATTCAGTTTGCGAGTGAATCCCTGCATCCATACAGAGTGCCTGACAGGGTTGGTACACTCCTACATAGTCGGCATGATGCACCACTGCACCGCCCAGGCTGCATTGCTGCATCATGAAGACATATAGACATGAGACCGTTAGGAATCATGTGACCCTGAAAGACGTAAAGCGGCCACTGACAACACGAGCCCCCGTGCACCGAGTGGACACATGTATTGTGTAGCCTGGGCCAAAAAAAAAAGGTTTGTTTCCCGTAACCCGACCGGGTCTAGCAAAACAGTGCCGGGTCCCCCTCTTTTTTTCTCTTTTTCAAATTTTTCCATACATACCAGTTTTTAGGGTTTGTAAATCGGATAATTTTCAAGGATTTTAGAGGAAAAACGCTAAAAATAGGCCTAAAATAAGGAAAACAAAAAAAAAAAATCCGACCGGCCGGGTCTGGGTTGTCTGACCATGTTACCGGAAACCAAACTTTTTTTTTTTTGGCCCCAGGCCGTCTGTAGCCCCGGGCCTCCGAGGTTTGATTCCATCACTAAACAATTACAGCCAGTTTTGCCATATTTACCTCTGCAGTGATGTTTTATGCTGACAGGGGGTCGGTGCACGGCAACCTGCCGTCATATCTCTCTGCTAAGTTATGACGGCCACTAAACGGATACATTAAGGTGGGTCAATATGATGCCATTTTCGTTCACTGCCAGTGCCAGGGAAAATGCCTACGGATCATCTGGTCGCGTTATAGATCTTATGTTCAGTAACTAGGCACAGTTCTACCTTGCACTACATGTAACTGGTCGTGATATATGGGCAGTATTGGGTAATTTAAAACACCACTCCCCAGCCTTATGGGTCCTAATGCCTACTTGACATGTGGGTGGTATTGGGTAATTTAAAACACCACTCCCCAGCCTTATATGTCCTAATACCTACTTGACATGTGGGTGGTATTGGGTAATTTAAAACACCACTCCCCAGCCTTATAGGTCCTAATGCCTACTTGAGGTAACCCTCCTGTATTACCTCACTCATACTCATGTGGAGGTCCACCCCAGCAGCATTACTACTGTGTACCCACGTTAAGCCCGCACATCTTATTGCATGTCCAGTAACAGTCAGAGTGCAGTCGAGACAGGTACTCAGCCCTATATACAGGGGCACTGGGCCTTTAACAGGAGTTAACCCTTTAAGGACAGCATGTTGCTCCCAAGATACAGTTGTCGTCATGATACCCAATGTAACAGGCAAAGCATGGGTGGGAGTGTAAAGAGTATTTCAGGAGTTTTTCGACCTCAGTCGGCATGATTAGTGGTGTATTCATGCATCATGTCAACAAAATGGTATGGAGGATTGACCTTTTGAGGGTGGCATGATGCCTTAATGCATCATGCCCTTGGTCGTTGTGATGCATGAATGCAGCCCCGGCGAGTAACTCGCTAGTGTTGCATTCAAGCAATATGCCGACCCTACAGGGCTAAGGCACTCCTGAAGGGTTGATGTGATGCACCAATGCAGCACCGGCGAGCTACTCCCCAGGGCTGCATTGGTGCATCATGACGCCAAGCGTCCTCCTTTAGGGCCCTGCCGTCCGTACAGGGTTACCATACCGCAGTTGACGACGTAATGACGTGTCAACACGCTGCACTTAATGCTACTGAGGGGGCTTCATCATCAGGCCGTCAGGGGGCTCTCCACTCAATTGGTTTAGAGTTGATTTATTTAAGTTCTGTAGCGGCCAAGTCTTTGTACACACAGTACGGCGTGTGCCAATACCACGGGGTGGTCAGTGTGTGCATGTCACAACCAATCATATGGGGCTCCTAGGGGTTAGGCCATGGGTGCATCCATGTTGGGGGGTTAGAAGTTCAAGCAGGTAACACTAGGTGGACACCTATAGACTCAGTACTGCCCTGTGACATCATAACCCCCGGTTAGCTGCTCCACCTACTGGGCCCGTACTGCAGGTTCTCAATTTACCACAAGCGGCGCTGCTATCGACGACCAGGTGCCCTATACAGTCCACCCTACCCCCAACACTTCACAGAGAAAGGAAACAGCGTCAAAACGGACTCCAGGTTGCCTCCAGAATGACTCCCCTGTTTAGGGGAGCCCAGGTCGCCTAAGGGAGCCTAGGTGACTCTCTCGCTGACCTAAGAGAGTCACCTGGGGGAGTTATATAGCTCTCTGAGTCATATGACTCCCCCAAGCGATTTCCTTCAGCCAGAGAGTCACCTAGGCTCCCTTAGGCAACCTGGACTCCTCTGAACAGGGGAGTCATTCTGAAGGACACCTGGACTCCCTTTTGACGCTGTTTCTCTCTCTGTGTTACTACGTCAGATCCCTCACTTCCTCAGACAGAAGCCCTGTAACTGACCCTATATCTAACATTCTGTGAGAAATGCGGCAAGTTAAGCTATTTGCATACTACTTGTCCACGAGGAACCCTGCCTTAGGAACCACTGCCCATCCAGCAAGAGGCTGCTCTGAGCTGTATATAGGTATATAGGGGAGGTGGGGTTTAACCCTTTAATGCACTAATGCAGCCCTGGCGAGTAACTCACCAGTGCTGCATTCAAGCATCATGCCGACCCTTCGAGGGTGTCTCAAACTCTTAGGGTCGACATGATGCATGACTGCAGCACTGGTGAGTTACTCGCAAGGGCTGCATCCATGCATCATGACGACCAAGGGCATGATGCATTAAAGCACCATGTGGCCTTAAAGGTTTAAGGGACCTGGGGTAGTTTGTGGTGTGGATTAATGACTGCAGCTTAATCTGCCCTGTCCTACATCCGGGACCTCACCATACTATGTACAGTGTGGGTGTATAGCAGTATGTACAGTATGGGTGTATATGTACAGTATGGGTGTATATGTACAGTATGGGTGTATATGTACAGTATGGGTGTATATGTACAGTATGGGTGTATATGTACAGTATGGGTGTATATGTACAGTATGGGTGTATATGTACAGTATGGGTGTATATGTACAGTGTGGGTGTATATGTACAGTGTGGGTGTATATGTACAGTGTGGGTGTATAGAAGTATGTACAGTATGGGTGTATATGTACAGTGTGGGTGTATATGTACAGTATGGGTGTATATGTACAGTGTGGGTGTATATGTACAGTATGGGTGTATAGCAGTATGTACAGTATGGGTGTATATGTACAGTGTGGGTGTATATGTACAGTATGGGTGTATATGTACAGTGTGGGTGTATATGTACAGTATGGGTGTATATGTACAGTGTGGGTGTATATGTACAGTATGGGTGTATATGTACAGTATGGGTGTATATGTACAGTATGGGTGTATATGTACAGTATGGGTGTATATGTACAGTATGGGTGTATATGTACAGTGTGGGTGTATATGTACAGTATGGGTGTATATGTACAGTATGGGTGTATAGCAGTATGTACAGTATGGGTGTATATGTACAGTGTGGGTGTATATGTACAGTATGGGTGTATATGTACAGTGTGGGTGTATATGTACAGTGTGGGTGTATATGTACAGTGTGGGTGTATATGTACAGTATGGGTGTATATGTACAGTATGGGTGTATATGTACAGTGTGGGTGTATATGTACAGTGTGGGTGTATATGTACAGTATGGGTGTATATGTACAGTGTGGGTGTATATGTACAGTATGGGTGTATATGTACAGTATGGGTGTATATGTACAGTATGGGTGTATATGTACAGTGTGGGTGTATATGTACAGTATGGGTGTATATGTACAGTGTGGGTGTATATGTACAGTGTGGGTGTATATGTACAGTATGGGTGTATATGTACAGTGTGGGTGTATATGTACAGTATGGGTGTATAGCAGTATGTACAGTATGGGTGTATATGTACAGTATGGGTGTATATGTACAGTGTGGGTGTATATGTACAGTATGGGTGTATATGTACAGTGTGGGTGTATATGTACAGTATGGGTGTATAGCAGTATGTACAGTATGGGTGTATATGTACAGTGTGGGTGTATATGTACAGTATGGGTGTATATGTACAGTGTGGGTGTATATGTACAGTGTGGGTGTATATGTACAGTATGGGTGTATATGTACAGTATGGGTGTATAGCAGTATGTACAGTATGGGTGTATATGTACAGTATGGGTGTATATGTACAGTATGGGTGTATATGTACAGTGTGGGTGTATATGTACAGTATGGGTGTATATGTACAGTATGGGTGTATATGTACAGTATGGGTGTATATGTACAGTATGGGTGTATAGAAGTATGTACAGTATGGGTGTATATGTACAGTATGGGTGTATAGAAGTATGTACAGTATGGGTGTATAGAATACCTACACAGTGACATCCTACATAACACATGGGGATGTGTTATTATAGAACATAATAAAGAGGAAGAACCGCTCTCCTGTACTGTCCGAGTTTAATTGCGGTACAGTTTAGAGAGCTAAATGCGAGGTAGGCAGACCGTGCACAACACACCTGCCATCATCACACAATATGAAACTAAGACTCCTAAAATAAAAGTAAATTTTCTTTTCTGGGACAACAATCATTCCCACTTAATTATTTCGAGTTGATTATAAATGTTCCTGTATTCCTGCATGGAGGTATCAGTAGGCTGGTGTGGGACACGGTGAGGATACACCGAGAACATGCCACACTCTACTGTCCACATACTGCTACAGTTAGACTCACAGACAGCAGGCAGAATACCAGAATGTGGCTTCTGCAGTTATTTGAATCAGACAGACATACAGACTGTGACATTGTCCGCACACAGTGACATGTCGTCCTGAGATCCCATAGTCACACAGAGGCTGCTATGTTAGACGCCGTGACGTCACGTCATATAGAGTGACGTCACAGCTCATTGAGATTCACGTCACGTGACACAAAAAGAAGGCAGACGACTTCCAGACGTCAAAGAGCCTGGTGTCTCCCCCTACACTCTCCTCAGGCCAACAGACAGCACAGTTAGGTTCCACTCACGATAGTGCCTCTACATGGGTACCCAGATTTATGACCATGTCGATGTGTCGATTTTTAGCAAAGGTGCCGTGTCGGCATGTCGATTTTTATACATACAGAAGATACTAGGGCGTTATAAAAATGTCTGTGTCCGTCGATTTTTAAAGGGGCCGTGTCGCCCGTGTCGAATTTTAAAGGGGCCGTGTCGCCCGTGTCGCCCGTGTTGATTTTTACCCATGTAGAGGCACATGATAAGATACAAACTCATGTTTGATATCAATCTCCGGCAGGTGAAGAGAACTGCTTACTTTCCGCAAATGTAACACCAAATAACAACAGAAAATTTGGGGGGGGCAATTTCTTTCTTCTTTATCAAATGGGAGTGTTAAGAAACTATGGTATTTTCCACCCTGTTATATATATCTACCTATATACCTGGAGCAGACGGTTTTAGTTAGCCTTACACACAGTGGCAGCAGGTGAGAGCTGAGAGGTGAGGGGAGGTGAGGGGGGGATGTGTGGGGGGGGGGGGGGCTGGAAGGTTGGGGGGAGGTAAAGGTGCCTAAATCAGTCCCACAAACACACACGGCGCATGTGCAGCATACGGCACGTGACTGCCGCACCTCGTGACGGGAATGTCGTGAAGGCACATTGGGGGCCGGAATGTAGCGCAACATGTGCCGCTTGTTTATTTCAAGAACTGCTAAATGTCCCTTGTCGATTTTAAGAAATATGTCTTGTCTCTTGTCGATTTTAAGAAACTGGTCTTGTCACTAGTTGCCAAATCCAAGCATTACCTTAGGATCCTTGTCGATTTTACCCGACTTGGGCCCTTAATATACTCACAGCTAGAGGTATATCCTAAAGGATGGTGGGGGAAAAGCTGTTACTCCTGCCTTATCTGTTAGACATTAAGTCGGTATCATGTCTTTTCTGGGCTGTTCTCATGAACTTGGAGCTAGGTGCTAATTATAGACCCCTAGCTTTCAGGAGGTGTAACTCTGAGATCCTAGTACCACAGGGCTATACTAGGTCTACAGGATACATACACAGTGCCCACGGGAGTCACTTGTGGTCCCTACAGGTTGTGGCTGTCACCAACCCCTGTTGCCTACTTTTTCGCACAGTGAGATAGGTCTCTGGTGCTCCTCATTTTACCGACCTCAGAAGGATGGAGAGCTGAGTCAACTCAGGGAGGGGCTCGAACCCACGACCTTCGTGTCCGTGAGCGAGCGCGCTGCCGACTGCGCCACGACCTTCTGTACGTTAGGCTGACAGTGACTGGTGTGACAGGGACCTGAGCTGACAGTGACTGGTGTGACGGGGACCTGAGCTGACAGTGACTGGTGTGACGGGGACCTGAGCTGACAGTGACTGGTGTGACAGGGACCTGAGCTGACAGTGACTGGTGTGACAGGGACCTGAGCTGACAGTGACTGGTGTGACGGGGACCTGAGCTGACAGTGACTGGTGTGACAGGGACCTGAGCTGACAGTGACTGGTGTGACAGGGACCTGAGCTGACAGTGACTGGTGTGACAGGGACCTGAGCTGACAGTGACTGGTGTGACAGGGACCTGAGCTGACAGTGACTGGTGTGACAGGGACCTGAGCTGACAGTGACAGGGACCTGAGCTGACAGTGACTGGTGTGACAGGGACCTGAGCTGACAGTGACTGGTGTGACGGGGACCTGAGCTGACAGTGACTGGTGTGACAGGGACCTGAGCTGACAGTGACTGGTGTGACAGGGACCTGAGCTGACAGTGACTGGTGTGACGGGGACCTGAGCTGACAGTGACTGGTGTGACAGGGACCTGAGCTGACAGTGACAGGGACCTGAGCTGACAGTGACTGGTGTGACAGGGACCTGAGCTGACAGTGACTGGTGTGACAGGGACCTGAGCTGATAATGACTGGTGTGACAGGGACCTGAGCTGACAGTGACTGGTGTGACAGGGACCTGAGCTGACAGTGACTGGTGTGACAGGGACCTGAGCTGACAGTGACTGGTGTGACAGGGACCTGAGCTGACAGTGACTGGTATGACAGGGACCTGAGCTGACAGTGACTGGTGTGACGGAGACAGTGAGGCACTTGTAGCTAGTCTGACATCCATGTACATTAACAGCAGCAGGTAGTACCACTGGGTGTGTGGGTGTCCCCCCTCATAATGCCCCCCCCCCCTCATTAGGTGAACACCCAGGGTACCAACATGGACACCCATATAACGGGTACAGGGGGGGGGGTGTAGTATAACCACTTACGGGCTGCACATAGTACACTAATACATCATGGTCTTTGATTGCCGCCCTGCGGAATAACTCACTACTGTGCAGCCATGCATCATGCTGACCCCATGGGGTTGATACGCTCCCGAAGAGCCAGCGTAATTCTTGTGTGCAACACTGGCGACTAACTCAACTCACCAGAGCTGCACCCATGCATCATGACAACAAAGGACATCATGCTGCCTTGAAGCAGTGTGTGGCCCTTAACAGGCCCCACCCCCCAGTCACAGTCTGCTAAGGGGTGATTAACGTAGACAGGTCGTGGTTTTTGTCGGCCGTTGTCTGTCGTGGGTACCGCCAACATGCACGGTGTGTCGGTGGGGGCTACAGGTTAGGCCGCACGGGGTCTGTGGGGGCTACAGGTTAGGACGCACGGGGTCTGCGTGCCACATGCATGACATGATATGATGCCTATCTGAATGGGAGTCTTATATTTATTTATTATTTTATATTTGGAGATTGGGGATAAGTGAATGTCTTCTTCTATTCTATTTTGTAACCTTTTAAATGATGTATACTACTTTAAGGGGGTATGTTGCCACAATGCATGGATGCTGGGATCAGGCACCCTAGATGTTTGATACCCTCCCACACGGCTGGCATGATGCACCAAACGGCTGGCATGATGCACCAAACGGCTGGCATGATGCACCAAACGGCTGGCATGATGCACCAGACGGCTGGCATGATGCACCAACCGGCTGGCATGATGCACCAAACGGCTGGCATGATGCACCAAACGGCTGGCATGATGCACCAACCGGCTGGCATGATGCACCAAACGGCTGGCATGATGCACCAACCGGCTGGCATGATGCACCAACCGGCTGGCATGATGCACTAATGCAGCACAAGGTGAATCACTTACCCAGTGGGCACAGAAAATTGAATCCACATTGATATGGTTGTCAATGTTGATTCAATGTTGATTCAATGTTGATTCAATATTACTTCAATGTTGAACAAGATTTGTACCCACCGGGTGCAAGGGCTACATTGATGACAAAACTTGCCTTTTAGCGACTTTTATTCTATCAGAACCGGTCGTCGCCATGAGGAGTAAATGGCAGGATGTCGTATGGATGACACGACATGATGCCAATCTGAAGGGGAGTCTTTACACTTATATTTATCTATTATTTTATAGTAGGGGATTAGGAACGAGTGTCTTTCTCTGTTCTAATTGCTAATTGTTAATCTTTTAAGGGATGTCTAGTACCTCAATGTGGTATGTTGCCATAATGTGTATACATGGATCATGCCCAGCCTGGCCGGTTCACCATCTCCCAAATAGTTGGCAAGATGCACCAAAGTAGCACAGCAAATCACGCACCACTGCTGCATTGCTGCATCATGACAACAAGCGTTCCCTTTTAGTGACATGCCGTCCATTTTATCAGAACCCGTCCTCACTATGAGGAGACTTTTAACTGGCAGGATGTGGTGTAGCTGGGTGCACTGAAAAAGTAAACTTGTCTCCAGACTCGTCTAAGTGACTATCATAAAATAAACGAGTCAAAAGTTGTCTAACCTATCAGGTTACCATCCCACAAATAGAATCTGGAGCTTGCAAATGTCGGGTTCTGGGCTGGCACATGCCAAGCGGGTCTTCTATCTCCAGCTAAAAGACCCACTTCCTTGTCACTAAGATGAGTTTTTGACTCGTTTATTTTATGATCGTCACTTTGAAGAGTCTGGAGACAAGTTTACTTTTTGAGTGTAGAGAGGAGACTGACTGCGGCTCAGATGGAGTGTTATTTCATTATACAGAACCATGGCCTCACGTCCCGCACCAGGTGCAACAACGTGGCCCTTCTCTGAGTACGGGGATCTGAAGGAACCGGGGCACCGCCACAGGACGTGACGGTAGTTTTAGTTGTATCTTTATTTCATGTTTGGTCAATTGAAATTCAATTTTAGGAACAGTTGGGGGATTGTTCCAAGCGTTGATGGAATGTTCACACCGATAATTTAAAATTATATTTATGCAGCAGTTTCTCTTTGACTGCAAAGATGGCACGTTCATGTATGGACGGCCTTACCACACCTTTGCGATAAGCGTTGGGGAATCGGGTTTTATATATAACCACAGTTAGCCATGCTATTAAGCACAGTGCTAAAGATGGGCATTTAGTCAAATCCCTATTTGAGTGCTTTAGACATACATGTGTTTCAATACATCCATATATATATATACATATATATATATATATACACACACAAGACCAGTGCTCTTTTGGTAGTGGCAGTGGGTATCATGACAGGATACTGGCACGTGGAAGTAATACAGTGTGAAAGACCCATCTCAAAATCCTTTAAGAAAGATGGTTAAGAAAAAAAGACCTACTGACTGTTTTTCTTGTGAAGGTTTGATTTCTGTAGGCATGTCCCCTACATGTCTGCACCGTGACGTATTATAAAGCGGGATGTGCCGCAATTAGCGTGCTAGCTGGGACACATCACCGGTCTGTGTTAATTACCACGCACCCCGCCCCTAAATCACACCCCCACACAGCCTCACCTGTAATTAGGTCTGGTTTAGGTCCCTAACCTACGGCTCCACATACCTGGGTCACAGTGATGTCTAATGTAGGCACTTAGTCATGTTTACCTCTAAAGGTCGGCCTGGGAAATGCCTCAGCCCCAAACCACGGTACCCTGGGTCTATGGATGCTCAATCCTGGTACCCTGGGTCTATGGATGCCTCAGCCCCAATCCTGGTACCCTGGGTCTATGGATGCCTCAGCCCCAACCCTGGTACCCTGGGTCTATGGATGCCTCAGCCCCAATCCTGGTACCCTGGGTCTATGGATGCATCAGCCCCAACCCTGGTACCCTGGGTCTATGGATTCCTCAGCCCCAACCCTGGTACCCTGGGTCTAAGGATGCCTCAGCCCCAATCCTGGTACCCTGGAAGACAAAGGGTCTCATGTAGAAGCTGCTTTGAGGTAAATGTGTGCATACTTTTGATGTTAGGTGGCTCACTAGATACCGACGTATGGTCTACTACAGACAGCCAGTTCAAAGACCTACTGTAGGCAGCCTCACCAACAGCTCGCAGACCTACTGTAGGCAGCCTCACCAACAGCTCACTTTGGTGCCAAGGAACCATCTACACCCTTAGAAAAGTGAGTGTCACTGTTGTCAAAAGCAATCTCACCGCGACAGCTACACTCACTTTTCTGAGGGTGTGCAATAGGCCCTTTCCCAGCTCCACCTTTTGCTGAGACATACAGCGGGTGTTTCAGACACCAAGTGTGGAGATCAGTCGTCCCGTTACAAGCCGCCATCTTTGTGACCGGAGTCAAAGCTCACAGATATGATAGACTACATAGCTGCAGGCTATTTGTCTTCTTTTTGATGCTCAAAGCTTTAGAAGTCAGAAAGTCCAATACATTCCTGTGTGTACATTCCAAAGTTGTGTGTTTGAAAGGACTCTCTTTCCCTCTCAATGGATCATTTTAACTCTCTAAGGGTAGCGCAGACCATCAATTCACCATATCCTTGTGTTGGTTGTGTTGGTTGTGTCAGTTGTGGCGGCTGTGGCGGTTGTGTCGGTTGTACAGTAAATGGCCAACCCTGCATTTACATATCATGCCACCACTGTAGGCTGGATACACTCCGGAAGTGTTGGTGATACAGTGCTTTTTTGCATCAGGGGCCGTAAATAAACATGTAAAGTATCATGCTGTCCTGAAAGCCTTAACCCTTTAAGGATGGCATATTGCTAAAGGCAAGATTTGTTATCATGCTGTACTAATGCACCCCGGCGAGTAACTCGCCAGTTGCATTATACCAACCCTTCGGAAGTGTATACCATATAGGGTTGGCATGATGCTTGAATGCAGCCCTGGAGAGTCATTGCTGTCCTCAAAGTTTACCAGTAGCATCTCTCCCCTACCCGACCCGTGCTCCGCTACAAGGCGTTACAATACCGCCGTACCATGATGTATAGGTGGGAGGCAGGTTACAATACCGCCGTACCATGATGTATGGGTGGGAGGCAGGTTACAATACCACTGTACCATGATGTATAGGTGGGAGGCAGGCTGGTGGCAGGGAGGGGGAGACGCTAGTATCATTACGTCAAACACCTCCCCCGGGTTACGTCAACCGAGACCACCCTTTGTCAATGTAGATGTTAAAATGAACTATTGCTTAGACCCACCCCTGATGGGATCATCCAGGGGGGAAGGGTATACTGGTACTTTCCCCATGGTGGGCAATCTAAGGACTACAGTCTATGTCTTGCCACTTGTGATAGAACACATCAATACAACAATATAATGAAGTCTTTGGTTGAATTTGGGACATGTTAGTTGACTATATGATGCAGTTTAATTAGGATAGTGTGGATTTGTTGATGCCTTAACAGATATTTTAAGTACTTGTTTAGTCGTACAATTACCATATTGCAAATTTCGCGTTGTACAGGTATTGAAAAAGGGTATTACACTCAAATAAGTATCTTGAATATGCACCAGTGATACATTAGTATTGAAATCTGAGAGCGCTTAAACGGGCCCCTGCAGTGGGTCTATCCCAGTGGGCACAAAATCTAGTTTAGCGTTGAATCAAGGTTGAATCAACATTGTATCAACATTGACAACGGCTCAGTGCTATACTGTAGCGTTAGTCACCTACACTCGGTCCCCCACCCGTCACACCCCACTGAGCGGGCGGCATGTCCCACCGTTTGTCACAGGTCACATGACTCATTTACCGGCAGCACCGTAAATCAGAGGGCATGATTGGAAGTTAATGACGCGGCGGGAAAAACTCGTTTTATCGCAAAGACTGAGAGGAACAGAGACTTTTTAGTGTAAAAGCCATTAAATGTGAGATCCATTTGTCAAGTCAACATTGAACCCCGTCCTGGGTCTGAATCTGTGTGTATCAGGACTCACAGAGGGGCTGGGACACATGGGGAGGGGCTGGGACACATGGGGAGGGGCTGGGACACATGGGGAGGGGCTGGGACACATGGGGAGGGGCTGGGACACATGGGGAGGGGCTGGGACACATGGGGAGGGGCTGGGACACATGGGGAGGGGCTGGTGCTGGGACACATGGGGAGGGTCTGGGACACATGGGGAGGGGCTGGGACACATGGGGAGGGGCTGGGACACATGGGGAGGGGCTGGTGCTGGGACACATGGGGAGGGGCTGGGACACATGGGGAGGGTCTGGGACACATGGGGAGGGGCTGGTGCTGAGACACATGGGGAGGGGCTGGTGCTGGGACACATGGGGAGGGGCTGGTGCTGGGACACATGGGGAGGGGCTGGGACACATGGGGAGGGTCTGGGACACATGGGGAGGGGCTGGTGCTGAGACACATGGGGAGGGGCTGGTGCTGGGACACATGGGGAGGGGCTGGGACACATGGGGAGGGTCTGGGACACATGGGGAGGGGCTGGTGCTGAGACACATGGGGAGGGGCTGGTGCTGGGACACATGGGGAGGGGCTGGTGCTGGGACACATGGGGAGGGGCTGGGACACATGGGGAGGGTCTGGGACACATGGGGAGGGGCTGGTGCTGAGACACATGGGGAGGGGCTGGTGCTGGGACACATGGGGAGGGGCTGGGACACATGGGGAGGGGCTGGGACACATGGGGAGGGGCTGGGACACATGGGGAGGGGCTGGGACACATGGGGAGGGGCTGGGACACATGGGGAGGGGCTAGGACACATGGGGAGGGGCTGGGACACATGGGGAGGGGCTGGGACACATGGGGAGGGGCTGGGACACATGGGGAGGGGCTGGTGCTGGGACACATGGGGAGGGGCTGGTGCTCGGACACTTGGGGAGGGGCTTGGACACATGGGGAGGGGCTGGGACACATGGGGAGGGGCTGGGACACATGGGGAGGGGCTGGTGCTGGGACACATGGGGAGGGGCTGGGACACATGGGGAGGGGCTGGGACACATGGGGAGGGGCTGGTGCTGGGACACATGGGGAGGGGCTGGACACATGGGGAGGGGCTGGGACACATGGGGAGGGGCTGGGACACATGGGGAGGGGCTGGGACACATGGGGAGGGGCTGGGACACATGGGGAGGGGCTGGGACACATGGGGAGGGGCTGGGACACATGGGGAGGGGCTGGGACACATGGGGAGGGGCTGGGACACATGGGGAGGGGCTGGGACACATGGGGAGGGGCTGGGACACATGGGGAGGGGCTGGTGGCACCTTCTGATGTCTTTATCATGACTTTATGATGGGTGGGGGAGTTACTTATGTAAAACCTCGCATACAAGCAACTAATAGTACACAAGTCAGATTGCCAATGCGGCTTACAGAATCAGGACAAAGTCAGCGTGCTGTCTATACACAGGTCTTTATTAGTATACTACAGTACTAAATGAGCCATAGTCAGACCCTCTCTGAAGCTTGTATGCTTTGTCAAAATTAGAGGTGTGGCTGATACCTTAGTTAGGTGTATATACAAGATTTATGGTATACAGGATTAACTAGAATGGCCGGCTGCGTGTCGGTATATAGACATAGCCGCATGAACTAGTTCAGGGTAATCACGTTAATTACTCCTTATTAGTCATGTCGTGTATCATCTAACTCATCGGCCACCTCCTCTAACGGCACATACAAGTCTACATGTTTGTACAAAACCACCATTTTTGTTTCGGCTTAGATCCGTTACAGATTTGGATACAAGATTGTCATGAGTAATTTCAAGAAGTTAACGGTTATTAATTCAGCTTTTTTGGATAAATCAAATTTACCTTGGGAAAACACTGAACACTTCTGAGCAATACACTTTATGTTTGCTCGTAATACGCAAAGGGCACAATAGAGATAGCCACCCCGACTGTTTTTGGATAATGTTACATGAAGGGGCCCTGGGGCACCTTCCTTATAGAGTGATAGATAGTCTTATTCTAAAGGTGGTGCAGTACAGATGTCTATATAGAGCTATGGATGGCAAGGTCTGGTAGAAGTCTGATTGGCGGCAGGGGGAGGCATACACTTAATATGGTCCTGACTGATTTGTCCTGGGGTGGATCCCCCCGTGATGGGGCCCTCCCCCCCCCCTCCCCCCGCCCTATTTCTATGGCCCCTGACGTCTTTAGGGGTTCTCCCTGTGACAACCCTCCCCGCCCCCAGCCGCTTACCATACTTACATGTACAGGCAGTCCTTTCTCTGCCCCCTGACTGCGTCTACTTGCTGTAACCGGGTTGTGTAACGGGTCCACTACATGCCGTGCACGTATGTGGATGTCTTAGTGTTTGACAGGGCGCTGACAAAGGCAGGCGTTAAAGCCCTAACTGTTGCTACCCATACAGTAAGAGGGTTAGAACAGCGCACTGCCCCTTATATACCCTGGGTGCACCGTTCATCAACCGACGTTGTCTGTAGCTGACTCTTACGCCGCTATTTGACCTTAGTTGTCAGTCCCTCTTCAGTTTGTTCTGTGCCCACCCTATAGAGCCTGAAACACACCCAGTGCTACAGTATCTTAACATTTATAAGGTGAAAGGAATGCTTTAAAGGGGCATTCTCACCACTCACACTTACCTCAAAGCATACTAGAACAGTACTAGAATTGTGAGTGGGAAACGCTCGGTGAGAATGCCATTTTAACTAGTGATTTGACCTCCTCCCAAACAGGTCACTTTCCGACCTCAGTGGGGTCCAGACTTCCTGTCCCTATGCTACTGGCAGCAGCGGCAAGAGGCATTTGAGGACAGAAATAAGTGCGAACAGTCTCTTCCCATGTCACCAAGTTATGCGTTTAATAGTTAGACATTTCAAAGAGAGTTATCATAATGCTTGACTATTGGCACTGCTTTACTTCAAAGCTAGAAGAAATTCTTAAAACAGATTCCGATTGCTTCGAGATGCAGAAATGTAACAACATTGAAAGACAAACGTCCTTACTCTGCCTGGATATGATGACTACCAATAACCGAAATAAACAGTATTGCGGATCACTCAGTGCTTAACGTCTCCACTCATTGGTAAAGGTTAACTCTTTAAGAACAGTTTAATGCATCATGCCCTTGGTCGTCATGATGCATGAATGCAGCCCTGGTGACAAACTCACCAGTGCTGCATTCAAGCATCAAGCCGACCCTGGGTTGAAACACTCCCGAAAGGTCAGTATGATGCACCAATGTAGCACTAGCAAGTTACCATTGTGTATCGGGAAAACATGCGGTCCTTAAAGGGTTAATGTGTAGATGATTGCTGCTGTGGCCTCTTTATGTGTCCCTGACCCGGGAGTCGGACAGGAAGACACGCCTTACCGGTTTAATGACAATGTAACGAGGCACACTGTGTCAAGGTGGGATCCAGTCAGAGCGGTCTCCAAGGTAGGGTCCAGGCTAAACGGTCAGAGTGGTCTCCAAGGTAGGGTCCAGGCTAAACGGTCAGAGTGGTCTCCAAGGTAGGGTCCAGGCTAAACGGTCAGAGTGGTGACTCCAAGGTAGGGTCCAGGCTAAACGGTCAGAGTGGTCTCCAAGGTAGGGTCCAGGCTAAACGGTCAGAGTGGTCTGCAAGGTAGGGTCCAGGCTAAACGGTCAGAGTGGTCTCCAAGGTAGGGTCCAGGCTAAACAGTCAGAGTGGTCTCCAAGGTAGGGTCCAGGCTAAACGGTCAGAGTGATGACAAGGTAGGGTCCAGGCTAAACGGTCAGAGTGGTCTCCAAGGTAGGGTCCAGGCTAAACGGTCAGAGTGGTCTCCAAGGTAGGGTCCAGGCTAAACGGTCAGAGTGGTCTCCAAGGTAGGGTCCAGGCTAAACGGTCAGAGTGGTCTCCAAGGTAGGGTCCAGGCTAAACGGTCAGAGTGGTCTCCAAGGTAGGGTCCAGGCTAAACGGTCAGAGTGGTCTCCAAGGTAGGGTCCAGGCTAAATGGTCAGTCTGTTAGTATCTTACATTAACAAACCTGTGCGGTATGTCCCGGTTTGCATCTAGGACGCTGCACATACTCAGAAAGCAGAATCCAACACCACCAAAATAAACATATGGCTCATCTCATCTCAAATCCAAACTTTTAGTCTGCAGGTTTTACCAGAAACATGAGATACAACCTTTCTAAAAGGGTATCTCAAGATGTAGATACATGTATGAAATGTATGACATTGAATTGGTCGTCGTCAAAATGCACGTGGATACCAATGTATTCCCTACACCTATGAGTTGGGTGATTGGGAGGCCCAAGGCCTCCTGACGTCTGAGAGGGGGGGGCACTTAGTATATTTTGTATACACAGGTGTGCGGCTGACAAGGGTACTTTTTCAACAAAATCTCCCTAGCAAGGGTCCTGTTTCAGAGAAAAAATGTACACATTGTGTTTTTCTTTCTTCAAAAAGAGGACTTTTCGGCCAAAAGTGCCCTAGCAAGGGTAGCATTTTGAAGCAAAATCTCCCTAGCAAGGGTCAGGGTTGTCATTGGTCCAGTCGCACACCCGTATCAGAAAAAAATCAAGTACCCCCCGGGCCTAATACCCGGGCTGCACTGCAGCATCTGGGATGAGTCAGGTTCTAGGAGAGTGTCCAAAGTCCTGAGCTAGTCTTTTTTATCTTGAAGACTTTCTTTTCTCAGAAAACACAGCGGAAATTGAGTTAGTGAGTGGATCAGAAAAACCAGGACTAGTACTAACCTGTGCTCGTAGTGGTGAGTGGTGAGTGGTGAGTGGTGAGTGGTGAGTGGTGAGTGGTGAGTGGTGAGTGGTGAGTGGTGAGTGGTGAGTGGTGAGTGGTGAGTGGTGAGTGGTGAGTGGTGAGTGGTGAGTGGTGAGTGGTGAGTGGTGAGTGGTGAGTGGTGAGTGGTGAGTGGTGAGTGGTGAGGTACCAGTACAACACCATGACTCAGGTTCTAGGTATAATTTAGGAGTGTCATTGATATCCAATTTATTTCGATTTCGATTATTACAATTTTGGTCTCGATTTTTTCGATTATATCGATTTATTGCAATGCTAATCTGGTAGTTAAAACTTTCTTGAAAAAGAGGTATTATTTCTATACTCAGACCTAAATGTATAAGATGACCAGTTAATATCACTAGAACAATAGGAATCTACCATTCAGACAACAGGTAATCCAATCAGAATTGGGCCAACAAAGGGTACCATTCTTCCACTGGATAATAAATACAGTTCTAGTTGGAAATTTTGCAAAACTCTTTCAGATTTGGAAAGGTGAACTCCTGTTCTAATTGTACTAAAATGGTGTATCGATATAATGGTTTTATCGATGCGATAATAGGAATTCCTTAAATGTCGATGTATCGATTTGGGGGGTATCGATGACACTCCTAAGGTATATAGTGTCTGCAGTACTGAGGGTTCACATACAGACTAGATACTACCCATACCCACACAACTATGGCATATACACCAACATGTCTGCTATATTAGGACCTTCGCTAATCAACAATACATTACACGCTACACAGTTAAAACAACATCTACCGTTTATAGAAATTTTGGAAACGAAATATCTATTTAAAAAATATATGTTGAAAAGAGTAACAACCAGGGGTGAGCTAGGACTGCTTGGAGGGTGGGGTGGTGAGAATGTGAGGGATAGGCTCCTGGAGACCACTTGCCACTTGCCACTGCACTCAAAAAATAAACTTGTCTCCAGACTCTTCAAAGTGACGGTCATAAAATAAACGAGTCAAAAACTCGTCTAAGTGACAAGGAGGCGGGTCTTCTAGCTGGAGATAGAAGACCCACTTGGTATGTGCCAGCCCAAAACCCGACATTTGCCAGCTCCAGATTCTATTTGTGGGATGGTAACCTCATAGGTTAGACAACTTTTGACTCGTTTATTTTATGACAGTCACTTTGACGAGTCTGGAGACGAGTTTACTTTTTCAGTGTGCCTGGCTGCCTGGTGTATCAGATAGAGAGATGTAAACCCGATGTTATCTCTGTCCTCGTTCATCTACCACAGTCTGTGTTGTCATCACCCGGTACTTAACACACACCTTCACACAGAGTACACAGCGGGCGGGGCTGAGGGTAAAGACCTGTTGTCGTATTGGGAATATCTAGAGTTTCTAAACCCTGTAACTCACCAAAATGAATTCAGGATATTAGCAGTTTAGGATCTTCAAATTCTGCAGAGCAAATCTCACATTATATAGATTTCACCTTGATCTAGGTAGATAGATTTCATTTTGTTCTGTGTACGTTTGACCTCGTCCCAAGATGCCTTGGCTTTTTGCATATATCCGTCAAAAGATTGCACATAAGTCCCGAAGAATACGCTACTGTAGCCTCTAGCAAGAATATAACGATGTAGGTGGTGCAAGGTCGTGCTGTGACCTTGACACCGGTGATAAGTTCCCTAAAGAGGCTTGCTGTCCACACCTTACTGTACACATTACAATACGTGGTGGTGCTGTTAGCCACATACTACAATACTGTACACATTACAATACGTGGTGGTTAGCCACATACTATAATACTGTACACATTACAATACGTGGTGGTTAGCCACATACTATAATACTGTACACATTACAATACGTGGTGGTTAGCCACATACTATAATACTGTACACATTA
The DNA here is from genome assembly GCA_947462335.1 of Harmothoe impar. NCBI lineage: Eukaryota > Metazoa > Annelida > Polychaeta > Phyllodocida > Polynoidae > Harmothoe > Harmothoe impar. Next base: position 68,349,645 of record OX381717.1, on the reverse strand, counting down.
CAATACGTGGTGGTGGTGTTAGCCACATACTATAATACTGTACACATTACAATACGTGGTGGTGCTGTTAGCCACATACTATAATACTGTACACATTACAATACGTGGTGGTGCTGTTAGCCACATACTATAATACTGTACACATTACAATACATGGTGGTTAGCCACATACTATAATACTGTACACATTACAATACGTGGTGGTGCTGTTAGCCACATACTATAATACTGTACACATTACAATACGTGGTGGTGCTGTTAGCCACATACTATAATACTGTACACATTACAATACGTGGTGGTTAGCCACATACTATAATACTGTACACATTACAATAAGTGGTGGTTAGCCACATACTATAATACTGTACACATTACAATACGTGGTGGTGCTGTTAGCCACATACTATAATACTGTACACATTACAATACGTGGTGGTTAGCCACATACTATAATACTGTACACATTACAATACGTGGTGGTTAGCCACATACTATAATACTGTACACATTACAATACGTGGTGCTGCTGTTAGCCACATACTATAATACTGTACACATTACAATACGTGGTGGTTAGCCACATACTATAATACTGTACACATTACAATACGTGGTGGTGCTGTTAGCCACATACTATAATACTGTACACATTACAATACGTGGTGGTGCTGTTAGCCACATACTATAATACTGTACACATTACAATACGTGGTGGTTAGCCACATACTATAATACTGTACACATTACAATACGTGGTGGTGCTGTTAGCCACATACTATAATACTGTACACATTACAATACGTGGTGCTGTTAGCCACATACTATAATACTGTACACATTACAATACGTGCTGTTAGCCACATACTATAATACTGTACACATTACAATACGTGGTGGTGCTGTTAGCCACATACTATAATACTGTACACATTACAATACGTGGTGGTGCTGTTAGCCACATACTATAATACTGTACACATTACAATACGTGGTGGTGCTGTTAGCCACATACTATAATACTGTACACATTACAATAAGTGGTGCTGTTAGCCACATACTATAATACTGTACACATTACAATAAGTGGTGGTTAGCCACATACTATAATACTGTACACATTACAATACGTGGTGGTGCTGTTAGCCACATACTATAATACTGTACACATTACAATACGTGGTGGTGCTGTTAGACACATACTATAATACTGTACACATTACAATACGTGGTGGTTAGCCACATACTATAATACTGTACACATTACAATAAGTGGTGGTGGTGTTAGCCACATACTATAATACTGTACACATTACAATACGTGGTGGTGCTGTTAGCCACATACTATAATACTGTACACATTACAATACGTGGTGGTTAGCCACATACTATAATACTGTACACATTACAATACGTGGTGGTGCTGTTAGCCACATACTATAATACTGTACACATTACAATACGTGCTGTTAGCCACATACTATAATACTGTACACATTACAATACGTGGTGGTGCTGCCACATACTATAATACTGTACACATTACAATACGTGGTGGTGCTGTTAGCCACATACTATAATACTGTACACATTACAATACGTGCTGTTAGACACATACTATAATACTGTACACATTACAATACGTGGTGGTTAGCCACATACTATAATACTGTACACATTACAATACGTGGTGGTGCTGTTAGCCACATACTATAATACTGTACACATTACAATACGTGGTGGTGCTGTTAGCCACATACTATAATACTGTACACATTACAATACGTGGTGGTGCTGTTAGCCACATACTATAATACTGTACACATTACAATAAGTGGTGGTGCTGCCACATACTATAATACTGTACACATTACAATACGTGGTGGTGCTGTTAGCCACATACTATAATACTGTACACATTACAATACGTGGTGGTTAGCCACATACTATAATACTGTACACATTACAATACGTGGTGGGGCTGTTAGCCACATACTATAATACTGTACACATTACAATACGTGGTGGTGCTGTTAGCCACATACTATAATACTGTACACATTACAATAAGTGGTGGTTAGCCACATACTACAATACTGTACACATTACAATACGTGGTGGTGCTGTTAGCCACATACTATAATACTGTACACATTACAATAAGTGGTGGTTAGCCACATACTACAATACTGTACACATTACAATACGTGGTGGTGCTGTTAGCCACATACTATAATACTGTACACATTACAATAAGTGGTGGTGCTGCCACATACTATAATACTGTACACATTACAATACGTGGTGGTGCTGTTAGCCACATACTATAATACTGTACACATTACAATACGTGGTGGTGCTGTTAGCCACATACTATAATACTGTACACAGTACAATACGTGGTGGTGCTGTTAGCTACATACTATAATACTGTACACATTACAATACGTGGTGGTTAGCCACATACTATAATACTGTACACATTACAATAAGTGGTGGTGCTGTTAGCCACATACTATAATACTGTACACATTACAATACGTGGTGGGGCTGTTAGCCACATACTATAATACTGTACACATTACAATACGTGGTGGTGCTGTTAGCCACATACTATAATACTGTACACATTACAATACGTGGTGGGGCTGTTAGCCACATACTATAATACTGTACACATTACAATAAGTGGTGGTTAGCCACATACTATAATACTGTACACATTACAATACGTGCTGTTAGCCACATACTATAATACTGTACACATTACAATACGTGGTGTTAGCCACATACTATAATACTGTACACATTACAATACGTGGTGGTTAGCCACATACTATAGTACTGTACACATTACAATACGTGCTGTTAGCCACATACTGTAATACTGTACACATTACAATACGTGGTGGGGCTGTTAGCTACATACTATAATACTGTACACATTACAATACGTGGTGGTGCTGTTAGCCACATACTATAATACTGTACACAGTACAATACGTGCTGTTAGCCACATACTATAATACTGTACACATTACAATACGTGGTGGTGCTGTTAGACACATACTATAATACTGTACACATTACAATACGTGGTGGGGCTGTTAGCCACATACTATAATACTGTACACATTACAATACGTGGTGGTGCTGTTAGACACATACTATAATACTGTACACATTACAATACGTGCTGTTAGCCACATACTATAATACTGTACACATTACAATACGTGGTGGTGCTGTTAGCCACATACTATAATACTGTACACATTACAATACGTGGTGGTTAGCCACATACTATAATACTGTACACAGTACAATACGTGGTGGTTAGCCACATACTATAATACTGTACACATTACAATAAGTGGTGCTGTTAGCCACATACTATAATACTGTACACATTACAATACGTGGTGGTTAGCCACATACTATAATACTGTACACAGTACAATACGTGGTGGTTAGCCACATACTATAATACTGTACACATTACAATAAGTGGTGCTGTTAGCCACATACTATAATACTGTACACATTACAATAAGTGGTGGTGCTGTTAGCCACATACTATAATACTGTACACATTACAATACGTGGTGGTGCTGTTAGCCACATACTATAATACTGTACACATTACAATACGTGGTGGTGCTGTTAGCCACATACTATACTACTGTACACATTACAATACGTGGTGGTGCTGTTAGCCACATACTATACTACTGTACACATTACAATACGTGGTGCTGTTAGCCACATACTATAATACTGTACACATTACAATACGTGGTGGTGCTGTTAGCCACATACTATAATACTGTACACATTACAATACGTGGTGCTGTTAGCCACATACTATAATACTGTACACATTACAATACGTGGTGGGGCTGTTAGACACATACTATAATACTGTACACATTACAATAAGTGGTGGTGCTGTTAGCCACATACTATAATACTGTACACATTACAATACGTGGTGGTGCTGTTAGCCACATACTATAATACTGTACACATTACAATAAGTGGTGGTTAGCCACATACTATAATACTGTACACATTACAATACGTGGTGGTTAGCCACATACTATAATACTGTACACATTACAATACGTGGTGGTGCTGTTAGCCACATACTATAATACTGTACACATTACAATACGTGGTGGTGCTGTTAGCCACATACTATAATACTGTACACATTACAATACGTGGTGGTTAGCCACATACTATAATACTGTACACATTACAATACGTGGTGGTGCTGTTAGACACATACTATAATACTGTACACATTACAATAAGTGGTGGTGCTGTTAGCCACATACTATAATACTGTCCGCATTACAATACGTGGTGGTGCTGTTAGCCACATACTATAATACTGTTCACATTACAATACGTGGTGCTGCTGTTAGCCACATACTATAATACTGTACACATTACAATACGTGGTGGTGCTGTTAGACACATACTATAATACTGTACACATTACAATAAGTGGTGGTTAGCCACATACTATAATACTGTACACATTACAATACGTGGTGGTGCTGTTAGCCACATACTCAACATAGCATCATAAACAGAAACTGTGTATTCCGGGCAACATAAATCACCAGGCTTTGTCCGCTGTAACTCACCCCACCATGGCTCTGTGCCTGATGCCACACATCTATTTACTATATGGAAAAAAATGAGCCTCAGGCTGCTTCATCTGTAATCCTTATCTATGACAAACACAGATAAGCTGCACCAGATGGGTCCCTGCCTCTCAGGTTACCCCAACAAGGCAGGAGCAACATGAGGCAAACTGGGACTTTTATCATGCTTTTTTCCCCTTTTAGGGCCCTAGACGGGTAAATTTGACAAGGCGACAAGACCCTGTTTTATCCCTTATGGACAAGGGACAAGGGAATGCTTAGGTTTGGGGACAAGGGACAAATCTGCTTCTCCAAATTGACAAGGGACAAGACCCATTTCTTAGGATCGACAAGGGACATTGGTCTTTCTTAGGATCGACAAGTGACACAGCTACCTCCCGTCTAGGGCCCTCCTTATAGTCTTCTTTCTTATTTTTAGATGAGGAGAACCTGTGTATATTGATGAGGAATTATTCATCATTTAGCAACTGAACCTTTAAGAACTTTGTGAAGTTTTAAGTTTTTTTTCACAATAAGACATTGCCGGTGGGTAACTTAGCGACACAGCGTTCGGTGCATCACACTGATCCCTTGGAACGGGTGAGTTACTCTCATTGGGGCAGAAAGGTCCTATTAAAGGTAGAAGGCACCAATTCTTGTCCCCTTTACTAAGGACCTTCCACCTGTAGTGTACAAGGACCTCTGCTCCCTGCACCCCAGGCACCCCCTCCACATCACGGTATCATTCTGTCATATTGAAGTAAGAAATGTGGAAGTAAACACACAGCTTGTAAAGCTGTTAATAAGAAATCCCTGCGTATAGAATCAGCGCGACACACGCCCGTCTGTGTAGTGCAGGATATGACTAGAGTGGCTAAAAAGGCTGAGTATGACAAAAAGGTAGTACAGCAAACACACAGGGGCTGTGGCAGGGTTATACGAGGTGTGTGTGAGGTGTGTGTGAGGTGTGTGTGTAGGCTTATTGTGGTAATTACAAAGGTAAGCTGTGGACACACACCAGGGACATGTCACCAGGCATTGCAGCCAGAAAGGACATGGCTTTATCAATTTTTGATTTGAAATTTTCTTTCAATCTGTCTTTCTTCTCTCTGGTCTTCATTTGTTCAATTTTCAATCACAGCAATAATGTATTTGTAATCGTTCTGAAGTTTCATGGTTGTGTGATTATCAAAAATGTTGTTGCCGATGGAAATTAGACCTTACTCTTAAAGACTATAGTTGGTAGATCCATATTCTGATATGAGTAATTCATCTTTGACCTAGATACTAAGATTGTAGTATTAAATGCAGGCATTATAATGTATAATGACTCATTTTGACTGAGGCGTGACGGCCGGCATATATCATGACTTTATTGGACCATGCATGGTTTAACATCATACGTACTGTCAGGACAGCCCATAGGCCCTCAGGCAGGTTTATGAAATAGTATTGATAGTAGTAGTAAGATATCTTAGCTTGACATGCTATGGGGATGTCAAATCATGACACACCATAAATGTGCCAAGGAGTAACCTTTATGAAATGTCAGGGTCAAATATTGTACACACATGTGTCAGACTGGGTGGTGTCAGTGACTAAAGCGGCACATGAGTAACGCAGGCAGTATCATTCATACAGCTGCACCGTACAAACCTGTCAGCAAAGTCAGTCAACGACAATCCAATCTCCGAGTTAAACTTGTGAGTGCACTGCAAGAAAATATGACAAGCTAAATTGCTTCCACTTGTTGTTTATGTAATTTTGAGATCGCCTAGACTGTGGATATCCAAGTGCTATTGAATTATCTGCTGTTGTACCGCGGACAGCAAATGCTGCACAATCTTGGTAGCCATTGTGCCTCAGCGGCTAAGGTTTCAGACAAGGCCTCTAAACCCACCCTGTAGTGTACTACAACATAAGACCCCTACTTAGCGTCTTACCTATACCACTTGTTGCCTGCAGTATACTAAGCTAAAACGTCACGGCAGTTGCATATGAGTGGCTTTATTCAACGAGTGTACGCCATGGGAAGCCACAAGTTGGCTACATATGATGGCGTACAAGAGTTGAATAAAACCACAAGTATTCAAACTGTGTGACGTTTTAGATTTATTATACCTAGTCCTACAATGTCTCGGCATGTCACAGACAAATTTAGCTAGGCCTACATGGCTTGATTACTGAATGTTATCCCCGTTTTATCTTGATTTATTTGATTATCTTGATCCTTTATTTGATTATCTTGATCCTTTATTTGATTATCTTGATCCTTTATTTGATTATCTTGATCCTTTATTTGATTATCTTGATCCTTTATTGATTATCTTGATCCTTTATTTGATTATCTTGATCCTTTATTTGATTATCTTGATCCTTTATTTGATTATCTTGATCCTTTATTTGATTATCTTGATCCTTTATTGATTATCTTGATCCTTTATTTGATTATCTTGATCCTTTTTCGTTGCTGGAGTGGGGCGAGGACCAGCAGTCTGCAAATGTGAGACAGGCCAGCTTTGGTCTAGTTGCGAGCAGCTGCCATATGCAAAGGAGGCCGAGCTATTTCAAAATAGTAGGCCTAATCCTGCGAATTAGATAATAATTTTACCACTGATGGATAGATATAGCCATGTAGTTTATCATCGTTTAGGCCATTTACACCCAATGTAAATGATGTGTGGCCATGAGAATTCTTAATAGAATGGGTGTGGACCACCAAATTCGACATGGCGACATGGCTATTACTTAAACTCGACAATCAATATGAGGCATAGTGACATGCGACATGAAGCTCAAAAATCATAGTGACAGGCGACATAAGCAATTCTTAAAATCGGCATGGGACATGGGCATTATTAAGCGACATTGACATGTGACATGGCCATCGACAATCGACATGAGGACCCCCCATCCAGACCCTAAATACTGGCAATAGAAGAGATACCTTTGACATCTTGACACTAGGGCAAGACTCTGAGCTGTCTGGAGGCTTGTACGCCACGCTCACGACGTGTACGCCACACTCAAGACGTGTACGCCACGCTCACGACGTGTATGCCATGCTCACGACGTGTACGTCACGCTCAGATGTTGTATGCCACTCTCAGAGCCTAGCAGTGACGTACAACCGACTTTATGCCACAAATACGCCGTCAGCAGCCTCTTTAGTTAAGACATAGGAATCCTGTATGCTTTGTTGTCCTAGGTATAATAATGTAACATAAAACCCATACTTAGAGTGTTACTCAGACCACTTGTTGCCTGGAGTGTACGGCTAGTGTAGGGTGTCGGTGCCTTCACACCCTCCACACCGTTTACCCTGTACCGGCTATTTACCCTGTACCCGGCTATTTACCCTGTACCCGGCTATTTACCCTGTACCCGGGTATTTACCCTGTACCCGGCTATTTACCCTGTACCCGGCTATTTACCCTGTACCCTGGTATTTACCCTGTACCCGGGTATTTACCCTGTACCCGGCTATTTACCCTGTACCCGGCTATTTACCCTGTACCCTGGTATTTACCCTGTACCCGGGTATTTACCCTGTACCCGGCTATTTACCTTGTACCCTGAGCGCCCTGAACCCTGTTTGTGCAGCTGGCAGGTTGCTGGTGCTGGGTGAGTCCTGTACATCACCTACAGCTGGTGTCAGCCTGCTGCACACAGCACGTGTTGGTCTCACACAGGGAAAGCAATTCTCACTATATTCTAATGTAACAGGGATCTCTCATGAATGAATGGGAATATTTTTTATACACTAGGCCTTTATGTGAAAAAGGGACGTTTTTCATGGGAATCTGAAATCTGAAATCTGAGATGCTAATGTGCACTTCAACGTGAATGAACCTCCATAATTGACCATATTTATTCAAATAAATTCATTTCATATATTTCAATTAGGATATGCTGAGGTCCACTTGTGAATTTTTACAGAACTAAATTTCCAAACTATTTTGACCACCCATAACTCATCCCGTATTCACTACAAAGGATGTACCTAGTCACCCTCGGGATTCCCTATCTGAGACCTATTAATATTGCTATCTGTGATTGGCTGACTGCAGCGATCTTGGAATAAAAGGAATGTCCACAACAAGGCTCGTCCCAATAATCATATCATCATAAATCTAGATCCGTGAAACGGTGAAAACCATGTCTGTACGATAGTTGACAGGTACACCCTGGTAGTGCCAATACCCCGCTGCAGGCCGGAGATCAGCAGAGCGGGTTTTGGCGGGAAATGTGCCAGAATGATGTCACGTGACTAAATAGCCCCCCCTGGTGTGGTGAGGTAACAGTTGACACCCGCTGAAACACTCCCCTACCCGGTCAAATACACTCTCCACACATACCCTGTCTCACTGTATCTCTGCCCCAACCTGGTCCAACCCACTCTCTAAACATATAGTATGCACACTCTGTCTCTCTGCCCTAAGATGGCGGTAGGAAGCGGGGAGCTTTGTGAGGTAAACAGGTGGCCATGGTGCCTTTTTTACAGGGTATCTGCTAGGAGAATGAGATTACACCAGATATCTGCTGTGAGAGTGATGACTAGATATCTGCCGTAGACTTGGCTGGGTGCCAGCTTCCTGACCCGCAGTCAGAGGGCCCCCCGTGTGGAGATTTGGCGGCGTTCCTCCGTGATGTGATTCTGTCACTTTTTGTTATATTGGACAAAAACCGAGAATGGAAACAGCAAAGAGACAATAAACAGCAGGTAAATAGTCAGGTACAGTAGGAGTGCAGGTGTGGTGTAGATGGGGGGAGGTGTGAATGGCTACAGGAGAGACAGGGAGGGGGGGGCATTAGCTATCCAGCATCATTACATAGGCTTTGCAATATCTAAGGTTACCAATACAGCTGTTCAGATCTGCTTTGACCCCATCAGTATAGTGTTAAATGCTGGTATGTTAAATCTGTGTGCAAGCTGCTGAGAATTAAATTGGATCAGGAATCATAGCCGTACCTAGGTCTACATGTTTTAAAAGCACTGTAGGACTGCAGGATTTAATAAACTGATAAAGCCACTTGCTGATTCTGCTGTACATAACAGCGTTGAGCTCATAGTACAGAGGTTTTTATGTGTTTCACCTTGAGCTATAATTGAGCAGATTCCTCCGCTATAGGTCACACACTCACCACACTCACCGACATGAACAGGGGGCAGGTGTTGCAGCTTACTACTCTGGTAATATCCAGGCACCAGAACTGAGTCAGTACTGGCTAACAAATCAGTCAATAGTGAATAACCAAGTCAGTCACTTTCTGACTCCCTTTATGACCAGCCCATGGTAACCAATGCCATCAGGGCAGTACTGACCAACTCACCTTAGTCTTCTCCATTTGAGTCCGTCTGAGTAAGGTATAAGTCATATGTTGTTGAGCCTCAGTCATCTTTGAATAGCACTTGGTGATGCCTGACCAATGTCCCTCTGACTAACCTGGGATAGCCACTACAGACTGAGGGCTGGGGCTGTTAGATTATCAGTGTACCGTAAGGTAGCCTTAGCTGTGCCAGACGCCTCCCCGGGGGGGGGGGGTGGGACTAGACAGCAGTCAGCCTGGGTGTGATCACCTCTCCAGATACACCGACTAATTGTCTGTCGTCAGGGAGAGCGTCCCAGCAGGTAGTATTACTGTAGACCAAAGAAGAATCATATAATGAGATAAATATCAAACTCAAAACAATCTGCGCAGCTTGAGGTCAGGAAGGCAAGGTGTGAACTTGAAGACAGTGGTCTACTAGTGGAGGGAGACATCTGCATATATTATACAGAACCCCTTCATGTTGGGGACTAGTGCTGAAGTACATGCCTGATACGACCCTCCCTGTGTTGTGACTATACATGGGTGTCCTCATATATGACCGTGTCGCCGTGTCGATTTTAAGGGGGAGTGGCGTGTCGCCGTGTCAATTTTTATTCTATACATTCTGGTCTATTTTTCTGTGTCCGTCGATTTTTAAAAGGGCCGTGTCGCCCGTGTCGATTTTAAGAACCCCCCGTGTCGCCGTGTCGCGCGTGTCGAATTTTACCCATGTATAGTCACTGTGTTAAACCTGTGGGAGCTCCATACTCCACGCCCCATGCCCCATGGTATATGGCGTCACAATGCAAAAGTAGTTTATTTCCTAGTGTGTAATTTGGACCAATCAGCACAGAGATTACAGATATCTAGATATACAGGACCCTTACCTACACAAGGAAGGAGTCTCAGCAGGACCGGACATCTGTGAAGATGGAGGTATATGGCTGATGCACTCAACACTCACAAATAGAAAAAATACAAAAACATAGAAGTAAAAACTGAATCTTCACAGGGAGGGAATACGTTACCTCTGAGGCCTTCACTGAGAGGTAGAGGTGGGCGTTGATGTGGCAGGTACCCGGGTGGCCGGGGTGGGGGGGGGGGGAGGCGGGATGAGTCCAATAACAGCAAAAACTGAACTTTTAATTGCCAGAGAAAGATAGAGATAACCAGATTATGGGAGACAGAAGGACATTTTTGTTCTGCTCCTTCTCATGATGATTCATCACTTGATCAGACCACTTCTAGTCCAGGTTCTCTCTGACCTGAAGTCGTAACTCATCCGGTATAATCTGATTCAAGTTTCAAAGCTACCTACATTTTACCTTCATGTTCTCACCCCCAGCTCTGCAGTCAAGTTTCTTTTCACGTATCTGCTTTTAGCATAACAGTGTGCTAGGTGTTTACAGAGTCTAGTCAGTGACTCACGGAGAGAATTCTCCACCATTTCCCCATTTTCCCATTCCCCCTGTCCCCCGTCAGTAGAGTAGAGTCGGTGTAGGAGTGTTTGCTGTAACCCGCCCGTGTTTACGTCTCTCCTAACAACAACCCCTAAGTGCTGCTGGTACCTGCAGCTGGGTACTGCCGCACGGCAACCAGCGAAACAACGTGCGGCTGGTACCCGGCCTGCAGCACAGCCGCACGGCAACCAGCAAAACAGACATTTTGTCTAAATGTCGTCTGCTGCTTGATTTAGAATCAAATTCAGAAAAGTTGAGGAACGGTTCATCTTAATGTCCGGTCTGTGGTCAGCATATTTCTGGGAGAATCAATAATGCTGGAGTCCTGAGAAGGAGGAGGCATTTAGGGTAACTAGAAGATAGAGTCAAATTTGAGAGGAGGTAGTCACATATATCCAGAATTCTTTTCCTAATTTACTGGAACAGATGGTTTGAAATCATTTCGTATTTAGTCATAGAAATACAATTGTCTTAATGACAAGGTTTCCAAAGTGGATTTAGAAAACAACCATTCTTCTTTAATTAGTGTAGGCCTGTTAGTTGTCACCTGTCTATATCAACTGCCATCTGTTTAACGCTGACTCATCACCAGACCTTCTGTGAATTAATTCTCATTTTTCTAATTAGTTCCTTGTCTTTTTTTAAAGAGTTCTTGTTGAAGGTATTACAGTCATTGTGTAAGAGCATAATCTGTCACTGTGCTCGGTAATGCCGTTCTGAAGCCCAGGCCTTTTTTCGGTTCATTACTATCTAGTCTACAGTGTACTGTTTATGTCGTAGCAGCATCCCAGAAGCAGTAAAGGACCCATATCCTGAAATAGTATTTACAAGGAGGCGTCATACATGTTGAGTTATAATATGTCCAAAGATGACACCATAGTGGCCGCTAAGTAGTCACACAGAAAAGTAAAGGTGTCAACTGTGTCTCCCACGTGGCTCTGGTAAAATGGAGCATCAAGCAGCTATTGACTCTGCTATTGACACTGATAGTAGAGAGTCAACTCAAGTTGACACTGATAGTAAAGAGTCAACTCAAGTTGACCCTTCATATAAGTCATTAGCTGTTAGACTCTCTATTTTACCAGAGCCATGTGGGAGACACAGTTGACACCTTTACTTCTCTCTGTGTTGCTGCAGGGTGGTACTGTGGGATATCTGGGTACTACATAAGTCAACAGTGGTCCTCAGCTATTGCATGGATGGCCACATGCCACATGTGTAATACGCCTCAACCAGTCAGCTGCTGAGGGTGCAGGTACAAGGTGCAGCACTAATACAGGGTACGTCACAGCCCCCACACCCAGTCTCAGCCCCCAACTCTATAATAGTACAGTCTGGGCAAACTCATGTAAAATACTTGTTTCACTAACTTGTCTTCAGGAGTTGACCAATCAAATCCTGTACACTAATTCCTGTGCAGAGCCTGGCAGGAAGTAACAATCTAAATATAGCAGTCCCACCAGTCCCATTTGCAGCCCTTGTGTTGGAAAACGGTACTGGTTGAGCGAGTCTGATCAATACCAGGTTCTAACTGTGAGCTCAAAGTGCTTGGATGTAGGCGTGGACATGAGTTAGATCTCTACGTGACTCCCAGCCGTCACTGAGGTAGTAACCGGCTATACCAGCTGGGTATAGGTAGTTACTGGGTACAGGTTAGATAAAGATGTGCCACTTCAGGCCGCTGAATGCTTGCACCACAACCCGCCGACCTGTTTTAGCCAAAACTCAACCCAATCATATTATCTGATAATGTAATTTGATGGGTCATAAATTATACACATACCTTCACATTGCCAGATTCAATAACTTCTAACCCAAGCCTCTTATATCTTTGGAAAGCCTAAGACGCAAAGATTTTAAATAATCATTAATTTATGAATAATCTGATGAACTCAACTTGAGCAAAGAAAATGAATCTAAAAGGGGAAAATGAATGACATTAAAACTAGAAATCTGGTGTAAAATAGCTGATGTGGCAACTTTAAGTTACCTTGTGTTTACCCAGTCTAAGTACAGCACCTACAACATGATGGGGTGTTTACCTACAACCAAGCACACAGGTTACCATATAATGTACAGATAAACTTTTATTTCGATCCCGTCCCGGCCCGGTCCGTGCTCAACAAGTGCTGCCAGGTGCTACTGGTCAGGACGGGCGGGCGGGACGGGTTGGAACGGGCAGACGGGGCGGGTCGGAACGGGCGGGCAGGCATTCCCCCACCAGCCTGTGTTATTACATGCGGCCATTAGGCAACAAATGGGAGCACTCTGTCCTGGAGCAGGTTTATATTTACACCCTGCCCTCTCAGCCCGGGGGGGGGCACTGGGTATGTTTTGTATACAGCGGTGTGTGGGTACTTCAAGCAAAATCCCCCTCACCAAGTTTCCGCTTCTACCAAAATCGCCCTCACCAAGGGTCCACTTTTACCAAAATCCCTCTAACCAAGGGTCCGCCTTTATCAAAATCCCCCTCACCAAGGGTCCACTTTTGCCAAAATCCCCCTCACCAAGGATCCACTTTTACCAAAATCCCCCTCAGCAAGGGTAAGGTCCTGCAATACACCCCTGTCAAAATAAAATTGAGTGCCCCCCCCCCGGGCCTCTCAGCCTCATCCTACAGCTGGGTGCAAAGTGCTCCATGGTTTATGCTGCAGACTGGGGCCACATCTACATGTTGGGGACTGACTCCAGTGTCAGAGTAACTCCTGTTTTATAGATGTTGTTTTAAGTTTCCAGGAAAGTGGTATTTACCCAGAAAACAGCTGTTAGCAGGAGTAGGTGTGTGTGTGGAGGGGTAGGGGTGATTCAGCCTGGTCTGGGCAGGGTGCGAACTGATCGTCTGCCTCCTGCTGGGCCCAGTCTAGTTGCTCACTGATTTTCCCGCCAAAACTTCAAACTCAATTTACTCCAAAACCACTCAACCCCAGGGAAATAATTTCACTGAAAGTTACTTATCATCATCAAGCCAACCTTCCTGTGTAATATCTTGGAGAAATATTGTACATTTGTGGAGTTATTGGTAAAAGTGTCAGACATGTTGGTGTGAGTGGTTGTGGCGGTAAGGGTTGTGGCGGGGAGGGTGAGGAGGTGGAGGCTGGAGCTTCAGCAGTCACCAGCAGGCAGCTGCAGCAGCAGCAACAGGAGGAGGGAGGAGGATGTAGGGCTAACACTACCAGGCTGTTTAACTACTGGATTCTAACTGGATCATCCATGGACTTACCCTAAGCTACACCTACCTACACCTACCTACACCACCCCACAGCAGCCCTCACATCTCACACCCCTGATAAGGGGAGGGTTCTGAATACTTATGTGGTACATGCAGTAATCACAGACAGGAGGGTTCTGGATACCATTCTGCAGGAACCCCAGGCAGTGCTGAATCTGATCTCAATGTGAGCCTTAAGGGAACCCAACCCTTACCTTATACCCTGCAGGCCCCCCACCACCCCTACCCCCTGGGTGTGAGGTATGCCGTGTGGGTGTCTGGAGGTGTAAATATTTAGTGACCTGCCCCGGGAGGTGTCCGTCCTGCAGGACGCCATTGTCTGGTCGTGTTTCCATGGAAACCCAGAGTGGAGCCCAGACTCTGTCAGACTAAGGAGGTGCCCCGCGGTAAGTAGTCATGGAGTCATGGAGTCATGGAGACTTGTAGTCACGAGGACTGGTAGTCATGTAGTCATGGAGAGTCGTAGTCATGGAGACTTGTAGTCATGAGGACTGGTAGTCGTGTAGTCATGGAGAGTGGTAGTCATGGAGACTTGTAGTTGTGGGGACTGGTAGTCATGGAGAGTGGTAGTCATGGAGACTTGTAGTTGTGGGGATGGTAGTAATGTAGTCATGGAGAGTGGTAGTCATGGAGACTTGTAGTTGTGGGAATGGTAGTGTAGTCAAGTAAAGGTAGTGTATAGCCATAGCAGACTTGGTGGTAGTCGTTTGTAATAGTTGTAGTATATATACGGGGGGGGGGGGGGGTGTATCGATGTAGGACTGTGGCAATGTTGGATTCTATCAGAGACTCTCTGGAAACCTTGTACACTATATCACTACATCTATCTGCTAGTCATAGGGTCCATCCCTCATGTCAGACTGTTGGCAGAACACAGGCTGATGTGTGTGGCAGAACTGGTCATCCATCCACCCGCACTAGGACTCACCCTCCAGGACAGCCAATTTATATATCCTGATGTGGGGCTATATATAGTAAACTTATTATGCACCATACTATTAGGAACCACAAGTATTTCCCCCTGTGTTCTATGAATCTGTCCCCAACTGGTGGTCTCTATACACAGAGCAGACACTGATATCCTCCTTATTTATGTGTGCTGAAGGCTCTTATTCTACAGGCTGATCTTTTTCTCATGTGACCTAAGCTGCCAAGTATTCTGGGAAACCTTAGGATGGCATATCCTGATTATATTATATGGCTGTAGATGATATATATAGCAGTTTGTAGTTCATGATGAGTTAGCTCCCCTAATTCCTCCCTCACACAGTCCATGTAGTTCATGATGAGTTAGTCCCAAGCCCCCCCCCCCCTCACACAGTCCATCTACCTCATGATGAGTTAGTCCCCAGCCCCCCCCCCCTCACACAGTCCATGTAGTTCATGATGAGTTAGTCCCCCTCATGTCTCCCCTCACACAGTCCATGTACCTCATGATGAGTTAGCTCCCCTCATGTCTCCCTCACACACAGTCCATGTAGTTCATGATGAGTTATCCCCCCTCATGTCTCCCTCACACACAGTCCATGTAGCTCATGATGAGTTAGTCCCCAGCTCCCCCCCCCCCCACACACACACAGTCCATGTAGTTCATGATGAGTTAGCTCCCCTCATGTCTCCTCACACAGTCCATGTAGCTCATGATGAGTTAGCTCCCCTCATGTCTCCTCACACAGTCCATGTAGCTCATGATGAGTTAGCTCCCCTCATGTCTCCTCACACAGTCCATGTAGTTCATGATGAGTTAGCTCCCCTCATTCCTCCCTCACACAGTCCATCTACCTCATGATGAGTTAGCTCCCCTCATGTCTTCCTCACACAGTCCATAGACCACCACCCAGCTGTAACCTGACTGTTACCTTGGTTACAACTGTCTGCACCCATCAGCAGAGGTCACCTCACAGGCACCCACTGCCTCACAGTACAGGGCCCTCCATAACTCTGGTTCAGCCCAGGAGAGGCAGCACATTATTCCAGCTACTGTGTGCAGTAAAGTTATGTCCCTTTACCTTGGTGTCAGTACTCCAGAACTGCTGGCATGACACTCACATTAGGACTAGCTGCTACATACCAGAACCCATACCTCACAGTTCCCATCCAAGGACCATCCGCCGGAATTTATTACGACTAGATATCTGCCTTAATGGAGGCATTTTATTTTATTGCAACCACTATACACAAGTGCCCTAAATACCAGATCTAGTATATACCCCAGGTAGCAGATCCACTAGGCTTGTAGACCTCCCCTGGGTCTGGGTAGATCTACTCTGTAGAGCAGAGAGTGTGTGAGGGGGGGGGGGTTAGGTGAGGCAGGCTCTGGGTTATGGAGTCATTTGTCAGAGAGGGTATTTTGGGAATACAAAACTTTGAAGATGTATGTGCTGCTTCTCAGTCAGTCCAGTCTAGGGTCCTCCCACAACTAGGTAAGGGTTCTGGAGGAGGTAACACCATTTTGTAGAAGTCCCGCTGTTTATATTGTATGGTTTATACTAAGACCATTATTTTAAACAAAACCAACCCATTTATTTTATAAAGGATTGATTTTATTTGTTGAAGGTTGATAAAAACAAAAATTTTGAGCATGGGAATAAGTATGAGCTATATCATCAGTTGTAGTTGAGCGACAACTCTGCTATGATTGCTATTCTTCAGGGTCAGGATGTAAAAGAATATTTTCGTCCCGCGGATTCCCTTCCCGTTAAGCGGCGGCTGATAGCTCCTGTGTTTGCTGCCTGCAGGGTTCCCGGCTGCAGCCAATCAGCGCATTATCTCCCAATTACACATCTGCCGCTGTACCTCTGGCTGACCTCCAGGTAGCAGGAGGAGACCTGGGGTTCTCTACTCGTAACCTCACACAGGGTGGGCAGCAGCTCAGGGTGAAAGGAGCGGCTCAGTGTGGGGGAGCAGCTGAGGGTGAGGGAGCAGCTCAGGGTGAGGGGAGCAGCTCAGGGTGAGGGGAGCAGCTCAGTGTGAGGGGAGCAGCTCAGGGTGAGGGGAGTAGCTCAGGGTGAGGGGAGCAGCTCAGGGTGAGGGGAGCAGCTCAGGGTGAGGGGAGCAGCTCAGGGTGAGAGGAGCAGCTCAGTGTGAGGGGAGCAGCTCAGTGTGGGGGAGCAGCTCAGTGTGAGGGGAGCAGCTCGGTGTGAGGGGAGCAGCTCAGGGTGAGGGGAGTAGCTCAGGGTGAGGGGAGCAGCTCAGTGTGGGGGAGCAGCTCAGGGTGAGGGGAGTAGCTCGGGGTGAGGGGAGCAGCTCAGTGTGAGGGGAGCAGCTCAGGGTGAGGGGAGTAGCTCAGGGTAAGGGGAGCAGCTCAGTGTGAGGGGAGCAGTTCGGTGTGAGGGGAGCAGCTCAGAGTGAGGGGAGCAGCTCAGTGTGAGGGGAGCAGCTCGGTGTGAGGGGAGCAGCTCAGAGTGAGGGGAGAAGCTCAGTGTGAGGGGAGCAGCTCGGTGTGAGGGTAGCAGCTCAGAGAGCAGCTCAGGATCAGGCCATGTATTCCCAGCAACCTGTAACATCTGGGGCCTAGAGTCAGAGTGGACTCTAGGTAGAACCTGTCTCTGGCCGTCTGTAGACCTAAAGGTGGGCCACGTACTGGTTCTGATCATATCGCGGGCTGGGGCAGACAGGGCGGAGCCCCGTGTTTATTTACTTCTTATTACACCGGTACTACGGCTGATCCATGGGAGTAAGATGGGCAGAAAACTGCTGATAAAGGCAGAGATAGTTCTGCCATATGGTGGAGGCCCTAGAGGGAGTTAAACTTGCTATTGATATAGGACTGTAAGATATATCTGACTCTATATATAGAGGGTGATTATGACAGGGAGTGTTGATGGGTAAATCCGAACAATACTAAGGATATGTCTTTTTATATTGTCACTGATAACTGCAACACATATGAAAAGAAAAATAACATCAGATTCAGTCACAACTGACATAAGTAATTGAGAGAAATCAGGTTTTATTGATTGTGCATTTCAGAATCTAAGCTCCAAAATAATTCATGAAGGGAAAATACAGTTTTCATAGATGTCACATTGAAATATGTGGCAGTTTATATTTCAGGATGTATGCATATATCAATGTGCCTCTATTTAAATCCTATCTAATGAGAACACTTTATTTCAGATTTTTGCCCCAAGCTTTTATAATTGCCCTAAAATATGTGGTGATTATTTCTATTATTTTGTTTATTCCTTGTCTATTCTTCTGATTTGCTATAATATAAATTTGTGTATAACTCAAGCTAGTTCCTAGACTGTGCAGGAAGCTAGCTGAAATTGAAAATGAGTGACATATGTTCAATAAGCTAGATTGGACTCTTGCACAAAGCACAAGATGGTGAATCCATACCATCTGTGTAGGGATTTAGTCATTGTAAAACAACTGCTGACAGCCATTCTGTACCATGTTGTGTCCCTGTCCCCTGCATGCTTCATGTAGCGGCAGGGTGTAACGGTGGTCTGTCTGTTACAGGGGTCTGCCTCTTTGGTAAACCAGTCATCAAGCGGGCCGTCACCCTGCAGCCCCTGGCCTCCTACGTGGGGTCAGACAGCGACAAGGAGGCCTCCCTCAGTCCAAGGGGGGCAGGAGCGGGGTATAGTCCACGAGGGGCAGGAGCGGGTTTTAGTCCACGAGGGGCAGGAGCGGGGTATAGTCCACGAGGGGCAGGAGCGGGTTATAAGGAGTCATCGGTTAGTCCGCGATACAGGACAGAGACCAGTCACAGCCCCAGGGTGAGACCAGAGGGATACAAGGAGTCGTCCCTGAGTCCCCGCTACAGGACAGAGATCTGCCGGGAGTCATCTCTCAGTCCGCGGGTAACAACGGAGACCATCTTCCCGCAGTACAAGACTGAGGCTTACCAAGCAGCACCCACTAGTCCTAGGTACCAAGCAGCACCCACCAGCCCTAGGTACCAAGCAGCACCCACTAGTCCTAGGTACAGGTCAGAGACTGAGGCCTACAATCCCTCACCCATCAGTCCTAGATTCAGGTCTGAAGTCACCAAGGAGGCTTCGCTCAGTCCGCGAGTCAGAGCAGCAGACCATGTGAAGTCCCCGTTTGACATTGTACAGGAGAGTGGTGGAGGGGGGAGGCAGCGGGAGGAGGTGGTACTACAGGTGGAGCCCGTCCCCCAGGCAGCATGTGCCGCGCTGATACCCAAGGGTCCTGAGGTGGTACCAGGTCAGGATAAACTAGGTCAGGACAAACTAGGTCAGGATAAACCAGGTCAGGATAAACCAGGTCAGGACAAACTAGGTCAGGACAAACCAGGTCAGGACAAACAGTGCAGCACAGCCTCACTCTTCATCTCTGACACCAGTAAGACGACAGAGAAGAGTGAGTTGGTGTGTGCCCCGCTGAGACTGGACCCGGTGAGGCCGGACGTGGTGGCCGACATACCGCAGGAGCTGCTGGTACTGAGCAGGGACCCCCACCTGGGTACCGGGGTGCAGACCGCCCACATCTCTCCCAGTCCTGTCATAAGGCACCAGGTCCAACCACGCCATGTAGTAAATGACACCAAACCACGACCAAAAAGTGCCTACTTTGAGAGCGAGAAAGAACCGCTGACCATCAAACGGCCAAAAAGTGCCTACTTTGAGAGTGAGACAGAAACGCTGACCATCAAACCGTCTCGGTCGTGGGAGGAGATCTACACCGAGTCCATCATCCACAGCAGCCTGGATGTGCAGCCGGGGGGGCGGGGCACACTGGTGGTGCGGGTAGGCAGCATGCCCACACACCCCGACCACAGCAGCACCGAGGACGTCGTCAGGGCCGGGGCTGCCGACACCAAACCGGTACTACACGACCCCAGTGATGACATCTTCCATGATGCTGTCACTAATCTGGGGGAGACTGATGTTGAAGTGGAGGCGGTTACCGCACCGACTCAAACACCTCAAACTGCTGCTGCTACTGTAGCCAGTGTAAGCGCTGTCACCGTGCCCACTCACACCAGGCAGGGTACAAGGGATGACACCCCACAGTCTGCCACACCCGCTGGTATTGCTACCATACCCACTGAGACTACCAAGGTAACAAGTAGTGAAGGACCTACTGCTGCTGCTGCAGTGAGAGATGGGGGAGTTACTACTCATCCACCAGTTGTCCATGCAGCTGTTCCAGTTGTTAAGGAGGCTCATGCTGCACATCCAGCTCCTAACACTGACATCCCAATAGTAGCTGCTCCCGTAGTGGAGGAAACCGTTAATGTAGCCCCTGAGGCTCCCAGGCGTGCTGTTGATGATGTCGCAAAGCCAGCTATAGCTGCTGCTGCTGTTGTGAAGGATGTTCCAGTTACCGTACCTGTCCAAGTTCCACAAAGTACAAACAACGATGTTCCTGCACCTGTCCAGGCACCTGTCCAAGCACCTGTCCAGGGACCCATCCAGGCACCCATCCAGGCACCCATCCAGGCACCCATCCAGGCACCCATCCAGGCACCTGTCCAGGCACCTGTCCAGGCACCCATCCAGGCACCCAGTGAGGCAGTTCCCAAGCAGCACACAACCGCTCCTGAAGTGAGAAAACCTGCAGCTGTCGTACCTGTACACGTGTCAGGGAGTCCAGGTGATGGCCAACAGAAACCTGTAACTGCTGCTGTACCAAGGGAAGCTACAGTTGTCGCTGCAACCACCCAAGTGTCCGGCAGTACGAGTGACATCCCCAAACAAACTGCTGCCATAGGGAAAGATGCCTCAACTGAGGCTGGGACTGCTAGAGGTGCACCATCTGCTGCTGTTACAGCTGCTGCTGTTACAGCTGCTGCTGTTACAGCTGCTGCCTCCTCTCAGGCTGAGACTGCAGCTGCTAAGGCTGTAGCAGCAGCTGGTGTGAAGGGCCCTGGGCAGGACGCTAACAGGAGTAGCAGGAAGGTCACCACCACGGCCGTGTTTGACGCACCGCCTGAACCACCAGAACCTGCTAAACCTGCTGCTACAGCCAGGAAGGATGCAGTACCTAGTGTAGCAGCACACCCCAGGCAGGGGGCTGGTCTCCCTGCCACCCCCACACTCACCTCTCCTACTCCTACTGCTCCTACATCTCCTCCTAAGTCTACACCTTCTCCTAAAGTAACACCAAGCCCTGCACAGACAAGACCTAGAGATGAAGTCACCAAGAAACAGGCTGCAGCACCTACAGCAGCAGCTAGGTCTCCCCCTGAGGCTGCTCACATGAAGCAGGGTCCAGCTAAAGACACCAAGAGAGGTGCACCGAGTAAACTCCCAGACAAGCCGCTGCAACAGGAGAAGGATGCACCCGAGCCTCCTTCTAGTCCAACAACACGCCTCAAGAACGAACCCCCTGGGTCCCCCAAGAGTCCAACAAGCCGCGTCAGACGTCTTGGCATCACGCAGGTTAAAGGGCCTACGTCACCAAAGGCAGTACGGAGACAGCAGAGCCTGCAGGAGCCGGCCCAGGGTCGGGGCAGGCAGGCGGCCCCCCTGCAGGACCGGGGCAGGGGGAGGTCTGCGGGCCCGGCAGCAGCCAGATCAGGTAAGGTAGGGGCGGGGTTGGTGCGCAGTAAGTCTATGTGTGCACCGCATGCGTGTGCTGCACCGAGTGACGACTCTGACTCTGAGTCAGACTCTGATGACGACATCCCCTTGTTACGTGTCGGGAGGAAGGATGCTAAAGGCGCCCTTAAAGCCCTTAAAGCCATCCCCATCCACGACTCCCCAGAGCCGCGCCGTAAGGAGCGTCCCCACTCGGGGGACATGGGGGAGCTGCTGGGGGGAGTCAGGGACCGGTCTGTCATAAAGAGGGACCGGCCTCAGTCTGAGGTCATCTACGAAGGAATGGTCGCCGCAGCCTCACCCTCAAAACGGGCTTTTTCGGTTTTTGAAAAGAATTTCAAAAGCGATGTTGACACTAAGATGACGACACTCCCGCGGCAGACCAAGCCTAAACCTGAACCACCGATGGGAGGTCGTGGGAAGCGGCCGGTGTCGTGGGCGGGGCAGGAGACGGGGGTGAAGGGGGCGGCAGACGGCAGGAAGAGCAGCATGTCTCCTGACGTGTCGTCTGGCAGTGTGAGCAGCATCAGGGACCGGTTCACCACCTCCACCGACTCCATGTCCTCCAGTAGCCTCTCCTCCAGCCGCGACTCGAGCGTCTCCAGTCTCCGGGACCGCTTCATGTCCTCCTCCTCCCTGGACGACCCGGTTACCAAGTCCCGTAACCGGGTGCAGGTCGTGTCCCCCCCACCAGGGGGCCGCCGACCCTCGGGGTACAACCCCAAGGACCGCTTTGCCTCCCCCACACCGGAGAGCGACGACACCGGGCGGGTACGCTCACCGGACCCGGTGAAAATCGCAAAGCTGAGAAACCGGTTTGCATCGCCACCACTGCCTGTTGATAGTGATGAGTCTCCCAAGTCCCGGGTCCGGTCTCCGGATCCGGTTAAAGTGGCCAAGATCAGGAACCGGTTTGCCTCTCCGCCCCCGGTGGAGGAAGACAGCGGTAGGAGCAACGTGAGGTCACCTGACCCGGCCAAGATGGAGAAACTCAGGAACAGGTTTGCCTCCCCGCCGCCCTTAGACGGTGAGGGGGGCTACAAACCCACCACCTCCAGGACCAGCAAGCTCAAGGACCGGCTCTTCTCTCCTCCCCCGGAGTCAACACCTGCACCAGCAGCGGCATCGGGCCCCAAACTGAGGGACCGCATCTTCCCGTTTAAACGTGACAAGGAGAAGAAGGTGGCTGCTGAGGCTGTTAGTGCTGCCCTGCCTGATGTGGTGTCAGAGGAAAAGCCGCCAGGTGACGTAGCTGAAGTTGTTGTGGCGCCTCGGCTTGTGGGACAGGACTACCCCGCCCGTGCACTCTAGTACCCTGTGTAGTGCCGCTACTCGGGGTACAGGCACTGTGTTGGCACTCCACTCACTCTAGCTCTATCAAGAATTTCAGGATATTATACAAACTTTTCACTGCAGCTGGCAATATTTATATTATTTCAAATCAAGAGCTAATTCTGGGAAATTTATTGTACATCGCAAATTCAGCAAATTGAAATTATAGCCTTTCAATGACAATGTGTATTTCCAAATTTAGAGCATTTTCTGGCAAAAGCATTAAATTTCCTAAACTTTTCAAAAGAAATCTCAGCCTTGCAAGTGTGAAAAAAGAGCTTTAGTGAGCGAGTGCCGGCACTAGGCCTATGTTACACACTCCGCATGGTCTAATGTCCCGAACTACAAACAACTTGATCTGGCGGCTTTTTGTGGAGTTCATGTTAGTTCTTATTACCCGTTGATGTTGATGTTAAACCCTGAGGTGTGCCCCCGGCCTGCCGTGATACAGCAACAGCTCTATATTAAGGCACCATGCATTTGCATATTTCTATTATAATAATTTTCAGCGATATTTATCCTGGAGGGATTTACGGTAAAAAAGAAAATCAGTGGTACCTTTTTCAAATACATTGTTTATTCATTCGAACTATATCTTTACATTTCCTCTTTTTGCTATTAGACTGATTAATTCTTCTCCTTGATATCAGTGAGTGCCATTACTGGGGTGTCTCTCAGTAGACAGACCCACAGTGAGGCAGAGCTGCAGTAGGAGGCAGGCAGGGTGTGTGTCCACACCCCATGTTCTATGTGTGCTGTGGTGCACCCCACTTTAGACTGCATCATGCTTTATTAACTCTAACATTTCATTTTCAGAGTTCACACAAACATGTAGCCTTCAGTTTACAATCTCCTCCATCCAATGCCAAGGCATCATGTCATTTACAATTCAGATATAGATGAATTGAGTATTTCAAGAGACATGTTGATAACAAATACCAATATCTTACTCCATATTTCGATACCTTAAAAGTACATTTCTTGACCAATATGATGAATGCCCATTAGGCATCTCACACATCTATGTTAAACCAACATGTTCCCTACTAACTTATACTGAAGTGAACAAAACCTCTCATTTACCAATCTCTCTGTTTGACTACAATACACAAGTACAACAGCAGGCTAATCTACCTATTAACTTTTACAGATGTTGTATTGAGGTTTCATACAAAGACCCCAGAGAGGGTTATCTGCAGTAAGTAGGGCTTTGCTATATAGCTCTTATTATTTCAGGGTTTATTTTGGCATAATCTTCAATTGCATTAATTGCAGATTTTACCAAAAATATGATGATTCAGCATTTGTTGAATTGTTGAGTTCAGTTGGGATATTACATGTAAAGAAGTTGACACTAGGTAATTTTCACAAAGATTTTGTTTTTGTTTGAACTGAAAATTGCTTCAGTGAGGTACAACTTTATACCATTTCCATAGGGATATGATTATAACATGTTCTCGTTTCCAGACGGTACCTAACTCAAGTTGTGCGTGCTGAAATTGGGTTAAAAAGTAGTTCTGGCAGCTGAGTTCAGGGGTCTAGAGTATCAAGGGGCCTCAGATTATCCACATTCCAGACAGCATCTCACTGAGGTAGCTAGTTCTGAAATGGGGTCAAAAACTAGTTCTGGCACCTGAATTCAAGGATCTAGTAGACTAAGGGCCCTCTGAATATACATAGCTTATCCTGATACATCCTGGATAACTACAAGAGCTGCCTGTACACCCCTGCAGGCCTGCTTTCTGTCAGCTGTCACCCTGCCTCCTCACACCCCTCACACACCTCACACACCTCACACACCTCACACACCTCACACACCTCACACACCTCACACACCTCACACACCTCACACACCACACACCCCTCACACACCTCACACACCTCACACCTCACACACCTCACACACCTCACACCTCACACACCTCACACCCCTCACACATCTCACACACCACACACCCCTCACACACCTCACACACCTCACACCTCACACACCTCACACACCTCACACCTCACACACCTCACACACCTCACACCCCTCACACACCTCACACCCAGTACTTGAACCACTTCACCTTAGGTACCAACTCCTTGACCACCAGCCCACCACTACAACCTCTATACCTACAAACTGCCATAACCCTAGGCACAGGGCCACCTAATGGATATTCTGGCAATCATCAGTCCTATTGCAGGATTGTTCAAGTTCCTCGCTACTGTTTTCATACCTTTGTGTAACATGAAATACTTCACACCTGTGTAGGTGTTGAGGCGAAGACAATTTTTCCACTCAAAAAATATATTTTGAAGTTCCCCGCCGCTTATTACATCGAATATGATAGTCCTATTTCAGGATTGATCAGTCCTATGTCAGGGTTAATTAATGTAATCAGCCCCACTGGCATCAACACAAAGACTGTATTAAGATTATCTTTTACATTGTCAATGTACAGTAGCAGAGCTCTGTGCAGACCTGTGTCCGCTGTCAGTGAGTCAGTGTTAGGAGTAGGGCTGCACCACCAGTGCTGCCATCTGGAGGGAGGTAGGAGAACTACCAACTCACCACCTACTCACAGTCACATGCACTGAACAAGAACCTAACAGGATAGAAAGTCTCCTACCTCAAATCTCAGAAGGTTATCCAAACTTATTTCCATTTTTTCCCTTAGAAATATTGATTATCAAACTGAGTGTAGGGCCTACTCGTGGCAAGATGTCCTCTAATCCATTCCTGAACTAACTGGGCTACAGACGATGTCATCATGATGCATGTGTAACTTTATTGATCATGCTGACTATACATGTTGCTTACAGGCATCCTGCCATCCTTAAGGTTTATAGATTTGAGATGATAGAGAGGGTGTGTTTACTTCTGGAGGTCTACAGTCCTGTACTGGTATATAGGTTTATGTAGAGGTCTACAGAGGGTGTACATCATGACATACATATACACCTGACAGTCAGGTCAGACACCCAGACACAGACCCTCAGGTGTCAACACACCCATATGAAGGGCCTACAGGGCACTGTACCCCAACGTGTAAAAACTACACCCCAGGTAGACACACTGATACAGGCAGCTCAGGTGTCCATGAGGCTGGCCTGTCTGCCCACCTGTATTGGGGTTAGACTACACCCCAGGTAGACACACTGATACAGACAGCTCAGGTGTCCATGAGGTTGGCCTGTCTGCCCACCTGTCTCCTTCACTGCGGCTGTACAGGGGGCCTGTATTGGGGTTAGACTAGACTGGGTACCTGTACCCCACTCACAGCACACACAGGGCTGCAGGTTTATAGCTAGCTCTGGTGTGTGGATGACAGCCCTAGCCTGCCCCCTGGTGGGGGAGGAGGGAGGCTCACCCTGCCCCCTGGTGTGGGAGGAGGGAAGCAGGAGCTGCTCAGTAACTATAGAGCAGCTCTAACGCAGGGGGCGGGATGTCCACTGTCTTCTCCGTCCGGGAGGACCGGAAGTTTGTCGTCTTTTTTCGATTCAATGGAGTATCACAGGAAGTGGGAAGCCCCCATGGTGGCCATTGTGTGCGGGTTCTGTCCGTGTGCCGTGACTTCCGGACCAGGGGTCTGTATGCCTGTCTGCTTGTCGCTTTATGGGTGACAATAGGGGTTTACTCCTGTCAGCTATATATCCAATGTGGGTGATAATAGGGGTAAATTGCCATTCAGCTGGTGTTTAAAAAACAATAAGGGTGATAATAGAGGTTAACTCCCATTCAGCTAATGTATGAAACTTCAAAAATGAATTGACCAACAATGGCTGAATATAACACCTCTCTCTGAAGCTGTTTGCCTTCCCTATATATATATCATTGTTTCTTTCCTCAACTACTGGCTTGCACCTGACTGGTTGTTGTAAACCCCTGCTCTCATCCTCTGCCAATGTCTCACACCATCCTAGACTGTCATACATCTCACACTGCAGCTGGAGGTAGCAGTTTTAACACTAACACACACTGTATTGGTCTCACAGTTATAGCTCTGTGTTAAATATACTGCTGATTGTTTATATCGTGTGATACACGCTTTACCATGACTCAGCCCGTTCCGTCAGCCTCACAGCGTAGAGCCAGCAACAATTACCAACCACTCCATCTCACTCTATATCATGATTGAAAATGACGCATAGATATGTCGCGGATGTATGTATTCTTTTTAACCATTGCCCGTTTCACTGTATACAGGTCTGTCTCACACCTCCTGCCTGCACTGAGGTTTATGAGGCAGTCAGATACACAGCTGACACCTTTACCTGAACACAATCACACACATAACTGGCAGGCTTGTTGCACTCTACAGGGGTTTATGGATCTGTGAGACTGGTAGCATACACAGCTAAGTCTGCAGTACAGATTTCCTGTGCAATACAGAGCATTGTGTTGTCCTCCTAGGCAGATTTATACTAAGTCCATGGGGGTAAGTACAGTACAGGGGAGGAATACAGACTTTCTGTATTGCTTCAAGAAGTCCCATGTTAGGTCTATGGTACTGGGTGTCAGGGTAGAATATAGACTTTCTGTACTGCCCTACTGAGAGGCTATCTAGTAGGTGTGAGAGTAGCAAACATACAGTCTAGGGTTCCTGCCTTGTACACAGCCTTTGAAGTGCCCCCTGCATGGAGCTAACATGGCTCCCCCTGGTGGAGACATGATGAAGCAGCTCTCAGAGAGGGGCAGCACAACTGCTACTGCTGACACTCAAAGGGCAATAAATAGAAATGCATAATCAGATGGAACTGCAATGGGAAAGTTAAATGGGAAGTAGTCAGGTTACACTTCTGGTTAGGAAAGCGATGAAAAATACAAATCGTGTCATTGTAAACTACATCAGTTGACCCTGGCTATATCGCTTTGTTACCACCGGAGGCAGCCCCAGGTAGTAGCTCATCCCTGTGTGTGTTGGGGGGGGACTGTGTGTGTGTGTGGGGGGGGGGGGCTGTGTGTGTGGGGGGGGGGGGGGGCTGTGTGTGTGGGGGGGGAGGGGGGGCTGTGTGTGGGGGGGGGGGGGAGGGGGGGTCTGTGTGTGTGTGAGGGGGGTCTGTGTGTTGGGGGGGCTGTGTGTGTGGGGGGGGAGGGGGGGCTGTGTGTGTGGGGGGGGGAGGGGGGGCTGTGTGTGTGTGAGGGGGGGTCTGTGTGTGTGGGGCTGTGTGTGGGGGGGGGGGCTGGCACAGTGACAGCAGTGTCGTTGTTAACACGTAGCGCCCTGTGGGACCGGGGTCGCTGAGTCCGCCGTGATCTCAGTGCATCATGTACTCATCTGCTGTACAACTATTGTCCCTCTACGCGCCTCGGGATCCTCACCTCAACCACGCAGTGTGTGGTCAGACCCCAGTCAGGGTCCTGGTGGTGCCTCACCCAGTCAGGGTCCTGGTGGTGCCTCACCCAGTCAGGGTCCTGGTGGTGCCTCACCCAGTCAGGGTCCTGGTGGTGCCTGACTCAGTCAGGGTCCTGGTGGTGCCTCACACAGTGTGTGGTCAGACCCCAGTCAGGGTCCTGGTGGTGCCTCACCCAGTCAGGGTCCTGGTGGTGCCTCACCCAGTCAGGGTCCTGGTGGTGCCTCACCCAGTCAGGGTCCTGGTGGTGCCTCACCCAGTCAGGGTCCTGGTGGTGCCTCACCCAGTCAGGGTCCTGGTGGTGCCTCACTCATAGAGTTATGGGCTTTGACCACATCTGTACCTCAGTGTACATAAGTGAGAGTCCTGCTGTCCAGCCAGGACACCTTCTGTTCTAATGATACAGGGGCTGGTTCCCACCCATCGGTGCAATCAGTGCCCCGGTCAAGACATTCTATAACTTAGTGATGGTCCTGATGATGCTGTGGCCAGTCTCCAGTTCCCCTGAAGTGGGTATAAGAAGACCAGTAGGTGGATATGAGAAACCAGTAGGTGGATATTAGGAGACTTGGGGAATCTGGGTAAAATGGTGCGTCTGTCGCCCGGTCCCCGATACAACCCAGCACAATAGCTGGGATGTTTGAATGGGTGCTCCCCAGCTTACATCACAATGTGGGCATTGTTCCTACAATGCAGCTTTTTCCCTCTTTGTGAGGTTTAGCTTAATTCCATCCAACTTGATGCCCAGGGATATCTAGCTGTATACTTGTACATATATCTACACATGACACCTACATCTCTCCAATATATTAGGATATAGCTAGACATTACTGAGCATCTAGAGAGGAAATCAACCATCACAAAGAGGGAGAAGCAGGGGGCCCTACCACAGTGCTGTACACAGGGGTGATTAACAGCTGAGATGGGGGCAGGTTTATCAATGATGCCCTATACCCTATGATCTATCATATCTAAGATGAACATCTAACACAAGGAACAGTTGTATTGTATAATGCTATTGATGTGATTCCTTTCTCCTTGTGTAAATTCAGCAGTACCTCTGCAGTAGTCTACTACTGACAGAGGTACAGATACAAATAAACACCACATTACATCCCCACCATGAACATACATGTACATACCTCTACTACAACATTCCAGCAGTTATTATATTGTTTTTGATGTATAGGCTATGCATTGCATCGAATGATAACCAGATGATTTGCCAGCCTATTTTTGTTTCTTGATTTGCTTATGCCCCAACCCATGTTGATTGATTGATTGACAGATCATGTTTGCATACTTAATGAGGATTATGAATATTGATGACCCTGGCATCCTGCATGGTTTTGTTTCAGGATGTTAGAGATTCTGATTGGTTGATCCCCCATCATGTTGAACCAGCTCCTAGCTACATTGTTGATGTTGATGACTAATGAAAGTTGATTGTTGATTTAAGTTGATTTACTGCATGTTGAGGTAGTTCCTGATTGAGTTGATGATTTGGATGATTCATTGTTGGTGTTCTGATGATGAACTTACTTAGATCTGTTATTACTAGTTATGTAGGGTGTAGTCTATAAGTGTTATATTAAATCCTTATATTATATCCTTAATACATAAAAACTGCCCATGAGGCTAAATCATCCAAGGAAACTGAAATCAGGCTTTTTTGGTTAAATTTATGAAGTAGCCCAATATATTTCATTCGCCTATTTACTTAAGTAAGGATACCTCATATGAAAAGTTAATTTATACAAAGAATAACAATTAGAGAAAGATATCAAATTATATCTATTATTCTGCATTAGTTATGCAAATTTACTAATGATTATTCATGGTGTTTCAGATGTGGAGGAAGATGAGTTCAACGAGGGTCTCATCTTGCCGCCGCTCATCATCCAGCTCCGCAAGATCCTCGACCAGTACCCGGACGACAGTCAGATACTCAAGGTAAGGTCCCAGTACCCTGACCACAGTCAGATACTCAAGGTAAGGTCCCAGTACAGTCAGATACTCAAGGTAAGGTCCCAGTACCCTGACGACAGTCAGATACTCAAGGTAAGGTCCCAGTACCCTGACCACAGTCAGATACTCAAGGTAAGGTCCCAGTACCCTGACCACAGTCAGATACTCAAGGTAAGGTCCCAGTACCCTGACGACAGTCAGATACTCAAGGTAAGGTCCCAGTACCCTGACCACAGTCAGATACTCAAGGTAAGGTCCCAGTACCCCGACCACAGTCAGATACTCAAGGTAAGGTCCCAGTACCCTGACCACAGTCAGATACTCAAGGTAAGGTCCCAGTACCCCGACGACAGTCAGATACTCAAGGTAAGGTCCCAGTACCCTGACCACAGTCAGATACTCAAGGTAAGGTCCCAGTACCCTGACAACAGTCAGATACTCAAGGTAAGGTCCCAGTACCCAGACGACAGTCAGATACTCAAGGTAAGGTCCCAGTACCCTGACAACAGTCAGATACTCAAGGTAAGGTCCCAGTACCCAGACGACAGTCAGATACTCAGGGTAAGGTCCCAGTACCCTGACCACAGTCAGATACTCAAGGTAAGGTCCCAGTACCCTTACAACAGTCAGATACTCAAGGTACAGTCCCAGTACCCTGACAACAGTCAGATACTCAAGGTAAGGTCCCAGTACCCAGACGACAGTCAGATACTCAAGGTAAGGTCCCAGTACCCTGACCACAGTCAGATACTCAAGGTAAGGTCCCAGTACCCCGACGACAGTCAGATACTCAAGGTAAGGTCCCAGTACCCTGACCACAGTCAGATACTCAAGGTAAGGTCCCAGTACCCCAACCACAGTCAGATACTCAAGGTAAGGTCCCAGAACCCTGACCACAGTCAGATACTCAAGGTAAGGTCCCAGTACCCAGACGACAGTCAGATACTCAAGGTAAGGTCCCAGTACAGTCAGATACTCAAGGTAAGGTCCCAGTACAGTCAGATACCAGACCCCAGTACCCTGACGACAGTCAGATACTCAAGGTAAGGTCCCAGTACCCCAACCACAGTCAGATACTCAAGGTAAGGTCCCAGTACCCCAACCACAGTCAGATACTCAAGGTAAGGTCCCAGTACCCCAACCACAGTCAGATACTCAAGGTAAGGTCCCAGTACCCCAACCACAGTCAGATACTCAAGGTAAGGTCCCAGTACAGTCAGATACTCAAGGTAAGGTCCCAGTACCCCGACGACAGTCAGATACTCAAGGTAAGGTCCCAGTACCCTGACGACAGTCAGATACTCAAGGTAAGGCCCCAGTACCCCGACGACAGTCAGATACTCAAGGTAAGGCCCCAGTACCCCGACGACAGTCAGATACTCAAGGTAAGGCCCCAGTACCCCGACGACAGTCAGATACTCAAGGTAAGGTCCCAGTACCCCGACGACAGTCAGATACCAGACCCCAGTACCCTGACGACAGTCAGATACCAGACCCCAGTACCCCAACGACAGTCATATACCAGACCCCAGTACCCCGACCACAGTCAGATACTCAAGGTAAGGTCCCAGTCCCCTGACAACAGTCAGATACCAGACCCCAGTACCCTGACGACAGTCACATACCAGATCCCAGTACCCCGACGACTGCCATATACCAGACCCCAGTACCCCGACCACAGTCATATACCAGACCCCAGTACCCCGACGACAGTCATATACCAGACCCCAGTACCCCGACGACAGTCAGATACTCAAGGTAAGGTCCCAGTACCCCAACGACAGTCAGATACTCAAGGTAAGGTCCCAGTCCCCTGACAACAGTCATATACCAGACCCCAGTACCCCGACGACAGTCAGATACTCAAGGTAAGGTCCCAGTACCCCAACGACAGTCAGATACTCAAGGTAAGGTCCCAGTACAGTCAGATACTCAAGGTAAGGTCCCAGTACCCTGACGACAGTCAGATACCAGACCCCAGTACCCCAACGACAGTCAGATACTCAAGGTAAGGTCCCAGTACCCCAACGACAGTCAGATACTCAAGGTAAGGTCCCAGTCCCCTGACAACAGTCATATACCAGACCCCAGTACCCCGACGACAGTCAGATACTCAAGGTAAGGTCCCAGTACCCCAACGACAGTCAGATACTCAAGGTAAGGTCCCAGTACAGTCAGATACTCAAGGTAAGGTCCCAGTACCCTGACGACAGTCAGATACTCAAAGTAAGGTCCCAGTACCCTGACCACAGTCAGATACTCAAGGTAAGGTCCCAGTACCCCGACAACAGTCAGATACTCAAGGTAAGGTCCTAGTACCCGGACGACAGTCAGATACTCAAGGTAAGGTCCCAGTACCCTGACCACAGTCAGATACTCAAGGTAAGGTCACAGTACAGTCAGATACTCAAGGTAAGGTCCCAGTACCCTGACAACAGTCAGATACCAGACCCCAGTACCCCGACCACAGTCAGATACTAAAGGTAAGGTCCCAGTACCCTGACAACAGTCAGATACCAGACCCCAGTACCCCGACCACAGTCAGATACTAAAGGTAAGGTCCCAGTCCCCTGACAACAGTCAGATACCAGACCCCAGTACCCCGACCACAGTCAGATACTCAAGGTAAGGTCCCAGTACCCCAACGACAGTCAGATACTCAAGGTAAGGTCCCAGTACCCCAACCACAGCCATATATTAGAGCCCAGTACCCCGACCACAGCCATATATTAGAGCCCAGTACCCCGACGACAGCCATATATTAGAGCCCAGTACCCTGACGACAGCCATATATTAGAGCCCAGTACCCCAACGACAGCCACATATTAGAACTCAGTACCCCGACGACAGCCATATATTAGAGCCCAGTACCCCGACGACAGCCATATATTAGAGCCCAGTACCCTGACAACAGCCATATATTAGAACTCAGTACCCCAACGACAGCCATATATTAGAGCCCAGTACCCTGACGACAGCCATATATTAGAGCCCAGTACCCTGACAACAGCCATATATTAGAACTCAGTACCCTGACAACAGCCATATATTAGAGCCCAGTACCCCGACGTCAGCCAGATACTCAAGGTACAGTCATTGTAGTTATCATTAGAAGCAGCAGAGTAACGTGCATAGTTCAGTCCACCAAGTGTAGGCCTCACTGTCGAAACAGATGTTTGGTGCAGACTCAAAATCAACTGCATGAATTAACAAATATTATCCACCGATCAATAAAGCTGGCCGTCCCATAGAGAGAGACAACCAACTATAACCGGTGTTGCCATCTCCCATTTGAAGATCAGTTCATGTCAATATAGGTCACCTCAAGTTCAAGCTGATTCAAAAGTCAATATGTATTATATCAGATGTAATCAGTATTCGGTTTGAACCCATTCAATGATTCATTTTATGATTGATGTCACTTAACTGTCCATTATATGGAACTAGGAGGTCAATCTGTAGGTCACGCAATGGGTGTTCTGAGTTATTAAAAGGCATGGCGTTAATTAGATGAAATCAATTGGATTTCCCATGGTCACTATCCAGTCTTTGAGGTCCTGTACATCCAGTTGAAAGTCAGTCATTGTTTATAGGTCAGCAATATGTGGTGTGTAGGTCATTT
Source organism: Harmothoe impar (assembly GCA_947462335.1). NCBI lineage: Eukaryota > Metazoa > Annelida > Polychaeta > Phyllodocida > Polynoidae > Harmothoe > Harmothoe impar. The sequence goes on along the minus strand of OX381717.1, from coordinate 68,315,206 downwards.
AGGGCAGTGAGTCATTGACATTCCAAAATACCTTACATCGTTTTGAACCAAATAATAACAAGAAGAGTAGTGGGTCCCTAGCTACTTTTTAAGCTACAGAATTTCGAAAAATATAACTAGACTATACTTGAAAAATAAAACGATAATTGAAAAATAAAACTAGATTATAAATAAAACTAGACTATCACCGGAAAACCAGAAAAATCATTTATTTTGTGAGCAACGGTCCTGTCTCAATGGGGCAATGGAACAGAACCCCTTGGTCAATCCATCTCTCACAATGTTACATACTGCTACATAATAGCAGCCCGATACATGCCACATGTGCAGAGATCGCTGAAATAGACATGTTTATGACCTTAAAGCTTGACCATCATGGTTCAAGTGAGGCCAAAAGCACTTTTGGATATAGTTCAGTTTTCATTCACAAGAGGGCTCTTAAGGGCTGGGAGCTCAGCTCTTACAGGCAAAAGATAGGGTGAATATCTTGTAGCTCCATGTATGGAAAATGCTGAACTTATTCCCTGATGGCCCAGCTTTAAATACAGTGGCCTAAGAGGGCTAAAATTAGAAATGGAAATAATGTTGATAAATCAATCTGAAGTCTAGACACACAGACACGGTTAACACTGGTATACATGACGCTCTACATGAGTCGTGTCTGTCACGAGCTGGTCTGAGTAACGTGTGTGTCATGGAGGTGTGATGTATGTCTGTCACGAGCCGGTCTGAGTAACGCGTGTGTCATGGAGGTGTGATGTATGTGTGTGCCCCGTGATCCTATCTCTATACCTCACTATGTACACCTCACCTACACACTGCACCACTCTCTTTTAGCTGTAGTACAGTAATACTAGTAGTGCAGGGTCAAACAGGCTGATGGTTATACTATAAAATGTCAATAATTATATTCAGCAATAAATTTAAAACATTCAGGATAGTATTCAGAGTAAAAGGAAAGCTCTAATCATCCCAGTTTTACAAGTTTACAACATTGCTTACTAGTAATATGTAAATACAAAAATTGTCAGCAAATAATGCCAATTGGTGATTTCACTCCCCAGTGCCAGTGCTCGTGTCGTTGACAGACAAATATGCATGTAAAGCCTTGAGACATTAAATACTGTTTTTAATGGGTTACGCCACTGTAGTTCTAAGAAGTAAATCAGGCACCTGCCCCGTCAGCCGTCATACTGACCAGAGGACAGACTGTTCACACCTGACTCCATGGTCCACTACCAGTTTATTTGGTTGTTTTTATAAAGCCGTCAGCACCCACCGTGTTGTCAGCACACCCGGCACCAACCCGCGTCCCGTAATGAGTCTACGTGATGAACACTGCCACGCACGTCTAGCTTTGTGTCATGGACTCCAGATAGGACACAACTTACTGCCATGGATTTCAATTTCATGATATGGCATTGGAGTATGGCAGGAAAACATACTTGTGGGCTTTTCAACTAGTTTGGCGTAAGCTAAGCTTCAAAGACTCCGGGCCATTCTGTATGACTATGATGGATTCATAGAGGCTATATGTTATACATTTACCAAACCAAGAATTTGAGGTTTGAATTTATCATCAAGCACTGCAAAGATACATGCAGATTATGCCCTGTGTGTTCAGTCTAAGTAACATTGTGCTGTCAGGTTCTAGTCCTGTACAGACACCACTAAGTAACATTGTGCTGTCAGGCTCTAAGTAACATTGTGCTGTCAGGCTCTAAGTAACATTGTGCTGTCAGGCTCTAAGTAACATTGTGCTGTCAGGCTCTAAGTAACATTGTGCTGTCAGGCTCTAAGTAACATTGTGCTGTCAGGCTCTAGTCCTGTTCAGTTAGGGCACCACTAAGTAACATTGTGCTGTCAGGCTCTAGTCCTGTTCAGTTAGGGCACCACTAAGTAACATTGTGCTGTCAGGCTCTAGTCCTGTTCAGTTAGGGCACCACTAAGTAACATTGTGCTGTCAGGTTCTAGTCCTGTTCAGTTAGGGCACCACTAAGTAAGCGGGCTTTTGAGTCGTATCATACTCACATATATATTTCTATTTTTATTCAAGTATCAACTCATTGTATGATTGTTAACTGTCCTGCCTTATGAATATGTATCTTGATCACTTGGTCTATAGAACAGTAGGGTATGCAATATAAAATGCTGCTTCTTATTGTAAAAACCCTGTTGATTATACCCTCTCCATGTCTTTTGGTCAGATGAATATTACCATCATATATGTATGGTATTCCTCAACATGTATCCACTATAAGAATTTGGTATCACCTCATATTCATCTCCCCTCCCCTCCTCCCTCCCCTTGTCCCCAAGTAATATCACCATAACTGACTTTTTTGTAAGTTCTCATGCAGTAATAACGAAATGGAGGTGCTGTAGCCAAAAATGCAAATGTAATTTATCACTCATTGTATGTATCAACCTTCTCTGTAATTCGATTGAAACAAATATAATTGTATGTACTTTTATATTTTTCGTGATTGCAGAATAAAAACCTTGCAAATTGAAATTGAATTGAATTGAACATTGTGCTGTCAGGTTCTAGTCCTGTTCAGTTAGGGCACCACTAAGTAACATTGTGCTGTCAGGCTCTAGTCCTGTTCAGTTAGGGCACCACTAAGTAACATTGTGCTGTCAGGCTCTAGTCCTGTTCAGTTAGGGCACCACTAAGTAACATTGTGCTGTCAGGCTCTAAGTAACATTGTGCTGTCAGGCTCTAAGTAACATTGTGCTGTCAGGCTCTAAGTAACATTGTGCTGTCAGGCTCTAAGTAACATTGTGCTGTCAGGCTCTAAGTAACATTGTGCTGTCAGGCTCTAAGTAACATTGTGCTGTCAGGCTCTAAGTAACATTGTGCTGTCAGGCTCTAAGTAACATTGTGCTGTCAGGCTCTAGTCCTGTACAGTTAGAAGCTTCCCTGTGTGCAGCCTTCATGTTTAAACACTTTAAGGATGGCATGTCGCTAAATGATAACAATTGTCATCATGATACATGATTGAAACCTTGGCGAGTAACTTGCGGGGCTGCATTGGTACATCATGCTGACCCTTCCAGAGTGTCTCAACCTCATAGGGTCAGCATGATGCTTGCATGCAGCACTGGCGAGTTCCTTGCCAGGACTGCATTCACGCATCATGACGACCAAGGGTATGATGCATTAAAGGGATGATGCGGTAAGGCATGATGCATTAAGGCATGATGCATTGAAGGCATGATGCATTAAGGCATGATGCCATCCTCTAAGGTCTAAGGCACACAAAGCTGCTCATCCATCATGCCTACCTGACCTCTGGGGGCCAAGGTCACGTTCACAGTGGGCGCATAGTTGGTGTGTTAGTTTAGTATTCTCCAGGGTTAGTTTCGTACACAGGATAAGGCTGTCTCAGAAACCATGTGTTTCCTGCACCCACCCTGCATAGCTACTTACATATACCATACATCTAGTTGCCCAATTAAATGTGACGGTAAAAAAAACCATTAGTCTTACTTATATAAGTGCAGGACAGAATGTGGTATAGAAATCAATATTCTAATTCTTTTAATATCTCAAAAATAAGCGTAGGTCAGAAATAAACACAGAGAGGTTCTGAGTGAGTCTGTGCACGTGAGGTGGTTGTCAACGTCTCCAAATCCCTGCCCCCGCACGGAATGTGGTACAACAAGCGGCTCCTCTACTGCAGGATACCTCCCATCTATCTCAGTATAAACTTAGCATGGTGAGATGCATTCAGTGGGAGCACTGTATGAGGGGCATTCTCACCACTCACACTTAACCACATAGTAGACTAGAACACTGCTAGATTTGTGAGTGGGATTGGCTCGGTGAGAATGCCACTTTAAGGCTGTCATTAACAGGGCTCCTGTAACTCTAGTTATGGTGGACCTAGACTCAGTGTACGGTACTGTAGCCCCCCCCCCCCCACACACACACTCTCTGGATCTACTTGTAGGTGCTATTATTGCCTCTTCATTTCATGGGTCTTGAAAATGAAACAAAGCAAATAAAAAAAACTGCTGTTATAGATGATAAAATGAATATCTGCAGAAATTTTACTTTTAATCATAATTACAAATTTATAAGTCAATCAGTTGAGGAAAAAAAAATTCTCTCAACATATTTCTCTTTTTGCATTTCCTTAAAGTGGTCTGTGTAGGTTTAGTTACAGTGAGTGATTGCAGCGGCTATTTCATCGACTGTCAGATGTTATTGTTTCATTGGCTATGTGGTGTTACGGCAATCACCACATCAGAACAGTTCCATAAACTCCCTCTGTACCTGGACATGTACTTAACAAAAACAGGCAATACACTCTATAGATATTAAGTGGTTATTTCATGGACTGTCTGATGTTATGTAGGTCCTTTTGTACTTGGACATGTATAATAAACACAGGTAAAACACTCTGTAAACTCCCTTTATCATCCACACATACATTCTATATGCTGCAGTAAAAACCACATAAACCGCCCATAGGTGTAGACCCCTAAAACCGACATGGCGACATGGGCATTTCTTAAAGTAGACATGTGACATGGGGCTTAGTGACATGAAAAAAGAATCTCGTAGGCCCTATAGAGGTAAGTAGTCTGCCAAATCCTTTCTTCAACTTTGGTCCTTGCGGGTTTTCAAATTTCTAAATGGGGCCCCCAATTTATAACCGAGTCTCTATGCCCCTAAACTCCTTTCCTTAGTGACATGGTCTTTTCCTTAGTGACATGGGACATGGCTATTTCTTAAAATCGACATGCGAAATGGGGACCCCCTACCCCCCCCCCCCCTGTGTCAGTGGCACAGGTAGCCAGGGTAGACCCTGCAGGACCCGGTGTGTTTACTGAGAGAAGGGGAGGGTTAGACGCTTGTGTAAACACGTTGTTTGTAAAACGTGGAATCCTGACGTATTGCCGCATAATTCGGTGACTTTGTACAAATATGACACAGCCGACTCCCGGGCACAATCTGCACACACCTTAGGGTAAAAGACACCATCTGCGTTATGGCTTTTACATAATTTCCTCAATTTCCAAACATTTGCCCGATTATTCATTAGTCTCCTTAGCTAAATCATTTTACCATTACCTTATTTAGTCAGCAAAGCAGGACTACATAGCTTTCAGAGATCCTAGTGACCCCATGTTTCAATTTATGTAAATTTGATTGTAAAACGTATACTGAACCTTCGGGCTTAAGCGCTTTGAGGCTTATAGATTTGTAGGTATGATTACACCCGGCACTTATACAAGATAGGTTTTTAGTGCTTAACATATATTTGAAGGTTCCTCTACCCTTGACGCTTCTACGAAACTGATGCTGATTCAAGTCCTTAAATGCGATGGTTTGGCACTTTCCAAGCAAATTATCGGAAGAAATATCAAATTTTCATCTATTTCGAAGAAACTCTTAAATAGCATTTGTCTGGTGATTTTCATCATGCAGATGGTGTCCTATAGGGGTAGGAGTGCGGGCTCAGCCTGCGGTGTGTGAGGGGGGAGGGTCAGTGTGTGTGTGGGGGGGGGGGGGAGGGTCAGGGTGTGGTGTTGGATCAGGGTCGGGTGCTGCAGGATTTAGGGATATCCAGATGTCAGCAGCAGACAGAGATTATCTAGCATTACGTAGAAACTGATTTTTCATGACTGGAGAGATTCTCCTGCTGTGCGGTAATCCCTAAACAAGCACTGCGTATCTGGGTGTCGGGTAATGCCGGGGTATTAGGGCTAAAGTGTCGTTTGTCAGTTTTCTCCCAGTCTGCCTCTCAGTCGTCATGAGTAGAGGGAATTCTGTTTGTTCCTGTCCATACTCTATACTACACACTGGAATTGAGCCCTTGTAGCTTTGATCAAGTTAAATTGAAACTGATATATATATTTATCCTCATCTTGATAAGTGATATCATTTGTTTACACATTAGGCCCTTTCCCAGATTTCTTAAAAATATAGATTTGAGTTTTTAGACTTTTTCTATCAAATAAAACTTCACCTTTCTGCAAACTTTACAACTGATTATTAGAAAGTCATCACATTTATATGAATCTGTGACAGATTTCATGAATCCACATGACACATGTTGTTACTGCGTTTACAGGAGTTGATACAGAATGCGGAGGATGCCGGCGCTAAGACAATCCGGTTCCTGTACGACAGACATGCGTACGGCACCAACCCACGCTTCCTGCAGCACCCAGGCCTCGCCAAGTTCCAGGTAATCTACGCCATCCATGTTCTGTGTTCATCCGTATGTCAGTTTAGAAGAACTGTACCCTTCATGGTAATCAACACAGAACAAAAAGAATGCACAAAATACAACTGATTTGATTTTCTGCTTACATTTTGGAATTTATCATTTTACTTATTATAGCCAGTTATATCTATGTTGACACATGTACTAATGGAAAACTACATGTGCAACATCTATTAAGAATGCATCTATTGTGGAGTTATTGTGTGGGTAATTATTATCGAGTTAATCATTCAATATAAGTAAAAATAATATTTAGTACAATATTTAGATATTCCTATAATATTTGCTATCCATCGGTTCTATCACCATTATATATACACACAGCCAGGTGCTAGTTGTTGAGAATGACACCGTCTTTCATCCAAGATACATGTATTATAACACTGTACCTTACCCCTTGATACTGCAGGGACCAGCGCTGTACGCCCAGAATGATGCCCTATTTGACGAGGATGACTGGAAGGGCATCCGTATGTTGTCTCAGTCCGTCAAACAGAACGACCCATTTAAAGTCGGATACTTTGGGCTCGGCTTCAAATCTATATTCCACATCACAGGTAAGGAGACGTCACTTTAATTTTGCAGTGTTTATTTATTTCAGAAATGTTGTTTCAGAAATACTAAAATACTTCATGTTCTATCCCAGTCATCCATGTCTGAGGACCTTTTTAAGAGATTTTTCCCTCATGGGGAATCTCCTGAGCTTTCCAAATCTGAAAGATTTTTGTCTATACTCCAATTATTAGTGAAACCGTGAAGGATCAATGTCAATTATATTGCCTGAGAAATAAGTACCCTTCTTTTGTATAGAGACAGTATAGACCAAAACTGCCGTCCAAATCCTCAAAAATAAGGCGAGGTTTTTCTTCACATGTGCCAAATACTGACATAGAATGTTAAAACCTGAAATAGATGCAGAATATTTGATCCTGTTCAATCAACCTCCTTTTGTAATCTGACAGGGTAGCAAAGATAACTATGCCTCATGAAAAGAAAATCTAGAATGTCCGTTTAGTTTGTATGATGGACTGCTCATATTGTATAGACCCTTGTATTCTACCCGTGGCTGGGGTATTTCATGTTAACATGCTACATGACAGACATGCCGAGTGTGCTCAGCGGACCACGACTGGGGATGATTGACCCCCACCAGTACTGCTTCCCTGTAACTGACATGTACCATACATGTACATATAAAACACTCTATATACTCCTGTTATCATGTACACATACATACATGTACATATAAAACACTATAACCCCTTTATCATGTACACATCCATGTTACAGACATGCCGAGTGTGCTCAGCGGACCACGACTGGGGATGATTGACCCCCACCAGCGCTGCTTCCCGGTGGCCACCCACTCCTGGAACCTGGCCAAGAAGCAGGACCTGGTGGCCTCCCTGCCGGACCAGATGGCGCCCTTCCTGCGCGTCTTTGACTGCACCAAGGACGTCTTCACACAAGGCTTCTACAACGGCACCATATTCCGCTTCCCGCTCCGGACACGCCCCTCCCCCCTCTCCGACTCTCTCTACGATAAGGACAAGGTCCACCGACTATTTCGCAGTTTTCAGGTACGTTGAGAGCATTCACCTCTTCCCCTCAGCACTTTCCTGCAACCAGTGTGCTGTGAAAGTGCTTATTTTCGAGGGTGTCAATTTTCGGGGAAGAGTGAAAATTTGCAATTTCGCAGGTATTTATTCCATACTTAAGCATATAAAAATTTCACACATTTTTCATAATCGCGAAAATATATACCTAGCAAAATAAAGTACTTTCACAGTATGCTAAAACAACACTATATCACCTTCAATAAGACTTCAGTAATTAGTGTTTGAATCACTGATGCTAAGATCTAAACTGGCTTGCCATTAAGCAGATGTAATGCAATCTGTATTTTAACTGTTTAATTTTTATAACTTGTCCATTCATGATTGAAAGCAATTGAAGAATATGTACAAATTTTGTGGACATTTAGACTTTGCTTTTGAGCTGTCCCTAACTTGTCTTGTACATGTATCCATACCTCTGTAAAGTTACATGTCCTGCCTCCATAACTCACTGACTCAGTAAACTCCGCTGCAGGTTGACGCCCACCTGTTGCTGAAGTTCCTGAAACACCTGGAGACCATCGAGCTGTACGAGCGGGACGAGCTGTCTGTCAAACCACGCCTGGTGTTTAAGGTACGTCAGACATGTATTCTGTTATAGCGTCTTATTTTAATTAGTAAACTCTATGGGTACCAATTTATAGCTGGGGTCTTAGGGTACGAGTGGGAGATTTGTGGATTTGTTATATCCTGTGATTGAATGTGTTAGTGTCAGGGACATTTTATTGACACATACTCAGATACTAAACTCTATCATATATGAGAATTCTTACATCTATCCTAAGGGACAGCTTTCAATATTAAGGGAATAATACATGAATAAACCAGCACTCACGTTGGTCATCCATGGTTAAGCTGAGTGCTTGAGCCACGGATAACCAGCCTGAGTGCTGTCTCAGCAAAGTATTATTTTGTCTATAGCACAGTTTCATAATCTGCGAAGAAATCTAATTAATGTACCATGTAAATTCACTGTTGATAAGGTTGTTTTATTTTGATAACTTGGATTACGGATCCGCCGCCGAGATTTTTGGCAAAGAATTTTACAAAAAAAGAAGAGAAAAAGTACGTGTTGACCAGACCAGCAAAAGGCAGAATGAGGCCTTTCAGATTAGGGATACTTCTCAACACATTAGATTACCCAATAATGAGATTTTCCATGCCTTTTTTTTTAGCCTCTGCCCCTCCATAAATTTGGAGCCAAAGCCCGTAATCCAAGTTATCAAAAAAGGTGGCCTAACCTTGGTATATTCCCCGTTAAACCCCTAACCCTAACCCAACAATGGTCACCCTCCAGGTGCAGTTAGCTGAGGAGTGTCTAGAGGACGTGCGGCAGAAGCGGTCCGCCTTCCTCAACAAGGCCAAGTCGGGGCAGTGGCTGGAGAAGCCGATCAAGTCGACCTTCCCGATCACGGTGGAGACGGTGCGCATGGAGGGCAGCAAGGAGCACACCCAGACCTACCGCTGGCTGGTCACTAACTACTACAGTGGGGGGCAGGTGTCGGCCATCTTCAGGAAGCTGCACCGAGACGCAGAGCTCAGCTACCCGCCCTGGGTGGGCATCGCCATGCCCCTCACCCTGCCGGCCGAGAACCCTAATAACACGCAGGACATCTACACACTGGACGACAGTAAGTCTGGTATATAGTGATATAACAACCTAACCATGCCCTCACCATGCCCCTTACCCTAACCATGCCACTCACCCTAACCATGCCACTCACCCTAACCATGCCACTCACCCTAACCATGCCACTCACCCTAACCATGCCACTCACCCTAACCATGCCACTCACACTGCCGGCCGAGAACCCCAATAACACGCAGGACATCTACACACTGGACGACAGTAAGTCTGGTATATAGTAGTATAACAACCTAACCATGCCCTCACCATGCCCCTCACCCTAACCATGCCCCTCACCCTGCCCTTACCATGCCCTAACCCTCACCCTCACCCTGCCCCTCACTCTACCCTAATCATCCCCCTAACCATGCCACTCACCCTGCCGGCCGAGAACCCTAATAACACCCAGGACATCTACACACTGGACGACAGTAAGTCTGGTATATAGTAGTATAACAACCTAACCATGCCTAACCATGCCCCTAACCATGCCCTAGCTATGCCCCGAACCATGCCCTAACTATGCCCCGAACCATGCCATAACCATGCCCTGAACCCTGGCCTAACCATGCCCCGAACCCTAACCATGCCCCTAACCATACCTGCCAATAATCCACATAATAAACATATAACAACCAGTGGTGATCTAAAATTAAATTACCTGACACTATGTATTTCTAAGTGATTCTTGAATCAATTACCACATATTTTTGATTCATGATGAATGGAAAAAAACTTGAAAAAGAAATACACTCATGATGAAGAAATTTCAATATATATGATAACTCATCAACTAAGCTGTGTATTTCATACTGCAGGTGACGGCCATGTGTTCTGTTTCCTGCCCTTGTCGAGTGAGAAGCAGACACCGACCGGACTGCCCGTCCATGTGAACGGCTTCTTTGCACTAGAACAGAACAGGAAGTACCTGAAGTGGCCGAACGCCGCCCAGAGACACGAGGACCTGATGGACAAACGCCTGCTGTGGAACCAGTGCCTGCTGCAGGTCAGTCTTGTTGTTGTTGTTGTTGTTGTTTTGTTGTTGTTGTTGTTGGTGGTGGTGTTGTTGTTGTTGCTGCCCAGCGACACGAGGCATAGTTTCTATTCCATGAAAATATGAACACACCACCATTTTGATGACGTCACAGGGCTGTGCCATATGAGCTTGGGTATTCCATGAAAAATGGTACAAATTATGATTGTACTCATTGCCTTTATCAAGTAATCAAGTATTGAACTAGGAAATAGAAATCTGTAGAACTTTAATACAACTGAAAATAAGGTCTAGCAGTCTGATTTGCAAATATGCAGCATATCTGAAACACCTCTGTTTGATAACAATGATAACTTGTTGCTGTACTAGGTGTGTCTGAAGGATAATGTCATTGTTTAACCTTGTTATGCTCGTACCACAGGAGGCGATCCCCAAGGCGTATTGCGAGCTGCTGCTGCAGGCCATAGACATGCACTCTGCCGGCACCAACAACATCAGCATACACACCATCTACAGGTAACAACATGGTCACAATACTTATTGTGACATCCATATACAAGATATATCCAGATACATCTTTGTTACAAAATAGTTCTCACAAACACCGTGGTACAATATGGTCAATTGGTTATGAAAGTCCTTGTTCCACTTGCTTTGAAAATAATATTAGTTTTCAATCTTGACTGTAATTTTCATTTATCAATTAATACTGCACTCTGAGACTCCCTTGTCCTGTTCCCCAACAGTTCTATATAACATGTGCTCTAAGACTATGCTTATCATAGTTTCCCCCACAGGGCACTTCCAGACCTGTTCACAATATTCTATATATATATATATATATGCTGTGCTTTAACATCCCCTTGTCCTGCTCCCAAAACAGTTCTGTCTATAGTGTTCTATAAGTGTTCCCTTACCATGTTTCCCCACAGGGTATTTCCCAGACCTGTTCATAATACCTTATATAACATTTGCTCTAAAACTCCCCTTGTTCCGGTTCCCCCACAGGGCGTTCCCTGATTTCAGCAATGTGGACTGTAAGATTGTAAGATTTGTAAGATTGTAAGATTTTTTATTCAAACAGTAATCACGGTTTACACTGCGATTTTCAAAGGTTGAACCCAATATGTACATATATATATACAACATATAAATACACATTATAATGGTGATAGCCCCTTGAGGTGGGCTGTAGCGGCGTTAACTCGTAAGGATATCATTTCTGTTGTAGCGTATTACAGCATAAATATGACCATAACCATGGCACTGGTTCCAGCCATTCTCATGTTAAGGAGTTGGAGTGTTGGTTAAACTCCATTGTGATCCTTTTTATCAGCAATGATGATAATGAAAACTAATAAACTATTAGGCACAAAGATTATAAGAGTTATTTTCTAGTGTTCTACCTTGTCCTTGTGATTAGAGAATATATCAGGTAGCAGTGCTTATGCACTGTACTTACCTATTACAATTCTGAATGATGATGCAGTTAAAGTATAAAGAAACCAGGCAGTGCTAGTGCACTGTACTAGGTACTATCTTCAAGACGGTGTAATGTAATATAACTTGAGAACAGCAGTGGTAAGAATCTTCACAGGTATAGCATCAAGGTAGCAGTGCTTGTGCACTAAACTTACCAACTGTATGTGACATAATGATGTCATGGCATCAGGGCTGTATTAAGTAGCAGTGCTAGTGCACTGGACTTACCTGTATGTCATACTTATGTAACTCGATGAAAAAAGATGGTTGAGTAGCAGTGCTTGTGCACATGTACTTACTCTTGTATAAATATGCAGGTAACAGGGAATTAATCATAGTATCATGTTGTTATGCCTAAGCTTGACCTGAGAGAAATCCATTTTTTCAATAATACCTTTGAATTTAGTGCAAGAGTCAATGTTTTGTGTAGCCAGATCTAAAGAGTTCCATAAGATGGCACCTCTACGCATTGGTGATTTTTTTACCAGATGCAATTTAGAACGTACTAGGGTAAAGGAACCCTGAGTCGGACAGATACCTTGAGTCGGACACCTTTGGTTTTGAATTGCATACCCAATATAAATAAGCCACCTCTTGTGTCAACTCAAGATGAAACCTGAGGTGTTTTTCCTTCTAACAAAAACAATATACCTAATATTACCCTTCATGTATATGGTGCAATGACTGCCTGAACTTGGGGTGTTTTTGCCATATTTTCAAAATAAAAGTCAATTGTAAATGGGGAAATTGGTTTCCTTGTTCGATCTATATCCCCCTTCCCTTTGTAGTTACAGCATTGCTGGGGAAGATACAAGCAAGATAAGCTTTTTTGTGATAGTTCAGGCTAATAAATCTTTTAGAAATTGCCTATAATACTTTGTAAGAGGGGACCTATTCTAAGCATCAAATTGCACCTAAAGTCGGACACTAATTATACCCAGAGTCGGACACCAAATATGACATGATTAGGAAGGTTTTTATAATGCCTTCACCTGTTATAGTCATCACACTGTTCATGAGTGTAAACCTGCATGGTTATCTGAACATGTTGCAAAATATTAATAGTAATAGGTGGCATTGAATGAATTCCCTATTGAAATCGAGAAGAACTACTCTTAATTAATGAATATTTCTTCTATTGACTATTGTTTGCAGGATATGGTATGTTGAGTTTTCCTTCCTCTTCTTGGATATCATCCCCAAACCTACTGAATCTCATAACCAACCCAACCCAAGAAACAATGGCAGGGCATACTGTCCGACTCAAGGGTCATTTATGGCATGAAGTGTCCGACTTTAGGTTCAATTAAACCTTTTGAAATCCACATATTAGATGCAGATTTATTTGTACTTAAGGAAGGAATTTAAATATGATTCCCTCGGGAATATAGGCAGATGTACATTATGTGTCCAATGGTGTAACCAATTCAAAATTGGCATATTTTAAATGGGTCAAATCAATCATTTAAAGATAGTCACCTATCAATGGTCCAGGAGCGTCCGTAACAGGTTCCTTTACCCTAGTTTGATTCTGACCTTATTTTCTGCTCTGGTCCTGGGATTCTCTGTAGAAATGATGTTATTTTCCTGTTTGGACAGTTTGAACATATACATTAACAGCTGACAGTCTCGTCGTTTTACCAGTCTGGACATGATACACTGTAAGTCACATTGACTGTTAACTGCTCACAATACCCTATATAACATGAGCTCTAAGACTCTGCTTCCCCCCACAGGGTGTTCCCTGACTTCAGCAAGGTGGACCGTAAGTCACATTGACTGTTCACCATACTCTATATACTATGTGCTCTAACACCCCCTCACCATGTTCCCCCCACAGGGCGTTCCCTGACTTCAGCAAGGTGGACTGTAAGTCACATTGACTGTTCACCATACTCTATATACTATGTGCTCTAACACCCCCTTACCATGTTCCCCCCACAGGGCGTTCCCTGACTTCAGCAAGGTGGACCGTAAGTCACATTGACTGTTCACCATACTCTATATACTATGTGCTCTAACACCCCCTCACCATGTTCCCCCCACAGGGCGTTCCCTGACTTCAGCAAGGTGGACCGTAAGTGGGAGATCATCCTGGTGCCGGTGTTCTCTGAGCTGCTGAAACACCCGGTGGTTCACACGGCCGCGCGGGGCGGGGAGTACGTGCACCCCAAGGACGCCATCTTCAACACGCTAGAGGTCGACACACAGTCACGCAACGTCATACTCAAGGTCACACTCCTCACCTACTCTCATTGCCATGGGCAAAGTTCTCATTGCAGTTATAAATACTCCCATATTGGTGTACTGGGATGTTGGAAATCCATGTTATTTATGAAGTACTGATTAGAGAATGATTTGATATGTAGACCTTTACAGTTAGATCACTGCATAGTGTGATCTGTTACCTGGGCCCTGCATAGGTTCAGTAAAGTTACAACTCAAGGGTTTTACATGATTTAAACACTCCAAGTTACTTAACTTTTTTAAACGCTGAACAATAGATCAATGCTTTAAGAAACCTTGGTACCTAATACCAAAGAGGGAGAAAAATACTCCAACCTTTAGAGCTGTTCTCTGGTTCAGTTCATGGTTAGATCTAACGGTGGTATACCTTGTGCCTGCAGGTGTTGGCTCAGAACGATGTGCGTGTGGCCGAGGTACCGGAGCACGTGTTACACGCCATCAAACAGTGCTGCCACATTAACCTCACCAAGATCACCCCCAACCTGGTCAGCCAGTCCTACAAACTCATCCAGAACAAGGACAGCATAGAGGCTGCTGTAAGTATTGCTGTACATCATGTCATAACAGCCATACTTGTAGTGCTGTAGAGTAGCAATACAGAAGTAGAACAGCAGGAGGCAAGGGTAGAGCTCCTCATACCCTCCTCCCACTGTCATGTTCATACCCAAACCCAGTGGGCACACAACATTGATTCAACATTGAAAACTGGCTTTCAATGTTGATTCAATGTTGATTCGACTGAGTTTTGTGCTTACTGGGTAGCAGCACAAACGTTTGAAGATATTGTAGCTACCATGCGGCCTCTGCACCGCCCGTCTGAGTGGCATCATCATTGTATAAAACTGACGTGTTGTATTTATGTAATGTTGGGTTGATGTCGCTGAGCAGTAGTAGCAGGATTTACTTGTAGAGGCCAACCTTCTGTATATATCTCCTTCTGTCTCTGAATTACCACAATGTGTGTCTAGGAGGCTGTGTTTACTTCTGTCCTGTCGCTGCACGATAACTCTTTCACGCTGCTAGTTCAGCCTACAGGAACTCTCTCTGCTGTGTGTCTTGTGGTGTCCTGTGGGGGTTTGGCAAGAGGCTGTTCTGTTCCCATTCAAAGCAGAACAGTTGCAGTAAGAAGAGAAATGTTTCCAAATTTTTACAGAAGAAATTGGTTGAAAATATTAATTGGTGAATAACTGGCCAGGGCTGTATCCAAGCATTATTCCAAATTGACAGGGTCAATAGACCACGTTAGAGCTGTATAATCACAATCGCAGTACCGGGCAGTTACTCCCCAGCACTGCGTTGGTACATTATGGCCAAGTATTTTGATATATTGTGGATGCCATCTTTAAACATTAACTCTAAAGTTGATTCAATGTTCTAATACAACTGAAGCAGTGCCTGTGGATGTGACCAGTGGATGACTGATTCAATGTTCCTATGCTTTCTGGGAGTCTCACCTGAGATGAGATATGTGCGTTCAATTCAAGGCTGCCAATGTATGGCAAAAGGAAAAGGTGTATTTCATAGAACTGAAATTTTAGAGCTTACCCAACAAATTTACCCAATTTTATGACAACCATTTTATTTTTAGACAAATGCCAGGAAGTATTTCAGATAACAATTTTTGGAAAAAAAAATTTGAAATTATTTTGAAAAAATGAAAAATCAAGTACAATCCAAGTGAAGCGCACCTTTTGCGGCCTGGTCTGTGTTGTGTAGACTGTTGCATTACAGGCTGTGTGCTTCTCCCCCTGCAGAGTTACCAGTACCAGGTAGGTACAGCAGCTACTACAGCTTACCCTAACCCCCCAGGTACA
This sequence comes from Harmothoe impar, assembly GCA_947462335.1. Lineage (NCBI taxonomy): Eukaryota > Metazoa > Annelida > Polychaeta > Phyllodocida > Polynoidae > Harmothoe > Harmothoe impar. Next base: position 68,299,184 of record OX381717.1, on the reverse strand, counting down.
CCCCGGTGTGCCGTCAGTGCAGCACGCACGGTACACCCCGGTGTGCCGTCAGTGCAGCACGCACGGTACACCCCGGGGTGCCGTCAGTGCAGCACGCACCGGGCAGCTCTCCCAGCTGACAGGACAAACCGTTAGAGCCTTATCTCAAACAGACTATTAAGATGATCTTATTTGTCTTAACTTTAGTACCTGAAGTTGAACCTAGAGGTCGTCACCTTACCTTAAAAGTATTACTATTACTATCTAATGTAATGGGGGACTCTGCCTCCCAACCCCCGTTTTTCTTCTTCTATTTCAATCCCATCTTAGACTATCTTAATTCTTTTTCTTCTATTTCAATCCTATCTTAAACTATCTTTTCTTGTAAGCCAAAGCAATATACTGACAGTGTCTCAATACAAAATACCGCTGCCCCAAAATAAGACACTGAATTAAGATAACGCTCTAACCGTTTGTCATGTCACCTTGGAGAGTTACCCCGTATTTACGTCAGTGTAGGAGGTCTCAGACATTGTCTGGTGTTTAACTCAGTAACCCGTGTGTGCAAGCTGCATGGTTATAAGATACAAGATGCAACAAGGGACAAACTGGCCAAGCGACTAGATGCCACCTGGTAATCTTAATGATCCCCCCCATCTTCTGATGATGGTGCCACTGTATTGTCCCATTCTTTAGAGGTAAATCAGTTTTGTTATAGTTCTGTTATGTACAATTTCATTAAAAAAAAAAGAAAAAAAAAGAGAGAAAGAAAAAGGGGGGTGCGGGGGTCCCCTGATATATACAGAAATGTAACCAACTTACAGTGGTGCCATCTAGAGGATAGGTCTGGAAACTGATTAAGATTACCGGAAAATGAGCTTTTTAAGATTACAGGTAAAATGGGTGACGTCTAGTCACTTGGCAAGTTTGTCCCTATGTGCATGTAAGATGGATGAGTGTGCCCCCCAGTACTCCCTGGTATGTGTGTGACATGAAGTGGTAGATATAAGAGATAAGGTGTAGGCATATTAAGGTGGGCATCTCTATACTTTGTAAGGTCATGAATGGTGCAGTAAATACCAACCTTATGTCACCCAGCCATTGCTCATTGTAGTAGCACTGGTCCGCTCTGGATATTGAAGGCCCAGCAATCTCTGGTCACCTGCAAATATCCAATACCGAACCGACAGGATGGGAGTTACGGCATTCAACACTTATTATGTTGAATGCAATATTCCATTACTTCAATGACCAATGACCTTTAGCACAAGACATACTGTACCTAGAAGGTGTTGCCTTTTAACTGAGCTCCTGTTAGGTCATTTAAGGGTCATTTAATATCAGGAAGGTCATTTAAGAGCTGTTGAGAAGAGCTTCTCTGCACAAGTTGAATAGAGAGCTGACATTCGCCGTGTGACAAGGTTGGTTTCAGAGGAAGCAGCCGAGTCGCATGAGGAATGTCAAGGTGGACTGACTCTCAGTTACTGTCTTTATACCAGGTTAATGAGGGCCACTCTGCATATAGAGGAAGACACACATCACTGCACTAAACTCATAATGTCACCCTAGAATTTATATATCTAGCTAGAGTATTTTAATTTGAATGATATGCAAATATACTACTCGTAGATATTAATTGTTCTAATGATGATTTTAATCAGGAAAACTGTAAACATTGGAATGTTACCGATCTTTTCAATTTTACGAGATCCACCAGAACCACATCCTTTCTACAAATATGTGTTCCTCAAAACGGAAGACACAAACATAGATCAGTTAATCTTGAATAATTTTTTGCCATTGGGAAAGATAAGCGAGGTATACATTTCAAGTTTACAGTTTACAGTTTGAGACTTGAACAGTCCCAGGAGCTACTTGCAGTATAAGGCCTCAGACCAGAAGTCATGGAATGGGAGTCTTTGTCTTAGTGTTCAGGTCCAAGAGCTGAGGGTCTTGGTTTAACTGACTCTTGTTTCAAGGCCCTTGGTTCTGAGGTCTCCAGTCCCTAGGCCCCTGGTTCAGGAGGCTCCAGCTCCAAGGGCCCTGGTTCAGAGGCCTCCAATTCCAAGACCCTTGGTTCAGAGGCCTCCAATTCCAGGATCCAGGAATTCTGGTTCAGGAGGTCCCTGCTTCAGGAGGCTCTTCTTCCAAGGCCCCTGGTTCAGGAGGCTCCTGTTCCAAGGCCCCTGGTACAGAAGCTACTTGTCCCACGAGCCTTGGTTAAATGTCCGCCAATTCCAAGATCCCTAGTTCAGAGACTGAGGATGATGCTGAGGCCTGGTACAGCATGTAGCTGAGTCAGCACCGTCAGGTTACAACCTGCGTCATAACGAGTAAAGTAGGCACCGTGCGGGGTAGTAGAATCTACGTCTTCACGCTAACCATTAATGACAGTCAGAGTACTGCATACACAAACAGAATGAGTTAAGGTTAACTGTAAGCTTGCTGAGTAACTCACTACATTTAAGGACAATTTGTTTGTTGTGATATTTTGTTTTGTGTATGAACTAATGTAAACATTAATTTCTTTAAGTTATGAGAGTATTTCGTTTTTCACAGACCTCGTATTTGTTCCTAATGATTTATCGTCTGTAAGTTGTAACTGATTGTTTGATGTCTATGTTTGATGAGTGTTGCTGTCTTGCTGTTTTTAACCTCACTCTAACTAAGGATCATGCCTTATTTCTTTTTTTACAGAATTTCAAGGGTTTTTTTTGGAGTGGCAAGCCGAATATTTTGCTAAGAGTTGTTTGCTTGACAAAAACTAAGATGATATACCAATGGCCTCTGGAATATCTCTGAAATATTTTGTAAAATCTTATTTTGTTTAGTAACATGGGATAAAACTAGTAGTGCATTTGAAATACATGCCTGAATTCAGTGGGTGGAAGCTAAATGATTTATAAAACGTTTATATAACGTAGTGAAAGAAGAAACCCCCACCCCCCGACAAAGATGTCAGCTACACTGTGTGATTGAAGGGAATCATTATGTCTAACATTTCCTCACCAAGCTGTTTCAATCTGTTTGTTAACAGGAAAAGCTGAAGTTCATATTAGATAGGACAAGATGCAGTAATATTATAATGATCAAGTGCTCCCACCTATCTGGGTGTCCACGTACACCAGTAGATATCTCCCCATGGAACCACATTTTCGCCCACTTACAACATATCCCTGTACTTGATTGGACTGGACTGTAAACATAGATATTTCAGCGCCTTTTGCAATTTTTGGATATTATAAAATTGGCGAAAATATGTGCAGAGCAAATATTTATACAGTATAGAATTGAAGGGCCAAATTTATGTGAAATTCTTAGCACATCCGCGAAAATTTATCCCAGCAAAAATGTCTACATTTACATTATTTGCACCTAACACTCACCCCATGTCCCCCATGTCTCTCTGCAGGAGAAGCTGCTGCTGCTGCGGTACCTGATCAGCAGCCGTAAGTACGAGCTGATAGACGGGCTGCTGCTGCTGCCGCTGTCTAACGGCGGCTTCCACTACTTCTACACCAACCCGCGGCGCGCTGACCGCACCGTCTACATCCCCACCGCAGACAACCCCCAGGCACTCCTACCCGGCCTGGACGACAACTTCCTAGAGAGCGACATAGACGAGGACATCCTCATGGCACTCGCTAAGGCTTCATCCAAAGGTGGGCAGTCAATGTGGCCACTAATATGGATATGAAATAGGACTTTATTAAATAGTACACTAATGTGGCTGTTATACTCTATCCGTCATCTAGGCAGCCAACGTGGCCACCAGTGGGGCTGTTATACTTTAAATCTCTTATCTATGTATTTCAGCCAATATTATTGGATTTTTGAAGTGGATTTTCTATAATAGATAAATTATCCATTGTGTAAAAATGACGTTTCACAAAAAAAAATCCAAAAGACTGGACACGCATTTGAATTCATCTGGTTTACTAGATATATTATTTTAATATCATGTCATAAGCGACTGCTGCAACCAGATTTGAATATAATGTATACATGTATAATCTACATTATGTGCATAGCTCTACACAAATCACTGAATGCTTACACTGTCCCTCTACCTGCATGTTACACCGACTGAATGCTTACACTGTCGGTCTACCTGCAGGTTACACCCAGCTGAAGCTGCTGACGCGTGACCTGGTCATCGAGCTGCTCCCCCAGTGCCTGCCTGCAGAGTGGCAGAGCGGCTCTCCCGTCACCTGGACGCCGGGGGAGGCGGGGGAGCCGCCGGCCGGCTGGCTGGAGCTGCTGTGGGTGTACCTGCAGAAACACTGCCGTAGGGACCTGTCCATGTTTGAGGGACTGTCCATCATGCCGGTATCCACCACAGAGGGCAGCACCGAGCTGGTGCCGCTCTATGCCATCTCGGGTATCATCGTGCAGCACCTGGACGGGCTGTCTCTGGGCGAGCGGCTGGAAGGCATCCTGGTACGGCTTGGGGTGGTCGTGGTACCCTCCCTGCCCGACTACGTGCGCAGCCACCCCATGGTGCTAGAACACTACGTCAACTCCCCCTCCTATGTGGGCGTGCTGCGCACCCTGCACAGGATCACCGAACACGTGGGGTTCAGTAAGTTCCTGGATGTGTTTAATGAGGTGACGGACGATGACGACAAACGCCACCTGCGGGTCCTCTTCTCCCGCATGTCCCCGCTGCACCTGCGCCCGGAGCACCGCCCCCTGCTCTGTAAGCTGCCGCTGTTTGAGACCCTGGATGGCAGCGGGGCTCGGCCCTCCCACTTTGTGTGTCAGGAGGAGGTGCAGGTGGCGGCCCCGGCCACCCCGCTGCCCGTCCACGTGTCCCGACCCCTGCTGGACATCAGCAGTACCGACTCACAGAACATGGCCGCCCTGCTCCACATACCCAGGATGTCCGTCATAGAGCTGCTCAGGACCCTCGTGTTTGCTGATATAGAGGGGGCCTACTACCAACCGGAGGACATCGACACCGTCATGTTGTACGTGCTGCGGCACTTCTACTCCTACACCGAGATGGACGAGACCTTCATAGACACCCTCAGGACCCTGCCCTTCCTGCCACGTAAGGGCATCTTCGTGACCCCTGACCGGCTGTACGACCCCGCCCAGCAGCTCCTTAAGACTCTGTTCATGGGGGAGGAGAACTTCCCGACCGGGCATTACGCCGAGCCGTCCATCATCGCCATCCTGCGTCAGATCGGTCTGAGAGGGCCGGCGGACGTGGAGACTGAGGACCTGCTGGAGACGGCCTACCAGATCCAGGACGCGGTGGGGAAGGGGGAGACGGAGCAGCAGGGGGCGGTCACCAAATCAGGCGCCCTGCTGGACTACCTGTCCTGGCACATGGACAAGCTGTACGACCCCACAGACGGCCAGGAGCTGCACCACCACCTGGCCGACATACAGTGGGTGCCCCCCATGAAGAACAAGCCCAACTTCTACCCTGACAACCTCCACTGGTGTGAGGGAGACATGGTGTTTGCCAAGCCGTGTGAGATGAAGAGCATGAGTTACGCCAGTATAGCAGGCTCGGTGGTCCCCGTGGTGGCCAGTGGGGTGAAGGAGGAGCTCGGCCAGCTGTTCGGCTGGGACAAACCCCCGACTCTACACCAGATCATGAAGCACTTTGTGAATGTTGTCGACTCGTACGACGCGTCAGAGAAGGCCAAGTTCATGGAGCTGGCCAGTCGGCTGTACGAGCAGCTCTCACAGCACACGGAGGAGGAGCTCAGACAGACCCGACAAGCCGTGCAGCTTAACGACTGGGTGTGGCATGGGGAGGGCTTCACCAACCTGGAGCGCATCATCTTCAAGGACCCCTTCATGGACCTGCGGCCCTTCGTGTACAGCATTCCCACAGAGATGGGGCAGTTCAGGGACATCTTTGAGAAGTGTGGAGTAAAGGAGGAGTGTAGTCTACCTGAGGTGCTGGTCATGGTGAAGCAGAAGTACGACAAGAACTCCGTCACAGAGTTTGAACTTAAACGTGATCTCCACATCTGTGTTAGTATTCTCAATGAAATCAAAGCCAACGTGAGTGCGGAGCAGCTGCCAGATCTGCAGGAGATCCTGATGCTGCCGATCCACAACGAGAAGCGGCCCCACACCCTGCGCCTCGCCCCGCTGCTGGACAGCACCTTCTGTGACCAGGAGTGGATGCGTGCCGGCTACGACCTCCGCGATCTACTCGATGGGGAAGAGGAGGAAATGCTGTTTGTACATCCCAACGTTCCCAACAGTACCTCAGAGGCGCTGGGAGTGCCGACCTTAATGAGCCGCATGTTGGACGCGGAGGAGCTGGACTTTAGTTTCGGACAGACCGACTCGCTGACCCACCGTCTGAGCGTTCTCCTACAGGACTACACCGATGGGTTCGCTGTGCCTAAAGAACTGGTGCAGAACGCGGACGATGCCGGCGCCACAGAGGTCAAGTTCCTGTACGACGAGCGGCAGAACATGGACGCCCAGACCTGCCTGATAGACGAGAGCATGAAGGAGTGCCAGGGGCCCGCTCTCTGGGTCTACAACGACGCTGTCTTCACCGACGACGACTTCGAAAACATCACAAAACTCAGCGGAGCAACTAAAGAAACACAAACAGAGAAGATTGGTCGGTTCGGGCTCGGGTTTAACGCAGTGTACAATCTGACTGATGTACCTAGCTTCATAAGTCGTCACAATATTGTCATTTTCGACCCTCATACTACTCATCTTGGGAAAAGCATTAGGAACAAATCAAAACCAGGTATAAAGATAGACATGAGAAAACACAAACGGAAGTTGAGGAGACTCGGCAACCAATTCAAGCCCTACAATGGGCTTTTCGGCTGTGATCTACGACCTGATTCTCTACAAGAATCATTTGATGCAACCTTATTCAGGTACGTACGTACTTATAACTTCATGTTTTATACATACATTGCTTATCTATATCAGCTGGATAGTTGATTCAACAAAATTGTTCATAATGTATTTGTATTTGGATATTGAGAAAGAGAAATCGTTGCCAATTTCCAGCAATAATCTATTCTGGAATTTCAGAAAATATCTGTCTGTTGTTGATCCTAATTCAAGTTGCCTCTAATGAGCCATACTTGTTGCAAGTTCTAAGAGAGGGGTCTTTCTAACGTAAAACTTAGCTACCCATTTCATTGAGAACAGAAATTTGTCCTGTAATTATATCCCTTTGTTGTTGATTGTGCTTCAGGTTCCCCCTCAGGACCAAGTCTCAGGCGGTGGTGAGTGAGATCTGCCAGAAGCATTACGACAAGCAGGAGATGACCACGCTGCTGCAGATGCTGATCAGTGGGGCCGAGCGCCTCCTGCTGTTCACACAGAACGTCACCAAGGTTACCGTATACCACATGTCAGCCACCAGCACCGACGCTAGTCTACCACAAGAAGTGTTCACTGTCACCAAAACCCCGTTGAAGATTCTCCGTGAGTTGAGTTTCAGCATGCCACTGTCGGTGGCCACCCAGAGACTGCCCAAACACCAGCAGGACTTCATCAGACAGACCTCCATCCTCAAGGCCTGCACCGAGACCATGAGGAAGATCAAGGAGGGTCGCATGAAGAAGGACGCGGCCACGCCCATCTCCAGCCTGCTGCTGCAGGTGGACTGTGTCATGACGGCGCAGGGCTCCAAGTTACTGGGGCTGCACGTGAGTCACACGGCCAGCCCCTGGATGGTGTGTTCCTGTATGGGCACCGGCGAGTCCCTCAAGATGGCCTGTATGGAGGAGAACCTGCTGCCCACCGCCGGCATTGCCGTGCCCCTCAGGTACGACCACCAGAAGGACCGCTACATCCCCCAGCCCATCATGCACCCTACCACAGCCGACAGACGGTACGGCACCATCTTCACCTACCTGCCACTGCCCATCCACACTGGGCTGCCCGTGCACATCAACGGGGCCTTCTCCGTCACCTCCAACAGGCGCTACCTCTGTGAGCGCAACGAGGACGACAAGTTTGACGTGCGTGCCATCTGGAACGAGGCGCTGATGGGGGACGCGGTGTGTGACACCTACCTGCAGCTGCTGGACGACCTGACCACCATCAGTGACACCCACAACTACCCCTTCACCCTGCTCTGGCCAAACATGGAGACCATGGAGCTCAGCAGCAAGATCCTGGGCCACGGCTTCTACCGGCTCATCTCCAAGGTGGGCAAAGCCATGCCGTCCTTCTTCAGTAACGGCACGCGCTGGGTGCCGCTGCGGGATGCCGTGTTCCTCAGTCCTACCTTGAGGCACTCCACGGTGGGCGATGTCACCATGCAGGTGTTCAGCAGCTGCCTGGTCGGCACCCAAGCCTCCATCATCGACCTGCCAGAGTTCGCCCTCAGTGGATTCAAGGCGGCCAAAGCTGAGAAGACGATCATGGAGCGTTCGTACGACCTGGAGCGGTTCCTGCAGGAGATGCTGCTGCCTAACATGGAGAGTGTGGAGGCTGCTCAGAGAGACGCCCTGGTGCTGTACGCCCTGCAGCAGAACCACACACAGGTGGACAAGCTGCTCACCCAGACTAACTGCATCCCCGTCTCTCCACACGGCCACACTCTCCGCTCACCAGAGGAGCTCGTCGACCCAATGGGAGACCTAGCATCCCTATACCTCCCCCAAGATGGCCGCTTCCCCCATGGCTGCTATGAGACCAAGGACATGCTGCTGGTGCTGAAGCGGCTGGGCATGTCGAGTGACGACATGTCGTGGGAGGACGTGATAGAGCGGTCCCGCTCCCTGCATGAGCTGGACTTCCCGGGAGCTAAGAGACGGGTGCAGAGCCTCATCCACTTCATGGAGAAGAAGCTGGAGCGGGAAGACTCGGCCTCACACACACACAAGTACTGGGAACAGCTGCGGGACGTGCCCTTCCTGCCCATCATGAAGCGACCCAAGACCATCACCATGCCATGGAAGGGAGACGAGTATGCCGAGGACCAGTTCCTGTCCCTACAGGAGATCTACCCCTCAGAGAAGCTGGCCCTGGTCTGCTGCATAGAACCCATCGTGGACGAGACTGTCTTCCCAAAGAGCAATGAATTCGTGAAGAGGTTCTTTGGGTTTGAGAACAAAACACCAACATTGGAGAATGTGCTGCTGCAGTTTGATATGATCATTGAATCAGACTTTTCTGCGGAGGATCGGGAAGTGTTGGACGAGGTACAGAAGATCTGCAATGTGATCTACGAGCACCTGCAGCACCTGATAGACACGGTGCAGCTGAAGGAGACGGTCAGCATGATCATCGACCGGCTCAAGGACCAGCCCTTCATCTTCTGTAACGGGGTGTTCCTGAGGCCACGCCAGGTGGCCTTTGACTTCCCCCACCACTGTGCACCCTACATCTTTGGGCTGCCTGAGATCATGAAGCGCTCCTTTGGGGGACTGTTCACCCAGGTCGGGGTGAGAGACACCTTTGAAACCAAAGACTTTGTCGAGACGCTACAAACAATGTACTCAACATTCACAACAAACCCGCTAGATAAGGACTCATTGAAGCTGTCCATCCGCCTTGTGAACCTGCTGAATGACAGTCTGACAGAGAACCACCTCCCCCTGTCTGAGGTGACCGAGTTGTACGGCAGCATCTACATCCCCGACTCTAACTGTATCCTACACGACGCCGTGGACCTCTGCTACAATGAACCTGAGTGTCAATGGCTGCCTCAGGATGACGACATGCTCCTCTCCCATCAGCTCATCCCCTACGCCATATCCAAGCAGCTGGGGGTCAACACCCGCAGGGAGGAAGTGCTGCGCAAACATTCCCGCGGTATTCCGTTTGGACAGAGAGAGAAGTTGACTAACCGCATTAAGCGTATCCTCTCGAGCTACCCATGTGACAAGGAGATCCTGAAGGAGCTGCTGCAGAACGCCGATGATGCCGGCGCCACAGAGCTGCACTTTATCAGCGACAGCCGGAGTCACTCAGACGAGCGTGTCTTCAACGACTCGTGGAAGCCGCTACAGGGACCAGCGCTGTGTGTGTACAACAACAGCCCCTTCACAGAGATGGACCTGCAGGGAATACAGAGGCTGGGGGAGGGCAGCAAGAGTGCTGACCCAAACAAAACGGGTCAGTATGGAGTTGGGTTTAACTGTGTGTACCACCTTACGGATGTGCCCAGCTTCCTGACCACCAGTAAGGATATCGGGGAGACCCTGTGTATCTTTGACCCCCATGCCTCCTATGTACCCGGGGCTACATATGAAGAGCCGGGTCGGCGCTATGAAGACGTCCAGGAACTCCGGGACATCTTCACAGACGTCTTCCCCTGCTACCTGGAGGACAAGTTTGACCTGAGTCATGCCACCATGTTCAGGTTCCCGCTAAGGACACGTGCAATGGCGGACACATCAGAGCTGTCAGAGCAGGTGATGACGATAGACAAGCTGGACAACCTGCTGGTCAAGTTCATGCGGGAGCTGTTTGACTGCCTGCTGTTTGTAAACAGCGTCAGGACAATCAGCGTGTCACAGATCGACCCGCTGACCAACAGGCTCACCAAAACCTACACCGTCAACGTGGAGATCTCCGATGAGGACCAGGCATCACGCAAAGCATTTGCCCAGTTTCTGAGAGACACAGCTGAGCGGATCAGGAACGGTGAGATTGGGGTTTGGGAAGTTCCCCCGCGGGAGTTGTCCTACGTGATAACACTGTCTGACAACAAAGGTTACTGGGAGCGCTGGCTCATCACACAGAGGGTGGGCTTCCAGGATGGCACCAAGATCTCTGTGGCCCTGTACGAGACTCTGAAACGGGGCGATCTGGCACTCCTACCCAGAGGAGGCGTGGCTGCATTGTTGGAGAACTCAGATCCACAAACACCCTTCAGGGCCATGAAGGCTTTCTGCTTCCTCCCACTGCCACTCAAAACCACTCTCCCTGTGCACATCAATGGGCACTTCGCGCTGGACCACGAGGCCCGGAGAAACCTGTGGATAGACGATGAGAACAGTCCCAAGACGGAGTGGAACAACACCATGCTGAAGCACATCATTGCTAAGGCCTATGTGTCCATGATGCGACGCGCCCCCTCCTACATCAGCTCCTCACCAGTGGATGCAAACACATCCTTCTTCGCTATGGAGGACAATGAGATCCCCAACATGGAGTTCTACAGCTCCCTCTTCCCCAGATTCAAGACCAATGAGACCTACTGGCGGAACCTTGTGGAGAGTGTGTACAAGATCATAGACAGCTCCCAGGAGCCTGTTCTACCTGTTCTCAAAGCCAAGAACCTCTCAAACATCGACCTGTCTAGCGACGACTCTCTTGGCTTCCAGGAAGACATGCCAGAAATTGAGGTAGAGTGGGTGGCAACATCAGGGGATGGCCGTATACGACCAAACTTTGATAACCTAGACGACACATTCCTTGATAAAGCAGATGGAACTGAGGGAATCATGACCCCCAGAAACCGTATGAAGTCGACTCCCAAGAAGAAGACGCGTCGCGAGCAGCTGCGGCGGGTGCTGCTGGCGTCGGGGTACAAGCTGCTGCACCTGCCGCTAGAGGTGTACTCCTCCTTCAGGGAGGCGGGCGTGCTGGTGGAGTGCGTCTCCCCCTCCAGTGTCATCCAGTTCTACAGGTCGTACGGCACGGTGAACCAGGCCTGTAACGTGGGCTCCCTGCCGGCAGACGTGTCCAACACGCCCTTCAGGAACGTCAAGACGCTGTGCACGGTGCTGGAGTACTGCGTCCAGGACTGGGAGACCTTCTTCACCTGCCTGGACGGCCTCCCCTTCATGTTGTCTGAGGACGAGCAGCTCCGGGTCTTCACGGGCATGGACCCGTCCTTCCTGACCGAATTCTACAACCTGCTCCCCGAGTGCAGCTTCATGTTCGTGCACCACCGTGTGGTCGAGACCATCTTTGCTGAAGTACAACCCGAGGACCATCACGTCTTCCAGCGCTTTGACATCCCAGCTATGACCAGTCTGCTTGTCAACGTCCTCGATGAGCACAAGTACAGAAATGGTGGGGACCAAATACCATGGACCGAGGATGAGGACCAACTGCCGACTGCCCAGTGGATCAGGAACCTGTGGGCATTCATCAAGTCAGAATGCATCAGGCTGACCAAGGGCAAAGACCTCAGTGATGAAGACATGGCAAAACAGATCAAGATCTTCCTGAAACCACTGCGGAATTGGTGTATCCTACCAGCCAAGGTGCCGCCAAGTAAATCAGGAAGACCCAACCCTGACACTGCGGAGGAGTCCGTTGAGATGTACCTTGTGCCAATAGGGATGGCAGAAACTGTGATAGACTTCACCCAGTCCAGCATCATGAGCTACGCGGTCCGGGACAGTCTGCGGAGGCTGAGGCTGCCTGAACTCAACTCCCAGCTGCTGGACGGCACCTCATGGAGCCCCTCACCCAAGAAGAAGAGTGGCAACAACTCACTGAACTCCTCCATGTCAGAGTCGGGAACTAACGGTACGTCAGATATTGTGCGGTTGTTGGTGGCCACGCTGGAGAGGCCACAGTCAGTGCTTCAGGTGCTGGATTACAGAACCAGGTCCAAGCCGACCGACGGGCAGCTCAAGTACGAGGACTGCAACTACATCCTCAAGTACTTCAGTGAGTACGTGGGTGATTGGTTGGAGGACCCGGGGACCATCTCATCTCTGCGGAACCTGCCCTTCTACCTCACGGTGCACGGACACCTGGTCAGCCTCAACAACAGGATCGTCTACGCTCTGCCTAACGACATCCCCACAGCAGACATGCAGGTGTGGGAGAAGGAGTCTGGCATCCTGTTCCTCAGGTGTAACAAACACCTGGTGGGGCTCCACGAGAAGCTCAGCTGCCTATCGCTCTCCATCACAGAGGTCTACACGCGCTTCATCTTCAAGAACTTTGACCTGTTGTCCCCGGAGGCTCGCATCACCCACCTGCAGTTCCTGAAGGACGGCCGGCTGCACCAGATGGACAAGCCTGAGAAGGACACCCTGCTGGTCGGGCTGCGGCACCTCGACTTTCTGGCTGATGAGACGGGAAGGCTCTACAAGGCCTCCCACTTCTACGACCCCTACCATTCCCTCTTCAAGGTCATGCTCGGGGAAAACCCTAGTGCCTTCCCACCTGCGCCATTCAATGAGTTCAAGTGGCTGGACTTCCTGCGTCTCATAGGGATGCAGCATGAGATCTCAGTGAACATGTATGTAGACTTTGCATTCCAAATCTCACAAGAAGCACTCAAGTGCCCGACAGAGAAGACCTTCAACAAGTCGCGGACACTCCTCACCAACCTGTTCAGCAGACTCAATCTGCCCTCAGAGGGACTCCTGCACAAGATGTCTGATATCAAGTTCATTCCTCCATCCAAGGTGAACTCGATGCTGCAGCGGATCTACCCGCAGTACGGCTACCGGCAGGACGGCAAGCTCGAGTACATCTCCTTCTTTGACTCAGTCCCTGAGACCCACGAGTACCTGATGTGGACAAGTGGCCACCTGATCCCCAACTGGGCCAACCCCTACAAGCTGACTCAGAACGACGTGGCCTACGCCTACCCTGAGGGCCACAACCTGCGGGAGCTGGAGAACTACCGGCATGAGATCGCTAAGCTGCTGGGTATAGCCGCAGAGCCGCAGGTGACCAAGGTGGTGCAGCACGTGCAGCACATCTGTAACAACGCACACAACATCAACACCTCCGACGAGCTGCGCGCCTTCATGAAGGCAGACGTCATGAAGATGGTGTACAAGTACCTGCAGAAGAAGGAGGGGGAGCTGGGGGACGACGTCAAGGCCTCCCTCAGGGACTGCCCCTGTATCATCGTGGAGCTCGGCCACAGCATGATGAGGCCCTCACAGGTTGGTAAATGCTATATATCACTGATATATAATACCATTTATCTTTGATATATAATATCATATATAGGTGATGTATCATTAGTAGTGCATGTATTATATGAATTATACAAACATAACTAGTGATACATCAATGTAGGCATGTCCCAACCTAACCCCTACTGAACTGTGAAATTCATGAGCAATGTCTTGCAGGAGGCTATCTATTAAATAACTCACTAACATTATACCTCAGTTACTGCATCTCACTTTAACAACCCATATTCATACTCATATTTTATCTCAATTCAGTATGTATATATACTACTCACTAAACCTACCTAGACCACTTAGTATTTGGTAGAATATAATCCATTTAGAATATAAGAAAAGCCTAAATGTGACCCATACCCCCCTCCCAATTTTGGCATTTGAAGGAATGTAACCCTTACTACTTTTGCTAAAAGTTTTGACAAAAAATGCCGGATAGATTTGACTTTGATACAATAGTTGCATGACTAACACGTGCTCACGTCCACCACAGGTTGTCATCAACATGATGGAGGAGGACCAGATCCACCCCTACCTCTACAAGGTGCCCACCGAGCTGGGCGAGTTCAAGAACCTCTTCCTCTTCCTGGGCGCTTCACTCAATGCAACCGTTGACCAGTTTGCCATGGTGCTCAGCCACATCTACTTTGAGACCAAAGGCAGCAAGCTTCATCCTAATGAGTTACGGGCGGCCTTTAAGGCAGTGGCAGGGCTGTTCCACACGCTGGAGAAGCACCCCCATGACCCGGTGCACACAGAGATGCTGTACCTCCCGAGCATGTCAGGCACCTTAGTCCAGGCCAGGGAGCTGGTATTCAATGATGATCCATCCTACACTGATCGCATCAGGGACTTTGACAGGCCCTTCATCATGGATCTCAGTGAGTGCGGGCTTTCTGCTTTGGACTATGATGATCTGATCAAGCTCCTACCACAGCGCCTCCAGCCAGCCATGCTAACGGTCATAGTGCATGAGATACTAGAGAAGTCATCCATGGAGACCATCTCCTCCTACGGCATCGCCGAACGTCTCAAACATCAACTCAACTCTAAGGCTCTGTCCTTGGGCATTTCCCGCCTCGTGCGGCATGAGCACCACCGCTCTGGACAGAAGATTCAGCAGGACACGTTAGAGTCGATCCAGCTGTGCCTGGCACAGATCAGGGTGTACGGGGTGGAGAAGGTGGTGACCTTCCTGCAGTACGGCAAGCGCAGGATCCAGGGCAGCGAGGTGGAGAGCGAATGCTTTGTTGACAAAACCGAGGAGCAAGGAGAGAAGTTGTGGAACGTCTACGTCGATAACTCAGCGACAATGTCTGAAGAGCTGCTGGTGTGTGTGGCGGAGGTGGTGAACAGGATCATTGGTGGCCTGCTGCGTAACTCTGTGCACTACCTGCAGCCCATCCTCAGCTGCCCCCCACACGCTGTGTCCAAGGTGCTGGACAGACTCAAGATACGGCCGGACCACTCCGTAGACATCAAACAGCCCACCCTGCCCAACCCCGGCTCCTTCATCCCCATCGACGACCACCACCTGCTCAAGGAGGACTTTGAGGAGTACGAGATCGGTGAGTATGTCGGGTTTGAGTTGGAGGACAACGAGGACAGCATCGATGCTCTCTTCATCTATGCCATCATTATGGAGAAGATCGTGGAGGACACGGCAGACGGGGAGGAGCCGCTGTACTTCACCCAGCAGTACAAGATCAATGTGGGTGACGCGCACGCCCCGGCCATAGCCCAGGTCACAGACCTCTACAAGTTCCACCGCGTGGAGGGCTTCGTGTCCCGCAACACCTCCTTCATGGACGACTCCTTCGAGGCTTCTCCTAATGAGGACCAGTTCAGCAGTAAGCCCTTCCCTGCTCAGGAGCCCAGGAGCTTCTCCTTTGACTCCCGCAGGATGTCCAAGGAGGAAAACAGGTACGACTCCAACAAGCCGGGTGACAGAAATGGGCACGACCAGCGTAATGGGAGCGACCGCAGAGGCTCCAAACCTTTTAATCAACATGAAAACATGAACGGGTACTCTGAGCAAAGTTCCCGTAACCAAAATGGGTCGTCATCCAACAATGCACGACAGGGATACAATGACCAGAAGCCGCCCTCGGGCAGTCAGGGACACAGCAGCCAGAAGAACGAGAGTTACAACAGACAGAGCTCCTTCCCCGGGGCCCACAACCAGTCCAACAGGGGGGACTCCACCTTCAACAGCTCCGGCTTTGAAGGCTACAGTCGCTTCTTCCCGGGTAGCCGCGCCCGCAGTGAGAGCCAGAGCCGGGACCGCAGTGAGAGCCAGAGCCGGGACCAGCCTGACGGTAGGTCCACTAACCAGGGACCCGGCCAGGAACCCAACATCCCCGACCCAAGTGAAGAGAAGCCTGAGGAGACAATCATGAATGAGATCAGGTAAGTCAAGAAAAATAATGAAGTTTTGCTACAATCTAAAGGACTTCAATTATTGTGAAGCTATATAACTCATTAAAATGGTTTTGACATAGGATAAAAATGTATGTATGGTATAACATTAGGTTATCTATTGCTTATATGGAAGTAGTTTTATCTGAAAAAAAGATGTACGATTACCAGCTAATAAAATGAATACCATGAACCTGATATTTCCTCTTCTATGTATACACTTACTGCTCATTTAGTATTTAATGTATTTAGCACAGAGTGTGCTTAGTGCATATTATGAACATAGTCTAGTAATTTAATTAGGCTCAGGAATTTTGATGTTTTCAGTTATTAATAGTCTAGTGTAGGCCCAGTAACTTTCTTACCATTATGATATATTGCAACAACATATATTATATCGAGTACCAAGTTGATTCCATCTCACGGTGCTGGTGTGTTGATGTTTTTAGTGATGCCCTAGAGGAGGTGTGGCAGCTGGGACAGAAGGAGCGTAAGAAGGTCATCAAGCGGCTGCTGCTAAAATGGCATCCAGACAAAAACATTGGCGACGAGGTGTTTGCCACGACCATCACCCAGTTCATCCAATCAGAGATTGACCGGCTGGAGCAGGGCCTGCCTCGACCCGTCAACATCGACATGTCCAACTTCACCCCCGGCAACCCCTTCGCTGGCAGCTCCAACTTCCAGAGGAACTTTGAGGAGGCTTACAAGAAGTTCTACGACCAGATGAACAACCGGGGCAAGGAGCACAAGAAGCAGCGGGAGCGCTACAAGGAGAACTTCTCCCGGGAGTACACCTCCACCAAGACCGAGTATAACTTTGATGTACCACCCACCTTCACCAGCCACAACCCCCAGCCCTCCGCAGCCAAGAACTTCTTCAAGCAGGCCATGCAGGACCTACAGGCGGCTGACAACGACATGCTGGGGCTGCGGGCAGGGCCGGCCTACGAGTGGGTCTGCTTCAAGGCTCATCAGGTACGTAACCTTTGTTAGGCAGGTTGTAGCCTTGAACCTGTGTCTTTTTCTGTCAAGTTGTGAAAGTATGATGGGCCTATCCTACTCTAGGTTGAACATGTTTATATAAATATGACTTGACTTATATGCCGAGTGGGTCTGCTTTAAATTCTCATCAGGTAAATAACCAAACATATATTGGTGGGACAAGTTGTGAAAATTATAATGGGCCTCTCCTACTCTAGGTTGAACATGTTTATATGAATTAGAATATAACCTGCCTATGAGTGGGTCTACTTCAAGGTTCATCATGTAACTAGACATACATTGATGGTGCATACTGCCCACTTTTTGTCTGTCAAGTTGTGACAGTGTAAATAATGATGGGCCTGTCCTACTGCAGTTTAGAATTTATATATTTATATGAATAAGCCTATGGCTTGGCTTATATTGAAATATGTATCTGGGTGTGTTCAATACAAACCATATAATAGAAGGCCCTGTACTCTGTGTATACAATACTTACCACAATACTTATATATCCATGTTGCAGGCGGCAGAGAAGGCCCTGTACTCTGTATACAAAATATTTACCACAATACTTATATATCCATGTTGCAGGCTGCAGAGAAGGCCCTGTACACTGTACATACAATACTTACCACAAAACTTATATATATGTATATATATATCCATGTTACAGGCTGCAGAGAAGGCCCTGTACTCTGTGTATACAATATTTACCACAATACTTATATATCCATGTTGCAGGCTGCAGAGAAGGCCCTGAAGGCGGCCCAGTACTCTGTATATACAATACTTACCACAATTCTTGTATATATGTATATATATATATCCATAATGCAGGCTGCAGAGAAGGCCCTGTACTCTGTATACACAATATTTACCACAATACTTATATATCCATGTTGCAGGCGGCAGAGAAGGCCCTGTACTCTGTATATACAATACGTACCACAATACTTATATATATGTATATATATATATATATATATCCATGTTACAGGCTGCAGAGAAGGCCCTGAAGGCGGCCCAGTACTCTGTATATACAATACTTACCACAATACTTATATGTATGTATATATATTATATGTATATATTATCACGCAATAGTGTGGAATCCAGGCAATATAGTAACCTAAGAACACAAGAAAAGAGCCATTACTAAACTACTGCCCCTCATAAATGTAGATGTACTGATGCAAATAATAAAGTACACATGAATGATATTTTTGGTGTTTACATTTCATCCAATCATTGCCCCCCTACTCTAGAGTTAAAGCCCCCCAAGTTTTAAGGGTACTGCCCCCTAATTTTTAAACACACTGACCCCACTTCTGTTGGTTGTTTGGCAGTGGGTAACCGTTTCAGACTTGGGTAGCCCCCATGAAATACATACTTTGATTAACTTTATAAACAGTTGACTCTTTTCTGGACACATTGTATGAATATGGACATTAAAACAAAGGTTGGACTGCTTGAAGTCACAGTCTAAGCATCTTTAATTCCAGTAAGTGCAACTTAAAGGTCATTTTGACCGTATCACAACATTTACATAGCATTCACTGAATCCAAAGCTGATTAAAGAGGGTCTCTAAGCAATGAAAGGTTTGCTGAAATGTAGATGTTCATGTAGTGAGATTTCTTTCATATCAAGGACTACATTAAGGGGTACCTTGAGCAATTCATTCCTGGCGTCATAATGAACAACTTTGAAACATTGAAAAAAGAGTTTATAAAGTGTTTATTTTGTGAGATGATTTCCTAAACACAGGACAATTCAATAAGATGGTATATGATGGTGGAATAATCATATATGTCATGGTGTTATTTGACATCTCAAAAGACGGAATTGAGTTGCAATAGATTCCCATATACATAATTGTTTATATTGGTTGATCTAGTGACTCTACCAATTAATGGAGCAATTTGGAATTGGAGCCCTAGGGCCTTTGCATCATGTGTACCACCATACAGATGGTTTATGTTGGCATCCTTATACAGATCTTTTACATGACATATCCTTTGTACATTCAAGTAGGTATGGTGGCAGTGATGTTGTACCATTTAGAGGCACTTATGTTGCGATAGTACAACACCGTTGTCTAAATAGCCACAATATTCTAAAATTCAGACTTACCTATTGTAACTGACAGCAGACAGCACAGTTCTAGAGGTGGAGGTGGTAGCAGACTGTACCTAACACTACAGAGACTTACCTATTGTCACTGACAGCAGACAGCACAGTTCTGGTGGTGGAGGTGGTAGCAGACAGTACCTAACACTACACAGACTTACCTATTGTCACTGACAGCAGACAGCACAGTTCTGGTGGTGGAGGTGTTCTGGTGGTGAACTATTCTGTATATAACACTACACAGTGGACCAAGCAATGGAGGTGTCAGGTATAAAATGAGGTGTTCATGACCTGTACTCTGTATATACAATATTTACCACACTACTTATATATCCATGTTGCAGGCTGCAGAGAAGGCCCTGTACTCTGTATATACAATACTTACCACAATACTTATATATCCATGTTGCAGGCGGCAGAGAAGGCCCTGTACTCTGTATATACAATACTTACCACAAAACTTATATATCCATGTTACAGGCTGCAGAGAAGGCCCTGTACACTGTATATACAATACTTACCACAATACTTGTATATATGTATATATATATCCATGTTGCAGGCTGCAGAGAAGGCCCTGTACTCTGTGTATACAATACTTACCACAATACTTGTATACATGTATATATATATCCATGTTGCAGGCTGCAGAGAAGGCCCTGAAGGCGGCGCAGTACTCGGTGGATGCCGTGTCCAGCTTCACCCACGACCTGCAGACCCTGGCACAGTCCACGGACGACGTGCGGCTCCGGCTGCACTCCATGAAGCTGCAGAACCTGCTGGGAGACTCCAACAAGATGTACAACCCGGACCCCATAGACTACCTCAACCCCCACAACCGCTTCACACACGACACTGCCCAGCTCTCTGTGGAGCTGGCCAACCAGATCCTGACCAGGGTACAGGAGTACATGGACATGGAGTAGGGCCTGACCAGGGTCTAGGACTAGTGAGTGAGTGAGTGTGTGTGTGTGTGTGTGAGTGTGTGAGTGAGTGAGTGAGTAGATGTATGAGTGAGTAGATGTGTGGGTGAGTGGATGTGTGGGTGAGTGTATTAGTGAGTGCCTTAGTGGACGATGTGATGGTGTTGAGAGGACGCCCTGTCTCCTTCCCTCACTGTAGATATTTCGTGTTCCATTGGAACAAGTCCCAGAACAGAACATTATCGATGACCTTAAATACTATTGATGACCTTGAATACTATCGATGACCTTGAACACAAGTTGATGTCAGAAGTAAAAGCCTTGTACCGAACGTGTACATTTTCGAGACTCTGATTCCAAGCTGGGTACAAGGCTTTACGGCAAACTGATGGAGCAGCCTATAGCTGTGTGTGTGACTATATTAGGTAAGACGCAGTCCGACGTAGGGACCAGGTGTTCTCCTGTGTGGTTCTCTGTGTTAATGTTGCTGCCGTGTTCCCCTCAGTCCTGGTGCAAAGTGACACCAGGACAGCAGGAGTGTAGGTTGTAGTAAATCATGTACAATGTGTGGTAACCATTATGTAACTACCCTAGGTGTGATGTTCTACACAATGTGCTGGGCCACATTTATCTAACTCATGTCTGCTCTGTGCCCCACCGTTCATGTATCGTATATACAGTCAGCAAGTCTGCACCTTGAAAGGACACGCGATGCAATGTAACAAATGGTGCGATGTGGAAGTTAGTTTATCATGAGAATCTAGGTAATTGTAAATCTTCAAGGCAATATTTACCAATATGCAAATCAAAATGGATTCCTGGATATCCCATATAGTTGTCAGGTAGGAATTTACTGCATTTCATGCTTCCATGTTTGGCATACCGTGCAGTTTGTAGCACTCAGCTTCAAGCCTCGCCACACCAGGTCATGTCGGCAGCAGCCTGTTTTGTAACCAGTAGTCCAGGAGCCCTTATCTCACTGCCAATGGATGAAACCTGCTCAACACCAGCTCCATCAGATTTAGTACTAGCTAAGTTATAGCATCAGTAAATGGATGAAACCTGCTCAACACCAACTCCATCAGATTAGTACTAGCTAAGTTATAGCATCAGTAAATGGATGAAACCTGCTCAACTGCATTTCCTACAGATGATTTACTAGACAAGTTAAAGTATCACCAGATATCAGGTTGTGTATGTAAAATGTAATGCAACATTTCAATGCTTTTCATGACAGTTATATCACAAAGGTATCAACAAGTTGCTTCTGTTATATAGACTGACCAACACATGTCTACTTTGTACTTTTGGGTGAAGCAGGAAGTATTGTTTCCGCTACGCAATGTGGCCCAACGAGGTAATCTCATGTTATGTGTATTTAGTTAATGTTAGAGGACATGGCTGGCTGATGTCAACTGGCTCAATGCAACATACTATAGGCAAACGACGCAATCAGTTATTCGCACCAGATACCTCCGCAATGAAAAGATGTACCAATACCCATGTTAATTTATGATCCGTCAGGTTTAGTAGGAGTAATTTATGTAATGGGGGAGTTGCTCAGTCCATTTAGCAAGTATTAGACCATAAAGTATTGGATACTATTATTATTATTATATTTTGTGTTTAATTTATTCCGTGCTCCGTCGTCTATGTGGTGAATAATTTAAGGGGTGAGTGTTTTGTGGTGTTGGGTGGAGGAGGTGGGGGGATGTCCTTCTACCGGGGGCTTCCTAGTACCCACCCCCACCCCCACATGTGGTCTGACGTCCTCCTTATATGGAGTTGACGCTTAATTTAAAGTAGGAACTGCTACGTTATATGTAGTCAAGGTGTCATGCTTCAAAAGCTCTAGATGATTGTAGTCCTTAGTCTAGATGCGTTATACAAGATAACAGTCAGTGCTTGATGGTTGAGTGGTCTGTTGTTGAGGCCAGCACTGGCTGTGTATGACAGTGTCTATGTTAACATGTGAACCCGGATGTCTTTCTGATGTACCTTTACAGTGTATAGTGTACCATTACAGTGTACCCTTACAGTGTACCCCTATAGCCTCGGCTTGGTGCGGCACGTCGGTGCTGCAGCTATACACCAGCTGCTGCTTCTAGCCACAGCAGCAGCAGCTCAAATAAACCAGTCTCTGAAATCTGTGTTAGCGTACCTTACTGTCTGACCCCATAGTTATAGTGTAGGCATTCAGCGTTACAAGTGGCAGTGAAGCCCATCTGGCACATTGATATCCTGACTACCTGGCAATCACACCAAATGCACTGAAATGATATGGCCCCCAAATTCAACATTAAATCAACATTGAGCAAACATTGACAACTGTTCATAAATGCTGATTCAAAGTTATTTGCCCCCCTGGGATATCACTCTTGGTTATCTAGAAATGAAAAGGAAAATAGAATTGAAAATGAGAATTGAAAAAATAATTTTAGCAAAAGATCTTTTGAAACGATAAAAAAACTCTCAAAAAGTAAATCTTTAAACTTTCAAATAAATAAGGAGTTAGTGGACCCAGGGGGGCCAGACTCATATATGCTGTAATGTACATATTTTCGCGAATTACGTGGAAATTAAAAATCAGCGGAAATATGTAGAATGTGGATATTTATCCGGTGTAGTTGTAGAACTCCCAAATTTATACACGTGAAAATATCTACATTTGTATCACGATCTGGGAAAAGCGACCTTAGTGCAGGATGCACTAAGGTCAGTTTTCCCAGTACAGTATTTCATGTATACTGTGTATTATATTTGAATGGTTTGACAAAATATTAAGTCAGGTAGAGTATAACACTGAGGGCCGTATTTCCTCAAAAGTCAATAAGCAGGGCCCGTATTTCCTCAAACCTCTGTATTTCGTGAAAACTTCAGTTCCGGTCTGGCATAAGGATACCAAAGGTCAGCGGTTCAAAATCACCAACTGAGCACTCCATGTTAGGCTGGCCGAGATGGTCTAGTGGTTAGCGCTCTCGCTTTCCGCCGCCGTGGCCGGGGTTCGATTCATGGAGCAAGCGCTGACAAATTTTGTCACATTCGCTTTTTTTTCACATTGACTTCGTTTCTGGGTAAAATACCATAGCTGTACAAAACATCCTATATTTACTCGTACGATAGGTGAATTAGGCCCTAGCCCCCCAGAAAATTGGTTGAGGCTTATTTAGTTGATGGATCGGCGAAAAATTGAGACAATAAAAATGTACTCGGGTTGATTTTGGCTTGACATTTTCCGGGCGCTTGTCGATGGTCGAAATTCCAAGAAAGTAATATGGTGGTTTTTGGGTTAAAAATGGAGTTATATTGAAAGAAACATAGCGCACGGAAGAGAAAAGATCCTATATTTGGACCTACAATAGATGAATTAGGCCCTAGCCCCCCAGAAAATTTGGTTGAGGCTTCTTAACTTGATGGATCGGCGAAAAAATGGATCTTAAAATTTTCCCATAGACAAACAGTGGCGCCGAAATCTCGGCTGGCTAGTGGAAATAGGGACGGTGTGAACGAGCAATAATTTTATTTATTCTTTTATGAATTATCGTTTGATCGTCTTTGTTTTTAATAAATTAATGGTTTTTAATAGCGTATTAGGCCTAATCTTTACAAATAACGACGATATAGGCGATAAAGGGTTTCAACGAAATACGGGGCCTTTCAATTTCAATCTGTCGGGGAAATACAGAACTTAAACAAATCCTGTATACGTATACCTCATATACTACATGGTTGGATACTGTCTTAAATTATAAATATCCATACAAGGATGACCATGTTGTGGTTAATCATCCACATCACCGGCATCTTAAGTGGCCCAGCAAGACCTCCAAAATTAGAAATTGAAATTTGAAAAAATATAAGCTGGCACAAATGAACATTAAAAAAAATGATCCGAAAATTTTCAACTTTAAAAAGTAATAAGGGGGTCCAGGGGATCAAACTTAGAACTGAAACTCAAATAAAAGACAATGAAGAATGCAAACTCCATCATCATCTGGTCAACTGTCACCTGCCAAGTGCCAATTCATGCAGACCAACTTGTGACATGAATATGTCTATAAACCAGCTCCAAAACTTAGCCCAGCTTACCTGGTATTTTGTACAAGGGCCCAAATCAGTTTATAGTAACTTTACCACAGTACCCAGATCTTATCATTGAAGGAATGACGCACGACCATGATAACTCTCCTGGGTGCACGGACAAACATTCAGAGCGCAATCTTAATCTATAATCTTAAATCTTGATTAAAATCTGAATGTGTAGCTCCTGCCACCTAGTGTGTTTATCTTCCATCGGTTCCTCATTATTTACTACAATACCCCCATTTTTTCCTTCTTTTTCTTTTCTTTTAGATGTTTATATTGTACAAGCTGGACGTAGGGCATATACTATATATATATTACTCTCGTTCCCAAATCCTTCCCAAGGAAGGCTCTGGTAACTGTCAAATGTTGGAATTTTGCTGGGTCTGGGCAACCCCTGCTGGTAGGCTGGAACCAGCGAACAGGAACAGGAAATGGAACCAGAAAGGCTGATGGTAAAACTACCAAAAACTACCATCATACATTCTAGTTCCATTTCCTGTTCCTGTTCGCTGGTTCCAGCACACCAGCAGGGGTTGCCCAGACCCGGCAAAATCCAAAGTTCAAGGTCATTTGGCTGTTACCAGAGCCTTCCTTCGGAAGGATTTGGGAACGAGAGTATACATATATAGGCAAACCCCAGGTAGCATAGTTTAGGTATACGACACTAGGTGGCAGGAGCTACACATTTAGATCTTAATAATCACAATTATAGATTAAGATTGCGCTCTGAAGGTTTGTCTGCGCACCCAGGAGAGCTATCATGTATTTGCAGGAATTACATTCTGGGCATCTCTCCCATGCATGGCCCGTTTACTCCTCGTCGTGGGGTACACCATCTGACTGGCTTTAGACCTTCATTTACATGAGCTTTCTCCGTCACATCGGCTTCCTCTGGGCAGAGCTATGAAGTTAAAGAAACATAGTCCTTAAGACTAAAGTAGCCAGTTATCTGTTCGCTGTGGTCGGAGAAATACCTTCAGGGGAGTCACTAGTCCTTTAATGCATGCACCAATATGGAAGGTATTATTTCTGCCAATGGAAGAGTCTTTCAACAACAGAATGTTATGAAATCCCCCGTCTCACCATTGAGAATGTTTTTCTAATCTCCCCTTTTGAACTAATCCTGGATGATGTTTTTCTCCTCAAAATGGGTGAAATTTGAATGCACCCAGATTGTGAAGGTTTAATACTCACCGGCCTACACCAAATCCAAAACCTCCTCCCCTGTTTAGTATAAATCGACTTCTCCCTAAAGATGACAAAACACAGTAAATAACTGTAAAATGTCTTTATTTATAATATTTTCTATTTTGATTAAACCAAGTATTTCAAATCATCTGATCTAAACCCATTTGATAAACATTACCAGCTTTGACGTCTTATCTATTACAAGCAGTAGTGATGCTAAAAGTTCATCCTGGTATAGTTCATTCTGACATGCATTACGCACATTGTCAGTGATGTATATATTGGGCTCATCCCTTTGGTGTTCAGGTAAACACCTTTACAGTAAATGTATGGGTTAAATTCATCAAAGCTGTATAAGAAGAGCGCATCTTTGTCTAAATACGGCAGAAAGTACTCATATGGTAATAAGTATAGGCTTGTGTTACACATGTCCAGTATACAGCGCCGGGACAGAAGGATGGACAATGTAACAGGACACTCAACCTTCACATCACATACACTTCTGCCAGCCTCTTCCAACATTCACATCATTTCACTGTAGTATTTCCAGCTGAGCTTGTACTACCAGAAATGATTGATAAGATGATCGGCACATAAAGGCCCACTTTACGGCACCCATTCATGAGATAATACTCTTACGCCCAATCTGAAAGTTTTAATACATTCTGTTCATACTGCATCACATAAAAACAAATAGGCAAATTCTGATTGTTTCACAACCATTCACAGTAACACAATACACAAACCTAACCTAACGGTAATAACATAGTCACATATGTCTCTTATAGCCCTACGGTGTGCTGTATGTACATTTCTGCTTCTAAAGGGCCTCACCACACAGGTCCCCCAAGGCAATGTCTATTCCTGTAACTCTCACATACAGCAAATAATACTGCAATAGTAATCTTAGGCTAAATCTCGGTAGAATATGTTCAATAACATTATTCAATGCTATACTAGGTTTACATACAGTATAATTTGTCCGTTAGTTCAAATTGATGAAAATTTGGAAGAATTGTTAATTCACTTCTTTTCTGGAACATCCAATCAAACTTCAGCATTTTCGCACATCAAAACCTAACATATATTTCTGCATTCCTCATTATCCTCATTTTCAGATGGCATATCATACATGATTCTGAATATATATCCTTAGATTTGGCTGTGGTTTCTAGTTATAATACAACTTCATAACCCAATGAATAATAAATTTGACATTTGCACACAAACACACTCACAGTGGGTACTTAGAGTACATAGCCTATGCTGTACATGAGGACACTACTTTATGTACTCTTCTC
Source organism: Harmothoe impar (assembly GCA_947462335.1). NCBI lineage: Eukaryota > Metazoa > Annelida > Polychaeta > Phyllodocida > Polynoidae > Harmothoe > Harmothoe impar. Next base: position 68,272,321 of record OX381717.1, on the reverse strand, counting down.
CAGCTGAAAAAAAATATAAGAACCTTGAAATCAAACACCGGGAATAAATATATATTAACCGGGGTTAACATGTGTATATTGGGTGAGTAGGTAAGACGCCCTGTAGTGGCCGCTGCTGCTGCCAGGGTGCAGTACAGGTTCTATATACTCACAGTGTCATTATCCCTCACCAGGGGACTCTGTCGTCGCAGCTAGCCCCGCTACGCTTGGTATGGTTGGTTTTTGACTTGCACTCAGATATATTTATTATGAGTCTAACTAACATGAACATCCTCTTGTCCATGCAAACAGCATGATACATCACTTTGGGGCTAATTGTAAACACATCAGCCACTGTTCTCACAGCCACCGGGGTCTTAGTCTCAACTCTGTACTTCTACATAATCCTATAGAGTCTGTCTTCAATCCCCAAATATAGCACATTGAGGGTTGGTCACCTTAGATATGCCACACACAGAGGAATGCAACTTTCTACCTCAAATAGTATCTTAGTACTATACCGAGTCTATACCTGAAATATATGCATATTGATTATGCATATTGACACGGTAGTACATGGTTAATTTCCTCTAATGATCCTGACAAATGTATCATCTCATACCATAGTGCTCTATTTCAATACAGGTCACAACATAAGAACAACTACATCCAATTATGGCAAGTAAACATCTTAACACCTGATGACATCTTCAAGCTGGAGAGCTATATGACAAGTGAGGGCCTAAATATCAACGACAATAGGAATGTACCTGTATACATTTCAACGAATCAGGTCAACCTGCGATAGCAAAGAAACTAGTGCCTATGTTTACGTACACTTAATACACATAGATATATACATATATGTCACCTGCCATTATATGTCACCTGCTATTTACCACTGTTTTCCTCTTTGCACACTGCTTTTTTAAGTTCATGTGAGATATGCGAAGAGATGACTACTGTATTCTATGAGCTTTAATAGGAGTATATGTCTGTAAGAGGGGCTGTGCCCACCAAACCCCATTTTCTTTTTTCTTTATTAACACTAAAAACTTTTGTATTATATTGGGAACTCTGCCCAAACCGCCTTGTCTTTTCTTACGCCTTTTAAGACTACAAGGGATATGCTTGCTGTCAAGGCTTGCTTTTCAGTTCGTTGCTAGTTGCCTGTCACACTGGGATCCCTACTGAAGGCTCCCCTCAACTGAAAAGACCCCAGAGTCATCCTCAGTGTGTGGCTGAGAGTCTTGGTGTCTTGCAGCCTCAGTGTGTGGCTGAGAGTCTTGGTGTCTTCCAGCCTCAGTGTGTGGCTGAGAGTCTTGGTGTCCTGCAGCCTCAGTGTGTGGCTGAGAGTCTTGGTGTCCTGCAGCCTCAGTGTGTGGCTGAGAGTCTTGGTGTCTTCCAGCCTCAGTGTGTGGCTGAGAGTCTTGGTGTCCTGCAGCCTCAGTGTGTGGCTGAGAGTCTTGGTGTCCTGCAGCCTCAGTGTGTGGCTGAGAGTCTTGGTGTCCTGCAGCCTCAGTGTGTGGCTGAGAGTCTTGGTGTCCTGCAGCCTCAGTGTGTGGCTGAGAGTCTTGGTGTCCTGCAGCCTCAGTGTGTGGCTGAGAGTCTTGGTGTCCTGCAGCCTCAGTGTGTGGCTGAGAGTCTTGGTGTCCTCCAGTGGCGGATGAAGCTGACGAGGTGCCCTGTGGCCCGGTTGGTAACTGGAAGCACTTGACGGTCTGTTTGGCCGCCCTGTGTGTACGGGTGGCATGCTGGTTGACAGTCTTTTTCTTGGTGTTAAGGAAGGAGCACCTGTAGCACCTGAATACCTTATCCCCGTGCTGCTGTGCACGATGGGTGAAGAGTTCACCCATAGTGCCCAATGTCTGGGGGCAGGAGTCGCAAGGTATCACCGGGGGTAACCCACATGGCGGGTGCTCAGCTGCTGGAGTTGTCTTTGGTGTTGCTTGGGTCGTCTTTGGGTTGGCATCCTTGGCCACGGTCTCCTTTTCCACTGGTAGAAATAATAAAGCAAGGACACCCTGAGAAGTTGAATGGTAGGCAACCAAGGGTTTACATGCATGTATTAAATGTTACTCCCACCTCTGCAGCTTGCTCCCCGTGTCAGGTGGGTTGTTATCTGACCTCACACTTGTGGTGCTGGTCCCCGCTCATATTCACAATTCTTTTTTTTTTTTTGTATTCGTGCTGCATGTTTGGTACTTGTATATTGATATCAATAGTCAATTACCCAGAAACACATGAATACATTTTTTGAATCTGAAATATTAGTTAGAAAGGGTGTCGATATTTATGTCAGAGAATGCGGGACTCTAAACTAGGACCTTCAGATCTGTAGACCAATGCAGTACCACTGACCAATTTCCTAACAACCATTAATGCATTGCATTACTAGATTGGTTTAACACAGAGGGGGGAAGTGACTGGCACAAGTGCCCACCCCTGCAGGTTGGAGGAACTGCTCCCTGACCGTTAACCTGTGAGTTTTTCCATGGTAGTCCTTTGGAAATGGCTAGAACAGAAATACTTATTACCAGGGCAGACACCCTGCCCTGACTTCATCTGGAGCAAGCCAAAATTTGAATGGATACAGAGGGCGATCAGAAAGTAAATTAATATCGAAATTAGAGATAGTCCTCCAGGAGCCTCTGGTTGAATTGACATGTAACCCACTGGGATTGTTGTGTGTTGGACATGGTGAGTGTCTTAGATAGCAACCATAGAATACCTATCCTATCTAATTACCAGACACAAGACGTTTTCCTAAAGAAATTAGGTACTTCTAAAAGATTCTGTATTGCAGCTAGTTTTTCTAAATTGATATGAAGTAATATAACAACCCTCACTTTTTTCTTCAAATGAAGATCATTGTAGTTCTAAATATCTCTTCAAATCTGTCCTCTGGCAATGTTCTTGCTTTTTTTTTTTTTTCAGAAACACATTTTGTGAAGGCATGTATGCACTACCCAGTAAATTAGTACGAGGTGTACCAACTAATTTGAATGAATTTCAAAGGATGGATGTATCAGTATGTATTTTATACATTATGGCAAAGTAGCATACGTACTTTGATTTCAGTTCTTTAGAACAAGATATATATATACACTTACAGAGTGAGGTAACGATGGTATGGTGCTTGAGCTCCTTCAACTGTGTGATCAGCTCAGTCCTACATCCTCCTTGGTCCCTCCACGTGACCAGCATCCGCAGCCCCGGGTTGTAGTCTGGCATCTGGGGTGTCTCGATGGCGTCCATGTCTCCAGCGTCTACCCCAAGCTTCTCACCGACCTCCCTCCAGATCTTTGTTAGACCCCTGGATATCTTGTGGAAGAGTTCTTGCTCTGGAATGTATGGAACATACATATGATTTTTATCTTTAGACTGAGAGAGATAGAATAGTACCAGGGGTAGACACTAACTTTTTCAGCTGTGGGCCACCCGGGCCCGTAGCTCCAAAAATCTATGGGCCCAGACTTTTAGCTGTGGGCCAGGGAATATATTTTACTTTTTCAAAGAGAAAATCATATAAATTCCTTATTTACCAATGTTAAAATGACACCAAATTGCTTCATTTCCTCACATTTTTCTCTTTCCAACGGCATATTACATGTCTATACTAATCAGTTATATTCCTATCAAATATCTTGCAAAATTTCCTGTGGGCCACCTGGGCCCATGGGAAGGTAATTCTGAAGAAAACTACGGGCCCGGACCCAAAATTACGGGCCATTGGCTCCCAGGCCAGCGTTAGTGTCTACCCCAGTAGTACCTCTTTATATTTCCCTATTTCTATTTGTAAGACCTTTTATTATCCTGCAGCTGTTTATCTCTTATTCAAGGAAAAGATCTGCCCTTGTTTCGACAATGATACCCAAAGCACCTAAGGGACGATTGTTTTGGCATTACAGTGCCTCTACATGGGTTCTTAGATTTTGAGTGCATCACTGTGTTACCTTTTAGTAAAGACAGTGTGTCACAGTGTGTCACTGAGTCACTTTTTATGCATATAGGATATACTAGATGAAAATGTCTGCGTCTGTTGCTTTTTAAAAGACCCGTGTGGCACAAGTAGAAGCACATAACACTTACCATTTGGACCGTGATATCCTCTGATGTATTCAATCAGGTCTGCTCGTTCTGTTTGTGCCAGGACGTGGGTTAGTTGGCGCTTCATGAACCGGATGGTTGGACGATCCAAACTCTGGTGCCATCTGACTAGCATCTATAGTCAGTGGATAGCATTGAAAAAACTAGTTTAATTAAAACTTGTAAATAGGTCACTAATATTAAGAAGCAATAGAACAATGAAACTGGACAAAAACTGATTTAAAAGTATGAATGAGTTTTAAAATTGTAAATCTACTTCTGAAACACACCTCTAGTTGTATTTTGCATAAAGATCTATTTGCAATTGTAATAAAATCATCCTCTTCCAAAAATGTCACAACATTTATTTGAGCGGGGGAGCTTAAAAAATGTTGGTCCCTCTAAGAGACTTTCTACATACAGTGGTGAAAAAGCATGTCAAATATTTCATAATTACCCTGAGACCATATAGCCCCGGGCCTCCCTGAAGTGGTGTGCTGAGGTTGTCAACTACATGGCTTTCAACCAGACGGTAACCGAGTCCGCGCCATCCTGGGCCAAGCTGATGCGCCACCTTCAGCAGCGTCCGGTCATTCAGGTTGCCTGGGTACAAACATGTTGAGTTTTTATGACTTGTCTGGGTGCCCATAGGATACTACACCTAAGGCAATACTATTTTTTTTGATGAATTCAAAACATTTTAACCCTGACCCCTAAGTTTTAGCTTTAAAACATCTTGCTATCACACCTTTAAAAATGTGGTTGATAAATTAATTGTGAGTATATACTCTTTTGATTCATTCCTATAGTTAAGATCATTTTGCTTAAATGGTCCTACCATTAAAGTTAGCACCAAGGCTTTTCTTTTTCCTTTTGGTAAAATGCCAAACTATACAATTAGTGGAAGATGTAGATCGTCAGGCCACCAGGGTTTGAATGAGTTGTTCAGACAGAACCCCTCAGTGCCTCCTGTTACTGATAGTAGATGTACACTAACTTACTTGTAGCTGGCTGCATGGTGAGGTTCTGAATGTTGTGCCTGCGGGTCGTCCTCTCCTTTCTAACGACGTCAAACCAGGGAGAGTAGCTGTGGGTCAGGAACTTGGTGGAATGGTGGTGACAGTAGATGGACTTGTTTCCCTCGATCCATTCTCCCGTACTTCCTATCTTCACAATGCTGCTGTCAGGGTTGTCACATCCACACTCCACGGCCAGTTCAAAGGTAGCTTTGGGGCAGGAGCTTCTGATGACAAACCCGAGTTGTTCAAGTAGAACAAACAGGTAGGGCCTGAGGCAGTTTGGTCGTGGAGGCTTGTTATCCAGGATGTGTCCTTGTAGATGTAGGCGGTCTTCCTGCTGGTGGATGGTGATACTCAGGTTGGTGTTGTGACCTTCTGGGAGGAAGGTGGCATGATTCTGGAACACCTTACCAGTGAGCAGCCATGCCTCGTTCATGACTAACGCACTGATGAGGTGACTGGTGGTGCCAACTGGGATGAAGCCGTCCCTGAAGAGGACCAGGACCTTGGGGATGGGCAGGATAGGACCGCTGTCTGGAGTTCTCTGTAGAGGTAGGAGACAGGGGACCAGGAAGGCTTCATCTTCACATATCCTCAGCTGAACCATCTTGTTATACACCTCCGTCATGTTACACATCCGCATGGGCAGCATCAGGCGGAACTTTAACATCAACTTGGTTAGATGCTGTTTGATGTCTTTGTCCCAGACCGCAGTGAGGATTGTGTCAGTGAGGAGGCCGTGGTCCTGGAGAACCTGCCACATCTGGGGAGAATCTGATGTCTGGTAGAATCGGGGGATGGTGATCACCTTACTCATAGCATCAATCAACCACTGTGGCTCCAGGACAATGTGATTTCTCAAGTTGGTGTCATTGAAGAAAACAAACTCTCCGATCTCATGGTAGAACCTTAGTACAGTGCATAGGTCTCCCTTGTTGCTTATCCTAACCTTTGGGTCTTGGCACATTCTCCAGGCTTCCTCAAATGGTAACACATGGCAGCGAGCACTCTTCTTGTTCCTAATGAGGTCCCTCAAGGCTATCCATGCCAATGGGATCCGCTCTCCCCAGTAGGGCTGGGATCTGGCCAGCTCAACAATGGTCTCCCTCAGCCTGTCCACTTCTGGGTCGCAATCTGAGTTGTTGGCCACTGTGAAGAATTGTAGGTGCACGCGGTCATAGTAGGCTTTCTGCTTGATGTGGTCCATGATGGATCGGTGGTAGTCTCGGATCTTCTGGCTGGCCTTTGCTCCATGTTTCTGCAAAGGAAGAAGTTAGCTTTCCATGGCAAAATAAATCAATGTTATCATTGATTTGCCTCATTTGACTCAAGTGACTTAGGGATATCATGTCAGAAAGTCTTCTTCCATATTTGTCTCCTGCACAGTGGTCTAGGGAAGTGGAAGTAAAGCATGATTGCTACCGGCAGTCCTCATATGTGGCCATGGTACAATGCTATGAAGTAAACGGTTTTCTGAGATTCACTTTTATATTTATACTCTATCCAAACATTTTCTTATGGTTTAAAAAAGTGTAACAGACTTGTTGCTAGGACAATTGGTTGCTTAGCAACAGCTATTGTAACAATGTACTTGTGAGATTGTTGGCTAGAAATAGATCATAATCAATCATACCCTTCCAGATATAACCCATGAACTCATTTTGTTAATTTGCTTTTTGGTATAATCAATATCTGCTTAGCTACAGCTTTTCAAACTGTGTATTCGCCTATTAACACATGTTCATCTAGTTGCAAGCCTAATTCCTGGGTTCCCCAAAACCTGTGATCACAGTGATTGATTACCATTCCCAGTACTTTGTACTGCCAGAAGTCGAAGGGTACACACCTGCACTTAAGTCGACACAAAGGAACTACTGTTTTTCTTGTCAGGAAGGAATCCATTCAATGAGAATCCTGTATTGCATAGCCTTGTCACAGGGGTCACAGCTGCTGACCAGGTGAATGCAAATTGTGCTGTAGCTGTTGGATAAAGAAGCCTGGATGATCTGGAGGGGAACAATGTTCTCCAGCACTCCTTCAGGAAGAAGGATCAAGCAGTCACTTTTGCTAGTACTAGTGCTGTCCAGATTAGAGAAGATGCTGTGCATATAGATCCCCAGTTTCTCCCCCAGAGACTGGACACAGTGGGAAAGCACAATGATAACTTTGAAAAAGTCTTTGAACATGAGCTTTGCAGTTATGCTCCAGCACTCTTTGAAACTGAATGGACTCCTAGATTAGGTTGTAAAGCAACCTTGGCAGATGTTTTGTGGAAATACATGCCTGAGCAAGTACCAGCACCAGAAGGAGATGCCTCATATATACTAGATGGTTGTGCAATATGCCAGCAGTACACACAACAGAAGATATAAAAGGACGATATATAGATGCAACATTGAACTTCCCTCAGTCAATGTTCTTCAGGGGAAAGAAGGAGGACTTCCTTACAAACAAAGAAAACAAACAGATCTTTATAGGACTGCTGGGGAAACATCTCGAATCTGAAAGATGTCAGACACGCCATGCACAAGAAGATGCTGATCTTCTGATTGTGCAAAACTACCATAGATGCAGCAGAGGGAACAACAGAGACAACATTCTTAGTGGGGGATGACACAGATTTACCTGTACTACTGCGTTATCACTCAAAAACTATGACTACAAGTCTGTACTTCCGACCAGAGGCCCCGGGATTGGCAAAGAAATCAAAAGGTGTTTGAACATTGCTAAACTAAAAGCAATGGTTGGGCCCCAAATATATGACATGTGGACAGTCTAGGGAAAAGGGTCCTCCAATGTAAAAATTCAATAATAGAATTGATGTCAATCTCAATGCTCTGAGGTTAGGACGGTGTCATCAAAGAGTCAGCACTAACAGAATTCCACTGCCTTTGGTTGTATCTGCAAGTGCAGCAATGGATGTGACAAATCATGAAGCCAGAGGATTGGGGCTGGTATGTGCAGGGTACAGAGTATCTCACAGTGTTGACCGATAGTGAAGCTGCTCCAACTGAGCTTCTTGAAGTTGTCAGATGTAACTGCAAGCTATATTGCTAGGCAAATACACAGTATGACAATGGTTGCTAAGCAAATATTGGTCATAGAAATAAATCAAACAAAATGAGTTTATGGGTTATATCTAGGGGTGAAGGAATGAATATAATCTATTTCTAGGCAATATCCATGCAATACATTGTCAGAAGAGCTGTTGCTAGGCAATCAATTTTCCTAGCAACAAGTGTGTTACACTTTTAAAATCCTTAGGGGTAGATGCAATCAGAATCGACCTAAGAACCGGACAAACCTATGTTGCTAGGTAAATAAACATTTATCACCGGCCCTATCAACAAACAAATGAGACCAGAAGATTCCCCATACACAAGATTTAGGGGCGTTAGGAATGATTGTAATCCATCTCTGGTAATTATCAATGATATGTCAGATGAATTTCTAATTTTGAGTAGCCATTTTGGATTTGTGCCTATTTGACCTATAGACCTTTCTGATACATTTGGTGGCAAAATGAATTCTGTTGCAATTTGTGTTGGATCTATTTGTATATCGACTGGACTATATCTTTTGACTCGGTAAATCACTTTATTCTTTAAAAAAAATTAGAAAAATATGGAATTAGAGAAAAAAATTTGGTCTTAATAAAAAATTATTTAACCAATAGATTTCAACGCACTATAGCCAACAATATTACCTCGACCAAAGCTGCCTTGACCTATGGAGTGCCTCAAGGATCAATATTGGGGCCATTGGTTTTCTTACTGTTCATAAATGACTGCATATTAGCAGATGATGAACATAATACACTATTATACGCCGATGATTCTGTATTATACGCCTCTGGAAAGGATATGCATCGTCTTTCTGCAGTAATTTCCGTAGCTCTAGAGAAATCTAGTTCTTGGTCATCTTCAAACAAGTTGACTATAAACGAGTCTAAAACCAAAATAATGACTATTGCCTCAGGGAAAAGGCTGAAAAAGCTACAGAAGCCTAATATAAGCCTAGGTAATACTCAGTTAAAAAATGTGAACTCGTACAAATATTTAGGAGTCCTTTTGGACGAGGAAATGTGTTTCAAAATACATCTAAGGAACTTCATAAAAAACACTAGGTTCAAATCTTTATTACTGCATAAAGTGAAGAAGCGTATGTCCAGCAAGGCACGTCTTAGAGGGTTTAAATCCCATGTTGTCCCTGTCATCGATTATGCCGACATTTTATATGATAATGCTAATGTGGATTTATTGGCTGAGCTCCAGCGAGTGCAAAATAAGTGCCTCAAAACTTGTTTAGATATGCACTTACTAACGGCCACTGATAAGGTACATGCATATGCAGAAGCACCTATGTTGAAAGAAAGAAGAAAATTTCATGCAGAAACATATGGCTTTAAAAGAGCTCAAAATATAATATATAGGACACCAGTAAGAAGGGCAACTAGGTCTGCCGATGCACCATTATTGTATTATATGACTGTAAAATGCTCTGCTTATGAAGGCTCACCCCAGGTCATCTGTGCTCGAGCGTGGAATGCCCTAGATAACTCAGTGCGGGCTATAGATAATATGTCCGATTTCAAGGTTAAAGCTAAGCAGCAGATGTTGGATACTATTCCAAAAAAAGACACATTTGAGGCGTAATTTAAGCAGTTTTTTTTATTAAAATATAATTTTGTATTAAAAATGAAAGAAATGTGTTTGCCATATTGCCCAAACATGAAGGTTATTTCTGTGTTATTGATCGAAGGATGATACATGGTAGAGATATAACAACAGCTTGCTGATGTCTCTACTATTCCTAATTCACTCATATTTATATGAAAATGGCTAATAAAGCAGCGTGTAAACTGAATGAATCTCGATGTAATCATATTATACAAGCCTGGATGAATTTACAATGACGCAGAACTTTGAGTGAATAAAGATAATTTGTTCTAAAAAAATATCTATCTTTCTAAATGCTGAAACCTAAAATGATGGAGAATTACAGTTTAATTAATTTCCCCCCTTGCAATGTCTGTGCTTCCTGAAATGTGTAAAGTATGAGTCTAAAATGACAAGCCATTCATGAAGACATTAGCAAATGTCAAAACCCTGCCATCCTCACAGTGTAGGTGCTAGCAGTTCTCCAGAGAACCCTGATTTGCGAGGGCCTGGTTATGAAACAAATTATCTGTTAGAAATCTACTCCAGGAGTTTCACCTTCCAACAGGTATACTATAAAATTATCTTCATAAGTCTTGTTTTTTTTTAAATTTCATGTGAGAGGGAAAATTCCATTTTCTGACCCCTCAAAGTGGTAAAAAACACATTGATTCCAGCAGAACAAGCTTTATGTTAATATACAACAAAATATGTTAATGTACTTAACTAAGTAATACCCACTTTCTTCCCAGACATCTGCTTAAAGATTTGAGAGACACAGTACACTATTTACCTCGTATAGCTGATCCTTGTGAGTCAGTACTATGATAATTGACTCTGCTGAGACAGCGTCATCTGTACGGGGGGAGGTGTGGGTGGAGATACACTGCAGCCAGTAATCTAACTGGTCTGAAAGTAATAGTATATCATAAGGGGGTATGACAGAGATATCTAAAGTTTGTAACCTAATTTCATCAAAAGTTTTAGTATATAGTTTTTAGTAAAATATTTATTCTCAATAATGGCCGATCTAGAACAGTCAGGCCACGTTTTCGATTTAATAAGTGTTTTTATGCTGGAAATGAGTTCATTCATATTTTATGAAATAAAAGATTTATTATTGATTGTCCCCCGTACTGTTAGGTAAACTATAGGGTAGTCTTGAGTCTTAAAGATTAGAATTAAAAATTCTAAGATCACCTGGATCCATGAACGTAGACTTCAGCATTGGGAAAAGAAATTCTGTTCTGATCAAGGAGTGACAGAGTATAATCGTCCTTGTCCGTTTTTCATGATAAATGATCTTATACATAATTCAGCAAAAAGTATGTATTATGAATATACCCATGACTGCCTGAGAGCTGATGCCAGTGAAATGCACCCTATGCTTTCATATGCAAACATCTTTAGCTTAATTCTATGAGACTGTAATTGGATAACATTATTAGGTTTGGACTTTACCTATGACTGCCTGAGAGCTGATGCCATTCTGTGCGGTTTCCTGGCATCCGAGCTGGTCGGTGTTGATGGTGGAGTCCAGCGCCTGCATTATGTCAAGTACCACCAAGTATATAGCACGGTGCGTGAGGAAAACCTGGTGTGTGGCATAGTAGGTGCTCTGTAAAGTAAAGTATGGTATCTATATATTGCAGGTATAGGACACAAACACCTGGTGGGTGGTGTAGTATGTGCTCTGTACAGTAAAGTATGGTGTGTATGCTGCAGGACACAAACAATTGGTGGGTGGTGTAGTATGTGCTCTGTACAGTAAAGTATGGTGTGTATGCTGCAGGTATAGGACACAAACACCTGGTGGGTGGTGTAGTATGTGCTCTGTACAGTAAAGTATGGTGTGTATGCTGCAGGACACAAACACCTGGTGGGTGGTGTAGTATGTGCTCTGTACAGTAAAGTATGGTGTGTATGCTGCAGGTATAGGACACAAACACCTGGTGGGTGGTGTAGTATGTGCTCTGTACAGTAAAGTATGGTGTGTATGCTGCAAGTATAGGACACAAACACTTGGTGGGTGGTGTAGTATGTGCTCTGTACAGTAAAGTATGGTGTGTATGCTGCAGGACACAAACACCTGGTGGGTGGTGTAGTATGTGCTCTGTACAGTAAAGTATGGTGTGTATGCTGCAGGTATAGGACACAAACATCTGGTGGGTGGTGTAGTATGTGCTCTGTACAGTAAAGTATGGTGTGTATGCTGCAAGTATCGGACACAAACACCTGGTGGGTGGTGTAGTATGTGCTCTGTACAGTAAAGTATGGTGTGTATGCTGCAGGACACAAACACCTGGTGGGTGGTGTAGTATGTGCTCTGTACAGTAAAGTATGGTGTGTATGCTGCAGGTATGGGACACAAACACCTGGTGGGTGGTGTAGTATGTGCTCTGTACAGTAAAGTATGGTGTGTATGCTGCAAGTATAGGACACAAACACTTGGTGGGTGGTGTAGTATGTGCTCTGTACAGTAAAGTATGGTGTGTATGCTGCAGGACACAAACACCTGGTGGGTGGTGTAGTATGTGCTCTGTACAGTAAAGTATGGTGTGTATGCTGCAGGTATAGGACACAAACACCTGGTGGGTGGTGTAGTATGTGCTCTGTACAGTAAAGTATGGTGTGTATGCTGCAGGACACAAACACAGGGTTAGAATTATGTGCATGGATGAACCAAAAAGCAAGCCTTGAAAAAAGGCATATCACACAAAGGCATATCTTGCATTGTCTTACAACTTTATGTAAATGGTTAGAACTGATATTGTATCCTTCAAGATCCTTTATGACTATATTAAATAACAACCGTAATGATACTCTCCCTAGCGCTACATCTACCCATGCATAACGAAAGGGTGACTGTTAGATGATAAAGTTGTGTTTACATCAGTTTTAGGGAAATCTTCATGAAATTTTTTGTATCTTGAGTGGACACACCGTGCAGGTGATCAAGCTGGCCATAGGGTAGATTCACCCAAAGATGGACACTCACCTTAAGTCGGACACTTTTGGCATTAAAAAAGGTAAAACATCGTCCATGTTATGCCCTACATATGAGTATCACAATAAAATTTAAATGTTCATCTTACTGACCAATAATGTTTCATATATGCACACACAATTTTTGCTATCATATCTATTATTAAGGATGCACCCAACCCTTATTCAGGTGTACAGAAGCTCATGCAAAACTCGTACATAGATGTGTTGGAACTATGTATATTATACATCAATTTGATCATATATAATGTCTCTTTCAAATCAGTTCCATTTTTTAAACTTTTGATACGTTTGGAATGTATATGGAACAAAAACGTCCTTTTTTTTAGCTTCTTTTCCTTTTAATAGCCTTATGGCATAGAAATGGAATATATTCATTGAATGTAATGAGTGGGGACTGAACTTAGAGTGATTTCCGAGGACCCTCTTCTTTCTTTTACTGATATTCCAATTATTACAGTCTACAGAGCTGTTCAAAGTTGCATAGTTACCAAAAAGTGGAGATCTTCCTCATTTTTTTCCAGTGAAATTTCACATTTTTCGGTGAAATTTTTCACATTTTTTGGTAACTATGCAACTTTGAACAGCTCTGCAGACCTTAATAATAGGAATATCAATAAAAGAAAGAAAAGGGTCCTCGGAAAACACTCTAAGATCAGTCACCATTCATTATATTCAATAAATATACACCATTTCTATCCCATAATGCTATTGAAACCAAAGGAAGCTAAAATAGAAAGTTTTTGTTCCATTCACATTCCACAGCAATAAAAACACAACAAAATGAAATGATTTGATGGAGACATTAAATACGGTCAAACTAATGTGCAATTCACATATCTCCAATACATTTAAGCCCAAATAATACATAATCATGTGCACACCTATAATAGGGTGGGGTGCGTCCTTAAGCAATATATTTGGATCTAGATAATAAGGTATATGTATTCTAAAATTTGTTGTATAGGAAAATGTACAAATAATTGATTGAAAGTTCTTTTTAAGACCTTTTAAATAAATGATACCATGAGCATGTAATAACTGTTCCAGTAAATATGATTAAATCTATATAACCTCAAATACATTCTCAAATTCCATTGACCAAAATATTTGAATTTATGTTAGTATAAATGAAGAATTTGTCTGTATGGGGCAGATTCAATGTGGTTAAAACTATATTTCAGATGTAAATATGCTTAATTCCTTTAGTAATATCAACACCCTGGATAAATAATGCCATACCTGCTGTACTATTAAACAGATCAGTTCATACTAGTAGTAAAATAATCGAGGAAAGCCAAAGTGTCCGACATCACAGTGAAATTCAAAAATTGTGATTGCTGTATCAGGGCTTATCTCGCCAGCTACCAGATTAAACAATGGTGCCCCCTATTTAGGAACCTGCAACCTCGGTATTGACCTTCCATGTTCAGTCTCACAGTGTACAGAAGGTACTGTGTACAGTACAGTGTGATGCACCTCTTTGTAACATACTGATTCGCATTCACTAATATTCTTTATTGACAATGCAAATATACAATGCCAATGACAATGCCTCTCGCTAGCAGCTAATAATAGGAAATCATCCAGGTAATTGAAACACATGTGGCCCTGACGGCTCATGTACCTGGTAACGGCATCCGTGAGTCTATTAAAAATAAAAGGAGCTGCTCTTGTGCCAAAACAAATACAATTGTCCACCATGTAGGTGTCAGACCCGTCCAACTTCCACTTCAATCCCTGATAATTCCGGTCCTCGGGTCTGATGAGTACCGAGCGGTACGCCGAAGCAATATCAGTCACCGCCATGTAGTATGACGGACGGAGAACCTCGCACACGTCATCTAGTCTAGTAAACTTGAAGTGTTGAAAAGTGGCAGACATATGGGAATTAATGGACAGTCCGTCGGGCCTGCTCGCATCGGTGATGGGCCTGAAACCCCCGGTAGCCTTGGGAACAGCACCCAAGGCGTGCACACATGTCGGTTTCTCTCGCGACACGCTGAGTTTCCCGCAGCCCAGCTCCTCTTTCAAGAGCTTATCAATAAAGTCAAAATTATCTACCGAAGCTGAAGAATAGTTTTTTACCTCATAACTGTCTACCCGTGCGTGAGGGTCAACCATCTTGAACCCATGTAGGACACCATCTAATATAAAGTGACAATCCTCATCTATGACACCGCGCCCCAACAACATGTCCCTCCAGCCTGCTGGCTTCAACTGCGACACGACCCCCTGAACCCTGTGTCTGCAGCTAATGTCCCATAGAGGGATATAACCTTTATAAATGTCTAGTAGGGCATCTATACTACTTGTGCATATTAGCTCCTCACATGTATGAGAGTGAATGTCTTCCATACATGAGGTGCCGACATCCGCGTCGTAGCCCGCGGAGTCGTGCTCGTCCGTGCCTCACGCGTTACGCTGCTGGCCCCCCTGTTGGCCGTAGTTCTGGGTTTGCTGGCCATAGTATGGATGTTGCTGACCCTGGAAACCACCCTGGCTCTGAGGCTGCCCCCCTTGGTTGTAGGGATTGTGTGCGCATCCCCGAGCCCCGTGCGGGCCACCGCAGACCGCACACGAGTGTTGCTTCCTGCATAACGGCCAATCGCACGCCGTAAAGTTGAATCGCTTGCACAGGTGGTCAGGGCAATCGATCCTGAATTTTCCCTGACTTGACGGCCTAGCTGGTGGCTTGCCCGGGGCCTTGTTCAGAAGAGACATCTGCTTTGCCATCTCCTGTTGCATTTTCACGTAGGCCAGAGTTTTGTCCATACCCATGTTGTTTGCCATCGCGCCGTGGTCGGCCGCGGCAAACTTGGGGATCTGCTTTTTCAGCACCTTGTCGGTCACCTCTCTATCATACTGGCATATGGCCTTCATGCAATAGGTGGGTTTTATCTCCTTCAGGGCGATGAATTTCATGTGATCTAGGTATGACAGGGGGCTCAAGTCGGGATGATCGGCTATGATCAGGGCCTGCGTGACATTAATCATCCCGTAAATTAACTCTCTATATGACATTTCGCTGTAGTCTTTGTCAGCTGGGAGGTGGTAGTCTGGCCTGATCCACAGCTTTGACCTTTTCCTCATGCTAGCCTCATTAGCTGCATGTAGAGAGGCCAGGATATCACCCTCCACAGCTGACTTACCTGACGCGACGTTTCTGAAGAGGCCATCAACATCACCCGACTGTAGGCCCATGTTGCCGAAGCCCAACCCCGCCGTAGCTAGCCCAGTGTGCAGTGTGTGGCTCGCCCCCAGATTGATGCCTAGCCCACCTGCCGATGGCAGACTAGAGAAACCTGGCGGGGGTGTCGCGGAGAGGGGTTGGCCTGAGGTGTAGTATTGTTGCTGTTGATGGCGGTTGGAACCGTGTTGGCCCCGCTGCTGCTGTAGATGTTGCTGTAGTGATTGCTGATTTTGTTGAGTAGACTGGGCAGAAGGGGTCACATCCCCTGCCAACCCAGCCCACTGTTGCTGCTGTCTCCACAGCAGAAATTCTGCATAGGAGGGGTCTGCATCCTCCTGCTGCTGCTGCTGCTGCTGTTGATGCTGCCCCAACACCTGCTGTTGATACTGCTCCTGTTGGGTGTGTCCCTGCTTCCCTTCACTGGTAAGATCAGACAGCTGAGAGGATGTTGGGGCCCCAGCAGGCCTAAACACACCTCCTGATTGCTTATAACTGCCAGACTGACCTGTACCAGGATGAAGCGTGAAGCTCCCCGGGTGTCCGTGATGAAGCGTGGAGCCTCCCGGTACCCCGGGATGAAGCGCACCACCCGTGATCATAGACGAAGTCGCCGCCGAGGTGTGTGGAGGCTGGTCCTGCTCGCCGACGGTCGCACAAAAGTCTCCCAACCAACTTTCCTGGGCCATTTGCGACGGCTTTGATGGCTGGGGGGGGGGTAATCGGTCACGCTCTTTCGATTGCGACAACTTTTGAGTCTTAATTCGCCTTCGTTCGGACAGAAACTGCGAAAAAGTGGTCCCCTCCTCTCTGTTTTCGTCTGGGCGGATGTTGTGATCCGCCATTTTGGTCGGCGCATGCGCGCCGAGCTGCTGCTTCGCGGACAGAGACGGAAAACTTCGGTCGACGTCTTCCCCGGGTACTGCGGACAGGTTGTGGCCGCTGGTGCCCTGGTCCGCGTAGTATAAGGCTGTTCCGCGGGCGCCCGCGGGCCGCTGCAATCCGTCTTTGCCTTGAATGGTATCAACAACACCGCGGAATGCGGCCTCTGCGAGGTTCGTATCTCTTTCTATCCGGTTATTTGCTGCTCTTAAACCTGCCAGTTCCATTTCGGCCTCTTTTAATCGCTGAGTCCTCTTGAGGTCCTCTTCCCTGGCCCTCTCTTTGATGGTCAGTGCTTCGATCCTGTCCAAGGCCTCCTGGAGCTCTCCCTCACGGGCTGCGGCGTATTCCGCGGCCTGTTCGCTGTGTTGGCGGGCCGTATCTCCCGGGGGTGCCGGCGAGGCTGAGCTGCCTTGGCCGGTCTCCTGCCGGCCCTGGGAGCCGCCATGGTCGTCCTGTGCCGGTGCAGGCTGGTCCTGCCCCTGCAACACCTTCCTGGGGGTTCCCTTGTCCGGGTTTGGGGCATTGCATTTGGGGCAGGAATTCCTGTTGCCATGGTACTCTGTTCCGCAAAAGCAGACCGTCATTTTGACCGAATTTTGAAAAAAAACAACCAAAGTCTCTGCTGGCCTGCTGCTGGCCTTGCTGCCTGCTTGCTTGCTGCTGGTACCTCCCCTCCCCTGGAGAAGAGTTCCACGGCTGGTGCCGGTGGGAGGCACTAGGTGGCACTGGTATGTACACTAATATGGGAATAACTTCCCCAATGGAAGTTATGCCCGACATATAACCTCAAATACATTCTCAAATTCCATTGACCAAAATATTTGAATTTATGTTAGTATAAATGAAGAATTTGTCTGTATGGGGCAGATTCAATGTGGTTAAAACTATATTTCAGATGTAAATATGCTTAATTCCTTTAGTAATATCAACACCCTGGATAAATAATGCCATACCTGCTGTACTATTAAACAGATCAGTTCATACTAGTAGTAAAATAATCGAGGAAAGCCAAAGTGTCCGACATCACAGTGAAATTCAAAAATTGTGATTGCTGTATCAGGGCTTATCTCGCCAGCTACCAGATTAAACAATGGTGCCCCCTATTTAGGAACCTGCAACCTCGGTATTGACCTTCCATGTTCAGTCTCACAGTGTACAGAAGGTACTGTGTACAGTACAGTGTGATGCACCTCTTTGTAACATACTGATTCGCATTCACTAATATTCTTTATTGACAATGCAAATATACAATGCCAATGACAATGCCTCTCGCTAGCAGCTAATAATAGGAAATCATCCAGGTAATTGAAACACATGTGGCCCTGACGGCTCATGTACCTGGTAACGGCATCCGTGAGTCTATTAAAAATAAAAGGAGCTGCTCTTGTGCCAAAACAAATACAATTGTCCACCATGTAGGTGTCAGACCCGTCCAACTTCCACTTCAATCCCTGATAATTCCGGTCCTCGGGTCTGATGAGTACCGAGCGGTACGCCGAAGCAATATCAGTCACCGCCATGTAGTATGACGGACGGAGAACCTCGCACACGTCATCTAGTCTAGTAAACTTGAAGTGTTGAAAAGTGGCAGACATATGGGAATTAATGGACAGTCCGTCGGGCCTGCTCGCATCGGTGATGGGCCTGAAACCCCCGGTAGCCTTGGGAACAGCACCCAAGGCGTGCACACATGTCGGTTTCTCTCGCGACACGCTGAGTTTCCCGCAGCCCAGCTCCTCTTTCAAGAGCTTATCAATAAAGTCAAAATTATCTACCGAAGCTGAAGAATAGTTTTTTACCTCATAACTGTCTACCCGTGCGTGAGGGTCAACCATCTTGAACCCATGTAGGACACCATCTAATATAAAGTGACAATCCTCATCTATGACACCGCGCCCCAACAACATGTCCCTCCAGCCTGCTGGCTTCAACTGCGACACGACCCCCTGAACCCTGTGTCTGCAGCTAATGTCCCATAGAGGGATATAACCTTTATAAATGTCTAGTAGGGCATCTATACTACTTGTGCATATTAGCTCCTCACATGTATGAGAGTGAATGTCTTCCATACATGAGGTGCCGACATCCGCGTCGTAGCCCGCGGAGTCGTGCTCGTCCGTGCCTCACGCGTTACGCTGCTGGCCCCCCTGTTGGCCGTAGTTCTGGGTTTGCTGGCCATAGTATGGATGTTGCTGACCCTGGAAACCACCCTGGCTCTGAGGCTGCCCCCCTTGGTTGTAGGGATTGTGTGCGCATCCCCGAGCCCCGTGCGGGCCACCGCAGACCGCACACGAGTGTTGCTTCCTGCATAACGGCCAATCGCACGCCGTAAAGTTGAATCGCTTGCACAGGTGGTCAGGGCAATCGATCCTGAATTTTCCCTGACTTGACGGCCTAGCTGGTGGCTTGCCCGGGGCCTTGTTCAGAAGAGACATCTGCTTTGCCATCTCCTGTTGCATTTTCACGTAGGCCAGAGTTTTGTCCATACCCATGTTGTTTGCCATCGCGCCGTGGTCGGCCGCGGCAAACTTGGGGATCTGCTTTTTCAGCACCTTGTCGGTCACCTCTCTATCATACTGGCATATGGCCTTCATGCAATAGGTGGGTTTTATCTCCTTCAGGGCGATGAATTTCATGTGATCTAGGTATGACAGGGGGCTAAAGTCGGGATGATCGGCTATGATCAGGGCCTGCGTGACATTAATCATCCCGTAAATTAACTCTCTATATGACATTTCGCTGTAGTCTTTGTCAGCTGGGAGGTGGTAGTCTGGCCTGATCCACAGCTTTGACCTTTTCCTCATGCTAGCCTCATTAGCTGCATGTAGAGAGGCCAGGATATCACCCTCCACAGCTGACTTACCTGACGCGACGTTTCTGAAGAGGCCATCAACATCACCCGACTGTAGGCCCATGTTGCCGAAGCCCAACCCCGCCGTAGCTAGCCCAGTGTGCAGTGTGTGGCTCGCCCCCAGATTGATGCCTAGCCCACCTGCCGATGGCAGACTAGAGAAACCTGGCGGGGGTGTCGCGGAGAGGGGTTGGCCTGAGGTGTAGTATTGTTGCTGTTGATGGCGGTTGGAACCGTGTTGGCCCCGCTGCTGCTGTAGATGTTGCTGTAGTGATTGCTGATTTTGTTGAGTAGACTGGGCAGAAGGGGTCACATCCCCTGCCAACCCAGCCCACTGTTGCTGCTGTCTCCACAGCAGAAATTCTGCATAGGAGGGGTCTGCATCCTCCTGCTGCTGCTGCTGCTGCTGTTGATGCTGCCCCAACACCTGCTGTTGATACTGCTCCTGTTGGGTGTGTCCCTGCTTCCCTTCACTGGTAAGATCAGACAGCTGAGAGGATGTTGGGGCCCCAGCAGGCCTAAACACACCTCCTGATTGCTTATAACTGCCAGACTGACCTGTACCAGGATGAAGCGTGAAGCTCCCCGGGTGTCCGTGATGAAGCGTGGAGCCTCCCGGTACCCCGGGATGAAGCGCACCACCCGTGATCATAGACGAAGTCGCCGCCGAGGTGTGTGGAGGCTGGTCCTGCTCGCCGACGGTCGCACAAAAGTCTCCCAACCAACTTTCCTGGGCCATTTGCGACGGCTTTGATGGCTGGGGGGGGGGTAATCGGTCACGCTCTTTCGATTGCGACAACTTTTGAGTCTTAATTCGCCTTCGTTCGGACAGAAACTGCGAAAAAGTGGTCCCCTCCTCTCTGTTTTCGTCTGGGCGGATGTTGTGATCCGCCATTTTGGTCGGCGCATGCGCGCCGAGCTGCTGCTTCGCGGACAGAGACGGAAAACTTCGGTCGACGTCTTCCCCGGGTACTGCGGACAGGTTGTGGCCGCTGGTGCCCTGGTCCGCGTAGTATAAGGCTGTTCCGCGGGCGCCCGCGGGCCGCTGCAATCCGTCTTTGCCTTGAATGGTATCAACAACACCGCGGAATGCGGCCTCTGCGAGGTTCGTATCTCTTTCTATCCGGTTATTTGCTGCTCTTAAACCTGCCAGTTCCATTTCGGCCTCTTTTAATCGCTGAGTCCTCTTGAGGTCCTCTTCCCTGGCCCTCTCTTTGATGGTCAGTGCTTCGATCCTGTCCAAGGCCTCCTGGAGCTCTCCCTCACGGGCTGCGGCGTATTCCGCGGCCTGTTCGCTGTGTTGGCGGGCCGTATCTCCCGGGGGTGCCGGCGAGGCTGAGCTGCCTTGGCCGGTCTCCTGCCGGCCCTGGGAGCCGCCATGGTCGTCCTGTGCCGGTGCAGGCTGGTCCTGCCCCTGCAACACCTTCCTGGGGGTTCCCTTGTCCGGGTTTGGGGCATTGCATTTGGGGCAGGAATTCCTGTTGCCATGGTACTCTGTTCCGCAAAAGCAGACCGTCATTTTGACCGAATTTTGAAAAAAAACAACCAAAGTCTCTGCTGGCCTGCTGCTGGCCTTGCTGCCTGCTTGCTTGCTGCTGGTACCTCCCCTCCCCTGGAGAAGAGTTCCACGGCTGGTGCCGGTGGGAGGCACTAGGTGGCACTGGTATGTACACTAATATGGGAATAACTTCCCCAATGGAAGTTATGCCCGACATATAACCTCAAATACATTCTCAAATTCCATTGACCAAAATATTTGAATTTATGTTAGTATAAATGAAGAATTTGTCTGTATGGGGCAGATTCAATGTGGTTAAAACTATATTTCAGATGTAAATATGCTTAATTCCTTTAGTAATATCAACACCCTGGATAAATAATGCCATACCTGCTGTACTATTAAACAGATCAGTTCATACTAGTAGTAAAATAATCGAGGAAAGCCAAAGTGTCCGACATCACAGTGAAATTCAAAAATTGTGATTGCTGTATCAGGGCTTATCTCGCCAGCTACCAGATTAAACAATGGTGCCCCCTATTTAGGAACCTGCAACCTCGGTATTGACCTTCCATGTTCAGTCTCACAGTGTACAGAAGGTACTGTGTACAGTACAGTGTGATGCACCTCTTTGTAACATACTGATTCGCATTCACTAATATTCTTTATTGACAATGCAAATATAATTCTCTAGAACGGATAACCCTCACCCCATTACATCACCATTAGTAACTTACAGGAGATAAGGGACAAGGCAAGGCAATAGCTGGACTTGGGCCTATAGAAATACACACGGCCTATTTATTTCAAGAAAAACAAAGAAAAAATAATTGACCACTGCAGCCAGTCTGGTCAGGCTCTGACCAATGGCTGACCAAGCTGGCCACCGGCACACTGGAGGCTGAGAACAATGGCGCCCCCTGGTGTGTAACTAATAAACTGCTCAATATGATTGAGTCTCAACATTAGTAACTTACAGGAGATAAGGGACAAGGCAAGGCAATAGCTGGACTTGGGCCTGTAGAAATACACACGGCAGACTCCAAGTAAGTAAATAATGAAATGACATTAAATCTACACCGAGAAAGATGAAGATAAGCAGCGTGATACAATCTGGTCAGTGTCTATCCTCATAGAGTAAGGTTTGGTGACATAAAGCAGGGCTGCCATACTGGCCCAATCCCCCGCTTGCCTGATGTCTTCGATACTAAGTCCTAGTCTATACATATACAGCGCTCCCGCTCGGCGCAAAGAGTGCATGCCGGCCCGTTCTGATTGGAACCCGGCCGACTTCATGAGTCGTTTCAAAAACTTCAACAGCTTTGCGTAAGTCACCGGGACCCGGATGGCGCCCCTCTGTAGCACGAAAACCGGTGCCAACAAGTCCGTGCTCGGGAACTCTTTCAAGTGTCTCTGAACCAAAGAAGCCGCACACAAGGGGGAACCATATGCGAAAGTGATAGGTACTTTGTGGACCTTCTGGCCGTATTGAATCGTCTTTGAACTGGAGATTGCCAGCTCTATGCCCCAATCTGCGGCGCTAACTGCTCCTCGTCTTAGATAATGTCCCGTCGGGTTGGTGGCTGAATCAGGAACTAAATTGCTCTTCCTGAGCAACCCACGGTAACTCAGCGCTAGGCAAGACCATAGCACCCTGTCCTCAGGGTCACTCATGTCAACAAAAGAAAACATCTTCAGAATGTCAGCGAGTGAGAATGAGGGCCTCACTGGTTCTGGGTCGCCCAGAACTCTGCGGACTCCGGCTAAAGTCATGATAAAGTCGAAGTTTGACCGAATCGGCTTCGCGTCATAACCAAAATAAGAGTTCAAAGAGATCACTCCACTGACATAATTCTGTATAGTTGTGTAAGATAAGCTTTTTGACATGTACACAACATACCTGCACATATGTGCGGTGTCCGTAGGCAGAGCCGGTATCAAAACTGATTGACTGAACTTAATATAACGTTTCCATTGAGAGCTCTTAGTTTTCCAAGTGTTCGGTGCCCAAGCCTTCGACCTGAGCTCTGCTGCCTCCCGGTCTAGCTGAAGCCTCCTTTGGACCACCTCTACAACAGAGGAACAAGGGTAAACTATTAGCGTCAGTGGCTCCTGACAGGGTATCTGCGAGCACATTATCCTTCCCTGGCAGATAAACACCCACTAACTGACAATTACTAAGCACACACAACCAAAACAATTTCCTCAATAAACACATACCCACAGAATTCACACTTTTCCCTTTATTCAGGGCACTGACTACCTGAGTGTTGTCTGTAATACAATAAACTTTATGGTCCCGCCACAAATGGCTCCAGCGCTCTACTGCCTCATATATTGGGTAGAGCTCTCTCACATTGATATTCTCAGGGATATCCATGGTAGGATGAGGCCTACAGTGACCATGAATGTCGTCTGCCATGACGACGTCATCCAACCAGTGTCCACATATCCAGTCTAGATCGGTGTACGCACCATACCCGATCCCTGATGCATCCATGCAGATCATAGATGTATGAAGGGAGGTTAAATAATCTTCGCTGAACCACCTCGCGAACTGTCTCCACCATTCTAGATCCTCCTGGAATGACTCGGATGGGGTCACATAACGCTTCTTCGCGCTAAACACACGTAGCATAGACACCACCCTGTGGGAAAATGTCCTACCCCCCCGGACTAAAGTAGAGCAGTGGCTTAGTACACCACATAAGCGCTGGAGTTGGCGTTTTGTCGCCCTGCGGCGACCAGAACTCAACATGCCAACTCAACATCTAACTTGTCCAACTTGTCCTGGGGAAGTCGTAGCGACATCTCTAGCGAGTCCAGTTCCACCCCTAGATAACGCTAAATCTGCGCGGGGGACTGCACCTTCTTGTACGAAATATAGAAGCCCAACGAGCGAAGTGTCTGGTGCAGAAAAAGCTCTGCCTCCTTGCACTGCTTGTACGCGTCTGCCATTAATAGAAAATCATCTAGGTAGTTGACACAAAAATAACCGTAGGCATTAACATAACAAGCGACTGCATCTGATATGCTATTGAAGATGTGCGGCGCCACTCTAGTACCAAAACTCATAAAGTTGTCCTGAATAAACTGGTCCTGTCCATTGACATTCCAAACCAGACCTTGGAGCTCTCTATCACATGGCCGTACCAATACCGTACGGTACAGTCATGTGGTCTGAAACAGTGTCGATGGAGTTGTAACTAAATGACTTGAATGTGGTGTCCATGTAATTGTTAATGCTCAGGAAAGATGGACGGCTTGCATCCGTGATAGGCCTATAACCCCCCGATGCTTTGTGAACCGCTCCCATCGCATGCACACAATGCGGCGACTTGTCTACTATTGTTAACTTCCCACTCTCCAATTCGGTGCACATGATCTCGTTGATGGCCTCAAAAGCGTCTATTGTCGCCGAGCTATAATTTAAGCAGAAATAACTGTCTATCGCGACACCCGGATCTATCAATTTAAAACCGTGGCAAACACCATCCAACAGAAAATGGGAATTTGGGTCCCAATTACCGCGGCCATAGACTTCTGATGGGCCACCCGACAACATTTCCCGCCAACCATTTAATTTAAACTGTGAGCGGACACTGCTCAGGAAATGAGGGGCCGAGGAGTCCCATAAAGGGGTATAATTCTTATAATTATCCAACAACTCCTCTATACTAGCAGTGCACATAAGGTCCCCATAACTACTAGGGTACAATGAGTCCAGGTCATAAAAATAGCCACAGTCCTGACTGAACACAGCTGGGAGCACTGTTGAAGCTACGGTGCGCGCACACGAGAAGTTTTCCGTCCTATCCGCAGACGCGGGCCTCTCGTGCGCATAACGTGCAGAGTCTCCCGCCGGTCAAGGCCGACCCTGCTGTTGTTGCTGCTGATGATGCTGGTGCGGCTGTTGATGCTGCTGCTGTTGCTGGGGCTGGTACTGACCACCTTGAAGTGACGTCATAACACCCCCGGCAATCTCTACTCTTGTGTTGACCGCTACACTCTACACAGGCATGCTTCTTGTAGCAGGGATTGAAATTACACTCCGTGTTGTTCCACTTCCAGCAGAATTCCGGGGGCCAATCTGACATCTGTCGGTCAAAACGAGGGCCACGATTGTGGCGACGTCGGCCGCGCCCCCCGCCCAAACCTGACTGACTGGCACCCGCATGAGTGTTATAAACCTCATGTGGGATCTATAGCCTGCGAGTGTGATTCTGGGCAAGTTGGATTTAATAACAAAATCCAGGACCCCATTCATACCATTCATCAACTCTTGAAAACTCATTTCATGGTACAACTTGTCAACATCAATATAACAGTCCGGCCGCAACTTGTTAGTTGACCTCTTTCTCTTGCTAGTATCAGACATCAACTTCAAATTCTTGAGCCAATCTGTATCAGGCAT
Organism: Harmothoe impar; assembly: GCA_947462335.1. NCBI lineage: Eukaryota > Metazoa > Annelida > Polychaeta > Phyllodocida > Polynoidae > Harmothoe > Harmothoe impar. The sequence continues at coordinate 68,246,732 of OX381717.1, read as the reverse complement.
ACCTTGAGCATTGGTCTGGGTGCTGAATAGACCATTGACATCCCCCTCTAGTAGGCCTAGTGCAGCTGTAGTGAGTCCAGCACTAGCCAAACCAGACTGGAGAGTGTGCTGAGCAGAGTGTTGAACTTGACCACTTCCCAGCTGCTGCTGGGGCTTGTAGATGGATCCATCTCTGTAGTACAGCTGTGGGTGCTGACGCTGTTGAAGCAACTGTTGGGGCTGTTGTTGTTGGCACCATCTCAGGTATGCCTCATAAGAGGTGTCAGTGACGTTGTGAGAGGGGGATGAGTGTCACCCAAACCAGGTGCCAGTCCCTCTACCTGGCCCATCCTGAATGAGTGCTCCACTGCATCCCCACCCTCCAAAAAGCCCTGGCCAGCAGCAGCTCGATCAGCTGATCGTGCCCCGTCTGTCTTTGAATCCAAATTGCCCAAACTAGCGCCCTCAACATGGCCACCTCCCGGGGGTTGAACGCTACCTCCCGGTTGCTTGGCGCTAACTCGCGGGGGTGGGAGAGGCTCAGAATGGGTATATTTACCATGTTGTCGTATTTTGAATGCTAAGAACTGCTGAAACTCGTCAATCAGCGACTGATCCTCGCTGTCCACGGCCTGCCCGGGCGCCCCGCCATGTTGGTTGTTTACAACAGCGGCCGCGTTGGCCTGCCCGCCATGGTGAAGAGTCGCGTCCGCTGGTTTGGGGCTGTCCGCGTTAGAGTCGCCATGCACCAGCTTCACGTCTGCGCTATTGCTCTTCACTACAGTCGACTTTTCACCCTCAAACGCCTCCCGGACTTGTTTAATATATGCACCGTCCGCAACATGGCTATTGATCGCAGCATTGGCCGCACGAGCCTCCTCCAATTGAACCTGTAAGTCTCTTACTTTCCTTTGTCGCAGCAGGACGACCTCCCTTTGCTTCTCCACCCCCAGGGAATGGATCAAATTGTTGACTGTCGCAGAGTAGAGTCATCTGATGCGACATTGTCATTGGCGGGGTCCTCGTCTTCCGGGCTCTGCCGCCCAGCCTCTGTGGTCTGTTGGCGGGGAGCCGCGCTCTGCTCCCCAGGGGCTGGTGCCCTCCCGGACTCGTCATGGTCCGCTGAGCCGCCGTCGTCATGGCTCGACCTGGTAATGGTCGGGGACATGGGTTGGTCTGGGATCTGCTGCTTCTTCGCTCAATTAGGTGTCCCACATGTAGGACACACCTTACTGTTGCCATTAAAGGTTGCCCCACACTCTTGGTTAGTGCAAACCACCATACTGCTGGTTAGTGCACATCAAAAGTGCACAGCAAAATTGAAAAAATAATTGACCCCTGCAGCCAGTCTGGCCAGGCTCTGATCAATGGCTGACCAAGCTGGCCACCGGCACACTGGAGGCTGAGAACAATGGCGCCCCCTGGTGTGTAACTAATAAACTACTCAATATGATTGAGTCTCAACATTAACCACACTCCGCCTGTTTCTCTCTATAATGATTACTGACGGGTATATTCTTACCTGGCCCGCAAAGTCCCACACCAGGAACTCATCCTCAGGGTTGTTATGGTGTGTAGCAGACTCTGACTGCACTTTTCCCAGCTGCCGCAGCAGACCTAAATCAGGTCTCACATCAGGTTGGTGTTGTGCAGCCTGCGTACCTCCCGTCCTGCCCCCAGTAGCAGCCTCAGCAGCAGACCTCCTGGTGCCCGAACTTGTCCATTCTGTAAGATTTATAAGAGTAGGACACATGTTGTACCAACTATCTTTCCATGTTCTCATCTTCCATCAAGTATGAGGATCTTTAAACTGATAGCATTTATGAAATACTTGTATGTGTGTGTTTGTAGCAATAGAATGACATAGTTGTGTCCAAGATGTTATTTTGATATCACAAGCTTGATTTTCTTGCCATCATGTTAAATTTATGTCAGTTAAACTTAGAAAGGTGAGAATGCATCATCCCTAATTTCTGAGATGTAACTTTCCTTGTAATTCAGGGTTTTTACAGCTCATTCATTTTCCTAAATATGGATTTTGTATATATACATCTTTAGAAATGAATCAATTTTTTGTGGAATTCTCAAAAGAGAATATGAAACAGGTCTTCATATAAAAAGTAAATAAGATTGACATTAATTATAGGATACTGGTGTTTTATATTATAATTGTTAAAATATACTTTAAGTAGTGTGCTTCTTTTCACTGTAGTTAATGAGGCACAGGTCATGTATCTAGTGCTGTTCTAGTCTACTAATGAGTGAGGCATTACGTGTGTTCATGTTGATGGAAGGAAGTATGGAACCTGTACCTTTACCCTGCTTCAGCAGCTGACTGACTGCCTTCAACATCTCCTCATTGTAACTGGCATCTTTTTCTGTGTCACCTAGACGAATGGGATATAAAATCAGAATGGTAAGATTCTGAGTTCATAAATGTATCATATTTGACAAGCGTCTGAAAAAGCCCTGAGAATTGCAGCCCAAAAGCGAGGTTACTTTGTTCCTACTTTGAATTTGACATATAATGAGGTTAGAAATTACTCAAAGCACCAGCCCCTACTGTTGTTTTAGGGAAATTTGTAGATGGCTCTTCAATCAGAAGGACAATTTGATAATTTGTTATACATAGATCTATGCATACATTTTCAGGAAGAAGGGGTATGACACACTCGGAAATTGATCTCTACGGATTACAACATTGGGTGATTCTATAATGACAATACTTTGTGTGATAATGTCAATGTGATAAGGTCCATGTGCCAGGTATGCAGATAGGATAGGCTGGGTCCCAGGGTCCCCACAACATCCTAGCCTTTTAGCAAGTATCTACACAAATCAGTGGAAATTACCTTCTATGTGCATCCAGTTGCAGCTCTTCAGGATATCCACACGGCAGGTGGTAGGGTCGACGTCTATCCCGTTTGTTATCTTGTATTCAGACAGGAAGGGCTTGTTAAGGAGACATCGCTTTAAGCTGGTTTTCCCCGCCCCATAATGGCCAACCAGCATGAGGCGGGTGGTGCGGCTGGGGCGGGAGCCTTCCTTACAGGCTAACTTGTAGGCCTCCTGAATATCATGTGGGAGATCTGTTATATCTCTTATAGCTGGAATAACAGAAACAATACATTGTCATAGATGTATGGTGTAGGATGCATATGTGATAGTTACATTGTTGTACAAGGCACTAGACACACCATGCATTGTTATACAAGGCTCTAAACACACCTTACATTGTTATGCAAGGCACTAAACACACCATGCATTGTGATACAAGGCACTAAACACACCTTACATTGTTATCCAAGGCACTAAACACACCATGCATTGTGATACAAGGCACTAAACACACCTTACATTGTTATCCAAGGCACTAAACACACCTTACATTGTTATACAAGGCACTAAACACACCTTACATTGTTATCCAAGGCACTAAACACACCTTACATTGCTATACAAGGCACTAAACACACCTTACTTTATTATAATCACAAAAAGAAATTTTCAAGGAGTGATTTGAAATACACACACCGCGGCGTCCTTAGCTACCGTTGCTAAGGTACCCACAACCCCCTGCGCTGTCAGTCAAGCATGACCAGCGCAGTTGGCGCTCTTAGTAATACCCGCATAAAGGGGCTTTATACTGTAAATTAATTTGTTTCCTAATGGAAGAATTCCATGGTTTACATTTCTTAAAACCAGAATGTGCCTGCAAATAAAGTGTGACCCTTTTAGAAGTATGAAATGATTGATGTTGAGCTGAATTCCAGGTCCTCCAAGCTAGGGGAGCTCTGACAAATGATTCATACTTGGATAATTCCATGTCATTGTGACACAGTGATAAGAGATACGTTTTTTGTTGATGGATTAATTGGGACATTTTAAAACAAGGATCATGTCTTCCTTCAACTAATGTAAATTAGAATTAAAAAATCTTCAGAAGCTGTTTGTGGTTTTGCCATTATAACAACTTATACAGGAAGTAGGAGTTGACAGGTATCCAGGGACTTAAAACTAGCCATAGATGGAATTGCTTTATACTTACGGAAGGCTGTAAAGTAAACAGAAGAACACCATGAGGCTGTGTGTGACAGATATTGGGCAATTTCCACTTTCATGGACATTGCCATCTTCCTGTCAACATAACTAACACTGGTGCCAATTTATTATCATATAAAAGAAATTTGAATCAAGTTCCCAGCTTAAGTTCAAGTTCAGATATTTTTATTCAGCACAATCATATTTACATACAGGTTTTGTAATCTCAATACTGGGCCAACCGACCATCAATCAATGTAGATTCCTACACCTTGATGGTGTATGTACATGGTTCTTGAACCATTGTGGCTGGGACATGCCTTAGAGAAGTTCTTGTAAATTGTAAGTCAATTGAGTTTATCATATTGTAGGGGTTTCGTATACGTATAACGCAAACACAGGTTCCAAATTCGGTTTGAATGCAACAGGTTTTTATTCGATCACAGCCTCAAAAGTACACGAAGGTTTCTACTCGGTTCACTTGGTCTTTTAACCATTCGAAGACACACAGGATTCTATCGATAGTTCGAAGTTTTAGCAATACCGGACAGTCAGGCCCTGAGCCAGCATGGCTGGTGCAGGAGCCATAGTGTGGGAGGGGTGTAGGTGCCCCTATCAAAGCGAAGGTACGAAAGGTGTGGGTCAGAGCTCGTCCTGGGAAGAACTCTCTGAGGTAGCCAACCTCGGCCTCTTATATACCCTGAGCGCGGACCAAGCAGTGTCGACGTGGCACTCCTCCGTAGCGCCGTCTGGAGTGCCCTGACTTATACCAAGGGTCGAAATACATCTGATATAATGTAATATACTCGAATATAGGAGAATAATATCAGCGTACATGATGACAATACTGGGGTACATTCGAAGGTACGAATTACGTTTTACACATACATGTAGAAAGTACAATTTTTAGATTTAGACTGACCTGTCACACCAAACAACACTTACATATCTATGTACATAACAGGGATCTTACAGATCCAACACCATAACGACAAGATAGATACGTGAGTATCCATCTTTAATAAAGATATGAATATATATGTGAATATATATGTTCTATACTACTTCTAACTACAGTGATCACAGATCTGTATGTTTTTTTTGTTGAGATACAATATTGATTACTACATTATTTATATTAAGGTAGGTAAGGAATGCACAATATGTGACTTTTTAGGACGGAATGACACAGAAGTAATGGCTCGAAAATATTTATGCGAACCGTCCCTGGAGAGGTAATTACGTGAACTATTGGAATTATAAAAATGTACATGGAACCAACATAAGTGTGACATTAACTCTTATAACCAAGGAATGTAGTAATATTGGCCTCCACCTGAGGTAATCGATACATGACTATATATCCAATAAAATAGATATAGTCTCGAAATCCGAATACCAGGTAGGTATCGAACACTATGTACAGTTTTGGTTCGAATCATAGTATACAGTATAAGCCACACTCTTTAAAGTATGAACACCTTTTTCATTTTTTTTTATTTTTTTTTAGACAACGAAGACATTTCTTGACAATTATGCATTTCACATCTGGTTTATGTTTTTTTTCCCTTCGAATCATGATTTCAATCATGGACGTTCTGTAATTACGAACACAATTATTAAGATATCATCGAAACATCATATGCACAAGTCATCAAAAACACAACTGAACAAACGAACACTCGAATTATCTTACAAGTCCTTCACCAAGCCTTGGAGCTCTTCGAGGGACCCACTCCATTGGGTGAGTCCGATTCCGAATACTCGGATGAACTTAACGTTCAGCGCCTTCATAGTTTTGGCCTGATCGTCCAGTGTGTCCTCCGCAGCCTTTTGGAAGGCACGGGCCGTTGTGAGTTCCCTCTTCGAATGTTCTAGCTGCTTGGTGAGTTCGATCACCTTATCAGGCTCTGCCTGCTCGTCAATTCGTTGTTGTTCGAAGATCTGCCTCAGTCTCTCGACCTCCTTGCCCTGCATGGTGATGGCATAGTCGGCGGATGCCCTTGCCACACAGGCGGCATACTGCTGCATGCCAACTTGGTGCTCATGCTGCCATCGTTCATACAGCTCCTTATGCAACACTGCATCAGGAGCCTTCACAGGCTCGAAGTAGTCCTTTGGAAACCGCACACTCGGACGAATGTTCTCATCACTTATCATGAGGTCATACCACCTATCCGGGCCGACTGCCGGTTCTTCTCGTACGTTGGGCCTGAAAGGCACAGTGGCTGTGGTGGTAGTAGTGGTGAGCACTGCGTCAGCGACAGTTGCTGTTTTCACTCCTCTAGTAGTTGTCGTTGGTGTGGTGGTAACCGGGTTCGAAGTGGTCACTGGAACCGGGTCCACCACAGGCTCAGTTTTCACGGATGATGAATTCGAACCAGTGGCAGGGGTTTTACACCCCACCGACTTTGTAGAGCTGTCAGCCTTCGGTTTCACCTCTTCTACTACCTGGGGAGTGTGGATGGTGGCAGTGACCACCAAGTCCTTTTTCCCAGGCAGCACAAAGTGATCCGAATCCCCCATCTCCACGTTCCGGGAGTCTGGTTGGCGAAGGGCATCCTCTACAGGGATACCCGTGGGGAGGATCCCTCTCAGTCTGTACTTCCGGACCAGGAGAGTCCATCGAAGGGTACTCAGTCCTGCTAGCCAGGTTACCAGGAGTCAGAACACGAAGGGTTTGTAGTTGGGAACGACCTTTCGGGGCCGAGAAGTCTGGACCATAGTCAGGACGCAAGTCCTGCAGTGGGGACCGGTGTTCAATTGTTGTCGCTCACCCTCGTGCTGCAGTTGGAGCTCTTGGAGCCGGAGCTTCCGATTTGACCTTTTGACAGTCAGGTTCGGAAGTGCCGACTCCTGTTGGTTTCACTTTGTTTCCCCGTAAGGGGGTTGGCCGCTCTCCAGTTGTACAACTCCTTATACAGGACGCTGTTCAGGTCTAGTCGACCCCGCCGATCTGTACGCTGGAAGACAGCTGACTGCTTCGAATTCCTCGTCACCTGGACCTTTCCGAACTGGAGGGTCTCAATCGTGATGTTGTCGAACTTCACTTTGTCTAGGCCCGCCACCAGTGTTGCATGAAGGTCCCCCACGTTCTTCCTGGCTAACGTCATGGCTTGGCCATGACATTGTATCAGGTGCTCGATCATCCTGCCTCTTCGGAGGGTCCACAGTCCCGAACACTTCTTGTTTGCCTTGCCAGTGTAGGCGCAGATGTACATCGCCCGGTGGTGCATATGGCATTCGACCAGGTGCCGCATAAATCGAAGACGAGTGGGCATGGGACGGTTCTCGTGTTTGAAATATGTGCAACAGGAATGGAAAGGACAATCCTCCCTTACCCCTGCCTTGTACCGGGCCATAGGCCATCGAATTTTGGGGCGTCCCTCATGGTTGTAGTAGGACTCGGGGAACTGTTTTCGATCCTGTAGCCGCTTGAACCAGTTTTCCGTCCATGCAAAGGTGCTGGGTGAGGTGGTGTTGGACCTGATGCATTCCTCGTCATCGGACAGACCCTCACAGTCTGTTGCCTTAGGACAGGAGTACATGTCCCTGGACCGTTTGCAATGCTCCATACACTCGGGCCTAAACTTTTTGAAACCCCCGGTAGCATTGCGCCAGATCATTTCTTCTGCCCGAGAGTTGGGGACATCTACTGAGGCGTTTGCCCCAGCAGCCAGAGGGGGCGAAGAGACCACGGGTGACGTGTTCGAATGTCCTGATTCTGAGGACGTGGATGGGGATACAGGTATGGCAACCTGCACCGGAGTCTTGGTCAGGGTTGTTGGAGGAGTAGAAAGCGTCTTGGCTGGTGCCCTAGGAGGCGTCGAAGGAGTGGAAGCCGCACTGGATACCACATCTACCAACCTCACAGTTGGAGACATGTTTATCGCAGTGGTTTGTGGAGGCAGAGGATGAGGGACACAGGGCTGTTGTGCCTCACCCTTCTTTACCTTACGCCTCTGGCTTTTAGGAAGTTCAAATGGCACCTCCTCCACATCCGAAGCGTCGGACACGGGACCGTCCCTTCTGCTGTGGGTTGGGGTTCTTCCTAGACTGGGCTCGGGTGAGTGGAGCTCTGGGGGCAGCTTGCATAGCTTCCAGGGTTAGCCGTAACTGTTCATTGGCTGCCCGGAGTTCATCGGACTCTCTTACCACCTGAGCAAACCGAGCTTCCTGCTCAGCCGATTCTGAGGTATCCGAGTTGATTTCCATAACAGTCAACTCTACGATAGCTGGAGCCTTTTCGAATTGGACTGGTGAAGGTCCCGGAGCTTGCGGAAGAGGTTCGGATTGAGACTCAGTAGTCCCAGTTGTAGTAGTTGGTTCTTCGAATGACGTTGAATGGGGAGTACTCGAAGAGCACTCGGACTGAGCTGGGGCAGGTTCGGATACTTCGGACATGAACGGAGTAGCTGGAGGGGTACTCGAATGGGAAGTTTTACGACTACCTCTGGTTTTGGTAAGTTTCTTTTTCTTCCCCTTTGTACTCGTGGTGCTCCCATCACTCGAGGGCACCGATTCCTCCATTTGTTTAGCTCGTTGGAGATTTCAAAAGTTCGTACCACATCTCAGTAGGATCTGTCCGAAGATTTCGTTCTTGTAGGCACCCCGAATGGCTCCCTCGTAGCTCTCTAGCCATCTCCCCTCGTGGTGGTAGAACTCGTGTTCTTCCAGCTTGTCCAGCACCATCGCCGTGAGTGTGGGATGGAGCTGCAGCGAGGTGTCGAATGGCTGATCACATTCCAGCACTTCCATAAGTTGTTGCTGGGCCAGCGATTTTCGTACAACGTCTTCCATCTCTTCGTCAGACACTGCTTGAATGGGCAATTTCTGACTCACCTCCTCTAGCTCCGGCATGTCGTCTTCCTCCGAATCACCTGCTGCGTTGAGCCTCGTGGATGTGGAATTGTCAATGTCCTTCGAAGCTACACGTTTTGGGGTATTGCGCCACGGCAACGGCCCCATGTTGACTGTCGCTGGAGGTGGCATGGCCACGGCATCCTGCTCAGCCGTCGAATAGGAGCCGATCCCCGCCACACGGACGGTAATTGCACTCCCGGTGGATTCGGAGGCGGATTCATAATCCGATTCCGGAGCATTATCGAATTGGCCATCATCCATCCCGAACAGGTCCAGCTCGTCGGACTGGAGGCCCTCACTGGGGGTGTACTGCTCCTCCATCGACGTCGAATGTTTTCCACGAAAACAAAGTTTAAATCAAAGATATTGCGGAGTACGAAGCTCCGCGTGTCCAAATGACACTATGAGCGGGAACTAACCAGGTTGGTGCGTGTTATGATGTGGTTTTGGAGACTTTTGCTCGGTAACAAGACCCCTCTTCCTCCTCCTTTGCCCTGCAGCGTCCGCGCGTCTTCTTGGCGCTGATCCAATATGGCCGCCGCCCTTCTTCTCTCGTGTCGCCACGCCCCCCGCGGGAGCAAAGGTCAACCAATCAGCGTTCACGCCTCACCGGATAGCCCTTTTCTAATGGATAACGCGGCGGGACACGCTCGCGTTTCCCGCCACTGGTCGAATGGGTAGCTCACTGGAGTGTAATCCTTATTGAGTCAGTTCCACAGAACCATGGGTACCACTAATCATGAATTCTTCAGGAGTGTAGGCAAATGTCATTACGGGTAACATAAGAATACCCGCCGGATAGATCCGTCTGCCACCCTCGGGGACATTCACAATCAGCACCCGCCCTAGCTCTGCTCACTCGACAGCAATTAGGTCTGTACTACCATCATGGGATCGAAGCTTCTTGTTGTGTATACAAATTAGGTCACAGCAGTCCCTTGGCCATGCCGTGGACTGCGCCTTAACCCTACCTTGGGTTCTTTAGACCTGGTCGTCCGGGAAGATTCGACAGGATGTCCAGTAGTCAATTGGACAGCCCTCCTCCCCTTCAGACCTTCATTTGCAGAGACTTTTTTTACACATTTTTTATCCTTCTTGCTAGAAGCTCGAATTGGTAAATTTTTTTAGGCCTACCCCGGCCCCTCTTTAATTTACCAATACCAGGGGGCATAGGTTTTTTCTCATCTGAGGGTATAACTAGTTTCCTAGGTCTACCAGGACCACGTCGTTCCGGGGTGGTCGCTCTCCGCTCAGTGTCACCTGACTTCGAATGCTCCTCTGACTTTGAATGCGCTGAAGCATCACCCTGCCACCGACGTAGACGAGCTACATTGGATTTATACAAGCGTCCCAACAAGGATTTGATCACCACTGTAGATTCTGAAACAATCCGAACCACAGTAAATGGACCATCCCAGTTGGGTGACAGCTTCAGCTGCTGTAGGGGGTCGTGTAGCCTAACTACTTCATCCCCTACTCGAAAGGACCTAAGTTTCAAACCCACGTCATAGCCCACTTTTTGCCATGAAGCAGATTTGCTTAGCTCACATCGAACCATCTCGTATGCGGACTTGAATTGATCCCTCAATGCCTCCACGAACATCACCTGACAGGGTATTTCAGCGTTTATCCCAGCTACGCCAAACACCAAGTCAGCAGACATAATCAAGTCCTCTCCGAATACTAACAGATTGGGGGAACAACCGGTGGAAGCATGCACCGTACTATTATAAGCATGTACCACAAACTCGCATTGCTCGTCCCAATCATCCATATGACTGTTGACCAGAGGCTTCAGGACTTGTATCAAGGTTCTGTTGAACCTTTCTACTTGACCATCCGACTGAGGCCTGTACGGATTCGTTCTTGTTTTGCATATAGCAAGGTTATGGCACATTGCTGCCCATAACTCAGATTCGAATTCTCTGCCTTGATCACTATGCAACATCAAGGGCACGCCTAGATGAAGCACCCAGCCTTTTACAAATGCACGAGCACATGTATGGGCCTTATGATCCTTCAGAGGGAACACTCTAGTGTACTTCGAATAGTAGTCAGAGATCACCATCATGCACGTGTTTCCATCAGGAGTGGTTTTAAGGCCACTAATGATATCAACCGCTATGCGTGCAAATCTAACTCCCCAAAGCTCTTGAGTTAGTGGCAATTTCCCAAAGCCTTCACCTGGTTTATTCAGACAACAATCTGGACAAGTAGAGATCCACCTAAGGAGATCTTTACTCATGCCAGGCCAGTAATACCGTCTGGAGAGTCGTGCAAGGGAGCGCTTCTTTCCAAAATGTCCACTGGTCTGGTGCCCGTGTACGAAATACATGATATCCCGTCACATAGCTGTGGGTATCACGATTTGCCTAAGTTTGGTCTTGTACGGTGTTATCTTCCACCTACATAAGATACCATCAACAACAATTAGCTCAGACCATTGAGCAAGTAGCTGTCTCATTTCCCGGTAGTAGTATAGTATGTATCGGAACGGGACTATAGTTAAGTACTGTTTATTACTCAATCGACCTGCAGCCAATCAGAGGCCTCCCTTTTGGCGGGAAATTCAAAAGCAGCCAATGAGAGGCCTCCCTTTTGGCGGGAAATTCAAATAGGTCACGTGACCGGAAGTGACCTACTTCCGGTCACGTGACCTTTGGGCGGGAAATTCAAATAGGTCACGTGACCGGAAGTGACCTACTTAAGAGGGTCACGTGACCACCATGTTGGCGGGAAATTCAAATAGGTCACGTGACGGGAAGTGACCTACTTAAGGGGGTCACGTGACTACTAGGTTGGCTTTCAAAATAAGTCACTTGAGATTTTGATGGATAAATAAATTTAAAAAAAGAAAAAAAAAGCAAGCTGAAAAAAGCTTGCTAAAAAATAATTTAAAAATGTGGCTCTTTTTTTCTAGGGGGGGAGGGGCACTCTGGGGGGCACTCTTTAAGATGCATGGGGGGGGAGGGGGGGGAGGGGGGGGAGGGGCAGGGTTTTTTAAGAGTGAGACTCGCTTCTCTGCCCTCTCTAAAAGAGAGGGCAGAGAGGCGAGTCTACTTACAATGAAAGGTATCATGATTGCGTTTATGATGATGTGCATCATGATGTGACTATCTTACAACCCTATGAGAAATAAGCAAGACATGGGCGTACTTACACGGGCTATTTGTAAACTAATGAATGTGACTTCTTCGTTAAAATCAGTATCTACAACTCTTTTAAGCCTAAGGCTTTTTCTTGAGTTTATTCTTTTGTTCAATTTCGGGCCCACCTCAAAAGAGGAATAGGCCCTCTGTAGCACTTGTCGCTTGCTCATCAATCAGAGCCGGGGTGTAGAAGGCCCCTGCCCTGTCGGGTACGTTCTCCCTCTGGTACGTTTTTGGTTAGTTTGGAGCTCTCAGTCGACTGTCTTATCCACCTTAAAAAAACCAGACTTTCGGTGTCTCATGATAAAACTGGTGCCTTATACTAAGTGCTGGATTACTTTCTCATTTTTTTAGTGTTCTATCCGATGCTTATTTAATTTTTGCACTGATAAAAACGGTTAGCTTGTACAAACACGCGGTCTATTTAAGTGTTAAGTGTAGAAAATGAACAGAACAGTGCACAGAAAATAGAGCTACCGACTACATTTCGCCCAGTCACTCAGCGGAGAACAAAAGAACTACTGACGTAGTGTACCCGCTATTCCGACAGTTGGCGCCACCGTTATACTTTTCCCGCGTGCGACATGAAGCCCTGGGGCGGGTACTGGCTGTTTTGGTTGTAGGTACCGAAACATAAAAAACTACAGCCAGCCCAATGTCATGGTGAGACAGCTCTCTTATTTTTACCTTGAGTAGCGTCCGTAGGGCCTATGACAAAACTTAGTCCCGTACACTGAGCAGCTTGAGGTCTGAAGGCTCATACAGAAAAATGTGTGGGTGTGTGGGTGTGTGGGTTGCTTTACGCCTTAGTTAACAGCTATGGTCATTTCAAGAGCGGTGATGGTGATCGAATCTATTGGCCCTTTTACCGAGACAAGGGTTCTTTTACATCCCACACTACATAGCAGAGAGACGTCTAGCAGCCCCTAGAGGCCCCGCAGGGGGCTCGAGAGGTGCCGTGGAGAAGAGCAGATATCCACGAGAGGCCACGCCAACAACCAAATTCTATCTTTATCCCGCGAGAAAAGGAGATAAGAGTCAAGGTTATGAACTATCAAAAGATTTTAGAGTAAATTAAGTTATGAGATATTAATATAATGTACATATCTAGGGCCCGATATAGGGCCTCTGCAGATTCCCCTTCAGGGCCCCGATCCATGAGGCCTTAGAAACGGAGCTGGGTCATGTAACCAAGGGAGATCAGCAGTTGTTGATGTCGGCGCTGCCGATAACGCTGGTAAATGACCGTTTTACTCATGTTTAGAGTCAGAATAGCTTGAGTATTACTTGAATATCGAAGAGTAGAGGTCAAATTACCCCAGACAAGGTGTTTCCATCTAGAAATTCTCGACAGTATTTCCGAAAATTGCAAATATTGGTCCCAGCCCCACGGGGCCCCATACCGAGTATTAAAAGTTTGAGATGCAACTTTCATTCATGCTGTTGACCAATCAGGGGGCTCTGTTTTTACGACCTTGACTACATAGTAAAAGTGATTGACAACGTCAGATATCACTTGACGACGTCAAATATCGATCTGATATTTGATCCCTTGATATTTGATTCAAAACCCACATCGAGTGGGATAAAGCCTTTTATCATCTTTTGATTGTGAGGCATACACTTTTCTTACACACAACAGCTGTCATCTATCAAGGGGCTCTGGATAGGGGGTCCCCATGTCGAATGTCGATCTTAGAAAATGACCATGTCACATGACAATGTCACTTAATAATGTTCATATCCCATGTCGATTTTAAGAAATGTTCATGTCACCTGTCACTATGATTTTTTGGGCCTCATGTCACTTGTCATTAGACCTCATGTCGTTTGTCGATTATAAGAAATGGTCATGTCACCATATCGAATTTAGCGGTCCACACCCATTATCAAGTGTCAGGGCATGTTGGCTGCTTGAACACTTAGTCTGTCATCACCCTTGTTTCTGTGCCTTATCTAAACAGGCAATTAGTGGCCGCTAGCCGAGAGTACCTCCCTGGTCGCCTCTCCCGAATCTGCTAGACGTCTCACTGATAGGAGTGTGTGGGTGTGTGGGTCTGTGTGTGTCTGTTCGGTCTGTGTGTGCACGCGTCTTGCACTCTAGTCTTGCGGACCACTGTTAAGCCTGTGGTTGGAGAGCGCGACATAGCCGCTTGCTACACTCTCTAAACAGAGGTCCGCAAGACTAGGCCGGATCGCGCTCTTGCTTAAAGGTGCACCTCAACTCAGTGCGCCTTTAACAGCCGCCCCAAATAGGTGAAGTTCTTGACGCGGCACAGCGCCTCCCACCAGTAGCCAATCAGCGCGCCGAACGCCGGACACACCTCCACCGTGTGAGCCTCTAAGTAGGTCACACGAATCATACTAAGATACCGATCTCTTCTGTCGGTTCGTCGCGGTGGCCGTGAGTGATCGCACGGTCGCCAAGATTCACTGCCTTGATTGGCAGAGGGGGGGGCTGATTACCCCCCGTCGGATGAATTGCGGCGAAACCATAATCAATTTTTCGCTGTTTTAGATAAAAGAGATCCAGAGCTATCCGCTCGTCCAAGAATTATTTTTCTATCAGCCCGGGATCACCCTCAAATTAAGGCCTAAAGTCCAAAAACCCAAAATTTTTTCCCTATGGGATTTCAGTGTCTAAGCGTTTTTTGCAGCCCCAAGGAGCAGCTCACGGGCTCGAACCCTGTAAACGCTTTGACGCGCTTTCGTCGCCTTAGGCGACGTAGACCTACCCTATTTTTTTTTGGACCATGTTACCTGAACACGGATTATTTTTTTGTTTGGCCCAATGAGCTCACAGCTAGACTAGATACCTCATGTTTTGGATTGGAGAAATCAGCAGAGCAATAAAAAGCGCGGTGAGGCTAGTGTGGCCCCTGTGAGTTGTAAAATTGGTGCTAAATGTGGTAACCAGGCAGATGCTGAGTTCATTGATATTGTCCGTTAATGATACTTAAGGTGGGTGTTGTCTAAAGTTTTAATTGATATTACCAATGTGGCCAATAATGACTTCACAGTTGGGGCCCTCGCCCGCAGGTCCCAGATTCAGGGTATTCTTTGTTTATTGTGTGGCCCCTAAAGAGGGGCCGACTAACTCTTTAGAGTTAGTTAGATGCTGCCACTGTGCTATGCAACAGCAGCTATTAATTACGCTTCATGTTGGGCGGCATGGATCACTTGATGGGTGATACCTCAAAGCTCAAACACGGCAGAGCCGTGTGTGGCATGCGAGGACCAGTGGGTCAGGGGTGATCCGTTGCAAACAGAATGCTGATCCGTGTGAGGTTCTGACTTTCTATAGTTTTTTATAAAGCCTTAGATATGGTGTGGTATTTTTCATCTCGCTATAGTTTAGTTGGTATTTAAGGAAACCGCCTCATTTCTATCAGAAATACACAATATTGAATTGTTTTTTATATTTTAATATATTAGAAGCGCGCTTTGTTGCCTATGTAGCTCATTATGCGTTGAAATGTTCGCGAGCATCGTAGGAATGTACAAAACCCCTATTGTGGCACCATCTGACGAAAGAGCGGAGAACTATACTAGCGCGTTTCGTTATTCACATCTTTTGACAGGGACTTGGTTGGTGGCTTTACGCCCTAATTAACAGCTGAAGTCATTTCAAGGGGGGTGATAGTGATCGAATCTATGGATACCTGAAGGTGGAAAGCACACACCCTACACTTTTACCGAGGCAATGGTGGTGCTGCTCAAAGGGTGTGGCGAGCTAGACTGGAGGATGTAATAACTAAGCAGCAGAAGGACCAAAAAGACAATCTCGTAGTAGTAGGTCTACTTAGATCTTGAGTAGCCGCCCTTGTGGTTATAATTACCTAGACTAGTTGGCTCTGCCAGCCTGGTCAAGTGAAAATTGGTAAGGAGACTATGAACTAAGCTAACATCTCATAAGTATTAGTTACCACCCCCTCACACCCGTTTAACAACGGATTCAGGGTCTAATTATGGAGACCCTAGAGTAAGATTAACAATATATCCCAATGTCTGTAGTAGACATTTACGACATGCAACCTGCCCCCTAGAAGGGATAGATCTGACCACAAGTCCGCAATATGGGACTCCCCCTCTGAGAGTATCAAGGTTTGCGTATAGTCTCTTGCAGGTTAATCTGTTATCTACCCCTTTGTCGACTTCGCCAAAATCCTGGGAGATTCACTTTAAACCTAAGGTCTACCCTTTTTATTCTTTGTTTATTGTGTGGCCCCTAAAGAGGGGCCGCGGTGTTGATTAATTACACCACATGTTAAGCAACATGAGATCAAACCTTCCTCAAAAGCGACAAGGCTCAGAGTCCTGTTGGACGGGAACCCTGTGTGGCATTTGAAGACGAATGGTTGAGTGATCTGTTGCAGATGCCGTTCCGTGAGAAGTTCTGACTTTATATAGCTTTTATATCGCTTTAGATATGGTGTAGTATTTTCAATCTCACTATAGTTTAGTTGATATTTCAAAGAATCTGCCTCATTCTATCAGAAATACACAGCGTTGACATGTTTCTTATATTCAATATATTAGAAGTGTGCTTTGTTGCTTATTATAGGTCATTATGCGTTTAAAATGTTCGCGAGTATCGTGGAAATGTACAAAAACCCTATTGTGGCGTCATCTGACGAAAAGAGCGGAGAACTACACTAGAGCATGTAATGGCTAGACCAGCAGGCGGCAGCAGAGTGGTCAAAAGACAATCTCGTAGTAGTAGGTCTACTTGCATGTTGAGTAGCCACCCTTGTGGTTGTAATTACCTTGACCACAGGTCCGCAATATGGAGCTCCCCCTCTGAGAGTATCAAGGTTTGCGTATAGTCTCCTGCAGTTTAATCTGTTATCTCCTCCTTTGTCGACCTCGCCA
This sequence comes from Harmothoe impar, assembly GCA_947462335.1. Taxonomy (NCBI): domain Eukaryota; kingdom Metazoa; phylum Annelida; class Polychaeta; order Phyllodocida; family Polynoidae; genus Harmothoe; species Harmothoe impar. Next base: position 68,229,828 of record OX381717.1, on the reverse strand, counting down.
AAATCCTGGGAGATTCACTTTAAACCTAAGTCCTACCCTTTTTTATTCTTTGTTTATTGTGTGGCCCCTAAAGAGGGGCCGCGGTGTTGATTAATTACACCACATGTTAAGCAGCATGAGATCAAACCTCCTCAAAAGCGTCAAGGCTCAAAGTCCTGTTGGACGGGAACCCTGTGTTGCTTTCGAGGACGAATGGTTGAGTGATCCTACCGATCCGTCAGAGGTTCTGACTTTATATAGCTTTTATATCGCTTTAGATATGGTGTAGTATTTTCAATCTCACTATAGTTTAGTTGATATTTCAAAGAATCTGCCTCATTCTATCAGAAATACACAACGTTGACATGTTTCTTATATTCAATATATTAGAAGTGTGCTTTGTTGCTTATTATAGGTCATTATGCGTTTAAAATGTTCGCGAGTATCGTGGAAATGTACAAAAACCCTATTGTGGCGTCATCTGACGAAAAGAGCGGAGAACTATACTAGAGCATGTAATCGCCAGACCAGCAGGCGGCGGCAGAGTGGTCAAAAGACAATCTCGTAGTAGTAGGTCTACTTGCATGTTGAGTAGCCGCCCTTGTGGTTGTAATTACCTAGCCTAGTTGACCCTGCCGGCCTGGTCAAGTGAAATTAGTAAGGAGACCACCCATTAACGTGCTCCACAGTCTTTAGACAGTTAAGACTATAGTCAAGACTGGAGAATTTGGCGAGACGCCCCTCTGGGAGGTCATAATCCTCAATGTTAGGTGTTAGCTCATTAACATCAGATACCATATTAACAACCCATTTAAATGTTCATTTTAATAGCAACTCACCCTATTCTGACAAAATCCTATTAGCAGGTAACCTCTGTGTAAACCATACTGCAAACATCTGCTACTTCCAGCGTCTGCCTCGTGACTGATAGTGTACAACAAGACGAAGTGGGCAGAGATTAGAAAAAATGAAGCTCTTTATATAGCCGAGAGAGCAGCTAATCTGGATGTTCTAAGCTTGTTTTCACCTAGAGCTCCAACCCTCTTCCAGAGAGAATCAAATCGCTTTTCACCTGAACCCTTCCACCCCTAATCCATCAGCATGAAAAGAGAATTAACGAGTGTAACGTGCGCTACATGTATATGGGATTATAGCTGGTGAAGAGATAAAGCCGAGTCACCTGTGTATACAAAGACTACAGGGGGTGATTAACGACAGGTGTGACGCGCCAGCCCGTGAACGGATTAAGCCAAAAAAAAATAAAAAGGTATGTTTCAGGTAACATGGGCAGAAAGACTGGAGTCGGTAGGTCGGATTTTTATTTTATTTTATTTTATTTTTTTAACATGAAAGTACTAGCCATCCTCCGTGGAAATTCTAAAAATGACCCAAAAAGTATAAAAATATGAAATTTTCTTCAAACTTGCTTAAAAAAAAACGTAGGGTCGACCCTGTTTTGCTAGGGTTGGTCGGGTGACCTGAAACAAACCTTTTTTTTTATTTGGCCTTATCTTTCAAGCTGACGCTTAAATTCAACTAGCCAGCCGCCGTCCACACCACTCACTGCGACAAGAGGAGGTGCTGTTGTTTTACACTTGAGTCGCTTACCACATGGTCTCTACCTCACAGACAGACACGCGCCCCCTGTAGCTTTTTTTTGTTTTTTTTGTATACACATGCTAATCTCATAACCCCCTTATCCGTTATACAGGTAACGAGTATTCTCTTTCAAAATAGCTGCCAGTCAGCTTAGCTCTAGAAGCAAGAAGGCGTGTATAGGTGCCTTATAAGTCGGCAGGGGGTAAATACTAGTGAAAAAGGAAGGCAGGTGTGCAGGTAGCTTTTCTAACAGACACGTGTGTGCACTAAGCTGCTTAAGTCTAAACCCTCCCGCAGTAGTCAGGTGGCATGTGAAAACTTACTTAACTGATCTCTTACATTGAGTAGAGTCTCTGTGCTGAGAGAGCCTTTTCAGCCGTTTAAGAGGATTAACTAGGACAGGGTACATAAGGAGTGAAACGCCGAATAGCGGCTACTCAGTCTCGTGCAGCACAAGCAGCGGCTTCAGCAGCAGCTGCACGTGCAGCACAAGCAGCTGGCAGCGACTTCAGCAGCACAAGCAGCACGAGCAGCACAAGCCGTAGCATTTGTCAGCAGCATCCGTGACATCGTCAGCAGCAGCCCCCATGACCTTGTCAGCAGCACAAGCAGCCAGCAGCTGCTGGCAGCTGCTTCAGCAGCTGCTGGCAGCTGCTGCACGAGCAGTAGCACAAGCAGTAGCATCTGTCAGCAGCAGCAGCAGCAGCACAAGCAGCCAGCAGCTGCTGCATGAGCAGCACAAGCAGCACAAGCAGCAGCACCGACAGCAGCAGCAGCAGCAGCAGCGGTGTGGACCACTAAAGTCGAGATGAAGCCTAGTGACATTTGACATGAAGCTTGAAAAACACAGTGACAGGTGACATGAGCAATTCTTAAAATCGACATGAGATATGAGCATAATTAAGCGACATCGACATGCGCCATGGCTATTTTTTAAGACAAACATCATATGTCATAGCCTCCTCATCCAAACCTCCACTAGTAGTGCTCTATAAGCGCAAGCTGTAAACCCTCTCCTCCCCTCGTGCACACAGGCGAATTATCAGAGTCAGCCAATGGTGTCAATACCCCTCTCATACAAGGGTCGGGCGCTGCTGGACTATAATAGATGAGTCAAGGACCGTTCTACTGAGGGTCAGGCAGGCTAAGTCGGACATTCAATGACAGGTAAGTCTTTGACAACCTTGCTTGAAAGTCTGGACAGCATTGACAGACTGGGGCATAAGGATCTCGCATGGTCAGACTTTCAAGCAAGTTTTGCTAAAGTCGCGTTATTGAATGTCCGACCTAGCCTGACCCACAGTAGAACGGTCCTTGACCCGTCTATTATAGTCCAGCAGTGCCCGAACCTTGGCTGAGAGCAGTTTAAGCGCCATTGGGTGTCTCTGATATTTGCCTCTGTGTAAGATGAGAAAAAAAGTCTGTTGAAAGACTATATTTCAAGCCAGAAAACTGTAATTAGCTTTCCAAGTTGTTTATTTAACAATATCTTAGCCTAGCAAGCAGCTGTCAGATGTCATCTAAGAAAAAAAATGTGAGCTGTTAATAGATTCAAGAGAAATTAGTTTACAAATAGCCCGTGTAAGTACGCCCATGTCTTGCTTATTTCTCATAGGGTTGTAAGATAGTCACATCATGATGCACATCATCATAAACGCAATCATGATACCTTTCATTGTAAGTAGACTCGCCTCTCTGCCCTCTCTTTTAGAGAGGGCAGAGAAGCGAGTCTCACTCTTAAAAAACCCTGCCCCTCCCCCCCCTCCCCCCCTCCCCCCCCATGCATCTTAAAGAGTGCCCCCCAGAGTGCCCCTCCCCCCCTAGAAAAAAAGAGCCACATTTTTAAATTATTTTTTAGCAAGCTTTTTTCAGCTTGCTTTTTTTTTCTTTTTTTAAATTTATTTATCCATCAAAATCTCAAGTGACTTATTTTGAAAGCCAACCTAGTAGTCACGTGACCCCCTTAAGTAGGTCACTTCCCGTCACGTGACCTATTTGAATTTCCCGCCAACATGGTGGTCACGTGACCCTCTTAAGTAGGTCACTTCCGGTCACGTGACCTATTTGAATTTCCCGCCCAAAGGTCACGTGACCGGAAGTAGGTCACTTCCGGTCACGTGACCTATTTGAATTTCCCGCCAAAAGGGAGGCCTCTCATTGGCTGCTTTTGAATTTCCCGCCAAAAGGGAGGCCTCTGATTGGCTGCAGGTCGATTGAGTAATAAACAGTACTTAACTATAGTCCCGTTCCGATACATACAATACTACTCCCGGTTCTCAATCGAAATGGTTGGTCTTTGTGGTTGGGCACCACTGGAGACCTGTTCTATTAGTCTTGACATGACAGCATCACCCTTCTGGAATTGCCTGATAGTTTCCGTGGACCATTCCATTGCTTTAGAATGTCCTACATCATACGGCATTCGAACTCCAGCTATTACAGAGTTATGGGCTTCACAATCATTACAATCCATTCTAGAACATTTCCGTATGGGTCTTCTCGAAAGGGCGTCAGCATTGATATGCTTGCTCCCTGCTCTATGTTGGACAAATGGGTCAGCCATCGACCGATCATTCCTTCTGCTTCTTTAAAGTTCAGCAGCCACCTTAAGGAGGAATGATCTGTCCGTAAAGTAAAGTCACCTCCCCAAAGGAAGTGCTTAAACTTCTTCGTATATACCACTACCGCCAACAATTCGCGCTTAGTGGTACAGTAAATCCTCTGGGCCTTATTGAGGGTATTACTAGCGAAAGCCAGTGGCACTTCTATCCCCTCTTGCATCTGGGACAGCAGACAGCAGCACCTATACTGTCGTTACTGGCGTCTGTGTCCAGTATGAAATGTCCATCAGCTGTTGGATATTTCAAAACTGGGGTGGTTTGAAATAGGTTCTTCACGGCTTCGAATGCTAGATCTTGTTCCGGACCCCATGGGAAAGGCTCCTTCCTTCTACCCGGAGTCCAGTGAGCTAGAGCCTGCATAGGCTGAGCTATTCTGGCATACCCTGGTAGGAAGTCCCTGTAGTAACTACAGAAGCCCAGAAATGACCGTATGTCTTTAGGTCCTTCCGGCTTTTCCCATTCCGACACAACATCTAGTTTCTCAGGATCTGCCTTAACTCCCTCAGTGGATATTATCCGACCGAGATAGTTAATTGAAGTCCTAAATAGGTGACACTTCTTTGGTTTCAATTTCAAACCATTGGTTATCAACCTCTCGAAAATTTTGACTAGAGTAGCCAGGCACGATTCGAAGGTCTTCCCAAAGACAATCACGTCGTCCAGGTACACCAAACACTCCTTCCACAACAGATCACTCAACAGAGTTTCCATCATGGCTTCGAATGTTGCAGGGGCGTTACACAATCCGAACGGCATCACATTGTACTGGAAAAGACCGACATGGCTCGAAAAGGCTGTCTTTTCCTGATCCTCCTCCTTCATTCCAACCTGCCAGTATCCGGATTGCAAATCCAGCGTACAGAACCATTGGTTTCCGCCCAGGGAATCAATAGTCTCGTCTATACAGGGAAGAGGATAGGAGTTTTTCTTTGTACAACCATTCAATTTTCGATAATCCATACAGAAGCGAATTGTGCCGTCTTTCTTAGTCACCATCTGAACAGGACTGGACCAGGGGCTAGTGCTGGGAACAATCACCCCTAATCTCAGCTGATCAGCGATTTCCTTCTCGGCCATCAATTTTTTTCTTCAAAGGTAGGCGTCTGTAAGGGATTTTGAAAGGTACAGCTTCCTCTGTATGAATGGAATGTAGCACCATATCAGTTCGCTCCAAACCAGTGGGCTCCCCGAAGGCTGCATCATATTCCACCAATACCCGTCTCAACTGATCTTTCTGTTCCCCCGTCACCAGGCTCGAATCGTCCACCAACTTCTGGAGTTCCGGACGCAAATCGAACATCCCTTCAAGGTTCGGTTTGGTATCTTCTGAGAGTATACTGGTGCTTGCCTGTGCAACGATCACCTGCCCCACGGGAGTACCTTTCATCAGATAACGGACTTCACCACCAGGATTCGAAATAGGAATCAAATTCCGGCTGCCACTGCCTACGAAAGTATCTGCACTCTCGAGTCCAATGGATGCAAGTCTCACCACATCGGGTTCAACCACAGCCATCTGATCTCGGAAGATACTGTCACTCGAAAACAGCACATCACATGTCTGTCCTGGGGGTATCTTAACCGTCTGTACCACCGAGGCTACAGAAGATACCTTCCTCAACACGCATTGCACGGCCACCTTGTATGGATGTTCTATCTTCAACATCCCCCTAAAAGGTTCCAACATTGCCCCGTACAACGCAGCGAAATCTAATCCGATGATGCCATCATCACTCAGATCAGCAATAGTAGGTGACAGGAGATAATCCTGTCCACCTATATTGACTTCGAAAAACGCTTTACCAAACGTCTGCATGCAGCTACCGTCGGCCGAATGAGCTTTTACCCTCGTTGTGAAGTTATCTGGTTCATCCGCTACAAGGTCATGGAATCGCTTGGAGATCATGGAGTGACTAGCCCCAGTATCCACTAGAAATTCCGCAGACCTTCCCTTCACTGCTACAGTCAAATACCACCTCTTCCCATCCAGTGGTGATGGGTTGACGGTGAAGCGTTCGAAATCCTTAGTGACACCAAGATCTACCCCCCGTCGTTTCAAGTGTTTCAAACAGGGATGATCCGGGGACAATCGGGCACTGCTGACTACTTCCAGCTCCTGTATCCAATTCGCCGCTTCCCCAGTACTTCCTTCTCGGCTGTCTACTTCTCTGGGTTCATTGGACATACTTAGAAGGGACTGATCAGGCCCCTCCCCTAAGCTTCCAATCTCTACTGCACCTCGGACTTCCTCGCTTGCACCGCTGGTGATAAGCTGGCCTACATTCACCTTAGGGGTCACTACATTGCCATCCCGAGCAACCCCCTCTAGTTTTCCGTTTTCTTCTCCTCAGGCTTTGGTACCGGCTTCTCGGCTGGGCATTCTGCTGCAAAGTGTCCGAGGGCCTGACACCTGTAACACTTCCTAGTGGTCTTGTCCACTCTTGGCTTCGAATTCCTCCCTGCTGATTGCTGGTTTCCAGACATCAAGTCAGTCAACCTTAACAAGAGTTCTTCCATAGAACTGGGAGTTGAGGATGTAGTCGAAGGTGCGCTGGTAGCTCCTGGGGTCACAGGTGGTGTTTTCCTGTCAGCCTTCGGATAGCGCTTCGAATTCGAATTGGAATAAGATTTGCCGCTGTTCTTTTGAGCAACTGCGCTTATCTCCTCCTCCCTTCCAGAATCACCTTCCTCTGTATCAGAGGCTGGTGGGTCTTGTACCATACTGGAAGTTCTCGAAAGTACTCTCGAAGATAGCAGATGCCGTTTTCTGTCATAGTCTTCTATGGCCATGAACAAATCGGTAAGAGAAGTTCCAGCTTTCCAACTATCACATGCTGCGGTCCGTTCATCAGAATCCCTTAATCCCTCAATGAATTGCGAGAACAAATCATCTAGGAACTGTGGGTCATCCAACTGCCATCGTGGTCTAGCCCTTTGTAAGAGAGCTTGCAATTCTAGACCAAACACACGGTGAGACTCATTTGGTTTCTGAGTCCTTTTTCGAAACAACCGAAGCGGATCCTCATTACCCACATTACCGATCAGATAACTGGCGCATTCCACCAATTGGGTAAACGATCCGGCACCATGCATCGTTCTCCATCTCGAAACAGCTAGCTTGCCGGGGCCATTTCGCAATGCCCGAAGAAGCTCGTCCAACGATTCTTGCTCTGACCACCGATTATACCTCATATCGTCCATGAAGTCTGCAAACCAGTCCTGCCATGACTGCCTGCCTGTGAACGGAACCAGAGTGCTTGCAGTGCGTCTAGCAGCATTGTGGTTCTCTCTGTGCAACAGAAGAGACTGCTCAATGCTCCAATCAACGATATCAGCATTATCAGCCTGTCTGCTAACACAGTCAACTCCCATCTCAGCAATGCAGGGGTTCGAATCGTAAATCAACTTCATCCCTTTGATTCGCGTCGAGAGACTCTTCTACCTGCATTTGTAGGAGATCTCCCTGACCTCCTTGAGGGGCCACTCGAATGCTCGTTCGGATCAGATCTCGAAGATCTATCAGTCGAACCGAAACGGCTTGGTCTCTCTCGAGAGCTCGACCGGCTGGGGGGATTCGAATAGTCATCATCGTATGACGTTGGGCGTTGTTCACGCCGTGACGACCTCTCATCCGAATCACCTGTATCAATGGTCACCCGCCTCGGTCTCCCTCCGGATGAGGTAGTAGCACCACCCCCACCAGACGCCGAGTCGTAGATGCCACCATTGACATGATCGAACCCCCAATTGGCCACTTCGAGTTGACTCCTTCTCTCGTTTCAACTGTAAATCTTTCAGTTCCTGGACCAGACGATCCTTTTCTTCCATCATTGCCTCTCGGATCGTATCATGGAGCTCGTCCGATTCTTGTACGGTCTTATCCTGACGCTGTTCAAGAACCTCAGTACGTCGCCGCAAGACATTCTGCTGATGAGAGAACTGGTCTTCCATATGATCCAGTTCTGCCTTTGTTGTGTCTAAGCGGTTCCGCTTCTCCATTGTTGCCCCGTCCAACTCTTCATTCTTGTTTCGGAGCTGTACTAACCGATGACTCAAGGCTTCAAACTTCGCATTCATCCTGTCCATCTCCGCAATCCTTGCTTCCTCGAATCGATTCTTCTCTTCGGCGAAGTGACGGCGTGTCACCTCTTGCCGTTGGTGTCGTTCAGCATGCAGCATGCTCATGCCCTGTGTTGGCATAGGAGCAATGTGCCTCTTCGAACCGCCAGTCTCGAACAAAGAATCCTCCAGGTTTGACCCCAGATCCTTTCGAATAGAATCAGGATTGCCTCTCTTTGGTTCTGGTGTCGAACTCGAACGGCTTGGCCCATAGTGTTTCTCAAGGGCTGCTACCACCTCCGGATCCGGACTCGAAATAGGGTGAAGGGACTCTCCACCCTTTGCCTGTTCAGCCATGTTCACCCGAACTGACTGTGCTATTCTGTGTTTCACCCGAACTGGTCACGGCACCAATGTAGGGGTTTCGTATACGTATAACGCGAACACAGGTTCCAAATTCGGTTTGAATGCAACAGGTTTTTATTCGATCACAGCCTCAAAAGTACACGAAGGTTTCTACTCGGTTCACTTGGTCTTTTAACCATTCGAAGACACACAGGATTCTATCGATAGTTTGAAGTTTTAGCAATACCGGACAGTCAGGCCCTGAGCCAGCATGGCTGGTGCAGGAGCCATAGTGTGGGAGGGGTGTAGGTGCCCCTATCAAAGCGAAGGTACGAAAGGTGTGGGTCAGAGCTCGTCCTGGGACGAACTCTCTGAGGTAGCCAACCTCGGCCTCTTATATACCCTGAGCGCGGACCAAGCAGTGTCGACGTGGCACTCCTCCGTAGCGCCGTCTGGAGTGCCCTGCCTGGCTCCGCTACCGGATAACCGAAAGGACATGGCGTAGGTGTTGCCACCTAGTGTCCATTGGAGGCACTTCCCGCTCTGACTCCACGGACCTATATATGTACACGTATTATTCGTGCCCCTACAATATGTAGAAAACTAATTTTGTTCAGTTAATCCATAATATGCAAAAGCCATCATTGTTGCTTGCATCAAATCATTAATAGCCTACCCAGCTAACAAAAAAACGTTATTTTACGTCAAAATAACGTTTTAAACTTTACATAACGTTATGTCACACTAAAGAGCCTTAGAAAAACGTTGACATACAACGTTATATAAAGTTATTAAATGGTGTATAACGCTATTTGTTTTCTGGGTAGCTTCATTTTGAATTATCGAAGTATATACAGAACAAGATATTTCAGTGATGTAGTCTGTACTTAGGTGCCACCTTGGACGTTAATCAGTAAATACATGTGTAGGGGTTCTACTTTGTAGCAGGACTTTGATAGAGGCTGTGGTGTCACTTCTATGACTACCTAAAGTCAAACTTTAAGCATCTTTAGAAAATGCCACTTAAAGCTGATTGAATGTCATATACTTTTTATGGTATTTACATGGTGTTAACTGAACTTTATGGGCTTCATAGTGCATTAATGCATCATGCCTTGTCTGTCATGATGCATTAGTCAAGTAAACCTAAAGAGTGCTCCCATAAAGAGTGACCCTTTTGAAAATATAAAACTATTGGTCCTCTAGGCTAAGGGAGTTATAACAAATAATCAATGCAATAGTAATTCCAATGTGTAAATCTGGCTGTTTCTTTTATGCTCAAAGCCTTCGTTGTGAAGTAAATTCCTGTTTGGAGATCTTTGTATGTAGTAAATATCAGTTAAAACAGTTCATAACAAGGATCATATCTTGATAACTAACATGAATTGGAAAGCAATAATGAATGTTCTAATAATGAATAGAGAAAGTAGCTTGTTACTTGACAGGTGTGCAGGGAAACTTAACCTTACACCAGGGGTCGGCTTATAGGGGGGGTTCTCTAAAATGTCATAATGAATTCATATAAGCCGAATCTATTTCCTTAAACTCACTTTCGGCTTATAGGCGGGGTCGGCTTATAGGCGGGGTTTTACGGTACATTGTTATACACTTATTACACTAAACACACCTTGCATTGTTGGTTAAGGCACTAAACACACCTCACATTGTTATACAAGGCACTAAACACACCTTGCATTGTTATACAAGGCACTAAACACACCTTACATTGTTATACAAGGCACTAAACACACCTTACATTGTTATACAAGGCTTTTCACTTTTTAAGGGTGCCACAGCACATGAAGGCATCATGTGCTTGGTTGTTAGGATGTATGAATGCATCGGGCCCTTGGTCATTATGACACTACTGGAGGGTCATCATGATGCATCCAAGTACCACCAACAAGTAACTTGCTGAGCCTGCATCGGTGCATCATGAGAACAAATGTCATCTTTTAGTGACATCCATCCTCACAGGGTTAAAGGAAGGAGGGAGGTTACCACAAATGGTACAGAACAAGGATCGTGTCTTCATGCTTCTAATGTAAACTAGAAGAAAAAAATCTTCAGAAGCTGCTTGAATGTCATAAACCTTTCATGGCATTTACATGCCATCTACTGAACTTAATGCTGCTCAACCATTTAGGGTCCCATATTGCAGTAATACATCCTGAACTCGGTCGTCATGATGCATTAATGCATCATTCTATTGGTCATCATGATGCATGAGTGCAGCACTGGCGAGTGACTCACGCTATGGGGCTGATGAACTCCAAAAGGGTCACCATGAAGCACAGGTGAGTTACTCATCAGGGCTGCATTGGTGCATCATGATGTTACCCTTAAGGGACATGCAATCATTATATGGGGTCACTACTTCTATTGTAATTTGATATTAAACACAATTCAATGAAACCATCAAAACTAATTTTGTGACATGCACAGTAATTAGTTTTTCTTTTGTGTCCTAATGGAAGAATTCCATGGTTTCATTTCTTAAAACAAGAAAGTGCCTGCAAATAGTGACCCTTTTAGAAGTATGAAATTATTGATGAAAAGCTGAATTCCATACTTGGATAATTCCAAATCTGGTAATTATTTTTGTTTTTCCAAACCTATATCGTGACTTGACTGCACAGTGATAAGAGATATGTTTTTCTTTGATGGATTAATGGGGACATTTTAATTTTGAACTCAGAGGTAATAAAGAGGCACTGTCTCAGTGAGATGCTTTATTTCTATCACACTTGTTTTCATAATATTACATTACTAACATGATAGGCCAGTATCTATTATTCTTGGCTGTCATGATGCATAAATGCAGACAATTGTGTTAGGAGATCTTGATGTGTCTTTGCATCAGATATTAGTTAAATCATTTAAAGACAACACAATGTCTTAATGTACCGTAAATAACCTTGGTTGCCATGACACACCAATGCAGCAGGGTGAGTTACTTGCTGGGGCTGCATTGGTGCATCATGATGACAAGTGTCACCTTTAGTGCCACCCGTCCTTAAAGGGTTAAAAATGGTATAAAACAAGGATCATGTCTTGATACACTTGTGTATGTAATGTAAATCAGAAATAAAAGCCTCATTAACCAATACAGGGAGTAGGAGTTGACAGGTATGAAGGGGCTTATAATTAGGCATACATAGAATTGCTTTATACTTACTATAGTTGACTGTAATACAAACAGAAGAACACCATGAGGCTGTGTGTGACAGATATTGGGGAATGTCCACTTTCATGAACATTGCCACCTTTTGGTTAATATAACTAATACTGGTGCCAATCAGTCGTTATATATATAAAAGAGAGTTAGTTCAAGGACCAAGTTCAAGTTCAGATATTTTCATTCAGGACAATCATATTTACATACATGTTTTGCGGTCTCAATACTGGGCCAACCAACCATCAAGGAACATAGAAACCTACACCTTCATGGTGTATGTACATGATTCTTACACCATTGTGGCTGAGACATCCTGTGGTGACATTTCTTGTAAGTTATAAGTCAATGTAGTTCATTGTGTGTGAATAGTTCACTTTGTTGAGTTCTCCCATTAATGCAACGGCTAAAATAGTTGCATTTAAAGTAGGTGCATACTATATAAGAGACCGTGGGCGTCGGGCACAAAGACGCGGGCGTTAATACGGTACTTCCTATATAGTAACTCCATACTAATCCAATTACAAAGACTTTTTCTCCTCAAATATAAGTTCTATATATCAATTCAATTACATTGACTTTCTCATATAAGACCTTTTACCTGTTATATCTACATGGACAGCCAACCTGCCTGACACCCAGCCATAATACATTTGGACTAATGGTCTGGCGCCGTGTGGACAGCCGACCTACTCTAACCCAAAGATCTGATTCATTGTTACATAAGGCCCAATAGCGTCAAGACGTAACAGCTGGTTCTTGATTTCAATGCTATTCCTATGAGAGTCCGCGTCTGCACGTTCAGTTTGGACGCTATTGACTGTATAGTATAAAACCACATATCCAACCCTGGTCCTGACGATGTCTTGTCTGCGTATGGACGGGTATGAGTTTATATACGTGTGTATGTATGTGTGTGTGTGTGTATGTATATGTATATAAGAATGTATCTGGGCATATACATGAGTAGTATAGTATGTATCGGAACGGGACTATGGTTAACTACAGTTTATTACTCAATCGACATGCAGCCAATCAGATGCCTCCATTTGGTCACGTGACCGGAAGTGACCTACTTAGGGGATTAGTGGTGACGTCACATGACCTAGTTAGCCAATCAGAGGCCGCCATTTGGTCACGTGACCGGAAGTGACGTCATATGACCTACTTATGGACCGGAAGTGACGTCATATGACCTACTTAGGGGACCGGAAGTGACGTCATATGACCTAATTTAGGATCACGTGACCGGAAGTGACCTGATGAGTCACGTGACCGGAAGTGACGTCACATGACCTAATGGCCAACCGGAAGTGAGTGACCTCATTGAGGATCACGTGACCGGAAGTGACCTGATTGATCACGTGACCGGAAGAAGAAGAAGGAGAAGAAGAAGAAGAAGAAGAAGAAGAAGAAGAAGAAGTGACGTCACGCGACTTAATGAAGAGATGAGCGTCTTTAAGGGGTCACGCGCTTTAAAATGTGATATTTTTATTTATTTATTTTTTTTTGGAGGAGGAGGAGGAGGAGGAGGAGGAGGAGGAGGAGGAGGATAAGGAGAGGAGGAGGAGGAGAAGGAGGAGGAGGAGGAGGCGAGTCTCTTATTTTTTTCGGTAAACCAATAAAAAATACCACGATATAAGTTTTTTTTTTTCATTTTTATTGTTTTACGAGCGACTGGAAGTGACTTATTGAACTAGGTAGAAGCGTTCTTTAGAGTGTATAAGGGGGGAGGGGAGGGGAGGGGGGGAGGGGGGCCCCTTTAAGATGCATGGGGAGGGGGGCGCTTTTAGGATGCATGGGGCGGGTGGGGGGGAGGGGGGGAGGGGGGAGGGGGGCACTCTAGGGGGGTGGGGGGGCACTCTAAGGGGCGTTTGTCTCTTTTAAGAAAAAAAGAAAAGTCAAGATTTTAATCGAGAGACACGCTTCTTCCTCTCGAGAGGAAGAAGCGTGTCTCTTCATTTTGTTTTTGTTTAGGAAGTGAGGGTCTTTAGGATCACGTGACTGGAAGCGACGTCGTCACATGAGTGACGCTTTAAGAGACTGCGCGACTTACTAGTAAAAGAAGACGTATGGAAATAAAAACACAACAATAATTTTTTTTTTTTTTAAATTTCTTTTTTTTCAATCTTGATAAACACTCTATTTTTGAAAAGATGCACTCAATCAAGCAATAACACGCTTATTATTTTTTTTCATATCTCTAAAGGACTCGTTGTCATACCGTCAGAATGCACGCGACGCTTATAATACAAGTAGCGCACGCCGTCTTTCTCTATGGTGTAGGTGACAATTTTGTTTCGCACCACTTTGAAATTTCTATTTACAGCAATGAGAGTTTTTCGTTGGCGAAGAACATCCAAGAAGTCGTCTGGTTCCTTAGGGTTTTGTTTCTTCTGTATGCCTTTTGCACTCCATTTTTTGGATTTTCTTTCACCGGTGCCGCTGACTCGATCGTAGCAAATGTAAGTCTTAGGGTTGAGACTTAGGATCCCGTCACCTTCCCACTCCGCTTTCATAAGCCCCGAAGTTCTCAGATCGTGAAGGTACCGTCTCTCACAACATCCGCTGGGCGGCGGACACCATTCTCGCACTCTTTCCGTTTTTGTCTTCACGAAAAGCTCTAAGTGATCGTCGCACACCGCTGTCGGAATCCACTTTCGTTTCTCTCTGAAATACGTCTCTCTCAGGGCGAGGTTTGACTAGGTCATCCAACGTGTCACCGCTGAGAGCCATGTAAAGACTGTCGGTGTCCATTTGACAAAGGGCATAATCGCGCCGATCGACGAATCTATCCAAGAAGTCGTATGTGAACTCTAACATTTTCAACTTCGCGTACTGGTATACCATGAACCCTATTTGAATAGGGAGGTTGTTCTTGACTGTCTTGACGCCTTTTTGAAGCGCCACGAATTGGCCAATAGTTCGAACTTCCGACTGTCAGTGTATCTCACCGCCGTGTGTTTTTCTTTGTTGCAGATTGTTTTACCGTACGTAGCGTTTCCCATTAACTTGTAACAGTCTGACAGAATTTTCTCGTTCTCGTTCACGTCGCCACGTCTTCGCGCCGCCGTTACTTCGTCCGCGAAACCGGCAAAGGAGCGTTTAGGTAGGTATTCTACGACCAGCTGCACTTTGGTGACTATCAAACCGTGCTCTAAATACCACTTGAGAAGCTGCGTTCCCAAGAGAATATTTTTTCCGTGGTAACTCCCCATCAGACATCTCTGAGACGTGTTCAACAGCTTTTCTTCCTGCGCAAAGTCTGACATGTGAGGTCCTATGTCCGATTTTGAAACGGTCGCGTTCTTGAAAACGGGGGTCATTTCTTCGAAGTAGTCTCGTAGGTGAGGCGGCGTAGTGATGTCCACTTGAACTAAACCGAACATTTTCCCGTCTTTCACAGCGGAAAGGATGTCGCTCTCGCTCATCGCGTTTCGAGACACTTTCAAAGCGTCAACCTTCCAGTGTTGTTGGGAGGCCTTAACCCGCTCATCTCGACGCTTCATCTCTCTCCATTCGCACTCCCACACGACGACCAGCTTGTGACCTAGCGCTTTCAAGTACGCGCTTACTCTAGTCGTTCTGTCACGTCTCTCCTCCCTCAGTGAAGCGCACTGATATCGGTGGGACGGTATGCACTCGTGAGCGTGGAACCAACACCCGTGAAACTGGAAAACCGTATTAGAGGCCGCGTGAAACCCGTCCACGCGAATTCTCCGACAGCCTACAACCATCTCGCCGCCGTTCAAAGCGTGGCGCAGTTTCACGTCGCGGTCGTGCTCTACGAAGCGTAACCACTCCAAAGCGCTGTGAGAGTTTCTTTGCCTAATTTCGGGCTTGAACTCGGTCTCAGGTCGTCTCACCGCGTAATAGCCCGTGCAGTGCGCTTCGCTCATGCAGCGCAAGTACAGAGAGTTAGCGTCTAGTCCTAGGATGTGTTGGCACGGTCTCGCTTCTTCGCCGTACTTGTGCTCCCTTATCCGCGTGGTGCCCTTCTCGTGAAATCTATGGAAGATGATGGAAGGACGGCCGACTAGATTTTCTTTGATCAGAGCGTGGAGGACGGCGTCGAACTGGGGGAACGTTGTGAACGCGTCTTCTAGGTTTTGGAAGAGGAACCGTAAAGTCAAACCGGCGAGAGAAACTCCGTCTTTCAACATGTCAATGCCGCGATCTTGGAAAAATTTAGCGTGATTTTTCAGAGCTTCTATGAAAGGTTTGACGTCTTTGTTGTTGGAGTGGATCAAGTAATCTTCCATAGTTTGCATCTTCTCGTCGGTCCAAACTTTCTGACATGCGGCGTAGTCGGATTCGGACATTTTGACGCCCGTCAGTTCGCTGTCAAAAGCCGATCTCGGTGGCAGTGTTCTGTTTGCCAGTTTCCTGGTAGACGTCATCCATTCGTAAGGAAAGTGACCTTTCTCTTCGTTCCTGGTGAAAGCTCGCAAATAGGTCGCGTAGTTGTAACCGGGTGCCAAATAGTTGACTACGTCCAAGAAAACCGTGTGCTGTGTGTAAACCGCCAAGTATTGATTGCTTCTCTTTATGATGCTGAATTCTTGGTTTCTTCGGTCTCCGGAGGCAAAGAACGAGTGAAGGCGTATTTTGATCAGGTTCAAGTCGTAACGCCCCGAGTTGAAGCCCACGACTGGAGCTTGACGGATGTATCTCAGAAGACGCTTCTTCAGTTGAACTAACGGGTGCCTGGAGAAGGGGTGAATGTCGCCTCCTCCAGCAGGAGAGCTTCACCTATCGCCGCATCTAACTTCGCTAACGTCGGTCGGTAAAGTTCTAGCACAGCTTCCCCGATGACTTTGGCGTTCTCGTTTATGTGATTTAAAACTCGGTCCAACAAGGGGTCGGAATCTGCGTCGGATTCTCTGACGAAGCAGACGGGCCCCTCCCACCCCGGAAAGTCGGATGCGACGCTAGCCGACAAAGGGACGTGATCCCACAGCAGGGACACGTGTTCCGTCGACGGTTCTTTGCACGGTCTGAAGAAAGCCTTGAAATCGAAGGCAATCTTGTAAGGGTAGATTCCGGAATGTCCGTCGGGGGGAAAAATGGAGAAGTCTGCTAGCGCTTCGAAAATCGTTCTCGAATTTTGGTAGATGCCACCTACGTAGCGCAACTTGACTTGTCGGCAAGAGGAAAGCTGGTTCCTGTGTCTCTTCAGCAAGAACTCGGTGGTGAACGCCGCCTTACACTTGCAACATTCGTATATGCCCGCGTACGCGTTGAAGTCCGTGACGAGAGAGACGTGCAAACCACCTTTCGGCGTCAGGTGTAGGTTGACTTTACCTCGGGCGGCCAGAGTTCTGGAAGGCGGTCTGATCAGAGTAACGCGTCTTCTCAACTTCCGCCCCGGCACCTGACGCGACGCGGTGTAAACCGCTATTTGTACGTCAAACAAGTTCTCTAACGCGGGTAAGTCGCGGATGTTCAAACCCGGAAAGGATTCAGGTGTGGCAGCGGGACAGAACTGACGTAACAAATCTGAAGCGCGCTTGCTGGTGTTGTATAAGTGAAAGGAAATGCAGCGGAAGATGCAGAGGTTGTCCTTGTTGGGAAAATCTAACACGCCGCTTCTTTTTCCAACTGGACCGGCCTGAGTGATCCTACCGCCTATGGGAAATTCCCCCGGTCCCATGTAAACGCAAATGTTCAAATTGGTAGGAAAAAGAACGTGCCACTTGGTGTCAGCATCGCAAAGTTTCCGTACTTCCTCGCAAGCGACGGTGTTTTCCATCTTTGAGAGGAGCTCTTCCAAAGTTTCTGAATTAGTTATAGTAGGGAGCGGTTGTATGAGAGTTGCGTTGTTCTGGGAGGCGTGAAAGTAGCGCAGTTTGCTCTTGTCTTCTCTGTGTTGTAAGAGTAAGCCTACCGAGAAACCCACTTTGTATCTGAATCTATGTGTCAAGTGAATGCGACGCATAGTATCTACAGCGTCACTCAACTCGCCGGTTGGTAGCCTGAAGTTTGTTACACTCACGCGAGTCCCGTGCATCCTGATGCCCGTTTGTATCGCAGGCCAATTCGCCATGAACGTTTCCTTCCCGTTCGGTACAGCACATATGCGCGGAGGGATGGTCACCCCGTCCAGAGATTCGCGTCGACAGGCGATCTTTCAGCAATCGCCTTCGCCGCATAGAGGGCAAAACTTAGGTATTACTCTACAATTTTCTACGTGTCTCTCGTGGTTGTACGGTCTTTTAAAAATTTTGAAACACTTTTCGCATACGTACTGCGTCATGTTTTTTCACTCAGTTACCAACTACTTAGCTGTCTAACTATCTATCTATCTATCAATCAATCTATCTGTCTATCTATCTATCTGTCTGCTGTCTGTGTATCCGTCTGTCTGTCTCATACAGCGTACGTCAAACGCTGTGTGTGTGCGCCCGTGAGCGTTGAGCGTCTCTCATTCCAAATCTATACTGAGAAATTTGAGAATAATCTCTGTTTTGTCATCCAACTCTTTGAGCGCTCTGGCGGACAGCGTCACCCCCTGCTGTGTGGGTTTTTTGTCAGGACCTTCTTACTTGCGCACGTGGATGAGGTTCTTACCGCTGTAGTAGCTCACAGCTGCGTACACTTCGCCCTCCTCATCCAGCACTGCGAACCAGGGGGTGTGATTAGGTCTTCCTTGCGCGGACGCTGTGTCGCGTATGCGCACCACTGCGCGGATATCGGTGATGCGTGCTATTAGCTCGCGCAGCGCGTCGGCAGTGAAGCAAGTGCACTCGCTTGCTTCTGGTCAGAGACGCCTCTTTCACCTGGCCGTCTTTTGTGTAGCGCTGCCTCCTAGACAGTCTTGCCACGTCCTCCCAGATCTCCAGCGTCAAAGTCCCGTCCAAGCAGAACTCTAACCCGAGAGGACGGGAGGTTTTCTCTGCTTCTTCTCGTCCATCTCGTTCTTTTTCTTGTATTTTTCTCTTCTTAGTAGGCCTTGTTGTTCTGGAACTCACCTTAGAACGTTTCAGACCCGCAAGAAGAGTAACACCATCAGCGTGAGCTGAATCAGCAGCAGAACCGATAACAGGAGCAGCGTCAGCGCTGGTGGTATCCGAGACCTCGTTGTTGGAACAGCGCAGCCACACGCCGTCGGTGCTGAGTGTAGCGGTAGAAGATGAAGCGCCGCCGCCCTCGTAAGGTGGCGGTGAGGGCAGTCGCCACGGACCGGACGCGCTACCAGTGGAAGTGAGGTCGAAAGCTGTGGAAGAGGGGAGCCGAAGAAACGTACCGTCCGCCCCTTTCCCTTCGGGTTCTTCGTACGCCTCGTCGTCAGCGTCGTTCTCTGTCTCACCCTGTTGCTGCTGCTCCTCCTCCTCCTCCTCCTCCTCCTCCTCTTCTTCTTGGTTTAGGGGCTGAGTGTCCGAATAGCTGTAACTCTCAGCGCGAGCGGCGTCGAGGGCGTCGGTCGATGTAGTGGTGGAGAGGGGCTGTGCAACGTGCGGCAGGTCATCAAAATCATCAACAGTAGTGGGGAAGTAAAAACCCGGTTGCCAGTACTGCGCTGTGCCAGGAGCGTTGTCGTCAGTAGTAGTAGCGGTAGCAGCAGGTGCAGCAGAAGCAGCAGCAGCAGCAGCAGCAGGCGCAACAGTAGCAGGCGCAGCAGCCTCAGCAGGCGCAGCAGTAGCAGGCGCAGCAGTAGCAGGTGCAGCAGCAGCAGCAGCAGCCGCAGCACGAGGATCACCAGCAGCAGCAGCAGCAGCAGGCGGGGCGGCAGTAGCAGCGGCAGCGCGCTTAGCAGCAACGTGTACCGTCGCGAGTGTAACAACGTCGCTAGCACGACGACTACTACCAGTAGTACTACTACCACTACTACTACTACTACTACTACTACTACTACTACTGCTGCGAGCGCTCGCTACAGCGGGAGGGTGATAAGACCAAGCGGATGCAGCGGTAGTCTCATTTTCAGTAGCAAGAGGAGGCACTGACGCTAAACGAGCGCTGTTCCGCGTAGTCTTCTTGTTCTTGAACTTGCTTAGATCCTTGGACGGCGCTAGGTGTTGTCTTTTGCTCATGGTGGTGACTGTAGAGAGCAGCAAAAGACTGAGTGAGTGAATGGAGGTTTCCAGGCCCCTTATATACGCCTTCTCGCTTCTAGAGCTAAGCTACTTACTGCCCCTGTTCAGCTGCCGCCGGCTGGCTGGCGGCCATTCACAAAGAGAAACAAAAGACATAAGGCATGACGTTTTCAGCTGGATCTCTTTCCCCCCTTTTGAGAGATCGACTGTCATGAGCTAAGCTACTTACCACCCTGTTCAGCAATTCAACGCGCATTAGCTGTATAAAGGATTAAGCGGTTGCTGCCGCCGACTGACCGGCGGCCATTCACAAAGAGAAACAAAAGACATAAGGTATGACGTTTTCAGCTGGATCCCTTTCCCCTCTTTTTTGAGGGATCCACTGTCATGAGCTAAGCTACTTACCACCCTGTTCAGCAATTCAACGCGCGTTAGCTGTATAAAGGATTAACGGTGATGAGCTTAGAGTGTGTATACAAAAAAACTACAGGAGGCGTGTGGCGTGAAGCAGGACCCCCTAAGACGAACGTGTCTGTCTGTGAGTAGAGGCGTGTGCATGTGGTGAGCGACTTAAGTGTAAGACAAAAAAAAATCACCGCCTCCTGCCGTGGTGAGTAGACCAGGCCGGCCGGCGGCGGCCGGCTAGTTCAATAGGGATGACAGCTGACTAAGGCTGTGCATGAAAAAATCCGATTTTCACCTGACCTCTGATGTTTGTTACAATGAATGTCAGAGGGAGGGAGGCGTCCTCAGGTAGGGGGTAGGAGGTAAGGCTATGGATGAGGAAAAAACACCGTTTTCAGCTGGTCTCCACGGATAGCGATGACATACCCCTCGTCATCTAAGCTCTTAAGGAGCGGAGCGGCTGAAAAGGCGTCATGCGGACAGGTCGCTAGACAGCTGGAGTGCTGTTGGAAATAGGATTAAACTCCCTCTGTATAAAAGCTCTGATTTCTGTTGGAAAAAAACCATATCGCCTCTGACCACAGTAACGTCTACTACCACCACCACCGCCACCACCGCCGCCGCCGCCGCCGCCGCCGCCAAGACGAGACGAGATGGCTCAAGCTATTCCACTTTCAAGCTCGCCTTCACCGCCTTGTCCACCTGAAAAATAGTTAATGCGGCTTGACGACGTGAGACGCGCGAGGCAGACTGATGGGGAGAACAGAGAGGTAGGACAGCGGCGCTTAGCATATAGCGACGCCTTGCTTCGTCAACTAGGTAAAGAGTTGAGCGGATCTTGGAGAGAGTTGGGCAGTAGCTTAAAAGTTACCGCCGCCCGTATGGATGCTCTAGTAGAGCGCAGTGTCAAGACACCGGAGGAGCTGTGTACGGCGATGTTCCGAGTCTGGTGGGGTGAAACCCCGCATCGTCATAGATGGGGAGAGCTCGGTCGCGTCTTCACCCCCATTAGACGAGTGGAACTGTTGGCTCAGTGGATGTCCCTTCTCCACAGACAGGGGTTGGATTTCGAAAACCCCGACTCGCGCGCGATGCATTAGCACTTGGGCGCCCTCGGCAGACGTCTAGGTAGCAGGTGGAAAGAGGTGGGGGACCATTTAAAATTGTCGCCTGAGAGGTTAGATAAGATCGCTGAAGAATGCGAATACGGAGGAAGTCCCGCTGAGTGGGCCTTCCGAGTGTTGAAAATGTGGCAAGCTGAAGCTGACGGTGCCGGCGGTACGCCTTTTGAACTCCTTTGAGTGTTGACTGAGGACATGGGAAAGTTTGACCTCGGCATCGCGATATTACTTGACTTTATCAAGCAAGAAACAACGAGAACGACGGACATGTGAATTGTTGTGTTTTATTTTCATACGTCTTCTTTATTAGTAAGTAAAAAAAATATTATAACAATTAAGACGCGTGTCCTCTTAAAGTGTCACTTCCTCCGGTCGCAGCTGATCGCCTCATCGAAGCATGTGATAAACAAAGAAAAATGAAGAGACACGCTTCTTCCTCTCGAGAGGAAGAAGCGTGTCTCTCGATTAAAATCTTTTCTTCTCTTTTTTTCTTAAAAGAGACAAACGCCCCTGGGAGTGCCCCCCACCCCCCTAGAGTGCCCCCCTCCCCCCTCCCCCCCTCCCCCCCACCCGCCCCATGCATCCTAAAAGCGCCCCCCTCCCCATGCATCTTAAAGGGGCCCCTCTCCCCCCCTCCCCTCCCCTCCCCTCCCCTCCCCTCCCCCCTTATACACTCTAAAGAACGCTTCTACCTAGTTCAATAAGTCACTTCCAGTCGCTCGTAAAACAATAAAAATGAAAAAAAACAAACTTATATCGTGGTGTTTTTTATTGGTTTACCGAAAAAAATAAGAGACTCGCCTCCTCCTCCTTCTCCTCCTCCTCCTCCTCCTCTCCTTATCCTCCTCCTCCTCCTCCTCCTCCTCCTCCTCCTCCTCCAAAAAAAAAAAAAAATATCACATTTTAAAGCGCGTGACCCCTTAAAGACGCTCATCTCTTCATTAAGTCGCGTGACGTCACTTCTTCTTCTTCTTCTTCTTCTTCTTCTTCTTCTTCTTCTTCTTCTTCTTCTTCTTCTTCTTCTTCTTCTTCTTCTTCTTCTTCTTCTTCCGGTCACGTGATCAATCAGGTCACTTCCGGTCACGTGATCCTCAATGAGGTCACTCACTTCCGGTTGGCCATTAGGTCATGTGACGTCACTTCCGGTCACGTGACTCATCAGGTCACTTCCGGTCACGTGATCCTAAATTAGGTCATATGACGTCACTTCCGGTCCCCTAAGTAGGTCATATGACGTCACATCCGGTCCATAAGTAGGTCATATGACCTCACTTCCGGTCACGTGACCAAATGGCGGCCTCTGATTGGCTAACTAGGTCACGTGACGTCACCACTAATCCCCTAAGTAGGTCACTTCCGGTCACGTGACCAAATGGAGGCCTCTGATTGGCTGCATGTCGATTGAGTAATAAACAGAAGTTAACCATAGTCCCGTTCCGATACATACTATACTACTTACATGTATATATGGGTATGTATGCAATTGAATACGATTGTATACAAGATGTACGTATTTACATACGACATTTTTGATATAACTTCATATATGAAGACCTCCTGATCAATTACTAACTGAATTTTTCCCAGCTCCTAACTAGATTCTGAATATTTCTTATCACATTATAAGCTCGGCATTGTCTTTTACTAACAATGCATTTATGAACTGTTTCCCCGACAGAATATTAATGTATAATATATACTTTGTGTTTATTAATTGCAATAACCCGTATTCCTACTTTTTCTTTGCTACTCCCTAGGTCTGGCAATGAGTTTACCATCAGCCAACATGGGCAGCACTAGATGCATGAGACCCATCGTATGTATATCATATACAGGTAGAGAGGGGTGTGAGTGGATTCCTGTTCATTTGGTGTATCTCGGGGTGGGTATGTCCCATCGAGCCATAAATGTCTACTGACCTAGGCCTTAAAGGGGTAAAAGGCCTTCACTTGTGTCATTTTAATGTTAGGAGTATATTTAATGACATGTCCACTTTACATGATTATTTTGTTGACTCTGATATTGACTGTATTACTATGTCTGAAACTTGGTTAGATGACAGTGTGGCTAATAACCATTTATGGCACAAACTCCCGACTTATGTTGTTTCGGCTATTTCTGGCCCTTTTCAGGCTTATACCCCTACAGAATAACCAGTTTTACACCAATTTGTTCAAACTTTTAGTATATGTGAGAAAACATCCTAACGATTCAGGAAATCTTTATTTTTTGTGTGTTGGCCATATATTTTCTGTTTTCTGGCCCTCCAAAAGCCTAAAACCCTCTGAATAACGTCAAAAATGCTAAAAATGACATGTTTTACATGTTTCCCATGTCTACTGAGGCAGTAACAGCCTATCCCTAATATCAGCTTCTATTAGGCCTATGGTATAGTCAATTGATTCACGAGGATTTCATTAGATATGTACCATATTTTTTTCTCCACAGTCATTTAAGTGTGTTTTGTCAGCAAAATGATTGAAAGTCTTTTTAGGTTGATACCTCCATATAGTTAATTAAGAAGATCCACACAGTATCCATTGTATCCCAGATTGTGAGGTAACTCTTGTGTCTTCTGCTGGAAAAAAGAAATTTTGAAAAAACTTCAATAATCTTGCCTCCAGGGGCATATGTCTATTGGGATACATATTTTCCATCACGGAGTCACCTGGAATATTCGTCACAGAGTCACCAGTCACCCTGATGAAAATTTACACCTTCATAGAATTATTAATACCCAATATATCTAAGTTATCTCTGGTTTTCCTGTGTCCTACCCACCCCCTCTTATGTTTTAATATAGAAATCCTCCATTTTTATGCCCATTTATACAAGAATTTATTTCCATCACGGAGTCACCAGGGTGGCTCCGTGAAGTAAAATAGGTAAATAGGGGTACTTTAGGCCTATTATATGCAAACTAGGTCTAACCAGATATCATGATACTTTATATTTCTTAAAGTACACATGATCATGACATTGTACACCAATTTTAACCAAAAATGGGACCATTTTGAGGAAACTAGGGTAAAGTTGAGAGTATCTAGGTGAAATTTTCATATTTTTGATAAATGTTCAAAATTTACTGGGCTGTATCTCAAGAACTATTTCCCTGATGATATATATTCTTGGTGTGCGTGAAGATATGTGTTGCCCCAGCTTGTATACTAAATTATTAGTTGCTGTGATATATTTGAGGCATAATGAATATGAACATGTATTTTTCGTCACGGAGTCACCCGAATCGCGGAGGATATACTTCGCGAGGCGATTAAAACTGAACCGCTAGGGTGACAGAGGTATTACAACGTGTTCTGAGGAGCCAAGATATATACCTTTCAATAAAATAAACTTGTTTAAACATATCAAGAATTTTCTGATTTGACCTTCCTCTATCTTAAAACAACATAAGTCAGGGGTTTGAGCCTTATACATCAAGGGTTATTCACTTCAGAGGTTGGACAGACAGATACATGATCTAGGTGACACTAATCATGGAGGCTTACTAACCTATACCAAAGATGGTCTTACCTCAAGTAATGAATTATCTATGCATAATGCCAGCAATAAGGACATTGAAATTATGTGGTCAGTCATTTCAAAGCCCAATATGAGAAGGATTGTCATTGCCAATGTCTATATTCCTCCTAAAGGAAATATCACCAGTGCGTTGGATACTATAAAGAACTCCTTTAATGATATCGACTCTGACAAATATAAGGAAATATTTATGTTGGGTGATTTTAATATTGACTACTTAAGAAACAATCCTGACCAAGACAAACTAAACAATATAGCTGCAGGGCTGGGGGTAAGGCAGTAAGTTAAAGAAATAACACGCTACAACCCAAACAGGGAGGGAAATGACTCGATTATTGATTTACTACTAACCAATTCTGATCACATAGCTAACACTGGGGTCAAATCCATGGGTGGCATAAGTGACCACAAACTCATGTAAGTAGAAAGCATATCCCAATCCCTAAGGTTCCATTAAGCTTCACTGGAAGGAGCTATAGGCTTTTCAATGAGCATGACTTCATAAACAGATTGAAAAATCTAGACTGGAATAATTTTTGGACTTGTGAGTCAGCTACTGATGCCTGGGAATTATTTATAGCCTCTATACAGCATATCTTAGACATTAATTGTAAGGTTAAACATTTTAATTTTAGTCAAGCAAAGAAGCCATGGTTAGATGCTAACCTAAAAAGCCTAATTAAGGACAAAAATGAAGCCATTAAACGCTTCCATAAAACCAAATCCCAAGATGATAACAACATCAAGCATTTCCTTCAAAATTTATCTAAGCAAGAAAATAAAAAAGCAGAGGCTGCCTGGCACAAGCGTCAAGTAGATGACAACGTGAATAATCCAAAAGAATATTGGAAAGCCCTTAATAATATTACTAACCCAAAGCAA
This sequence comes from Harmothoe impar, assembly GCA_947462335.1. Classification (NCBI taxonomy): domain Eukaryota; kingdom Metazoa; phylum Annelida; class Polychaeta; order Phyllodocida; family Polynoidae; genus Harmothoe; species Harmothoe impar. The sequence goes on along the minus strand of OX381717.1, from coordinate 68,204,066 downwards.
GCTGATATATATTTTAATCATATGCACCATGTACATAAGACACCTATTAACCCTGAAGATACAGCCAGCTATATAAATGAATATTTTACCAATATAGGCCCAAACCTAGCAAAAAATATGAACGAGCCAGGGACATTCCATCCGCCAGTATATGAACCATCCCTTGTCTTTCATGAGACTGAAGAAAGCATAGTAACAAAATTAATTAAGAAAATTGAGTCTAATAAACCCTCAGGGGTACCTCTAGTCAAAACCAGTGTTCTGAAAATTGCCATGCTTGCATTACCTGCCCATATCACTTTTATTTTTAACCTAGTAATAAGAAATGCCTCCTTTCCAGATACCTGGAAAATAGCCACGGTCAAACCACTTCCAAAGGGGGGTGATACCTCTGATGTGAATAACCTGAGACCCATCTCCATCCTGCCATTGCCATCTAAATTAATGGAAAAAATTCTACATCAGCAAATAATGAAACATCTTCATGATAACAGAATTCTCACTGAAAATCAAGATGGTTTTAGACCTGGTAGATCAACCATGAATAGTCTCATCAAATTTACTAATAATATATATAGGGAATCCAATAATGAAAAGGGAACCTCGGCCATCTTCCTTGACTTCCGGAAAGCATTTGATACCATTAGTCACCTATTATTAATAAATAAATTGGGAAAAATTGGTTTTAGGCCTTCTGCAAGAAATCTAATTGAAAACTACTTGACAAATAGAGTGCAAGCTACTAAGGCAAATGGCAGGATATCAGATACCCTACCAACTCCATGTGGAGTACCTCAAGGCTCGGTCCAAGGACCACTACCTTTTATTGTATATATCAACGACCTTGGTTTTCCACTAAAAAACTTGAAATGCCAGCATTATGCCGACGATACGGTCTTATACTACCCATATAATAACCTGACTCCAAATGTGGAAGCCACCATTAATACTGAATTAAATGAGGTTAATAGATGGTGTAAGGCCAATAAGCTGTCACTAAATGCTAAAAAGACTAAGGTTATGCACCCAGGGACTGAGGCAAACCTAAAGATAATGCCTAAGGTTACCCTTTCACTAGATGGTGCTATACTGAATAGGACGTTTACATATAGGTATTTAGGGATATTAATTGACACTAACTTGAATTTTAAAGCTCATACCAAGAGCCTTGTTCGTAATGTTAACTATAAGGTAAGGTTCTTGAGAAGAATAAGGAGAAAACTTTCAGAAAAGTCTAGTGCCAAAGTTCTTACATGCATGATTTTACCCACCATTGATTATGGTGATCTTTTATATGATATTACTCCAAATTCTATCCTGGAGAATTTACAGTATGCTTTTAACAGGGGACTCAAAACCACATATAATAATGAAGAATTTCATGTCCAGCCCTGTCTGAGGAAGTGTAGTGTAAATAAACTGGAAGACAGAAGAATTATACATATGAACACTGCGGCCTTCTCTTTCTCTCAGGAAGCTGATAATTTGGACACTAGGGACATAAGAACAAGGGCTCATGACGAGCGTCTGGTTAAAATAATTAGGCCAAAAAAAACCTTTTACAGGAAAAGTTATGAATTTAGGGTTTCTACTCTCTGGAATTCTTTTGATAATCCTATTAGGTCATATACAGAAAAAGAAAATTTCCAGAGATGGAACAAGAAGAGGTTCAAGGACATACTCAATCCCCCCCCGAATGTGATTACTGAGTCGTATTATATATACATGTGTTAGGATACCCACTCACTCCCATTTATTTTCTCTACTTATGAATTATAATTTTGTCTTTATTTCTCAAATTTTGCTCCCTATTGGAACAACATCATCCAATATTAATCATTCGGATCAACATCGACGTTTGATTATAATATTGTAGGCAATTTCCATCAGCCTGGGTAATAAGATCAGCCCTGAAGGAGATATGTATAATGCCAATGCTTGCTCACGCAAGACTTGACTTATCGTATCACCTTCTATTTATAACCTGATATATAGGTTTAACATGTAACAAGGTAATGAAAGAACATCCTAGGTCCATATACATCTTGGATCTGGATAGTTAAGTATTTTCATTTTATTATCGCCATATAAAGACTCTAATTAATCCCTTAAGGAAATTGAATGTATTTTTATCATGAACAACATCGCTGATGATCATGCACATGAGCTGCATTACACAAACAGGGCCTGGCCCTACTGTATGTGCAGATTAAATAAATGAATTACAAACAAACAAACAATCATGTCTTCAATAGCATGGCTCCATTTTAAACTCTTCGAGTATGTGTATAAATACTTGATAAAATATTTGATTCCAATATAATAGGATGTACTTATCATAACAACTACATGTGAAGAGGTTCTACTTTGTAGCCCCAATACAGAACATTGGTTCACAAAGACAGAGACTGTTTATGGTTACGTTATTATGACTGCTTAAAGTCACACTTTAAGCATCTTTAATTCCAGCAAATCCCACTTAAAGCTGCTTGAATCACATTCTGACCTTTGATGGCATTTACCTGGCATTTACTGAACTGGCGAGTAACTCACAATGCTGCATTCATGCATCCTGATGACCAAGGCATGATGCATTAATGCACTATGCCTTCCTTAAAGGGATGAACTTTTCTTGGCATTTGCGATTTAACCCTACAAGGGCCTTATAGTGCATAAGTGCATCATGCCCTTGGCTGTTATGATGCATAGATACATCATGCTCTTGGTTATCATGATGCATGGATGCAGCACTGGCGAGTCAATGCAGCACTGGCGAGTAACTCACCAGTGTTACATTCAAGTATCATGCCAACCTTATGGGGTTGATACACCCCAAAGGGTCAGCATGATGCAGCGGTGAGTTAATCACTGAGGCTGCATGGGTTCATCATGAGGACAAATGTTACATTTAGGGACATGCCGACATTAAAGGGTTAAAGAAAGACTTTAAGCAATGAAAAGTTTCCTCATGGTTCTGTTATGTTTTTTACAAAACAAAATTTAATATAAATAAAACACTAGAAGAAATTTTCATAACATGCATAGTGTTTTGTCTTTTGCAGTGATCTCATGAGAAAATTATATTGTTTACATTTCTTAAAACCAGAACTTAAAGCTGCTTAACAATTTAGAGCCCAAAAGTGCATTCATAAATCCTGAACTTGGTCATCATGATGCATTAATGGATCATTCTCTTGGTCATCATGATGCATGAGTGCAGCACTGGCAAGTGATGCACCAGTGTTACATTCAAGTATCATGCCAACGCTACGGGGTTGATGAACCTCAAAAGGGTCAACTTGATGCACAGGTGAGTTACTCGTCAGGGCTGCATTGGTGCATCATGATGACATATGTCACCCTTAAGGGACAAGCAATTACTGAATTGGGTTACAACTGTTGTATTTTGATATTAAACAAAATTAAATGAAACCATCAAAACTAATGTTGTGACATGCACAGTAATTCGTTTCCTAATGGTGTATACAACTGATTTATACTAAGATAATTCCATGTCGGAAATCTGATAATTATTTTTGTTTTTCCAAACCTTCATTGTGACTTGAGTGCATAGTGATAAGAGATATGTTTTTCTTTGGTGGATTAGTGGGGACATTTTAATGTTTAACTCAGAGTGTGCCTGCAAATAAAGAGACACTGCATCAGTGGGATGCTTTATTTCTATCATGCTTTTTTCATAATAATTCATTACTAACATGATAAGCCAGTATCTATTATTCTTAACTATTAGAGTATATTCCCAACAAAATATGGTCTATACTTAGGTGACACCTGGGACGTTGATCAATGAATACAAGTGTAGGGGTTCTACTTTGTAGACCCAATACAGAAAATTGGTTCACAAAGACAGAGGCTCTTTGTGTTTACGCCATTATTCCCAATACAGAACATTGCAAGGTTCACAGCGTACAGTCACACTGTAAGCAGTTCCTGCTAATGCCACTTAAAGCTGCTCGAATGTCATGATGACATTTTCATGACATTCGCTGAACTTAAGCCCACTCAACCCTACAAGGGCATCAGTGTATTAATGCATCATGCCCTGGTTGTTATGATGCATTTTTATGCTTTTGGTTTTTCCAAACCATCATTGTGAAGTCCATTAGTGTTTGGAGATATTCATGTGTCTTTGCATCAGATGTTAGTTAACACTTTAAAGACATCATAATGCCTTAATGCATCATAACCTTGGTTGTCATGATGCATGAATGCAGCCCTGGTGAGGAACTCGCCAGACCTGCATTCAAGCATTCATGTAGGATCTTTTAGTGAAATCCCTCCTTACAGGGTTAAAAAAGATACAAAACAAAAGTCATGTCTTGAAGCACTTATAGCAACTAATGTAAATTAAAATAAAAAAAAGTCTCATTAACCAATACAGAAAGTAAGAGTTGACAGGATACCAGGGGCTTAAAATAAGAAAGAGATAGAGTAGCTTTATACTCACCTGGAATGGCTGTAATACAAACAGAAGAACACCATGAGGCTCTGTGTGACAGATATCGGGGAACGTCTACTTTCGTGAACATTGCCACCTTTCTGTCAACATAATGAACACTGGTGCCAATTATATAAAACAAATTTGGTTCAAGGTCCCAGCTTAAGTTCAAGTTCAGATATTTTCATTCTATACAGTCATATTTATATACAAGTTTTGCAATCTCAATACTGGGCCAACCGACCATCAACAGACATAGATTCCTACACCTTTATGGTGTATGTACATGATTTTCAAACCATAGTGGCAGGGACATGCAGTAGAGTAAATTGTAAGTCAATTAGGTTCATTGTATGTAGATTATTTTTTTTGTTCACTTGATCCATAAGATGCAAAAGCTGTGATTGTTGCTTGCATTAAATCTTTAATAGCATAGCTTCATTTTTGAATATAACAAACTATTTTATTGATATGGTCTGTACTTAGGTGCCACCTTGGACTTTGATCAGAGAATAAATGGACATCAGTTCCAATTTGTAGCCACAATGTAGGGCATTGGTTCACAAAGATATAAGCTGAGGTGCACTTTTATGACTACTTAAGGTCACGCTTTAAGCATCTTTAATTACAGAAAGTGCCACTTAAAGCTGATTGAATGTCATATACTTTTATGACATTTACATCGTGTTAACTGAACTTTAGGTACCTCATAGTGCATTAATGCATGATGCATTGCTCGGCATGATGCATGAGTCCAGTAACCGTAAAGAGTGCTCCCATAAAGAGTAACCCTTTTGAAAATATATAAAAAATGGTCCTCTAGACTAAGGGAGCTATTACAAATAATCAATATAATTCCAAGGGGTAAATTTGGCTGCTTCTTTTTGTGTTCAAAGCCTTCATTGTGAAGTGAATTCTTGTGTTAAAACAGTTCATAAAAGGATCTAATCTTGATAACTAACATGAATTGGAAAGCAATAAGGTTTTACTAATAGATAGAGAAAGTAACTTGTTACTTCACAAATTTGCAGGGAAACTTAACCTTACATAAAATTGGTTTATAGTGACCAATGACTTCCGTCTAGTGATTGGTCACTATAAGACACAACTACAACTACATTGTTATACAAAGTAATAAAACACACCTTACATTGTTGTTAAAGGCAGTGAACGCACCTTACATTGTTATACAAGGCACTAAACACACCTTACATTGTTATACAAGGCTTTTCACTCTTTAAGGGCGCCCCAGCACATGAAGGCATCATGTGCTTGGTTGTTAGGATGTATGAATGCATCGGGCCCTAGGTCATCATGATGCATGAATGCAGCCTTGGAAGGAAGCTTGCCACTGCTGCACTCAAATATCATGCCAACCCTATGTTGGTTAATGCAGTCCCAAATGATGCATGAGTGCAGCCCTGGTGAGTAACTCGCCAGGGCTGCATTCAAGCATCATGCTGACCCTATGAGGTTGAAACACTCCTGGAGGGATGTGATGAAGCACAAATGCACCACCAGTGCTCACCAAGGCTGCATTGGAGCATCATGACAACAAATGTCATCTTTTAGCGACATCCATCCTCACAGGGTTAAAGGAAGGAGGGAGGTTACCACAAATGGTACAGAACAAGGATCATGTCTTCATGTAAATTAGAAGAAAAAAAAGCTATAGAAGCTGTTTGTGGTTTTGTCATTATGACATTGTCACAGTTAACGCATCTTTATTTCAGGCAATTCTGCTTAAAGCTGCTTGAATGTAATAAACCTCTCATGGCATTTACATGGCATCTACTGAACTTAAAGCTAACTCACCGGTTCTCACCAGGGTTACATTCAAGCATCATGCCAGCCCTATGGGATTGATAAATTCCAAGATGGTTATCATGATGCACAGGTGAGTTACCCGCCAAGTTACTCACATTGGTGCATTATGATGACATGATTATTGGACATGCCATCCTTAAAGAGTTAAAGAATGAGTTAAAGCAATATAAGTTTCCTTATAGGAAGGAGGAAGGAGGGAGGTGATGACATCACTGATATGACAACCAGTTTACCACTTTTGTTTGATTTCAATAATGTTTTACCGTAATAGTATAACTCAAAAGTCAATGTAACAATCAAAACTAATTTTGTGACATGCATATTGATTTGTTTTCATTTGGTATTGTCATGGGGAAATTCCATTGTTTTGGTTTCTTAAAACCAGAATGAGCCTACAAATAGAGTGCTACCTTTGTGATGATGCACTGATTGCAACTGATGTCAATAACAAAAGGCTTCATTAACCAACACAGGATGCAGGAGTTGACGGCTAAATGGACAGGTGAATTGATAGACAGGTGTGCAGGGACTTAAAACTAGCCATAGAAAGAACTGCTATATACTTACGGAAGGCTGTAAAGTAAACAGAAGAACACCATGAGGCTGTGTATGACAGATATTGGGGGATGATAACTTCCATAAACATTGTAACCTCATTGTCAGTATAACTAACACTGGTGCCAATTTATTGTTATACAAAAGAGAGGTGATTCGATGGTGCAAGTTATGTTCAGATATTTTCAATCAGCACAATCCTATGAACATATGAGTTTTACAAGACTGTAAAAGGTATAAGTGTTGCTTACATCAGATCTTTAATAACATAGCTTTATTTTACACTATAAGAGTAGATGATGTTGCTAAAAGATGACATTTGTTGTTATGATGCACCAATGCAGCCTCGGTGAGCACCGGTGGTGCAGTGGTGCATCATGTTGACAAATGTCACTTTTTAGGAACATGCCGTCCTTAAAAGAAAACACCACCCTATTTTCATGATGGCTTCAATTTATAGTCTTGGTATCAATTAACAGTATTCTGACACATTTAGTGAAGTATTAGCTATTAGAAGGGAGAACAGCAGGCTTATCTGCTGCAGCCCATGACGTCACCATTGGGGTAAATACACAACAGTAGTGCCTGTATAGCACGGCCAGTCTACACCCACATGTCCCTTCTAGGTTTCTTTTGACATTAGTTGTACATTTCCTTTAACAAGTAGCACCAAATAACCCCACTGAAGTGCCCTACTTAATATCATGACGTTGTAGATTTCACATTTTAATTAAAACACCACAAAAGTCGTTTGGTGACAGCCTGCAGGCTTAAACAATGCAGTACCTAGTGTGTTTACCCCAATGGTGACGTCATGGGCTGCAACAGATAAGCCTGCTCTGCTCCCTTCTGATAGCTCATACTTTACTAAATATTTCAGAATATAGTTAATTGATACCAAGACCATCAATTGAGGTCATCATAAAAATAGGGTGGGGTTTTCTTTTAAAGGGTTGAAGAATAACTTTAAGCAATGAAAAGTTTCCTTAAAGGAAGGAGGGAGGTTACCATGAACAGTATAAAACAACCCAGTAAGTAAGTGCGAGCTTGGGCGGGCCATGGGCATTACCAGAGCCAATCCAATAGGATTAGCTTGGGTAATGCCCACAGCTCACCCAAACTCGTCCTGGTTTGCTGACATATGGCAACTACCGTAAATTCTCGCGTAGAAGCCGCGGCTTGTACGCGAGTCAGACTCAGCTTTCTTTTGATACCAAACATGCCTATGTAGGGTGCGGCTTATACGAGAGTTTTTATTAGTATACTACAGTACCAAAATCGCAATATTCAGACCCCCTCTGCGGCTTATATAATTTTTCAAAGTTAGGGGTGCGGCCTATACGCGAGTTAGGCTTATACGCGAGAATTTACGGTAATGTAAATTAGAATAAAACAGCTTCAAAGGCTGTTTGTAGTTAAAAGCCACACTTTAAGGATCTTTATTTCCAGCCAATGTCACTTAAAGCTGCTTGAATGTAATACACTGTTCATGGCAGTTACATGCCATCTACTGAACTTAAAGCTACTTAACCCTTTAAATGCCCCATAGTGCATGTATCATTCTTTGGGCCATCATGATGCATGAGTGCAGCTCTGGCGAGTGACTCACCAGTGTTACATTCAAGCATCATGCCAATGCTATGGGGCTGATGAACTCCAAAATGGTCACCCTTAAGTGACATGCAATCATTAGATTGGGTCACTTCTTCTATTGTAATTTGATATTAAACAAAATTCAATGAAACCATCAAATATAATGTTGTGACATGCACAGTAATTCTTTTCGTAATGGAAGAATTCCATTGTTTTCATTTTTTTTAAACCAGAATGTGCCTGCAAATGAAGTGTGAACCCTTTTGAAATGTAAATTTATGATGAAAAGCTGAATTACAGGTCCTCCAAGCTGAGGCAGCTCTGACAACTGATTCATACTTGGATAATTCCATGTTAAAAATCTGATGTTTATTTTTGTTTTTCCAAGCCTTCATTGTGACTTGAGTGCATAGTGATAAGAGATATGTTTTGCTTTGGTGGATTAATGGGGACATTTTAATTTTTAACTCAGAGTGTGCTTGCAAATAAAGAGACTGCACCAGTGGGATGCTTTATTTCTATCACGCTTTTTTTTCTTCAAAATATTACATTACTAACATGATAAGCCATTATCTATTACCCTTACCTATAGAGTATATAAACTCGACAAAATATTTGATTAGTGTGGTCTGTACTTAGGTGTCACCAGGGACTGATCAGTAACTACATGTGTAGGGGTTCTACTTTGTAGCCCAATACAGGACATTGGTTCACAAAGACAGCAGTTCTTCTTTGTAGTTACGCCATTATTCCCAATGCAGAACATTGCGAGGCTCACAGCTCACAGTCACACTTTAAACAGTTCCTGCTACTGCCACTTAAAGCTGCTCGAATGTCATGATGACATTTTCATGACATTTGCTGAACTTAAGCCCATTAAACCCTACAAGGGTCTCAGAGTGCATTAATGCATCATGCCCTTGGTTGTCATGGTTCATGAATGCTGACAATTGGTCAGTACTTGGATAATTCCAAGATGAAAGATCTGGTTATTCTTTTTATTTTTCCAAACCTTCATTGTGCAGTCAATTGTGTTTGGAGATCTTCATGTGTCTTTGCATCAGATATTAGTTAAAATATTTAAAGACAACATAATGTCTTAATGTACCATAGCCTTGGTTGCCATGATACACCAATGCAGCAGGGCTGAGTTACTTGCTGGGGCTGCATTGGTGCATCATGATGACAAGCGTTATCTTTTAGTGGCATCTGTCCTTAAAGGGTTGATTAAAAACGGTATAAAACAAGGGTCATGTGTTGATGCACTTATAGCAACTTATGTAGATTATAGCAACTAATGTAGAATAAAAAAGCCTCATCAACTAGTACAGAGAGTAGGAGTTGACAGGTATGCAGGGACTTATAATTAGGCATAGATAGATTTGCTTTGTACTTACGCAACCTGGCTGTAATACAAACAGAAGAACACCATGAGGCTGTGTGTGACAGATATTGGGCAATGTCCACTTTCATGTACATTGCCACCTTACGGTCAATATAACGAACACTGGTGCCAATTAATCAGTATAAAAGAGAATTAGTTCAAGGACCAAGTTTAAGTTCAGACTTTCCAATTCCCCACAATCATATTTACATACATATTTTGTGGTCTCATTTCTTGGCCAGCCAACCATCAAGGAACATAGAAACCTACACCTTCATTGTGTATACATGATTCTTGCACCATTGTGGCTGAGACATCCTGTGGTGACATTCCTTGTAAGTTATAAGTCAATGTAGTGCATTGTGTGTCAATAGTTCATTTTGTTTACTTCACCTATTAATGCAATAGCTTAAATAGTTGCTTGCATCATGTCTTCAATAGCATAGCTCCATTTTAAACTCTTTGAGTATGTGTATAGATACTTGATAAAATATTGGATTCCAATATAATAGAATGTACTTAGGTGTCACTTTGGACTTTGTATAATAACTACATGTGTAGGGGTTCTACTTTGTAGTCCCAATACAGAGCATTGGTTCACAAAGACAGAGGCTGTTTGTGGTTACGCTGTTGTTACTGCTTAAAGACACACTTTAAGCATCTTTAATTCCAGCAAATCCCACTTAAAGCTGCTTGAATCACATCCTGACCGTTTATGGCATTTACCTGGCATTTACTGAACTGGCGAGTAACTCACCAGGGCTGCATTCATGCATCCTGATGACCAAGGCATGATGCATTAATGCACTATGCCTTCCTTAAAGGGATGACATTTCTTGGCCTTATAGTGCATTAGTGCATCATGACCTTGGTTGTTATGATGCATGAATACATCATGCTTTTGGTCATCATGATGCATGGATGCAGCATTGGCGAGTAACTCACCAGTGTTACATTCAAGTATCATGCCAACCTTATGGGGTTGATACACCCCAAAGGGTCAGCATAATGCAGCGGTGAGTTAATCACTGAGGCTGCATGGGTTCATCATGAGGACAAATGTTACATTTAGGGACATGCCGCCATTAAAGGGTTAAAGAATCACTTTAAGGAATGAAAAGTTTCCTCATGGTTCAGAAGGTGTTTGTGAATGAAGTCTGCCCCTTTGATTATCAATACTTTGATAATTCCAAGATTCAAATCTGGTTATCCTTTTTGTTTCTTCAAGCCTTTCTCTGTAATAAGGTGATGAAATATACCAGGGCTGAGTGAGCCGGACCTACTGAGGTTAAATTGGGGAACAGGTAAGGCTGCCGTAATTCAAACTACTCAAACAGAGTAAGAAGCAGCCATTCTTTGAATTGTTCATCTTCATGTTTGAAACCCCCCTTGGGGATTATCCGCCCCCACCCGATGGCCTGCTCATGTAAAAATTTCATAGCACCACTGAATTACTCAACTTATTCTTAATTTAGCAACATCTTAGAACAAATAATATAATCTTTGATTATATTGTCTTCAATCAGCACAGAGACGCGTATTATTACTGATGTTGGATTTCTGATGACATTAATACATATTCACCTTTAAAACACATTTGTGGTCTAGCAGCCTCATCCTCTGGTTCTGCCTCTGCAGGAAGACAACCATATTCACACAAAGCTTACTGTAATATCTTCATGTTTTCATGTTGCACAATTATTTATGGAATTCAAACATTACAATTGTCCCACTTTATCAGATAACTGCAATACTTAACATGGTGTATTACATACACCTGTAGTACATCATAGAGGCAATACGTGTCTTTGTTTCCATGCTTCTATGTGTGGACATTGAATACACAAATTATAATCATCTACAAAATGACAACTACATTACTTTTACTGCCCTCAGAGCTGATGGGAGCATTGTTTAGATTGTAGTCACTTACCCGCCATGTTCGTGAGATGACAGCCTAACTGTAGGTGGAGCTGAGGCACTTCCTGGTAAAGCGTTCGGTCACAGTCAGGAAAGTCCTATCAGACTAGATAAAGAAGAAATAGAAGTTTAACACACTGATGGTAAATGTTATAATGTTCAATTGATAAGAGGCTGTTTAGTACCAGATGTTGACATGCTAAAGCTGTGTATGTCTAAATTGACGAGTTCACATGTACCAGAACAGTCACAGATACATGTGGCTTGTCATACACCACAATGTAAATACAATCCCTAGGGGCCCAATAGAGGCTTGTGGTATGACAAGCATAGTGTCCAGGTAGAATTCAATTGATGAATTATTTAGTTCACATTTTCAAGTAGTGACATTTCAGTGATATCTTTTAAAGATTATTCTAAATGGTGTTACCATTGACAGAACATGAAATACATGCACACAAGTGCTGCATAAGTTGAAATCTAAATTTATATTAAATGTTACTGCCTTGTTTCACTCCGGTGGTCTGTGTGATCTACCGTACTGTCTTGTATAAGTTTACCCCCAGCGCTTACGTAAGACAGGTGCTTATTCAAGATTATTTTCAATTTTAAGAGTTATTTCAAGACCCTCATACCCCTGGCCCTTATACAAGACCGGTGCTTATTCAATACCCAGCGCATAAAAGTAACGGTACGGTAGTAACGTATGGGTAGATGCTAATCAACATCATTCTATGACTACTGTGAAAGTACTTTATTTCGGTGGGTATTCATTTCCGCAATTTTCGCGGGAATGAAAAATCCATGAAATTTTGATATGCCTAAGTATGGAATTAATACCCGTGAATTTGCCGATTTTCACTCAGCCGCAAACATTTAAACCTGTGAAAATAAATACTTTCGCAGTAGCCTTATCTAAACATCAAATTACATGTAGAAAATGCTGCATGTATGTGTTCTAGTATACCCTAGTAGCAAGCCCCCACGGGGCCAATTTGGTTTTAGCTCGGATTGGCTGTTTGAAGTCGGGCAAAACTGAGCTGGGTTTCATGTTGGGCAGATGGCTGGGCTGAAGTGTGGCCCCGATCGGGCTGCCCATTTTGGGCTCAGATCAGTTTCAAAGCGGGCTGCCCGATTTGGGCTCAGATCAGTTTCAAAGAGGGCTACCCGCTTTGGGTTCAGATGACAGGAAACCCTTCCAAAACCCGTTCTGAGCCCAATTCGGGCAGCCCACTTGGGGCCACACCAAAACCCAGTGCCCTAAACCAACGGGCGCCCGTCGGTTAGCCCACTCCGGGCCGATGAGGGCTGAGGTTGGGTTTGGACAGGGCAACTGGTCTAATAGTTCTGATGATTGACACCAGATGTCACTACTATACAATATCTAGAGTTTTCCAACAAAGCCAAATGAAATTGACATTATATAATAATACAATAAAATGTTAAAGTGATGTAGAATAGGAAACAATAAATAGATGTTCGCACAGTTTGGAAATAAGATAGAATATATATTTGAATGATGAAAAGGAGGTTCTCTAAGCAGCTATCCAGTGTAAACACTATTTCTGTGGCATTACAATCTTAATACAAGACTCACGTGCCCCATGTAGGTATGAACTATGGCTTTGAAGGCCAATGTGCACCATAGACACTTGTCTATGCTGCATGTGGCTCAAACCTGATGATAATAGGCCTGCTTGATACTTCCATTATTGGGTAGGAAGAGTATGATTATGCCTTGGGTTGATTAGCAGGACCTAGGATATCTGGTTCAACAAATACAAGAAATCATTGGAGAATGATTGAATAGATTCTAAAAACCCATAATTATCCCATCTTAGCCCGCTTTCAACCCGTCCAAATACCGATCTAAGCCCGCTTTCAACCCGTCCAAAAACCGATCTGAACCCACTTTCAGCCCGTCCAAAAACCAATCTGAGCCCAAAGTGGGAAGCCCGTCCAAAAACTGATCTGAGCCCAAAGTGGGCTTCCCGTCCAAAACCCGATCTGCGCCCAACATGGGAAGCCCGCACGGGGCCAGACCAAAGCCCAGTGCCCTAAACCGACGGGAGCCCGTCCGTTAGCCCACTCCGGGCCAGACTTGCAAACACAGTCTGGCCCCGTCCGGGGCCACAGTGTGTTTGCTACTAGGGTAGTAAGAGATTATATAGAATAATTTGACTGTATGGATTTCAACCAACCCATGTAAAATACAATTGTTTCTACTTGTTTTCCTGATTCATGTATCTTTGAGTTTGTAAGACTATTTATTTCATAAATGATTTTCATAAATACAATTATAATACATCAAGTGCACATATGGATTTGCCTTGCAATTCAGCATTCCCTATTGTACAAACTATTTGCTAATCATATATGTACATTTCTGGGTATGGTGTAGAAGGCTGTAGTATAAGCCACACCTAGACTTTAGGCCGATTCTATGAACCGCACAAGCGGTCTGATTATTGCGACTTTAGTACTGTAGTATACATCTAAACTCTTGTGTATAAGCCGCACCCCCACGATGTGCCCATCCTATAAGCCACACTAATAGGATGGCTCGCGTATTAGCTGCAGCTTATAAGCCAGGTTTTACGGTGGTGATCATGACCCAGTAAGATAATCACACACACTGAGATATGAGTCCAGTCTTGAGTGTTTAGGGAGTGATCATTTTTTAACAACAGGGGGGGGCGGTAGGTTTCGAAATTTGTTACACCCCCCCGGTCAAGGGGTCAAAATTTTTTGCACCCCCCTTAGGGTCGAAAATCGGCTCGTGCGCAGGCCCTTTAAAGCATAGTAACGCGTGGGCTTTTTGGCTCAAAACAGTTTAAATTTTTTTGCCCCCCCCCAAGAGGGGTCCACATTTTTTTGCCCCCCCCCGTGTCAAGGGGTCCAAATATTTTTGCCCCCCCCCAAACCCACCACCCCCCCTGTTGATAATAAATGATCACTCCCTTAGGGCTGAGTTATTCATTGACAGCTGGGGGGGGGGGGGGTTGGTGGATTATGGGGGGGGCATTATGAAAAGCCCTCTGTTGGGGGGGGAGCAAAACAGGAAAAAAAAGTGTGGTCAAAATCAAAAACGGTCCAATTAAATACCTGCCAAGATGCATGATTCCAAATGTGCATGCGATTTTGGGTGGGCCATTTCTCAAAGTCCAAATGTAGTGGGGGGATCGAGATTACTTTCAACTAATTGGTGGGGGGTCAGGATAAAAGCTGTCATTTTCAGTAAATCCATCTAGGCCCCCCCCCCCCAGCTAGTATTAAATGAGTCGCCCCTAAGAGGGGTAGACAATAACATGTGCCACCCGGGCCCATAGCCTCAGACGACTTTTTGGTAAAGTTTTTATTTACAAATAAAAGAATTATTACCCAAATTTGGTGCCCAGAATCAGTGAGAGCAAGTGGAGATTTCCTATCCAACGATATATAGTGGGTAACATGCCATACAGGCAGCATAGAGATGGGTTTAATTTACATATTTACAATCAGGTTCCCTTGAAAACATGGGTGGACATAGCTACCGGCCGCCCAGGCCGTAGCTATCTAAATATCCTGAAAACTATCCGGACCTAAGCTTACGGGCCATGGGCTCCCGGGCCAGTGTTAATGGCTACCCCTGCCCTTACAGAGATAAGCACAGACACAGACACAACCTATTGATCGCCTTTTCTCAGTCATTTCTTCAAGGGATTCCCCAGCGTTAGATTAATTTTGAAACATACATATTGCCGGTGTAGAGAAAACTTATAGCCAATAAAGTTATACTTGTTCTCAAATAAACACCCACCGCCCCTGTATAAGGCCGGGAGTACCACTGCTGGCTCCAATCCACTGCCAGCTGGAGGGGCAGCAAGATATCATCGGCCTTTTTTGGTCATTTTTTAATCATTAACAACATGGGGGGCTTGGTGGTTTTCTGTGTGAAAGTGCTGACCTTTTCTTCCTCCCTTCCCACAAGAGGGGTCCAAATCTGTCTCCCAAATGTCCAAATGTCCCCCTCCCCAAAAAAAGATCCACCTGCAACCTGTTGTTAAAAAGCACTCCCTTAGCTATGGTAACGCGAGGGCTGTTTCATTAAAAAAAGTTTTCTTGGCCCCCTCCCAAACTACCAACACCCCCCCCCCTGCCATGTAAAAAATGACCACTCCTTTAGATTCAATGCCATGTATTGCCATCATGTAACCATCACTTGTAAATTTAACGCTTTTCTCTCCAACATTAACCCACGGGTGACACCTAAGACAAAGGAATCACACCTTGGGTATATCGTATACCCTGACATACACTGTAAAAAATAGATGTACTTTTTACAGATTTGCTTTGTAAAATTTAACGCTGATTTACCGTTATTTGGAATACAATGAAGCATCGTATATATCAGCCATTTCACAGTGGATCCTTGTTAAGTGCTAACCTGGTTTGGATTACAATGATTCAACGTAGATTCATCTTCTAATATCAAATCCCAGAGGGAGCCACATATAGTGGGCCCTTTCATAGATAGGTGGCCTTGTTTGTAAGAAGATTTTTCTGTAGAGTGTGAGCCCTTGAAGTGGAGTACACATGTTGAAATAATGGTAATTTTCAATTAATCTATATGTTTGACAATCTAACAATTCAATCTTGTGATACGTTTAACAAAATACCATGATCACTTGATAATATCCAGAGGAAAGTAGCTGTATGGATCTATACACCTATATTGTGGTGACATACTATGCATAATTATATCCCCACCTCTGGAAACTCTGCCTTGTATCAATCCTATAGAGTAAAACCTCATATATATATAGGCCACGGCTAGTATGCAAGTCAGATCGTCAATGTGGCATATACGATCAGGACAAAGGCAAAGTATGGCTTATCTGTAAGTTTTTAGATGTATACTACAAAAACCAAAGTCACCATAATCAGACTCCCTGTGAGGCTTATAGAATATTCCCAAAGTCTGTAATAGCACTAGCAATAATTTGAATACTTTTATTCTATTAATGGTGATTCAACGTCAAATTAACGGTGATTCAATGTCAAATTAACGTCGATTTTAGTCAAATTAACAGTGATTCTACATCAAATTGACGGTGACCGTCACCGTTAAAAAAACAGTGAAAGTTATGTCCCAAAAGTTGCCGGTGATTCACCGTCATTTTGACGACTTTTTTTTTACAGTGTAACCGAGGGTTAAATCAGATAGACTACACCTGGCCAGGCTTCTCCCACATACCCACTGCCCACTGGTCAGCGACTCGATGTATAACACCTCGTCTAGACCTGGTGGGGCAGTGGGTATATGGAAGAACCGTGTCCAGGTGTAGTCTATCTAACACATCTATCTAGAATATAATATTGGCTAAGGAGACAATTCATTGGCCTTCTGTAATGGTAACAATGAAATATTGTCCCTGACTTCTAATCAGTTCTATGTTTTTGGATGTTCTTGGAAATTACTAGGTGGATTGTCTACATATTTATTTTGTTGATAAACAAATCATCAGTTATACAGCTATATTCATGTTGTAGTACATATGTAATTTTAATGGCTTTAATCGTCTTTTTGTAAACAAGTCATCTTTATTACTGGGATACTAAGTTCCGCGTCTGGCGGTAACCAAGCAATAATGACGCATTCCACCGGCAGTACAAGCCTAAGCCGCCAGGTGGCAGTGTGGCGGCGGGAAGCCGAATAGTTCAATCAAATACCCCCAGGGGGAGCCTCCGCCAGTACTCTCCGTACCAATACCTAAAACCAACACGCTGGTTTTCTCCCGTTGGTTCCTGTATCGGTGGCAGCACTACCCAATGATGGAACTTAGCTGGGTCTCCATCTCATCATTGCAAATGTCAATCTAGCATGTTCTATGATCGTACCTGTAATCTCATATGTAGTTAGTCCTTTACTCCGATCATTTATGACGGTTATATTTGGGGATTATAATCAATTAACCTATCCAAATTTTCTCTAACCTAAATAAAAATAACAGTTTGTCACCCTCATAAAATAGGCAGATCAAAAGCCTCCCTTCTGCACCTCTGTTTCCGCAAAAGTATCCACAAAGCTCATAATAAATTTTAAGCAGCCTTATCTCTCTTAATTATCAAGTGCATTCTCATAAATAAGGAGGATGTGAATAGAAAGAGTCCAGATGCCTTTCACTCTTGAATCGTATTATTATATTCTATTATTATACATCAAAAACTTTTGTCTTTAAACATTATTTGATCAAAGATAAAACCACTAGAAAAATAGTTATTTTGCCGTTATAATAAGGTTTGAAGAAGTCGTTTGGAAAAATGTTAGAAATACATAAAATTGAGTCCAGATTTTACATCAATCTTACTTTCAAAAACTAACATTTTCGAACCTTCTCATAACATTTTTATAACATCAATATAACGTATTATTTCTGGCTGGGCTGACTGTATCGTTAGCGGATCCTTCATCTCTCAATCAGTAAATTGTGAATTTAGTTCACAGACAGCCTACATAGATAACAGGGTAAGGTCAAGACAATAGTGGCTATCCTAGGTTCATCATCGGGGTGTGGACTGTCTTTTATTTCATGGTGAATACGGCACTCCCATTGACTTAACCAAGGAAGGCCATATTTAACACCTCCCATGAAATAACCCTTGCCTGTATTTAACGGCCTGTCAAATCATCAAAATTGTTGATTTAACCACTGTAAATAAGCTTTTTCAGAGCAAATACGTGGAATTCTGGTAAATATTGTTAATAAGGACATGAAATAAACACTAAGGAGCACTCGTAGAGTTCCTCACTGAGGGTTATTTCACTTGGCTTTACCTCGTGAAATAACCCTGAGTGAGGACCTCTACGCATGAACCTTTGTCTATATATTCAAAAATGACATACTGTAAACGTATTAATTTTCGCTCAGTACATATTTTCGCGCATTTCGCACACATAGGTATGTGCGCGAAAATATGATGTGCGCGAAAATTCTGCACAAAAAATTAGCTTTCCAATGATGTCTGGCACTCTATATTGCTATGCAATATAGACTTGATTACCAAATCTAACACGCTGGAAAAATCACATCACTATGTCGCACATTTTGTGAGGCAGGGGCATTAGGGATAGTCTGGGCTTTCTAAATCTGAAAGAATTTCGTAAATATTCCTATTAGAACCAAAATAAATACACCAATCAAACTTCAGCTTTTTCAAAATATTCTAGATAAATACCAACAAACCCCTCAGAATACACCAATCTAGAGGTAGATTCCAAAGTTAACCTGGAGTAATATGACCACAGAATGCACCAATCTGACAGTGCATGAAACCCTCAAAATATGTATGACTTATAGGAGTTTTGCACCCCCCCCCTCCACACACACACACCACACATTGGAAGGGACTTGGGGCAAAATATTTGAACAATAGTTTTGGGCTGTAAAACCCTTAATAATTGTCCGATTGAAAAACCGTAAAAACTGGCATGTAGCTAAAGATCAGCTGATTGCAGATGCGCGAAAATATGATTGCGCGAAAATGCCTTTATGTGCTAGGTGCGCTAAAATTTAGCTGCGCGAAAATATCTACGTTTACAGTAGGCATAACCAATGCCTTATTCAAAATGACTCATCCTCATATGCCATGTAACAACAAAGGTGGATTGGTCAGTTTAACCAATATAACAGTATTGACAAACGTAGGTTGGTCTTATAGCACTCAAGAAATAAACTTGTCTCCAGACTCGTCTTAGTGATTATCATAAAATAAACGAGTCAAAAACTTGTCTAAGTGACAGGAAAGCGGGTCTTCTAGCTGGAGATAGAAGACCCACTTGGCATGTGCTAGCCCAAAACCCGACATTTGCCAGCTCCAGATTCTATTTGGGGGATGGTAACCTGATAAGTTAGACAACTTTTGACTCGTTTTTTTTATGATAGTCACTTTGACGAGTCTAGTTTATTTTTTCAGTGAGGGTTGTGTTGTGCTTGCCGCCGGGAGAGGTTGGCCTTTGTGCTGCTCGTGCTTTGCTTGGAAAAATTTACGATGAAGCTGTGCCAAGATTGTGCATTTGAGTATGATCACCGCAAGACGCAATGCCCGCAATGTGGGGCAGCCAGAGCGGGTTCAAAGGCGAGCCTGGAAGGGGATTCTACTGAGGAAAATGCGGGGAAGGTCGAGCCGACTTCGCCAGCGATTGACCGACATGACGTGTTGGAAAAGCAGATTCAGCTGGCGGAGGAGAAAAAGCGGATCCTTCTTCAAAAGCAAGAGGTAAAAAAGTTGGAGGAGCGTTTGGCGCAGATTAATATTGAAAATGCGCGTCTCGAGGGAGAAATTGACACGCCACCAGCGGGAGCGCCGCCGCCAGCCGGCGACCAGCAACCAGCGCCAGCCCAAAATGGCGACGATGTCCCTTCCGGAATCAACACGGAGCGTGTAGGACAACAGGGTAATCAGGCTGCAGGGGAGGAAATCAGCCTTTTGTCCCTTCAAACCGGCGTCAATCCCAGCAGCAGCTCCCCACGATGGGGGGTCAACAGCTTTTCTACGCAGATGGCTCTCCATTCGGGCAGTTCTTCATCGACGCTACAGGCCGGCCTCAACTCAGTCGGTCTGGGCCTTCAAGCCCTGGGCCTGACCGGGGAGGCACAAGGTGGAGTGAATCACACAGGTGAGACTGGTCTCTTTGGTAATCTCCGTCGGAAACGCTCCAGGCACTGGATCAGACCAGACTTCCACCTTCCGTATGATAAAAACTTTGACGAGATGAGCTACAGGGAGTTGGTTTACGGTATGGTGTGTGTGTTAGAGTCCATCCACAAGTCAAACGACGCCAGATTCTCAGTGGGGGGTTACCTGGAACATTTTAAGTACATTACATTGCAGGAGATACGCCCCACGTACACCGCCAGGGCGGTGGCAAAGTATGAGAGGGATGTGATGACTAGGGTGGTGGAGGGGGCCATAGGGTTCATGGCGGCTGAACACACGGCCAACGCCACTCACTTTGGCATGGAGAGCACCCGGGCTTATGCCGAAGCCATGAAGTTGATGCAGGGTAACCAGGGCAACCAAGGCGGTAGACATGGCAACACAGGCGGCGGTGGCAAGAATGGCACGGGATCTGCCCCCAGGATCTGGTGCCCTGATGATATCTGTGCCTCATGGAACTTCACAAACTGTCACTATAACCCATGTCACAAGCAGCATGTGTGCTGTGTGTGCAGGGGGAGTCACAAAGCCCGAGGGGGTTGCAGTCAGACACAGCAACATCAGCAGCAGTGGCAGGGGTCAGCACCTCACCAGCAACAACAGTTCCCAGGCTACAATCCGAACACCCAAGTCTACCAGAGTCGCAACCCTCAGCAGGGGGGGGGGGGGGGCGCGCCAGGCTTGAGTAGAAGCCTGAGTTGTGATTTTGAGTCCTTTGGTTATAGTCACTGTGAGAGCTTGTTATGCTTTGAAAATCTGAGTGATTTGCTGTGTAATTATTCTAATTATAGACCGTTATGGGACGCCTCTGTTTCACATTGTATACAAAATGTTCGCTGTCAATTTAAACCAGCTGGTTGGAGGGACATGTTATCTGGAGGTGTAAATAGAGTTTTTGGTGACAGCTGGGACACCAATAGTTTATATCTCTTGGATGGTGTAATGCATGGTTTCAAGATTATAAACCCTCACACTGAGGTACCTTCTTATCATTGTAGTAATTACAAGTCGGCAGAGGTGGAAGTGTATGAATTTATGAATGAAATTATTGTCAATGAGATTGCCACAGGCAAGTTGTCGGTGGTGGACACAAAACCCCACTGTGTCCACTCTTTAGGGGCAGTGGAGAAAAGCTCGGGGGGTTATCGCCCTATCACAGACGCTAGCAGGCCTGAAGGGTTATCTATAAACAATTATATGTCCGAGACTTTTCAAAACTTTAAGTTCTGTAGCATGGACGATATCTGCAGTAGCTTGACACCAGGATGTTATCTTGCCGTCACTGACGTGTCAGCAGCGTACAGAACTTGTCATATACAGGCTTGTGATAAAAAATATCAAGGACTGCAGTGGACCATTGATGGCAAGGATGTGTTTATCCAAGACAATTTTCTATCCTTAGGGGCCAGGGCTTCCCCATATATTTTTAACAGCCTCACTGACTCTGTCACCAGGTATATGAACGCCAGCAGTTTCAAGTGTTACAGCTACCTGGATGACTTCCTGGTGATGGGAGACACTTATGAGCAGTGTCAAGAGGCCCAGCTAGCATTACACACTTTATTACGCTCACTTGGTTTTGACATAGCGTATAAGAAAGTGTTATCTCCAGCAAAAGTCCAGCGTTACTTGGGCATTAACATTGATACGGTTCAGATGAAGTTTATCTTACCAGATGATAAACTTTTAAAGCTAGAGAAGGAGATTGCGTTCTTCTATGGTCGCCGCCAGGCGACGCGTAAGCAACTTCAACGGCTTTGCGGGATTATCTCTCATTGTTCAACAGTCATCAGGGGGGGAAGGACTTTTTCCCACCGTATTATAAGCTTACTTAGTGGTTTTTCTACC
The DNA here is from genome assembly GCA_947462335.1 of Harmothoe impar. NCBI lineage: Eukaryota > Metazoa > Annelida > Polychaeta > Phyllodocida > Polynoidae > Harmothoe > Harmothoe impar. Next base: position 68,181,780 of record OX381717.1, on the reverse strand, counting down.
AACAAGAGAAGGATAACTTTGAGTAAATGTTTTTTCAAAGACTTGGACTGGTGGAGAAATTGTGCTCGCTGGTTTAATGGTGAAGCCAGGATGGTAGGACACAGGACCACAGCTGACTATTGCCATGGACGCTTCAGGTACCGGTTACGGTGTTGTAACTGAATCAGATTGGTTGGCTGGAGCGTGGAAGGCAGACTTGGATGCCGACTCTGACACACACAATCATTTGTGCCATTCTCCCGGTACTGATATTCCTGATAATATAAATGTGCAGGAGTTATATCCTTTAATTGAGAGTCTGTGGAGGTGGGGCCCTAGCTGGCGAGATTGTAAAATAACCTGTTTGTCTGATAATACCCAAGTTGTAGCAGGGATTAATACCGGTAGAAGTTCAAATCATGTGGCAATGTCATTATTGAGACGTGTGTTTTGGCTGTGTGTGCTGTTTAATTGTCACATTGTTTCTGAGCACATTCCGGGGGAACTTAATGTTTATGCTGACGCTTTATCTAGGTTGCTAGAAAATGATAAAAGTGTACCACTTGGTTTTTGTTGTTCCAGTTGCAGACCAGTTGCGTCAATCCCTAGACCGTAGAGCAGCTCATGTCAGGGCCTACTGTTGGGCTGAGTCGACCTGGCATACAAAAGCTTCACAGTGGAAAAAATATATCACCTTTTGTGCATTGTTGGCTTTGTCAGTTGTTCCCACTACTGTGGATACCATGTGCAGGTTTATAGTTTACCTGTCAGACACCTTGTCATATGTGAGCATAGATAATTATGTGTCAGGGGATATAAGCCTCAACAAATATTTTGGTTATGAGGTGGCATTTATTAGGCAGAATTTTGTGTTTAATACTACCCACTGCACGAGAATGGGGGTTTAAAATTTTTTTTGTCCCGGTAGACTACAGCGTAAAAAACTGTTTTCTCTAGGCACCAATCACAATATGTGATTGGAGTGTACACATATTGAAGTAAAATTCATATGCCACAGCCTGATACTGGATCAACAGAAAATCACTAAATCAGTTATATACTGATGCTTCTCCCATAGTACCGGGACAAGTTATATCCTTGTCTATTTTTATAGACTGAATGCACCACCTTTTTAGGTACTAAAAGCACATCTAGTACAAAGACTAATTTATTAATAATTAGTCTTAACTAATGACCACTCTTTTGGTTGAGAGTGGGGGCATGTCTACCCACCAATGCCTACTACACCAGGGTTCCCTACAATGCTGTCATTTAATCACATAACAGCACAGGCCTACCCACCCCTTCCACCAAGCTCCTGATGAGACTAGTGTCGAAACCGTATCCCTGTCACCCTGGAGGAGGCTTCACCCCCTCTCTCCATACACTATAAATATAGAATAAAAAATATAGTGTCCAGTCCCTGTCTGTGTTACACAGACCTGGGACTGAGGTCTAGTCTAGTACCCAACCTAGATCCTGACCCCACCTGTTTACAGGTAAGGTGACTTGTAATAACCCCCCACCCTCCCACCTGACCGGTGCCTGGGGTGTGTGTGGGGGTGTGCTAGGTGCAGGACTGAGGGCCACTGACCTGGAGCCTTATAAAAGGCCGGTGCCCCAGCTTGTCCGTCATACGGTAGAGCGTGGAACAACAGCCTGGTTCATAGGTCCTCACGGGTCCTACACACTGAGAATGGGGGTTTAAGTGTAACTTAAAGCCCAATATATCTTATGTAAATCTCTGGTTGCAACCAATATAATGGAGTTTAATGATCCCTGTCAACCTCGAGTAGGATGGGATTTAAGGGAAATTTATTTCTCTTAAAGGTACGCTTGCATGGGCTTTAAGCTACTTAATACTCCAGGACAACCTCAGTAACATTTCACTTAAATCTTAATATTTCCAAGGACAACCAGGGGTATTTTTCACCGAGATCCCATTAAACCTCATGACAACCAAGGGTATTTCTACTTTAAACTCATTAAACTCTATGACAACCAGGGGTATTTTCCACTTAAATTTCATTAAACCCGAGGACAACCAGGGTATTTTCCACTTAAATCTTATTAAACCCCAGGATAACCAGGGGTATTTTCCACTTGAATTTTATTAAACCTCAGGACAACCAGGGATATTTCCACTTAAATCTGATTAAACCCCATGACAACCAGGGGTATTTTCCACTTAAATTTCATTAAACCTCAGGACAACCAGGGGTGTTTTCCATTTAAACCTCATTAAATCCCAGGACTAACAGGGCCTTACTCCCCATTTAAATGTTATTAAACCCTAGGACAACCTGGAATGATTTGACTGCAATCTTTTTTTATTCAGGGGGTTGGGATTCCATTATTTGAAGACACATTATCAAAATTGATGCTTTGTAGTCAGGCAGCTCTTCAGTAGGCAGGCAGGAGGTGTGTTCCCATGGTCAGGCAGTAGTGGACTGAGGAGCTCACACTGCACCCCCATTATATAGGGGATGCAGTACTGGTCACCTGACCAGAACGAGACTTGCTTCTGATTGGCTGAGGGATCAGTATTGCCTTGACCGCCATGGAGTGCACATGGGTAGGCAGGGATATTGTACTCTAATTAAATCCCATTAAACCCTATGATAACTTGGGGTAGCAGGGGCAAATCCAGGATTTTGAAAAAGGGGGGGGGGGGCGTGAAATAGGCGATGTACTGGGGTATTGGAAATTGTCACATTAAAATATACAGAAAAATAGGGGGGGGCGCACGCCGGGTCCCCCCCCCCCTAAATGCGCCCCTGGGTAGGTAGGGCCGGGCAGGAAGCTATGGGGAGGCATCTAACCAGCCCTGGGGCAGGTAGGGCCGGGTAGGAAGCAGTAGGGTGGGTTGTAGCCGGCCCTGGGGCAGGTAGGGCCGGGTAGGAAGCAGTGGGCTGGCTTGTAGCCGGCCCTTGGGCTGGTAGGGCTGGGTAGGAAGCATTGGGGTGGGTTGTAGCCGGCCTGAAGGGTGGTGTTAGTGTAGGGCTTGTGTGGGGGCTTCTCACCCCGCCCCAGGTAGCCTGGGCCGGCCTGTGGGGTGGTGTTAGTGTAGGGCTTGTGTGGGGGCTTCTCACCCCGCCCCAGGTAGCCTGGGCCGGCCTGTGGGGTGGTGTTAGTGTAGGGCTTGTGTGGGGGCTTCTCACCCCGCCCCAGGTAGCCTGGGCCGGCCTGTGGGGTGGTGTTAGTGTAGGGCTTGTGTGGGGGCTTCTCACCCCGCCCCAGGTAGCCTGGGCCGGCCTGTGGGGTGGTGTTAGGCCTAGCTTAATTATGGAAATAATGCAGGGATATAACATTAAAATTATTAAAATTAGTGCATGCTCCCCGGCCTTACCCACTCCTAGTGCCGGTACAAGCCTACTCAGTGCTTCCTCCCGGCCTTACCCACCCCTAGGGCCGGTACAAGCCTCCTCAGGGCTTCCTCAAACTCTTTGATTAAATCCCAGTATATCCCATGACAACTTCCCCACCCAGGTTGCCGTGGTATAAAGCTCCAGTAAATCCCATGACAACTTCGAGACCTATGTTGTCATGAGATATACTGAGGTTGGATGGGGTTGTCATGAGAAATAAGTAGTTGTTATATCTAGTAAACCTCTATTTTCGTGCAGTAACCTTGAAGGGTCTCAGACGAATGTTAGGTGACCCGGCCCCTATCAGGATTACTTTAACTTTGGAGAATTAGTTAAATATGTCTCTGGGTATAGACCATCTGAATGTGAATGAGCGCTGTATGTGGGCGTGCATTGTAACTACTCAGTACCGGATAACTTAAAATTAGAGGGTCACTACCTCAGAAGGAAATCCTTGAGGTTCATGTCTTGGGGCCTTTTGTTAAAGGTGTCTAGCTCTAAGACGATTCAATATGGACAGAGGCTGCACCTTATTCCACTGACTTATGCACCAGGTTCTCCCCTTTGTGCTGAATCACTTATAAAACAACATTTCAATGATGTTCCTGCCTTGGCCCCGGATTCGCCTGTGTTTATGTTGAGGCGTGGGCAGTCTTCAATCCCTCTGACATATACGGTACTTTTGAGTTATTTAAAGAAGCTCTTACGCCTAGTTCAGCTTGATGTACCAGGGGCGGGGGTGCATTCCCTACGCCGGGCTGGAGCCGCTTACCTTCATCACTGTGGCGTCCCCCTGGAGGACATTCGCCAGACTGGGGACTGGGCGTCACTCACTGCCTTGATATACTTAGCTAAACCTTTGTCATCACGTATAAATTTTGACAAAATGGTAGTAGACAGCTTGTGCAAGAAACGGTTATACTGATACTTATATGTTTATGTATGTATGTTAGTTTGATTCTGGGTGTTGCCGTCGTAGAAATATGTACGGCCCAAAGTGCAACTTACGCCTCCATGTTTATTTCTCGCCAGAATCAACCGACTGTATCAATGGTGTGGGACGAACGTGTTTGTCTTAGGTATTGTTAGGAGGTACTCATTCGCCCCCTGGTGGGTTAGTCTTCAACTACTGTGCATGCTGGCAGTAGGCCACCAACCTGCCACCTGGGGGTTCATTCTCACACTATGGTTGCCAGGCAGCCTGTACCTTAGCTACCACCTTTGTTGTGTTGTGCTTGCCGCCCGGAGAGGTTGGCCTTTGTGCTGCTCGTGCTTTGCTTGGAAAAATTTTTGCTTATTGAATAGATATGCTTGTCATGATATTAATAAATAGGCCGTCGTAGAAATATAACTTGGGGGCTCTAAGTCATTTTCTGGCTCTTTCTACACCGCTATTGTTGTACGTAATTAAGTTGAACCTACCTGGCGGTCCGGTTGCGCAGAAGGAAAGGATCAGATATAGACCTTACCCACCCTCATAACCATATCTTACACTCTCCTCCCACAACCTGTGTGACGTCCTACTACCTTGTGTACCAGAGACTCTGCTTGGTGCTGCCATACACTCCTCAGACAGATAAGGTTCTACTCATAGATCGGTGTAGAAGGTCACAGTGGAGGTCTTGTCAGATGTTGACGACACAAATAGCCATTTACAAAAATCCTCCTCACCCGTTGGCCAAGTTAGGAAGCGGCCAAGGGAAACATGACCCAGTGCTCCAGTGGCAGTTTTTGATAGAGGGGGTCACAAGATTTTAGGAAATGGCCGTGTATCATTTTGACTCTATGAAATGGCCCTTGCCACTGGAAACCCTGTGGCCCGGGGGGGGTACTCAAATTTTTTTGACACGGGTGTGCGGCTGGCCCTTTGACAACCTTTACCCTTGGTGAGGGGGATTTTGGTCAGAAGTGGCCCTTGCTGAGGCGGATTTTCGACAAAAGTGCCTAGGTTTTAGCAATTTTCCCTGAGGAGTCGGCCTTGGTGTAAGAATTTTGGTCAAAAGTGACCCTTGTTGCGAAGAATTTTGGGGATTTTGGTGAAAACTGACCCTTAGTGAGGGGGATTTTGGCGAAAAGCAGAAACTTGGTGAGCGGGATTTTACTCAAAAAGTACCCTTCCCAGCCGCACACCTGTGTATACAAAATATACCAAGTGCCCCCCACCCCCGGCCTGTGGGACCATAAGATCATCAGTCCTAAGGCCACACTTTTTTTATTCTTTGGGTTACGGGCCCGCCGCACTACCCTGGAAACCCCGCACTAAAAATAAAATAGTGAATCTCCATTTGAATAGCTAGTTGTAATTTTTTACGGCTTGTAAATCGGACCATTATTTATGAGTTTAGGTGGTATAACGCGATAGACAAAATTTTATCTTTTTTTTTTTCAATTTCGATCTGCGTACTTGATATTTTCTCATGGTGTCTGTAACCCAAAGAATAAAAGAAAGTGTGGCCTAAACAAGTGCCAGTGTGCCCTTGTATTGAAATGAGCATTAAGCACTGAAACCTGTGTCTCAAATACGTCTTGTACAGGGTAGATTCACCTAGAGTCAGACACAGACCTTCAGACGGACACTTGATTTTTTGAGCTCTTTATTTGTGAATAATGGTAAAGTGTAAGCGTTACTCTTTCCAAAATTTAACACTAGAAGTCGTAATGTGCATGAATGACCTCAAACTTCTGTGTTCATCTCAGGGTATGTGTCTGACTCATGGTAAATCTACCCTCAGCGCTTGGGATACAGGGGTATAGAAGTCTTTGAGAGTCGGGGTGCTTAAACAGCCTATTACAGTATGTCATTTTTATTTTTACCTCTTCCCGCTGGGATTTCTTGGAAATTGTACCCGCTCCCCCAAAAACTAAATGGAAAAAAAAATACAAAATATGTTGACTAGCAAAAAGAGGCTTTTCAACATTGGGATATTTTTCAATAATTATAGCTTCATTACATTGCCCCAAAACAAGGGATTTCAATGCTTTTTATTGTAACAGGGTTGCTGGATGGGGCTAATTTAGTGGTAGGTGCCGAAATAAGGGACTATGAACAAGTGGTGGGTAATAGCTACCCTTTACAAAGGAAGTGAAACAAACAGAAAGGAATATACCTAAAGGATATATTGTTATATAACAAGGAGTACACAAATATAATGATCAGTGCCTTACCTCAATCCTGTAGTGTCCTCTTGTCCTCTCATCCCACTGCCACTAACCACCAAACAGAGTCTGTGTCTGTGGGGGTCAATGTGGCTACCAGGGAATCAGGATCAAGTCTGTCTGAGTGGGGGACTGCAAGTCCCTTATGATACCTTGAGTTACTCAGTACCAGGAATTCAGCCCACCACTCAGTTCTAGGGAAGCCAGGAAGTAGGGTGTTTCTGGTGCAGGGAAAAGGGTGGTGGGTGAGGGGCATAGGGTGCAATGACACTCAGCATTGCTGGGTCCCGTTACATTATTTATTTTTTTTTGCCTCTGGCCATTGTTAATAGGTGGGTGTATATAATAGCTCTTTTCCTTCTGCCCGCTCAAAATATTCCCAGTAAAAGCCTGTAATCCAAGTTATCAAAATGAGGTGGCCTAAGTGTACAAGAAGACGCTCACTCTTAACATGAAAGAAAACAGATAACATCAGGAAAAGATAAGGTTGCTATGTATTCAGCAGATATCAACATGAGATCAATATTCTTGTCAGACTGTTTTTTAAGAACAATTCTTTTTTAAGAACAATTTAACTTTATTAACCAAGAGTAAATCCATTTTTTACATGTGTGCTTGAAGTCCGTATAACACTATTACGTTTTTCACATATTTTGAGCGGAATCACATGGGTATGTAACATTTGTAGAGTAACAGTTAAATGAATAAAGAATATATATTACTATCACAGGTTGGCTTCAGAGGTACCGTAACATTTACTAAATAAATACGGGTTATAAAGTTTAGGTGATACATCTACAGAGTAGATTATGCTTAAGCTTGTATGCACCTACAAATATTTCACGCTTAGTAATGACTCATGGAAATGAGACTCAGATATTATCACTATTACCGTTAGCTTTACAGGAGAAATGGTAGTATATATTCCGAGTTACTTATTACAGGACAAAACAAAAGTCTTTAAATCAGATATAAATGGTATATGCGCTAGCGGTGGAGTGTGCTGGTCAAGCAAAGGCAAATTAATACATATTTCTTGTGTTAATTGGTATTGATCTATCTAACAATTTTTTCATTTCAGTTTTAAACATGGATATGGGCTCTAGGCTCCTATTGTCTTTCGAGAGTGCATTCCATGCCCTTGCTACTACTACCTCTAGGCTGCGTTCGTATGAAGCTGTATGTACATTGTCATATTTCAATAGAGGAGCACTATTTAACCTTGTGGCTCTCAATACCGGGACTAGATTACATGCACTTTTAGATACTTTATAGCCTCGGACTCTAGCATGATACAACCTTCTTTCTTTCAACATGGGCATCTTGGCAGTCTCATGAACATAATCAGTCGAAGATAAATGAGGTAATTTCAAACAGAATTTTAGGCACCTATTTTGAATATACTGAAGGCCTTGTAAGGATTCATCAGATGCACCAGAGTATAATATGTCAGAATAATCAATTACCGGTAGTGCATAGGTTCTGTATATAAGTAGCATTAAGTCGGTTGGTACATATGACTTAAGTTGACCCAACAAGTAGGTTTTAAAAGCTAAAGCTTTTTTTAGCTGGTTTACATGTGCATTAAAAGTCAGCTCATAGTCTAGCGTTACACCCAGGTACTTAAAGGTAGGTACAAAATGTAAGCGTTCATTGTTCACAGTCACACGTAATTCGTGAAACTTTATCTTTTTATAAGTGGGTGCTGCTGCAAAAAACATGAGCTTGGTTTTTTTTTCGTTCATAGTTAATTTGTTATTTGTAGACCATGCACAATAAGTATCTAAGCCTCTTTGTAAATGATTCGACATTGAAACAGCTTCCTTGCCATGTACATACAAGACGGTATCGTCCGCGTAAAGCAGTGTTTTTACATGTAAATCATTATTTTTTATGTCGTTAACATATATTAAAAAGAATAAAGGACCCAATATACTACCCTGTGGAACACCACAGGATAGATTCAGAGTCTTAGAGGTTATATTGTTAGCCACTACCTGTTGTTGTCTGTTTCTCAGATATTCATCTATCCACGCCAAGTTTCTGCCAGAAATACCGTATTTTTTTAATTTATTTAACAAAATGGAGTAATTTACACAATCAAAAGCTTTCTTTGTATCGATGAAAGCAGCTATTGTAGATAGGCCTAAATTTCTATTTCTCAATATATCATTTGTTAACGTGCTAATCGTATCTAAAGTTGAACAGTTTTTCCTATAACCCCCTTGAATACTAGCCAAAATGTTGTTTACGTCAAGAAATTTAATGATTTTAGTATGTACTATTCTTTCTAAAATTTTACCAGGAATAGGGAGTTGGCTAATTGGTCTATAATTAGAAACATTTGTTAAATCTCCAGATTTGGGCAAGGGCGTAACTCTTGCAATTTTCCAACTCAAAGGGATTTTTGAAAATTTTATAGATAACGCGAGTATTTTTGTAAGTTTTTCTGGCAAACACTTAACCGAGGCCTTAAACACTTTTGTAGAAATATTATCTACAGACGAGGATTTATTATTGCTTATGTCAGCAGTTATTTTTACAACCTCAGACATATCTATATCAATATCCTCCATTAAATTCACATTTTGTTCGCCTTCAAAATTCCACTCTTGGACATGTAGTCGTTCAAGCTCAGGTCCTATGCCAGCAAAATACCTATTGACATGATCAGCCACCTCACATACAGGAACACACTCTCCATCGACTTCAAGATTAATTTGCTTTGATTTTTTACCTTTACCGGGTACTAAATGTTTCATGGAAGACCAGAATTTCTTGGAATCGTTCCTATTGACCTCGACTTCATCTACTATATACAGTTCTTTTGCATGTTTAACATCAGTTTGGCATTTATTTTTCAACTCGTTCGCTATAAACCAGTGATATATTGAATCAGTCCTCTTGGCTAACCTTAACGCATTATTTTTCTCAATAATTTTTGAGATTAAATCAGGATTCAACCAGGGTTGTTCATGATATCCCACCTTAAAATTTCTAATAGGACATGAGATATCAAGTATCTCACCAATTATCTCCCTATAAATTGTCCAACATTCTTCAACATCCTGACTGTTATTGAAATTTGTCCAGTCAGCGACTTTGAAATCTTCACAAAAATCATTTTCATCAAAATGCTTATACGATCTACCAACAAAACATTTTTTTGTAATTTTTTCTTTTTTATGTTTTATACAAAGATATACCGGTAAATGATCACTTACATTTAGCATAGCTACTCCATTTTCGGTAACATGTATCACATTGGTAAATATTAAATCTATACAGGTTTTAATACCCTTAGTGCAAGTAGGTTCATGTATTAATTGCCTTAAACTATAATCCTCCATAGTCGAATACATCAGGTTTTTTATCGGACTGTCTGGTAGGACATTTATGTTAAAGTCACCTGTCAGGACCACATCCAGATTTTCCACATTTTCTATGCGATCAAGCATGTTTTGTAACTCGCTAACAAAAGTGACCTTGTCTCCCTCTGGAGGTCTATAAATATTACCAATGACTAGAGATTTGGATAGGCCCTTATTGATTTTTAACCACTGGATTTCAATATTGATATTGCTTTTGTTTAAATTTGAGTAAAATACAGGGGAACAGGATATTGTCTCATGAACATAGGCACATACACCCCCAGCATTTATAGGTCTAGCCCTATCTATCCTATGCAAATTGTACTTTTCGAAAATAAAATCTTCATCTAAATTTAGGTTGGTTAGCCAGGATTCTGAGAATAAAATAATGTCGATATCCTGAGATTCTAATTCTTTTTTTAAAACTGAAAACTTATTTCTTATACTGTGAGCGTTAAGATGGAATATTTTTAGACCTTTCCCTGGTACAAGGGGGACATTATCCATCATGTGCTCCTGTATAGTACTGTGTTATCCCAGTGCTCTAACCCTGTAGTACAGGTTCAAAGGTACACACATCAAACAAAATGGACAACTTGAAGATAAGGCTGGTGTGAACTTACTTGAAATGTTTCTTGACTGATACAGCCTGTATGCTGCTTAACCCTTTACAGCCAGGATACTGACTGATACAGCCCGTGTGCTGCTTAACCCTTTACAGCCAGGATACTGACTGATACAGCCCGCATGCTGCTTAACCCTTTACAGCCAGGATACCTGAGAACTGACTGATACAGCCCGCACGCTGCTTAACCCTTTACAGCCAGGATACCTGAGAACTGACTGATACAGCCCGCATGCTGCTTAACCCTTTACAGCCAGGATACTGACTGATACAGCCTGCATGCTGCTTAACCCTTTACAGCCAGGATACTGACTGATACAGCCTGTATGCTGCTTAACCCCTTACAGCCAGGATACTGACTGATACAGCTCGCATGCTGCTTAACCCTTTACAGCCAGGATACCTGAGAACTGACTGAGACAGCCTGCATGCTGCTTAACCCTTTACAGCGTGGATACTGACTGATACAGCCTGCATGCTGCTTAACCCTTTACAGCCAGGATACTGACTGATACAGCCTGCATGCTGCTTAACCCTTTACAGCCAGGATACTGACTGATACAGCCTGCATGCTGCTTAACCCTTTACAGCCAGGATACTGACGGATACAGCCAGTATGCTGCTTAACCCTTTACAGCCAGGATACTGACTGATACAGCCCGCATGCTGCTTAACCCTTTACAGCCAGGATACTGTCTGATACAGCCCGCATGCTGCTTAACCCTTTACAGCCAGGATACCTGAGAACTGACTGATACAGCCTCCATGCTGCTTAACCCTTTACAGCCAGGATACTGACTGATACAGCCCTCATGCTGCTTAACCCTTTACAGCCAGGATACTGACTGATACAGCCCGCATGCTGCTTAACCCTTTACAGCCAGGATACCTGAGAACTGACTGATGCAGCCCGCATGCTGCTTAACCCTTTACAGCCAGGATACCTGAGAACTGACTGATACAGCCCGCATGCTGCTTAACTCTTTACAGCCAGGATACTGACTCATACAGCCTGCATGCTGCTTAACCCTTTACAGCCAGGATACTGACTGATACAGCCTGTATGCTGCTTAACCCTTTACAGCCAGGATACTGACTGATACAGCCCGCATGCTGCTTAACCCTTTACAGCCAGGATACCTGAGAACTGACTGATGCAGCCCGCATGCTGCTTAACCCTTTACAGCCAGGATACTGACTGATACAGCCTGCATGCTGCTTAACCCTTTACAGCCAGGATACCTGAGAACTGACTGATACAGCCCGCATGCTGCTTAACCCTTTACAGCCAGGATACCTGAGAACTGATTGAGGGAACAGTACCCAGGGTTGGATCTAGTGGGGGCTACGTTTTTTGGGCTGAATTTTTGTATGTTTTTCTAACTTTTTAACAATGCCCCCCTCCCTTTTTCAAAATTCTGTTTTCGCCCCTGGGTACCAGTTTGAATGGTGCTATGTTAAGCAGGTGGCCGCAATGACAGAAATAATGAGTTCATACTGATGTGTTATCTATTAATCAATGATCAGTCCATTAACGGTATTAGAAACCTAGGCGCTGAGAAAGGTTGGCCCCCTGAAGGCGGACCCTGCACACACCATAAACTCCTGAGGCTGAGATTCAGACCTCTGTAAACATGTGGTTATTACACTGAAATGTGCTCTGAGAATCATGACCCCGGTACCCCAGGCTCAGGCCCCAACTCTATAATAGTAGACGCATAGAAAAGTCTCCACTCTCCCCCTATAGCCTGGCACCAAGGTTGAAATCACAGGTAACTGTATGTTAGTCCCGCGTTTGGTCCCGCTGCGCTACATAGATGCCAGTGACCACCACTATTTCGCCTGCCAATATTCCTGGTTCAACCTTACCTACCAGAGGGCACTGAGAGTCGCAACAGATTGCTGTGGTTGTTTGGAACTAGATCTCACCCCTCACCACTCCCCACACACACACTTATCCAACCTGGGTCCTGGTGCCCTACTGGTAACCTGCATGTAGGTCGCCACCTGTGGCAGGATTCGAAACTCTGCGTCAGATTTTGGCCAGACCTGGGCCCACACTGGCCGCAGTACTAAGTGCTGGTCACCTGCGGGTAAATAGATCATGCAGGCAACCAGCGTAGCATAACTAAACAGAAAGGTGATGTGTGTGCACAGGTATCTGACAGTTCAGGTACCTCCTATTGACCCCCTAAGGGGTTACCCAGTGAACAAAATACGTTTTTTAACGTTTTGAAACGTTTCAATGTACAACGTTATTTTACCTTACATGTAAAACGTTAATTTACATTCTTATATGGTTCATAGAATAACGTTATATTCACAACGTTATATAACGTTATATAACGTTTTATACAGCTATAGTTTATCACCCAAATGTTAGAGATTTAATTTGTAAAAATATAACCAAAAATGCAAACTTGTAAAGTTATAATTCAGTATGACTGTTCCGAACAGGGAGAGACCCCTCCCCCCCCCCGAATTTCTACTAATATATATTATGAAACCTACAAAATGCTGGTGATGGCCAGGATCGAACTCACAACCTTATGATCTAGCAGCCAGCGCCTTAGACAGAGAGGCCACAGGGTCAGATGGAATATAGTGTGCATTGAAGATTATAAATTCTGCCTGTGACCAGACAATATTACCTTACCAGGTTGGGGACATACCCACTATTCTAGTACAACCTAAGTGCGCTATACATGTACTAACCATCTAGGCCGTACTAGTATACTGTCCTCTGCACCATCATCAGTGTATATATAAGCATTTACATGATATTTTCCATTTAGTTCCAATGTATCATATATCATCGGTGGTACCATTGGAAAAAGAACTTCTCAATCTACTAGCCAATTTACAAACTGTAATCAATTATATTTATTCAGATATCGTGCATTGAAGATGATACATTCATAAAATCATCATACACAGACCCAGTAAAATCCATTTCCGGATTGTCTGTTAAATTTGTTAATGAAAATAATCATATAGGGTATTAGCACAGACACTGATGGGGGTGCAGAGGGGTCCCCCCTCAGGTCGAAAAGTCACCGAAATTAAGGGGCCCAGGTCACAAAGTCGCCTTTTTTGACGATTTATGCGATAGTCAAACTTTTCCAAAAGTCGCCAGGTCGCTTTTATTATTGTACCAGGTCGAAAAGTTACCTGGAAAACAGCCCAGGTCGCCAGGTCACCGAAAACCCCTCTGCAGTCACACTGATCCTCCTCTCTACGTTTTGGTTTTCCCTCCTAATTGAATGGTTAGGTCACAAATGGGTAAAATCATGAGAAAATGTGGGGTTTTCTTCCCCACCCATGCCCCCCATGTTTGTGTAGCTAAGACCCATTGTTCTAAAGGTGTCCGTTGCCTAGCACAGTTAGCTGTTCATGGTCTTATGGTCACACAAAACGTACCAAGTAGATGGTGCGCCCCAGAACCATGCACTGTACTAGTACAATGTATAATGGTACAGTCTGATTGAATGGACTGTACCAAGGTAGTAGTGCGTACCAACAACCTTATCCCGTCCCCTACCTGCTCAGCTTACCTTTTGTTTAAAAGAACAAAAACCATCGAAGTGTCTATATTATATTAGGGACCTTTAGCAACCACGTAAAAGCTCATAACAAGTGGACGTAACGTAGGTCTTTACCGTTGCTACCAATGCATGTAAAAGTGTCTACGTCTGCGAATCCCACAAGGAGACCAATTTTTCCAACATGAATCAACCCAGCTAGTAGAAGGGTTTTCAGTTACATTTTATAACGTAAAATAACGTTATTTTCAGTCAAAATCCATTGTATAAAAACGTAAAATAACGTTACAATTAGGTTGTAAATTCAAACGTTACGATATAACGTTAATATACGTTAATTGGAGTCAACGAACTTGCGTTATATAACGTTATATTACCGTTTTTTTCAAACGTTTTCCAAACCTTCAGGAAACGTTATTTCCACGTTATATGACGTGTTCTTGTTCACTGGGTATCTTGTACAGGGGCGGATTTAGGGGGTACGTCCCACTGAAATTTGATGGGTGGGAATTTTCAACCCCTGGTCGAGTAGTCAAAATTTTTTAGCATCCCCCAACAAGCCCCCCCCCCCCCCATTGTTAAAAATGAGCACTCCGTTATCTATAGTAACACGGTGGCTGTTTCACTCAAAAAGGGGTGAGATTTTCTTGGCCCCCCTCCTAAACCTACCAACGGACCCCCCTCCTGCCATGTAACATTTATTGGCCTTCCAAAATGAACCATTGTCCTTAATGATCTAACTTTTAATCAGTACTATGTTTCAGTTGGATGTTCTTGAAAGTTACTTGATTTTCTATGTCTCTATTTGGTCGAAATGCAAGTGGTCAGTATATATATTACATAGTGTAGGGGCTAGGGTTATACGGGGTTATTATATGACGAGTGCTGTTGGATGCTGTGTTGCGAGCTCGGTCCGAACCCTTCAGTCCGACGGTAGGTGGCGACACCTACTCCGGGCTTGGGGTATGGACAGAGGTCGCTATAGGCTTCCGGTCTGCGTGTGCGCACGCAGGCTGGCTGCCTATATATACCCGGCATCTGACGGTACTCGTCGGTTACTCTGAGCCACGCTGGTGAAGAGACCCCGTGATCATATCGGCTGCTTAGCCTACTGACCCGTTCCGAACTCTATAGGGAGTTCGCACACTTAGTGACTGCTTGTTTAGGTTTACCTGAATAAACCTGATATTGCAACCTGTAACACTTGATCCGAACTGTGTCGACTTTGTTCTTTAATTGATACTCTACCAATATCATAAAGATACGAAAGATCGTTTATTACACTGGTGCCGTGACCAGTTCTGAGTGAAACGCAGGTTAGCCTGTGCAGTAGCACAGACCTCGGGCTCTGGACGGAGCAGCGAGGTCCCCGGATGAGGCAGCAGCCTTGTCACCGGAAGGGTTAGATGCCAGTTATGAGGCAGATACCCATAGCAGGGCGAATGTTCCATCCGGAACAGACGCAGCACGAGGACCCAGGGGTCCTACCATAATGAGCCGCTCATTAGAAGAAATGAACTTGTCCTTGTTCAATGTGGGTGGGTCAAGCTCAGCCGCGCCGACTCCGAGGAGGTTTACCCTCTTGCAGGAGCGTCGCTTTGACGACATGAGAGAGGCCCGAGTGCAGGAACGTGTACAGATGGCTCAAATGGAATTGTTAACCATTCAGAAGCAATCCAATGAATGGAAAAGCAGTCTGATTGCATTGGAGGGTGCAGTCACACACCGAGCTTCCAAAATCAAGGAAAAGGACGCAAGGCTGTCTACCTTGTTGGAGGAGAATGAGAAATTGGTACAATCTCTCAGCAGAGTCCGGTCGGAATACGATCAGAAAGAGGCGGACCTACGAGGGATCCGGTCCGAGTTTGTCGAGGCAAACACGGAGCTGAACCATATTTGCGCAGCCCGAGACGCTGTAATGCATGAGGCAGAAGGGGCCCGATCAGCCATTGTTCGGGACACAGAGGACTTACAGGAGGTCCGCCGAAGTCTATTGACAGAGTGTGACATTCTGAAAGCGAAAAGAACTGCTTTACAGCAGTTTTTATCAGAAACGCGAGAGAGTATAAAGGACAACAGTACCTCTTTCGCATCTGCGAACAATGGTAGTCCGGAAGGCCTCCATTACATGAGTTTTACCGACACTCCCAATCAGCCTATGGGACGTGGGGTAACCATGGAACCTGCCTTGTCAACCTCAACACCAGGACGACCCCTCGGAGTGGGACGATCCAGGGGCAGAGGCAGGGCGAGTGATTACTCACCGAGGGTGGGGATCAGTGGTATCCGTCCGATACCAAAACAGGTATTCGCAGCCCCGACCGGTCTAGCCTCAGTCGGTAGGGGAAGACGATTGTCCGAGTTGGTTCGGAGTCCACGATCACAGTTGAAAGTGGACGAGCAAGAACTCGACGCGGAACGCTTGAAGAAAGCGGCCGAGCAGGATAAGGCGGCGAAAACCGATCTGACTCCTTCAAGTTTGTTGCAATGGCGAGAGTGCCAAGCAACCATATTGTTCCAGGAACAGAAAAACTTGGAAATAGAAAGGCGAGACGTGTATCGCAAACAGCAGGCTGCCTTGGAGCAGCAGCAGAAACGAATGAAGGAGAACGCGGCCCTCGCAGAGGAGTTAGCGGAGCAGGAAGCGGCGGTTCTGAGGGCTCGAAAGGAAGGGCTCCGAGCCGCCGGAGAAGCTGCTAAAGCTAAATTGGAGAAAGCTCAGCAAGAGGAGGAGGTTGAGAAGCAGGCCAAGGAATTGGAAAAGGAGAAGTCAGAGCATCAACGATCGCTTGCTCTGGCGCAGCAGTGTCAGTACATGACTGATCAGGAGAAGAACTGGTGGTTCGGACAAGGCGTGGACCCCACTACGGACTTAGTGTCGTATGGGACCTACCAGGCTTTTCTGGACAGACAGAGTAGCATACCAGCTATGGGCGCTACTCCAGGGGCGACTCCTGGTACGAAGAGCCCGAAGAAGGCTCCGAGACGAACAATGCTGAGTACAGAATTGCAAGAATTGTACGATACGAATCCCGCCATAGCGGGGATCGGATTGCACAATGTCGGTGCGGAAAAGGACGCGACAGCATCCATTTCTAAATGTCTGGCGATAACCTCTAAAATTAGAGGTTCGTCCAACGCTGCTAGACGCATAGCCAGCGAGCCATTTCCCTACTGGCAGAAGAATTCGTGGGAAGATTGGTTGGGAGCCACCGTTGAGGATATAAACCTCAGTGGGTGGGACCAACAGGATGCAATCCCGTACGTGTGTAAGGGATTACGCATGGGAGATGGTCTCATGGCCGTTGAGCAGTGGAAGGAGGATTGCGGACCTCGCGGTACTTTCAAACAGCTCGTAGAAATCGGAACCATCCTGTACGGAGATTCCGCTCGGATTGATCCGATGGTCGCTTTTAAGAAGCGCGTGCAAGGCAAGAACGAAGCTCCGAGGGTCTTCGGACTTGCATTGATGAGACTCCTGAAGAAGGTACACCCTGCTTCAGGAATCCACGATGCCTTATTTTCTAAGGAATTGTTCTCTCAGTTCGTTGCCGGACTGAGAGATCCTGACATACAACAAACGGTGTATGACACTTGGAGAGCAGATACGTCACTAGATGACCTTTTTAAGGCCATCGACATACATGCTCTCAAAAAGTCACTGTTAGGGGACCGGATGCCTACCCGGGCCTCGGCCATTATAGAATGTTCTCCGGAACAGTCTGATGGTTCGGGCAGTGATGAGGAGGGGGCTATAGCTTCAGCGGCTCAGTTCAAGAGGAATGGGAATTCCTCTAAACCGCCGTGGAAGAATAAGAAGCCGGAAGGGGGTGGGAACCCCCCTCCAAAAAGGGAGTCATCGGATCCGAAGGTTCCGATGATGGACGCAGCGTTTTTCACATCGCTGTTTGAGAAGATGACGACTTCCATTCAGGGGGCTACCCAGCCTAACAGAAGGAAGATCAATCGGAGGACCGCTAAGTGCTATAGGTGCTTAGAGATCGGTCACTTTGCTGCGGAGTGTACAGCTCCGAGTCCGAAAGTTCCCGGAAAGGAGGGAAACTAGAGGGGGTAGTCCGAAAAGGCGAGCGGACAACCCCTGCAGATGAAGTACGCCAACATACCAGAGAGGTAGAGCCTAGTGAAATTCAGAAGACAGGAAGGGAATCAGGGGTGGCTTCGAGCTTTAGGAGCTCGGATGCCGGCCTGATTAACATTCCAGTCCATCAGTTGCCCGGCAATGAGGCAGGGAGGCCCATTACGGATAGGAACGAGGAAGTTGCGGCTGTCACAGACACCGTGTGGGTAGGGAGTACCCAGCTTTCCCCGGATCATCCATGTTTCGACCATTTGAAGAAACATGGCCTTGATCTGGCTGCTCCGAAGGATTTCAAACGCTTCACTGTAAACCCGTCTCCGCTGGGGGGGAGGCGGTGGTATGTGTCTGTTACTGTGGCCGGTAGGGCGGGCGAATTTTTAGTAGATACGGGAGCTAGCCACTCCTTTATCTCCTCCAGATTCTATGCTCTTATGCCGGACAGTCGTGATAACTTCAAAACGAGGGTAAACGCCTGTTCGGCCGATGGGTCGAGTATGCAGACGTATGGGCGCGCGTTCATACCTGTCCGAATTGGAGGGAAGGAGTATGTGGCTTCTCCCACCATTGCGGATATTGCAGACGACGGTATACTGGGGTTGGATTTTTCGGCGTTGTATGACGCGGTCCTGAATCCTGGTACAGGGGTACTCCGAATAGAGCACCCGTACCGTGCGGTGGAGCAATGTGTGCTCCGACAAGTATCGACAGTGGCAACGGTGGTCCAAACTGTTAAGATTCCTCCCGGACAGACGTGTGACGTGCTGGTCCGAAGCAAGGGGCTTAGGAGAGAGGAAGAAGCAGTTGTGGAACCGGATGTGGCCATGTTGGGAAGCATCGGTTTGACAGGCATGGATACCCTCGTGGGGGATGGTGCTTGGACCGTGGTGCCGGTTTCTAACCCCGGGTTGGAACCACAGTATCTTAGGAAAGATACAGTGTTGGGGAAGGTGTTCACCAGTGAGGCCGTAGTGTCCGCTGGACAGGTGAGCATGAAGGGTGACCCTTCTCCGACCCCTTTGAGTGAGGGACTCGAGAAAATGATATCCGAAACGGATCTGACGGATCGGATGGATCTCGACTCTCTAAGGAGGCTGGTAGTGAAGTATCAGGATGCATGGCAGGTGGAGGGGGAGCCGTTAGGCCGAACCGACAAAGTGTTGCATTCTATCAATACTGGAGATGCACAGCCTTTCAAAATGCCTTACCGACGTTTGCCGTTGGGTAAGAAAGCTGTTGTTGAAGAACAAGTGAAAACCATGCTGGAACAGAAGGTGATAGTGCCTAGCACTAGTCCCTGGTCCAGTCCGGTTCAGATGGTTACTAAAAAGGATGGGTCTATCCGATTTTGTATCGATTATAGACGCCTGAATGGAGTAACCAAGAAAAATGCATATCCTCTCCCCCGAATTGATGAGACTCTGGACTCGCTGGGTGGGAACCAATGGTTCTGCACCCTTGATCTGCAGTCCGGGTATTGGCAGATCGGGATGAAGGAGGAGGATAAAGAGAAGACGGCTTTTACGAGTCACATTGGACAGTATCAGTTTGAACTGATGCCTTTCGGGTTATGCAACGCCCCGGCCACATTTGAGGCTATGATGGAAACTCTGTTGAGTGATCTATTGTGGCGCAAGTGCTTGGTATACTTGGATGATGTCATTGTCTTCGGCAAGACGTTTGAGGAGTGTGCGTTGAACCTCGGAGAGGTGTTGGAACGAATTCGGTCCAATGGCTTGACATTAAAGCCAAAGAAGTGTGAACTTTTTCGGAAGTCCATGGTCTATTTGGGCCGGATCATCTCCACCGAGGGTGTGCAGGCTGATCCGGCTAAACTGGAGACTGTGGAGACTTGGGAAGTTCCAAAAGGACCAAAGGATATCAGATCCTTTCTAGGGTTCTGTTCCTATTACAGGGACTTCATCCCCGGGTTCTCGAGGGTGTCTCAGCCGCTTCAACGGTTGAGCCATTGGACTCCGGGGAGGAAAAAAGAACCCTTCCCATGGGGGATGGAACAGAATGCAGCCTTCAAAGAGATTAAGGCGTTATTCCGGACCACCCCGGTGCTGAGATACCCTACGGAGAAGGGGCATTTCATCCTTGACACTGATGAGAGCAATGAGAGCATCGGGGCCGCATTGTCCCAAATCCAGGACGGAGTAGAGGTCCCGTTGGCGTTCGCTAGTAACAGTATGAACAAGGCACAGAGAAATTACTGTACTACCAAGCGAGAGTTGCTCGCAGTGGTGGTATACACGAAGAAGTTTCGGCACTTCTTATATGGAGGGAATTTCACACTTCGTACCGATCATTCGGCCCTCAGGTGGCTCCTTAATTTTAAGGATGCGGAGGGAATGATTGGTCGATGGTTGAATCACCTCAGCGAGTTCGGACTGGAGAACTCTCATATCCAGCACCGAGCGGGCACGAAGCATATTAATGCTGACTGCCTAAGTAGACGTCCGGTACGCCGTTGTGTGCGTCCGGAATGTGGGGATTGTGGTGCTCACAATGCTGTGGTAGCGAGTGTGCGTTTGCCTTATGATGGGTTGTTGCAAAACCTGTTGGATTGGTCCACCGACACTATAAGGACGTACCAGATGGCCGATCCTACCATAGCACGACTGAGGGAGCTTGTCCCTACTGGGGTCTGTCCAGTGAGACCCGAAATATCGCTGGAAAACCGTGAAATGCGACGTTTCTTGGCACAGTTCCATGAACTGGAGGTCCGAGACTCGTTGTTGTGCAGGTGGAAGACTTGTCCCGGAAAGCGGAGGGTATTACAAATGGTAATCCCTGCTGCCATGAGGAAAGACATCCTGTACTACTGCCACGGCCATTCCACTAGTGGGCATTTCGGAAAGAAACGCTCTTTGGAACGGCTGAGTCGGAGATATTACTGGCCCGGAATGTCTGGCGACCTTTTGAGGTGGATAGAGACATGTCCGGCATGTTGTTTAGGCAAGCCTGGTCCTGGACTAGGGAAATTGCCACTGCAGCAGGAGCTATTCGGGGTGAGATTTGCTCGAATAGCCGTGGATATTATCAGTGGAGTGAAACCCACTCCGAAGGGTAATACGTGTATGATGGTAGTCTCGGACTACTATACCAAATACACCCGAGTGTACCCACTAGAGGATCACACTGCGGCTACTTGTGCGGAAGCACTGGTGAAGGGGTGGATCCTCCATCTGGGGGCTCCCTTGATGTTACATAGCGATCAAGGGAGAGAGTTTGAGTCCAAACTTTGGGCAGCTATGTGTCATCAGTTGGCTATATGCAAAACTCGGACCAATCCGTACCGACCACAGTCCGACGGGCAGGTGGAGCGGTTCAATCGGACCTTGATCCAGGTTTTGAAGCCATTAGTGAACTCCCATATGGATGATTGGGATGATCAGTGCGAATTTGTGGTACATGCGTATAACAATACGGTCCACACTTCGACTAATTGCACACCAAACCTCTTGGTGTTCGGAGAGGACTTGATCATGCCGGCGGATTTAGTATTCGGGGTGGTAGGGATCAGTCCGGAAGCACCATGTACGGTGCTATTTGTAGAATCTCTACGAGAGAGGTTCAAATTTGCCTACGAAACAGTTAGGGCTCATTTGCTCAAAGCTGCGAATTGGCAGAAGGTAGGTTATGACACCGGATTGAAGTTGCGACGTTTCGTGGTGGGGGATAGAGTAATCCGCCTACACGAACCGCTCTGCAACGTCAAGCTGGCGAATAACTGGGATGGACCACACACCGTGGTTAAATGTATCAGTCAGACGACTGTGTTGATTCAGTCCGAAGCAGGGCGCATCCGGACGAGCCATGTGGCTCGGTTGCGTGCTTGGGCTGGAAGGGAGCTCACCCCGGAAACGGAGGTGGAAAAGGGAACTTCGGAGGCTAAATTTGTACCTTTAGAAGGGGTGTCAGAGGATACCCCTAAGAGAGTGGTACGAAAGAAGCTCCAGAAGACCGTGAAAAAGAAAGTCTCGGCAGGCGAAGGAAGAAGGGCCCGGAAAACTAAAATCAAGGCTGGAATTTTAGTTAAGAACGAGAGTCCTTCGGCCAGGTTACGAGAGGTGAACGGGAAACCCGTTCGGCGAAGCCCAAGGCTGGTGGCCAGAGGGGCGGTAACCTAGCTTGTTTACACAACGAGTGTGGTGTCCTGTGTTGTTTTATATGTTATATGTGTGCTACCAACAGGGGCGCTCAGAGTTGAATAGAAAAGAATATTGGAGTGCTCCCCGAGGGTGGTGGACGGATAATCCGGTGGGGTAATCTTCGATTTCCCATATTAATCCACTAATACTCCTGATGAACTCTTTATTCGAAGTATATTTTGACTTTTGCGAGCCGCCTACGTGGCAGTGTGATCCCCCGAGCCCGAGTTGCGGGCGGGAAAGGTCGTGACCTGATTAATCGATAATTGGGTCACACCGGGTAACGGGATCGCGTCCAATCACGCGAGACGCTGCGCATGCGCTTTGTTTTAAAAACAAAAGCGAGGGAACGCCATATTGATTTTGGGGCTCACCCGGATCAATCGTGCGTGCGGCAGCAGCGGAGAAGTCGGCGTTTTTGGGCAACTAGAAGAGTAGAAGAGTGATAAAAAAAAGAGTAGGAACGGTGAGTACTCTTTCCTGGTCCGTCTAAGACAAAGAGGGAGACGGGGAACTAAGTGTTTCCCCGTCAAACTCCCGTCGTAAGACACTTGAAAGAAGTGAGGATGGCCGAGCAGCAGCTCCGCCAGTCCGAACTCTCCGGTCACTCCGAGGTGGCATCCGCCACCGAGGAGCACATGGACGCTCAGAGCCCCAGTGGTGATGAGCTCAGTCAGACTCTGTCGGAACTACGAGTGGATCCGGCCGTGTCACCGATTCGGAAGTCTCCGTCACCCGAGGGTAGCGAGGACTCCGGAATGTTGCGAGGGATCGCCTACAGTGCAGTAGAATCGAACCCCTCCGAGTCGACTGGACATCTCTCTCGGATGTGCAGTCTAAGTATTTCGCCGAGCCTCAAGAAGACAGTTACCAGGAAACTGTCTATGGGAGGCGACAGCGACTCCGACACTGCACGTCCGAGGACGCGCGGTGGCAAGGGTGCTACCCGAGATCGGTCCCGGTCGGCCGATGGCAAGGTTAGTACCAAGGCTCTCAAACACGCAGGTGTTGGAAAGAAGCCTCTGGGGAAGGACGAGCCTAAAAAGCCCGATCCGAAGAAGCCTAGTACCCAGGGTACTAAGAAAGCGGATCCGAAGGTTGCCACTGCCACAGTAACCAAAGATTCGAAGACGGTCACTCCCAAGGCTCCGACTCCAAAGGTGCCAAAGGAACAAAAGAAAGCTGATCCGAAGCCATCGGCTAAGGATCTGAAGAAGAAGGGACAGACGTCCGGCAGCAGTCAGGCTGTCAAGACTCCGGGCCCTCCTAAGTCAAACATCCCGATCCCTAGCAAGGAGAAGGATGCTGGAAAAGCAGTTGGAACGTCAGCTGCTCCGACTTCAGCCGTGGATGTGTTGTCCTTCTCGCGAGGGTTGGACAACAGCTCTGCAGTGGCCGCTACGGCCGCAGCCATGGCTGGTACGTCCGGGCACGGGGGAGCTCGTCCGAAAACGACAACTCACCCATCCGACACTAGGACTGAGGAGGCTATGGATGCATCATCCGCAGCTGAAACGGTCCGAGTTGTGCAGGAGGTGCTGTCCGGCATCACCTTCCAGCTACCTGCTCCAGTGGGGCAAAGAAAAGAAGTCCCCGTTCGGGTGGAGACGCCTCCTCAAGGAGCAGCCCCCGTCCGAGTGGAGACTCCTCAACAGCAAACCGAGCCCCGTCTGGAGCCATCCACTATGGATACTTCTGATGAGGCCGGCAAGCTGGACCAAGCCGCAGGCGGTGGTCCAGGTGGATCGGGGGTACCAGTAATCCCCCCAGTCCAACATGAAGTATGGGATAAGGAGGACGCCGACGTCCCATCCCTGCTACGAGGAGCCATCATCGCACAGATGAGCAAGGATGAGATCAGGTCATTTGACTTGATCCAGATGAGAACCTTCCGGGGGCTGGACATTCTGTCCGACCGGTTCCCGACCTGGTTCCCGGCCCACGTGACGGCTGCAATGGAAGGCTTCAAAGACCAAGCTGCTAACGCTCGCTTGGTTGCTGAGACTGAAGGGCGCCCCGAACTACTCGCGGCCCTTGAATACGACCTGCAAACCGCAGAAGAATTCAAGGTCTTGCATAATCGGAAGGAGAAAAGGCGACATCTGACGCCAGCCATGAGGCTGGCCCGGAATATGGAGAAAAAGACTAACGAGTCTATTCTCAATGATACTCTGGAGGACGAGATTGTCCAACAGAGCACAGCTGCTACTAGAACTGCTGACACTAGTAAGATGGAGAAGGCCAGTCGTAGGCATCAATACCTACGAAAGACCATTCGGTTAACATCTCTGAACGCCGGTCAGTCCCCGGAAGAGGTGGATGTAGTTCTGAAGGGATTGGACAAGAACACAATCCCGGACAACGAACTGCAGCTATTGGTCCGGAATGCCCTCCGAGCCAATGCCGCTAGTGGGTTTCATTTCTTTAAACCCATGTGTATAAATGACTGTATTAAAGATAAGCGGTCATCAAAGCTTCCGGAGGAGGTGGGGCCCGACGGTCTCTCCGACGACGAAGAATGGATCAAACCTGATCCTTTAGACAAGTCGGTACAGCTGTACCACTTCGAATTGCTGGAGAAGGTCCGGACTGGTAGCACCAAATACCATTCGCTCCTTCAGAAGGCAAAGTTGGCATGGGCAATGTCTAGATGGCATTCATTTAGTAAGTGCCCATTCAAAGCTTGTCGGGACATCGACGAGACCCTGGAGAAACCCCGAACTTGGCCTACCAAGGTTCGGTATGCGAGACATCTTACCCGCTTTCATGTACGTCATTTCATGCGATATGACTGCCTGAGTGTGGGTTCGAAGGGCAGCAAGGGTTGTCTGAAGGGATTGGACAAGAACACAATCCCGGACAACGAACTGCAGCTATTGGTCCGGAATGCCCTCCGAGCCAATGCCGCTAGTGGGTTTCATTTCTTTAAACCCATGTGTATAAATGACTGTATTAAAGATAAGCGGTCATCAAAGCTTCCGGAGGAGGTGGGGCCCGACGGTCTCTCCGACGACGAAGAATGGATCAAACCTGATCCTTTAGACAAGTCGGTACAGCTGTACCACTTCGAATTGCTGGAGAAGGTCCGGACTGGTAGCACCAAATACCATTCGCTCCTTCAGAAGGCAAAGTTGGCATGGGCAATGTCTAGATGGCATTCATTTAGTAAGTGCCCATTCAAAGCTTGTCGGGACATCGACGAGACCCTGGAGAAACCCCGAACTTGGCCTACCAAGGTTCGGTATGCGAGACATCTTACCCGCTTTCATGTACGTCATTTCATGCGATATGACTGCCTGAGTGTGGGTTCGAAGGGCAGCAAGGGTTGTCCGAATGGGGGTCTGTTCTACACCAGAGCAGATACCATTCGACACCTTGCCAAGTTCCATGGCTTGGCTCTGGAGACCGCAGCGGAACGCATTCAGGCCGCTCACGCAGAAGTCTACTCCCATTTCGGGACCACGGTAGACAAGAATGACAACCTCGAGGTGGATTTTGGCACCAACGAGAAAGGGAAGGTGCGGGTATTCTACAAGGTAAACCCGGACCGCACGTATCTCCATGTACCGGAGGGCGAACTCTACGATGAATTCGAAGAGTATCAGCAGCGTACCAGTACGCGGAAGCGGCGAGCTCCGAGAAAATCCGACGGATCCTCGGAGCCCACCGACCCGAAGAAACAGAAAACGGACGAAAGGCAGTCCGTTATGGAGAAGGCAGATCCGGGGTACAAAGGACCGGCATTTACCTCTCGCACGACTGACTGGAAGTCGGGCCCCCAGGGCAAGCCACCTCGGCCAAGTCCGGAGGATCCGAACTCCAGTACGGGAGGGGCGTTCGTTGACGAATTCCCCAATATGGATTTGGTTCCGGGAGCAGAGTCACAGACTCTCACCCAGACGGGGAAGACCAAGGCCTCGGTGAAGCAAAAGCCAAAGCCAACACAGACTCCGGATCCCCCTCAGGAGGCTCCGGAGGGGCACCATGTCTTACGACTAAGGGGCCCTCCCTCGTTTCCTCCCGCCGACTTCAAGTCCTACGAAGCCGGACAGGAGGCCTTGGATCGGTGGCAGGATAACTTCCACCGATTACTATCTGGCTTAAGTCAGGAGGTGGCGATGTTGTCGCTGGACACAGTGCATCATCTACACCGGAGTGAAGTCGCTGCTCAGAAAGCAGCGGCCATGGAGTCGGTTCAGGGGGAGCGTGAAGATGCTCGGACTGAACGAGTTGCTGCTAAATCCGAAAGGAAGAAGCAGAGGCTGGCAGTCAAGAACGCCGAGGAGAAACTGGACCACGAACGTCGGAGGTTCAGAGACTGTTTCGCGCACGAGATGCACGAATGGGATGGGACTCGGGCTCAGATTGAGCTCTGGCTCCAGGAGTTAACACTGGCGGAAGCTGCGTCAGACTCTGAGGACGAGGAGGCTGCGGCCCAGTCGAGTCCTAAAGACGACTCGGAGTCCGGATAGGATTATCCTATCTTAGGACCCGATCAAGAAGAAGGGGGGGTATTTTAAATATACCAACCCTACAGGTGAAAAACACTCTATTATAGGGTGTTCAAGGATCCGGACGAGAAGAAGCGGCAGGCTGGCTACGCAAGGAGTCAGTCTGCCAGGCAGAACGGACGGAGGAGGACGAGGAGATCCGGAGAGAAACCCAAAGCTCGGGACAGGAGTACGCTACCACCATGGATCTGATACGAGATGTTTTTTTCTATACAAACTATATATATCAGGACCGAGTGCTCCTAATTATAAGCCCGAAGATCGCCTGGAGGCAGGACTTGGAATTTTTTTTATATATACTACTATAAGCTCCCGAGCATGAGCTATGAACTTTCTCGTTCCGGTTAGTAGGAGCTGAATGAAGTAGGTTCTGAAAGCCGGGCGGAATGCATCATCAACAACAGAGGATCCGGATCTTCGCTATAAAATCACGTATGATATCTTTTGTAATAATACTTTAATATGTTTCTAAAAACCTTAAGAGAAGTGATAGTGTTTATCACTTATAAAGTATTATTCATTACGAGTGTAATTAGCTCGGGGTCTTGAAGGGACGAAATTTTTTTTACTGTGATATTGTACTTTTTCAAGTGTTGTGTATACTATATGTATAGATTAACTCCATCTATCCTAGGGAATGGGGCGTAATTTTAATTACGATCTATATGTGTAGATATGTGTGTAATTAATACCTTTTTGTGTTCAACAGTAACGTCATATTGTTTGTAAGGTATAACTTTAATAAACCCCTAAGGTGGTATTTATAAGATAATGCCAGTCCGAAGTGTTTTCGGACTATAACCTTAATTATTTACCTCCCGGTTATTATCTGGTAGGGGGTAGTGTAGGGGCTAGGGTTATACGGGGTTATTATATGACGAGTGCTGTTGGATGCTGTGTTGCGAGCTCGGTCCGAACCCTTCAGTCCGACGGTAGGTGGCGACACCTACTCCGGGCTTGGGGTATGGACAGAGGTCGCTATAGGCTTCCGGTCTGCGTGTGCGCACGCAGGCTGGCTGCCTATATATACCCGGCATCTGACGGTACTCGTCGGTTACTCTGAGCCACGCTGGTGAAGAGACCCCGTGATCATATCGGCTGCTTAGCCTACTGACCCGTTCCGAACTCTATAGGGAGTTCGCACACTTAGTGACTGCTTGTTTAGGTTTACCTGAATAAACCTGATATTGCAACCTGTAACACTTGATCCGAACTGTGTCGACTTTGTTCTTTAATTGATACTCTACCAATATCATAAAGATACGAAAGATCGTTTATTACAATAGCTATATTACTGTTGTCGTACGTAAGTAAGTAAAACCTACCTGGGGGTCCGGTTGCGCAGAAGGAAAGGATTGGACATAGACCTTACCCACCCTCAAAACCATATCTTACACTCTCCTCCCCCAACCTTGGTAACGTCCTACAGCCGTGTGTACCAGAGACTCTGCTGGGTGCGGTACCTCAGACAGATAAGAGTCTACTTGTAGATAAGTGTAGAAGTTCAATGTGGAGGTGTTGTCCGATGTTGACGACACAAATAGCTGTATACAAACATATTCACCTGTTTGCTTATATGTCATAATGTGGAATATGGCCCTGTGCCCAAATGTCAGCTGGGATATTTTGGGTCCTGGGGTACAGTGTTTGCTGTTCCCTGTTGGTTTTAAGAAATCCCCATTCCTAATGCCTCTGTTGCTAAACATTACCATGGCCAAATTGTCACTGTCGCCAAAAACACCTAATTCAGCCTATACACCAGAATTTTGGTGGAGTTGGCTTCAGTGACGCTTGCTTTTCTTTGTGTGTACTCTTGTCTCAGCTCCGAATTAGTGACCAAGAATTGTGTTTTATTCCTATATTTTTATCACAAATGTGGGCTTTTCAAAGGCATCAGCGAAGATGGGTGTCAGCTACATTGATAATGTCGTAGGCTGTGGAGAACAAGCTTCAGTTTCCTTATAAAAGGTACATATGTCAGGCGCGCAATCAGAAATGAGTAAATGCGTTTTATGGTAAGTTAGCTTGTCGGTGTGGACCCTTATGACAAAAAAGTATATACATTTGGTGCCGGTTGAAAGAAGCTATAAGGCTGGCTTTTCAGGTTGCCCCAGCGTGCATACAGTATTAATTATTTTATATATACCTTGGACGTTAGCACACTTTTGAGATGTGACACAGCTTATTTCAATCAGAGTCAAACATACATTTAAAATGTTTGCCTATATAGACTGACTTGTTTTAGAAGAATCATCACCGTAAAACCCGTCTATAAGCCGACCCCGCCTATAAGCCGAAAGTGAGTTTAAGGACAAAAATTCAGCTTATAGGAAATTATTTTGACAATTTAGAAAACCTCGCCTATGAGCCGACCCCCTACTTTTTTAATCTTGGGAGCCTTTGGCCCCCCAATCTGAGCCCCTTCCCCCGACCCAATTTTAAACTTTTTTTAAACGATTTCATTAGGTAGACGGCACCTTGAACCATACACGCTTATTAAATCTGAAAATTACCTGTGCAATATAAGAAAAAGTATATAAAATGTATAATTATAATTATCAATAATTTCTTCTTTCCCTAGCTCATTTTTGATATACAATTTATCTAAACCCCGCCTATAAGCCGAATGTGAGTTTGAGGAGGAAAATTCGGCTTATATGGAAATAAAACAACAAATAAAATTTGGCTTATAGGCAGGGTTTTACGGTAATTATACATAGAAGTCTCAAAATTGCACAAATTCCAAAAATGCACCTAGCATTTATACAGACTACACAAGTAGTATAGTATGTATCGGAACGGGACTATAGTTAAGTACTGTTTATTACTCAATCGACCTGCAGCCAATCAGAGGGCTCCATTTGGTCACGTGACCGGAAGTGACCTACTTAGGGGATTAGTGGTGACGTCACGTGACCTAGTTAGCCAATCAGAGGCCGCCATTGGGTCACGTGACCGGAAGTGAGGTCATATGACCTACTAATGGACCGGAAGTGACGTCATATGACCTACTTAGGGGACCGGAAGTGACCTACTTTAGGATCACGTGACCGGAAGTGACCTGATGAGTCACGTGACCGGAAGTGACGTCACATGACCTAATGGCCAACCGGAAGTGACCTGATTGAGGATCACGTGACCGGAAGTGACCTGATTGATCACGTGACCGGAAGAAGAAGAAGAAGAAGAAGTGACGTCACGCGACTTAATGAAGAGATGAGCGTCTTTAAGGGGTCACGGGCTTTAAAATGTGATATCTTTTTTTTTTGGAGGAGGAGGTGAGTCTCTTATTTTTTTTCGGTAAACTAATAAAAAAACACCACGATATAAGTTTTTTTTTCATTTTTTATTGTTTTACGAGCGACTGGAAGTGACTTATTGAACTAGGTAGAAGCGTTCTTTAGAGTGTATAAGGGGGAAGGAGGGGAGGGGGGGAGGGGGGCCCTTTTAAGATGCATGGGGAGGGGGGCGCTTTTAGGATGCATGGGGCGAGTGGTGGGGGGGGAGGGGGGGAGGGGGGCACTCTAGGGGGGGGCACTCTAAGGGGCGCGTTTGTCTCTTTTAAGAAAGAAAAAGATTTTCAATCGAGAGACACGCTTCTTCCTCTCGAGAGGAAGAAGCGTGTCTCTTCGTGTTTTTTTTTTTGTTTATCACGTGCTGCGATGAGGCGATCAGCTGCGACTGGAGGAAGTGACACTTTAAGAGATCGCGCGTCTTAATTGTTATGATTTTTTTTTTTTTTTTCCTTACTAATAAAGAAGACGTATGAAAATAAAACACAACAATTCACATGTCCGTCGTTCTCGTTGTTTCTTGCTTGATAAAGTCAAGTAATATCGCGATGCCGAGGCCAAACTTTCCCATGTCCTCAGTCAACACTCGAAGGAGTTCAAAAGGCGTACCGCCGGCGCCGTCAGCTTCATCTTGCCACATTTTCAACACTCGGAAGGCCCACTCAGCGGGACTTCCTCCGTATTCGCATTCTTCAGCGATCTTATCTAACCTCTCAGGCGACAATTTTAAATGGTCCCCCACCTCTTTCCACCTGCTACCCAGACGTCTGCCGAGGGTGCCCAAGTGCTTATGCATCGCGCGCGAGTCGGGGTTTTCGAAATCCAACCCCTGTCTGTGGAGAAGGCCCATCCACTGAGCCAACAGTTCCATGCGTCTAATGCGGGTGAAGACGCGACCGAGCTCGCCCCATCTATGACGATGCGGGGTTTCACCCCACCACACTCGGAACATCGCCGTACACAGCTCCTCCGGTGTCTTGACACTGCGCTCTACTAGAGCATCCATACGGGCGGCGCTGACTTTTAAGCTACTGCCCAACTCTCTCCAACAGCCGCTCAACTCTTTACCTAGTTGACGAAGCAAGGCGTCGCTATAGGCTAACCGCCGCTGTCCTACCTGTCGGGTCTCCCCATCATCGGTCTGCCTCGCGCCGCGTCTCACGTCGTCAAGCCGCATTAACTTTTTTTCAGGCGCACCGGGCGGTGAAGGCGAGCTTGAAAGTGGAATAGCTTGAGCCATCTCGTCTCGTCTTGGCGGCGGCGGCAGCGGCGGCGGCGGCGGCGGCGGCGGCGGTGGTGGTGGTGGCGGTGGTGGTGGTAGTAGCCGTTACTGGGGTCAGAGGCGATATGTTTTTTTTCCAACAGAAATCAGAGCTTTTTATACAGAGGGAGTTTAATCCCATTTCCAACAGCGCTCCAGCTGTCTAGCGCCCTGTCCGCATGATGCTTTTTCAGCCGCTCCGCTCCTTAAGAGCTTAGATGACGAGGGGGTGTGGCATCGCTATCCGTGGAGACCAGCTGAAAACGGTGTTTTTTCCTCACTCATAGCCTTACCTCCTACCCCCTACCCGAGGACGTCTCCCTCCCTCTGACATTCATTGTAGCAAACGTCAGAGGTCAGGTGAAAATCGGATTTTTTTTCATGCACAGCCTTAGGCAGCTGTCGCCCCCCCCCTTCCCTATTGAACTAGCCGGCCGCCCGCTCGCCTGGCCGGCCCGGTCTACTCACCACGGCAGGAGGTGGCGATTTTTGTCTTACACTTAAGTCGCTCACCACATGCACACGCCTCTACTCACAGACAGACACGTTCGTCTTAGGGGGGTCCTGCTTCACGCCACACGCCTCCTGTAGTTTTTTTTTGTATACACACTGTAAGCTCATCACCGTTACCGTTAATCCTTTATACAGCTAACGCGCGCTGAATGGCTGAACAGGGTGGTAAGCGGCTTAGCTCACCACAGTGGATCCCTCAAAAAGGGATCCAGCTGAAAACGTCATACCTTATGTCTTTGTGAATGGCCGCCGCCGGTCAGTCGACGGCAGGCAGCAACCGCTTAACCCCTTATACAGCTAATGCGCGTTGAATTGCTGAACAGGGTGGTAAGCGGCTTAGCTCATCATCACAGTCGATCTCTCAAAAAAAGGGGGGGGGGAAAGGGATCCAGCTGAAAACGTCATGCCTTATGTCTTTTTGTTTCTCTTTGTGAATGGCCGCCGGCCAGCCGGCGGCAGCTGAACAGGGTCGGTAAGTAGCTTAGCTCTAGAAGCGAGAAGGCGTATATAAGGGGCTTGGAAACCTCCATTCACTCACTCATTCTTTTGCTGCTCTCTACAGTCACCACCATGAGCAAAAGACAACATCTAGCGTCGTTCAAGAACAAGAAGACTACGCGGAACAGCGTTCGTTTAGCGTCAGTGCCTGCTCTTGCTACTGAACATGAGACTACCGCCGCAGCCGGTTGGTCTTATCACCCTCCTGCTGTAGCGAGCGCTCGCGGCAGTAGTAGTAGTAGTAGTAGTAGTAGTACTAGTAGTAGCAGTAGTAGTAGTAGTGGTAGTAGTAGTAGTAGTACTACTGGTAGCAGTCGTCGTGCTAGCGACGTTGTTACACTCGCGACGGTACACGTTGCTGCTAAGCGCGCTGCCGCTGCTACCGCCGTCCCGCCTGCCGCTGCTGCTGCTGCTGCTGCTGCTGCTGCGCCTGCTACTGCTGCGCCTGCTACGGCTGCGCCTGCTGAGGCTGCTGCTGCGCCTGCTACTGTTGCGTCTGCTGCGGCTGCTGCTGCGACTCCTTCTGCTGCACCTGCTGCTACTGCTACTACTACTGACGACAACGCTCCTGGCACAGCGCAGTACTGGCAACCGGGTTTTTACCTCCCCACTACTGTTGATGACTTTGATGACCTGCCGCACGTTGCACAGCCCCTCTCCTCCACCACTACATCGACGGACGCCCTCGACGCCGCTCGCGCTGAGAGTTACAGCTATTCGGACACTCAGCCCCTAAACCGAGAAGAAGAGGAGGAGGAGGAGGAGGAGGAGCAGCAGCAGCAGCAACAGGGTGAGACAGAGAACGACGCTGACGACGAGGCGTACGAAGAACCCGAAGGGCAAGGGGTGAGCGGTACGTTTTTCGGCTTCCCTCTTCAACCTTTCGACCTCACTTCCTCCACTGCTAGCGCCCCCCCGTCCGGTCCGTGGCGACTGCCCTCACCGCCACCTTACGAGAGCGGCGGCGCTTCACCTTCTACCGCTACACTCAGCACGGACGGCGTGTGGCTGCGCTGTTCCAACAACGAGACCTCCGATACCACCAGCGCTGACGCTGCTCCTGCTATCGGTTCTGCTGCTGATTCAGCTCACGCTGATGGTGTTACTCATCCTGCGGGTGTGAAACGTTCTAAGGTGAGTTCCAGAACAACAAGGCCCACTAAGAAGAGAAAAATACAAGAAAAAGAAGGAGATGGACGAGAAGAAGCAGAGAAAACACTCGGGTTAGAGTTCTGCTTAGACGGAGCTTTGACGCTGGAGATCTGGGAGGACGTGGCTAGACTGTCTAGGAGGCCGCGCTACACAAAAGACGGCCAGGTGAAAGAGGCGTCTCTGACCAGAAGCAAGCGAGTGCACTTCACGGCCGACGCGCTGCGCGAGCTCATAGCACGCATCGCCGATATCCGCGCAGTGGTGCGCATACGCGACACAGCGGCCGCGCAAGGAAAACCTAATCACACCCCCTGGTTCGCAGTGCTGGATGAGGCGGGCGAAGTGTACGCAGCTGTGAGCTACTACAGCGGTAAGAACCTCGTCCACGTGCGCAAGTACGAAGGTCCTGACAAAAAACCCACACAGCAGGGGGTGACGCTGTCCGCCAGAGCGCTCAAAGAGTTGGATGACAAAACAGAGATCATTCTGAAATATCTCGGCATAGATTCGGAATGAGAGACGCTCAACGCTCACGCGCGCACACACACAGCGTTTGACGTACGCTGTATGAGACAGACAGACAGACGGATACACAGACAGCAGACAGAAAGATAGTTACATAGACGACAGATTGATAGATAGCTAGATAGATAGATAGATAGTTAGACGGCTAAGTAGTTGGTAACCGAGTGAAAAAAAACATGACACAGTACGTATGCGAAAAGTGTTTCAAAATGTTTAAAAGAGCGTACAACCACGAGAGACACGTAGAAAATTGTAGAGTAGTAGCTAAGTTTTGCCCTCTATGCGGCGAAGGGGATTGCCGAAAGAGCGCTTGTCGACGCGAATCTCTGGACGGGGTGACCGTCCCTCCGCGCATATGTGCTGTACCGAACGGGGAGGAAACGTTCACGGCGAATTGGCCTGCGATACAAACGGGCGTCAGGATGCACGGGACTCGCGTGAGTGTAACAAACTTCAGGCTACCAACCGGCGAGTTGAGTGACGCTGTAGATACTATGCGTCGCATTCACTTGACACAAAGATTCAGATACAAAGTGGGTTTCTCGGTAGGCTTACTGTTACAACACAGAGAAGACAAGAGCAAACTGCGCTACTTCCACGCCTCCCAGAACAACGCAACTCTCATACAACCGCTCCCTACTGTAACTAATTCAGAAACTTTGGAAGAGCTCCTCTCAAAGATGCAAAACACCGTCGCTTGCGAGGAGGTACGGAAACTTTGCGACGCTGACACCAAGTGGCACGTTCTTTTTCCTACCAATTTGAACATCTGCGTTTACATGGGACCGGGGGAATTCCCCATAGGCGGTAGGATCACTCAGGCCGGTCGAGTTGGAAAGAGAAGCGGCGTGTTAGATTTTCCCAACAAGGACAACCTCTGCATCTTCCGCTGCATTTCCTTTCACTTATACAACACCAGCAAGCGCGCTTCAGATTTGTTACGTCAGTTCTGTCCCGCTGCCACACCTGAATGCTTTCCGGGTCTGAACATCCGCGACTTACCCGCGTTAGAGACCTTGTTTGACGTACAAATAGCGGTTTACACCGCATCGCGTCAAGTGCCGGGGCGGAAGTTGAGAAGACGCGTTACTCTGATCAGACCCCCTTCCAGAACTGTGGCCGCCCGAGGTAAAGTCAACCTACACCTGACGGCGAAAGGCGGTTTGCACGTCTCTCTCGTCACGGACTTCAACGCGTACGCGGGCATATACGAATGTTGCAAGTGTAAGGCGGCGTTCACCACCGAGTTCTTGCTGAAGAGACACAGGAACCAGCTTTCCTCTTGCCGACAAGTCAAGTTGCGCTACGTAGGTGGCATCTACCAAAATTCGAGAACGATTTTCGAAGCGCTAGCAGACTTCTCCATTTTTCCCCCCGACGGACATTCCGGAATCTACCCTTACAAGATCGCCTTCGATTTCGAGGCTTTCTTCAGACCGTGCAAAGAACCGTCGACGGAGCACGTGTCCCTGCTGTGGGATCACGTCCCTTTGTCGGCTAGCGTCGCATCCGACTTTCCGGGGTGGGAGGGGCCCGTGTGCTTCGTCAGAGCATCCGACGCAGATTCCGACCCCTTGTTGGACCGAGTTTTAAATCACATAAACGAGAACGCCAAAGCGATCGGGGAAGCTGTGCTAGAACTTTACCGACCGACCTTAGCGAAGTTAGATGCGGCGATAGGTGAAGCTCTCCTGCTGGAGGAGGCGACGTTCACCACCCCTTCTCCAGGCGGCTTCGCTGCGGCTCAGACCAGACACCCGTTAGTTCAACTGAAGAAGCGTCTTCTGAGATACATCCGTCAAGCTCCAGTGGTGGGCTTCAACTCGGGGCGTTACGACTTGAACCTGATCAAAATACGCCTTCACTCCTTCTTCGCCTCCGGAGACCGAAGAAACCAAGAATTCAGCGTCATAAAGAGAAGCAATCAATACTTGGCGGTTTACACACAGCACACGGTTTTCTTGGACGTAGTCAACTACTTGGCACCCGGTTACAACTACGCGACCTATTTGCGAGCTTTCACCAGGAACGAAGAGAAAGGTCACTTTCCTTACGAATGGATGACGTCTACCAGGAAACTGGCAAACAGAACGCTGCCGCCGAGATCGGCTTTCGACAGCGAGCTGACGGGCGTCAAAATGTCCGAATCCGACTACGCCGCATGTCAGAAAGTTTGGTCCGACGAGAAGATGCAAACTATGGAAGACTACTTGATCCACTACAACAACAAAGACGTGAAACCTTTCATAGAAGCTCTGAAAAATCACGCTAAATTTTTCCAAGATCGCGGCATCGACATGTTGAAAGACGGAGTTTCTCTCGCCGGTTTGACTTTACGGTTCCTCTTCCAAAACCTAGAAGACGCGTTCACAACGTTTCCCCAGTTCGACGCCGTCCTCCACGCTCTGATCAAAGAGAATCTAGTCGGCGGTCCTTCCATCATCTTCCATAGATTTCACGAGAAGGGCACCACGCGGATAAGGGAGCACAAGTACGGCGAAGAAGCGAGACCGTGCCAACACATACTAGGACTAGACGCTAACTCTCTGTACTTGCGCTGCATGAGCGAAGCGCACTGCACGGGCTATTACGCGGTGAGACGGCCCGAGACCGAGTTCAAGCCCGAAATCAGGCAAAGAAACTCTCACAGCGCTTTGGAGTGGTTACGCTTCGTAGAGCACGACCGCGACGTGAAACTGCGCCACGCTCTGAACGGCGGCGAGATGGTGGTAGGCTGTCGGAGAATTCGCGTGGACGGATTTCACGCGGCCTCTAATACGGTTTTCCAGTTTCACGGGTGTTGGTTCCACGCTCACGAGTGCATACCGTCGCACCGATATCAGTGCGCTTCACTGAGAGAGGAGAGACGCGACAGAACGACCAGAGTAAGCGCTTACTTGAAAGCGCTAGGTTACAAGCTGGTCGTCGTGTGGGAGTGCGAATGGCGAGAGATGAAGCGTCGAGATGAGCGGGTCAAGGCCTCCCAACAACGCTGGAAGGTTGACGCTTTGAAAGTGTCTCGAAACGCAATGAGCGAGAGCGACATCCTTTCCGCTGTGAAAGAGGAGAAAATGTTCGGTTTAGTTCAAGTGGACATCACTACGCCGCCTCACCTACGAGACTACTTCGAAAAAATGACCCCCGTTTTCAAGAACGCGACCGTTTCAAAATCGGACATAGGACCTCACATGTCAGACTTTGCGCAGGAAGAAAAGCTGTTGAACACGCCTCAGAGATGTCTGATAGGGAGTTACCACGGAAAAAATATTCTCTTGGGAACGCCGCTTCTCAAGTGGTATTTAGAGCACGGTTTGATAGTCACCAAAGTGCAGCTGGTGGTAGAATACCTACCTAAACGCTCCTTTGCCGGTTTCGCGGACGAAGTGACGGCGGCGCGAAGACGTGGCGACGTGAACGAGAACGAGAAAATTCTGTCAGACTGTTACAAGTTAATGGGAAACGCTACGTACGGTAAAACAATCTGCAACAAAGAAAAACACACGGCGGTGAGATACACTGACAGTCGGAAGTTCGAACTATTGGCCAATTCGTGGCGCTTCAAAAAGGCGTCCGAGTTGACTTCCGATCTGTTTGAAGTCGAACTACAACCGAAAACGGTCAAGAACAACCTCCCTATTCAGATAGGGTTCATGGTGTACCAGTACGCGAAGTTGAAAATGTTAGAGTTCACATACGACTTCTTGGATAGATTCGTCGATCGGCGCGATTATGCCCTTTGTCAAATGGACACCGACAGTCTTTACATGGCTCTCAGCGGTGACACGTTGGATGACCTAGTGAAACCTCGCCTGAGAGAGACGTACTTCAGAGAGAAACGAAAGTGGCTTCCGACAGCGGTGTGCGACGAGCACTTAGAGCTTTTCGTGAAGACAAAAACGGAAAGAGTGCGAGAATGGTGTGCGCCGCCCGGCGGATGTTGTGAGAGACGGTACCTTCACGATCTGAGAACTTCGGGGCTCATGAAAGCGGAGTGGGAAGGTGACGGGATCCTAAGTCTCAACCCTAAGACTTACATTTGCTACGATCGAGTCAGCGACACCGGTGAAAGAAAATCCAAAAAATGGAGTGCAAAAGGCGTACAGAAGAAACAAAACCCCCAGGAACCAGACGCCTTCTTGGATGTTCTTCGCCAACGAAAAACTCTCATTGCTGTAAATAGAAATTTCAAAGTGGTGCGAAACAAAATGGTCACCTACACCATAGAGAAAGACAGCGTGCGCTACTTGTATTATAAGCGTCGCGTGCATTCTGACGGTGTGACAACGAGTCCTTTAGAGATATGAAAAAAAAAAAATAATAATAAGCGTGTGCATCTTTTCAAAAATAGAGTGTTTATCAAGATTGAAAAAAAATAAATAAAAAAAAATTAAAAGAAAATATTGTTGTGTTTTTATTATCATACGTCTTCTTTTACTAGTAAGTCGCGCAGTCTCTTAAAGCGTCACTCATGTGACGACGTCGCTTCCAGTCATGGGATCCTAAACAAAAAAAAACTTCTTCTTCTTCCGGTCACGTGATCAATCAGGTCGCTTCCGGTTGGCCATTAAGTCGTGTGACGTCACTTCCGGTCACGTGACTCATCAGGTCACTTCCGATCACGTGATCCTAAATTAGGTCATATGACGTCACTTCCGGTCCCCTAAGTAGGTCAGTAGGTTACCCAGAATGCACCACTAATCCCCTAAGTAGGTCACTTCCGGTCACCAAATGGAGGCCTCTGATTGGCTGCAGGGTTACCCAGAATGCACCACTAATCCCCTAAGTAGGTCACTTCCGGTCACGTGACCAAATGGAGGCCTCTGATTGGCTAACTAGGTCACGTGACGTCACCACTAATCCCCTAAGTAGGTCACTTCCGGTCACGTGACCAAATGGAGGCCTCTGATTGGCTGCATATCGATTGAGTAATAAACAGTACTTAACTATAGTCCCGTTCCGATACATACTATACTACTTACACAGATGCTCGCTGTTTACATGACAGCGAACAGATAATATC
Source organism: Harmothoe impar (assembly GCA_947462335.1). Taxonomy (NCBI): domain Eukaryota; kingdom Metazoa; phylum Annelida; class Polychaeta; order Phyllodocida; family Polynoidae; genus Harmothoe; species Harmothoe impar. The sequence continues at coordinate 68,142,713 of OX381717.1, read as the reverse complement.
ATCAATAGATTACATTGTGTTCTGAGGATATCAGCGTTAGGTCAATATTAACATTAGATCCCCCTCGGTATATTCTAAATTTTAAATTACAGCGAGGATGGTGGATTTAGGGGGAGATTGACTACACTCTCCATTTTTCTTAGGAATAACAGTTCCAGCTCACCTACAGTATTACACAGAAAGATAGGTAGACATGGGCAGCATACTTTAACTGTTAGGGATATTACCTATAACTAAGCTGATTATAAGGCCAAAACTAATTGTGTTCAGGTAACATGGCCCAAAAAAATAAGGCCGGTTTTCTTTTTTTTACCAAATGTTTTTAAGGATTTTGATACAACATTCCTCCCAATTTCGTATAATTTCATTGAAAAAATATTTCAGTTAAAAAAAAAAGAGGGTGGCTATGGATACCTGAACACAACTTTTCTTTTTGGCCTAAGCACAGATACAACTTTTCCAGTTTTCAGCAATGTTTGGGCGGTCATCTTAAATTTATCTAATTCCTCAAGCATGTGAGCACTACATACGCATGGATATTTCCACCTAGACGTTGTAGAGGAATACTCAGCAGAGAAAAAAAACTATAACAAAGAAGACTAGGTCACAGTCTCCCGCTTCCAGACTAATTGGTCTATTTAAGGAGTCTTTTTTCCATCTGACCAAACTTCTTTCATACTTAACCAATATAATCAATCCCCTATGAATACAGTGCAATCACCCCCTGTGGTAATACTAGTATTGTTTCTAAACGCACAGTCTGCCGTGACTGACTAACTGTAGTTAGCACAGTCCCTGTGAGTACAGAGCTACATGTATGTGTACACCTGGCTGTCAGTCTGCTGCCAGTGTGCTGACCTCCACAGCTGACATCTGGTGTCGAACACACTAACTACAACATACACTATATATATATGGGGCTGTGTCTCACGACCTTGAGCCAATGTTTTTGTCTCTGATCGGGTGCCGTCTCTGACCGGGTGCCGTCTCTGACCAGGTGCCGTCTCTGACCAGGTGTCAGAAAAAAGGTGTTTTAAACAGAATTATACTCATATATATAACGATTTGTAAAAACGTTATTGCGGTTGTTATATAATTATAATTATAATTACAATTAGCCTCCTGCTGTTGGTATTTTGACCTTATCAAGCAAAGCCGGTCAGAGACAGCACCCGGTCAGAGACGGCACCCAGTCATAGACAAAAACATTGGCCCAAGGTCGTGAGACACAGCCTCATATATATATATATATATATATATATATATATATATATATATATATATAGGTCTATACATGTATAGTTAGGCCCTAGCTCTGTCCCACACTGGTATTGAATCAGTCAGGCAGTAACACATGTATAGTTAGGCCCTAGCTCTGTCCCACACTGGTATTGAATCAGTCAGGCAGTGATACATGTATAGGTAGGCCTAGCTCTGTCCCACATAATACATGTATAGCTAGGCCTATCTCTGTCCCACACTATTATGGAATCAGTCAGGCAGTAATACATACATGTATAGGTAGGCCCTGGCTTATTGCATACCACAGTTTGAAGTCGTCTGTGTGAATATTTTTGCTTTTAACATTTCTAAGCAAGTTTATTTCCAATAAATATTGGATTCACTAGTTCACACTCAGACAAGTTGTAAAATGGTATTTGAAGATGCCATTTTGCTATATTTCAAAACCAGTGCCTCTTGATATGACTCCTGTGTAATTTGCTTTAATAGTTTCAAGCTGAGTATTTGTACATTTTATCATATAGAATGACTCATATCTTAATCCATTCTAGCTGAAAGAGTGTTATCGGACAGGGATAGGGATAGGGGGCAGCACTGCTATAGTTCTGGTACCGTTTATTAGTAGGTGACACCCTACACAGCGGGAGTCACTCGTGCTTGATTTCATATGTCAAAGGTCTTGCATCAACAGTAAGGGAGAGGCAATTCTTTCGAAACATTTTTAGAATCCTACCATCAAGCTAGTTTCTTTACTTAGAGTCGGATTTTTTAACCCTTACCAAATTTATTTTGAGTGTATTATTTCAAAATTTAAATTTAGTTGACCCTTACCAAATCAACTACTCCAGTTATTACAAAAATCCATTTCTCCCTAAAGACAATAAACACACTCCATAAGTGTTAATAAATCTTCATTTATTACATTTTTTCACAAAAAAATTAAAATGTCTCCTACATAGTCCATCCGCGATTTGATTTTTATCAATTACAAGGAGCATTAAATGTTAGACTTAGCATGCACCAGTTTATTTTGACATTATACAGGTTGTAAATGATGTCTGTATAGGTCTATTTTTGACATTTCCTTTCTATGGTCTAGTTTACCAGTTTCACGGTAACAGCAGCATAATATCACAAATTCTTATACATTCAATACCATATGCATGGCTTGAATTTTATTAATTTATATTTCATTTCATTATCCTGTGGAGATACATATCCTCATAGCATGTTTTTGTAGTATCCCACAGATACAATATAAACATACTTGAAACAATAGTTAAGTGCAGGTACGCATATGGCATTGGTAAGATGCAACATATATATTACAGAGCAAAACCTTTTACCCCACTATACAGTACATGTATACATGTATAAATGTCTATATGCAGTAAGTGTGACCATGTGACCTTCAGTTGTAGTGGTGTAAAGACCACCCACAGCTCAGAGAAGGAAACAACCTAGAATACCATGGTGAAACCTTTTTTGACACAGTCTCAGTGTTCAACTGCTCATTACGTTAAGAAATACTGCTATACACAAAATGAAACTTATATGGGTAAATATTATGTTTGGGCTATGTTAATATGGGAGTTCACATCAGAGATGATTCACATACCATTTGTGTCCAGTTCTGATTACTAAAGCTAGTTAAAGTACAAAACAAAATTACAAGTAAATGCCGTTTTAGACTAAAATCTGAATAATGTTAAAATAAGCCTTTTTCACTGGATTTCAAGTTCATCCCTTATGAAAAAGTGTTAGACCTTGTAAACACCTTTACTTCATGACCCACATATGTAATGTTATCCTGTGTTAAAGGAGCATCAAAGCAGGATACAATATACACATTACTTTATAATACACCATTGTCCATGTGGGTGAGATCAAATGGTGTGATCTAATTAACTGACCCAAATACATAACATTAAGGCTAATACTCTAGTAAGTTTATCTACAGTGTGGTATACATGCTGTCAACCTCTGGCAACCTTACAATGGACTTCAGTACCAAGTGCGTTTAGACATTCTCTATATGCATTTTGGGTTATTCATGCATCTACCACCACATGGAGTACAGTATACGCTGTATGGCAAGATGATACAAAATTGATAAGAACAATCTACTCCATGTAAGATCCTAGGGATCGAGTTTCTTGTGTTTGCACAGCATATACATGGCATTGAGTGGCTGTTCCAGCCACTTTGTGGTCAGGGGCTTCACACTTCACAACCTAATAAAGCTGATGTACTGATAAATACTTCCTAATAGAGCTCCCCAGGGACCAGATGGAGTTGCATGAAATACCTCCAGGTGTCTCCACTGTGGTCACTCTGTGTGGACTCAGCGGTGCCTGAAAGCATGTCCACTCGGTGGTGACTGGGAGCATGTGGACTCGGTGGTGACTGGGGGCTTGTGGACTCGGTGGTGACTGGGAGCATGTGGACTCGGTGGTGACTGGGAGCATGTGGACTCAGTGCTGACTGGAAGCATGTGGACTCGGTGCTGACTGGGAGCATGTGGACTCGGCGGTGCCTGGAAGCATGTGGACTCGGCGGTGCCTGGGGGCTTGTGGACTCGGTGCTGACTGGGAGCATGTGGACTTGGCGGTGCCTGGGGGCTTGTGGACTTGGCGGTGCCTGGGGGCTTGTGGACTCGGTGCTGACTGGGAGCATGTGGACTTGGCGGTGCCTGGAAGCATGTGGACTCAGTGCTGACTGGAAGCATGTGGACTCGGTGCTGACTGGGAGCATGTGGACTCGGTGGTGACTGGGAGCATGTGGACTCGGTGCTGACGGGGAGCATGTGGACTCGGTGCTGACGGGGAGCATGTGGACTCGGTGCTGACTGGGAGCATGTTGACTCGGTGGTGACTGGGAGCATGTGGACTCGGTGGTGACTGGGAGCATGTGGACTCGGTGCTGACTGGGAGCATGTGGACTCGGTGCTGACTGGGAGCATGTGGACTCAGTGCTGACTGGGAGCATGTGGACTCGGTGCTGACTGGAAGCATGTGGACTCGGTGCTGACTGGGGGCTTGTGGACTCGGTGCTGACTGGGAGCATGTGGACTCGGTGCTGACTGGGAGCATGTGGACTCGGCGGTGCCTGGAAGCATGTGGACTCGGCGGTGCCCGGGGGCTTGCGGACTCGGCGGTGCCCGGGGGCTTGCGGACTCCCCCTTAGATCTCCCCCAGCTCTGTAAGCAGTATTAAAAAGCACCATTATCAGACACTTAATTATTGAAGGAGATAAGGACAGGATCTGCAGCATGAAGCAGGCATTGACATTAATAAGCAATTTACCATCTAAATTGATTCTATGTGTCAGACATAACCATATTGAGTCTAATGTATTTTTGTAAAATCACCCTGTGTAATAAAAATACTTTTCAAATTCAAAATCACCATGTGTATCATGAAAATACCGTAAATTCCCACATACTTCCCAGATTTCATTTGATACCAGACATGCCTATATAAGGTGTGGGTTAAACAGGGGTTCTTATTACTATAGAACAGTACTAGAACAGACATTTTTAGATCCAGAAATGGATTACAGGATTCTCCTGAGTTGGGGGTGTGATAGTGTTTTTCTCGTTGTTTGTTACTTACTCAGTGACTGTGCGACAGCATGGTGCTTGAGCTGCTTTAGGTGTGTGATCAGCTCAGTCCTACATCCTCCTTGGTCCCTCCATGTGACCAGCATCCGCAGCCCCGGGTTGTAGTCTGGCATCTGGGGAGTCTCGATGGCGTCCATGTCTCCACCGTTTACCCCAAGCTTCTCACCGACCGACTTCCAGATCTTTGCCAGGCCCCTGGACAACTTGTGGAAGAGTTCTTGTTCTGTAATGTATAGAGAAACAATCAGCTGATTTATTATACCAGTAATTGGCTGTGGGTTTACCTGGGTGAAGTTACTTTGGACGTGGCTCTAAGTCATGTGAGTATAAGCATGGTCAACATTATCCTACCCGTGAAAGAAAGAAAGACAGTCCACTTGGTTTTCATGGAGCCAAGATGCTTCCCTTTTTAAAGTAGTAGTAGGCCCTGATGATTTTTCCTAATTATTTTATAGCTGATGGTTATGCAAAATCCCACACACTGGACTGACTTTAAAGCAGAATTCTGAGTTGTTGGGTTATTCTGAAGACTATATTGCAAATAGTGTTCATCAATGTTGGAAATATTCCAAAAAAATGGTAGGTTGTATTGTACATTTGGGAGAAGCCACTCGGATTTTATCTTTCTTTATAGTATTTGTGACTCACCATTTTGTCCTTTGTGCCTTTTGGTGATCTGGATGAGGTCTTGCCGCCTCTCTCCTTCCAGCACTTGGATGAGTTGATCCTTCACAGAGGAAATGTCTGCACGCTCTAGGCCCTGATGCCACCTGACCAGCATCTAGAGTGAAAGCATGAAAGCATAATGTTGTGAAAATATAACACAACTATACCAATCCCATGAAAATAAACATGATCAAGTTGATGCACCATGTGATGCTTTCCTCAGAAAATTAGTATATTCATAGATGGTCTTTATTTTTATAATATGTATACATGTATTTACCCTGAGACCATACAGCCCGGGTCCTCCCTGAAGTGGTGTGCAGAGGTCCTCAACTATGTGGCTCTCAACCAGACGGTAACCGAGTCCGCGCCATTCTGGGCCCAGTTGATGCGCCACCTTCAGCAGTGTTTTGTCAGTGAGGTTTGCTGGGAGGAAAATGTTACTATGATTGGAAAGGCTCGTAACATTTTGAGAAATGTAAATGAAAGTTCATACTGTTGCAATATTGAAGGAAAGAATATCATTTAAGACCTAATCAACAGTTGGTACTGAAGCAAACACTTGGTGGTGATCTCAATGTTAACTAAATCTATTTGTGCTTGTCAGAGCAGATTAAATTGAAATTCAATTCAAACTGATCGTGAGAAAATACACATAGCTCACCTCCACTGGGCAGTATGTGTAGACTCTGGAAATTGAATGACAATTAACACATTAATGATCTTTTGTTGAGTTGGGTTTGTAATAGTCATGTTAATTTTTCACAAACATGTGGCTCACCATGAACAATAACAATTGCAGTTTCTCTAGTTTAGTTCAGAACCTGTGAATAATTTTAGATTTTATCTCGGTTTGTTGACATAAATTCTTCACTGTCAATAGTGCATTGTATAAGCAACAGGGTAAAAAAGGAAACTTGCCTTTACAACTTCAACATCAAACCAGGGAGAGTAGCTCTCTGTCAGGAACTTGGTGGAATGGTGGTGACAGTAGATTGACTTGTTTCCCTCGATCCATTCTCCCGTGCTTCCTATCTTCACAATGCTTCTGTCAGGGTTGTCACATCCACACTCCACGGCCAGTTCAAAGGTAGCTTTGGGGCAGGAGCTTCTGATGACAAACCCGAGTTGTTCAAGTAGAACAAACAGGTAGGGCCTGAGGAAGTTTGGTCGTGGAGGCTTGTCATCCAGGATGTGTCCTTGTAGATGTAGGCGGTCTTCCTGCTGGTGGATGGTGATGCTCAGGTTGGTGTTGTGACCTTCTGGGAGGAAGGTGGCGTGATTCTGGAACACCTTACCAGTTAGCAGCCATGCCTCATTCATCACCAAACCACTTATCAAGTGACTGGTGACACCGACTGGAATGAAGCCATCTGGAAAGACGACAAGTACCTTGGGAATATGCAGAGAACAATCTAGTCTTCTTCTCTTCAGTGGATTACACACAGGATCGATTGCCTGGTACTTTTCTAGAAGGCAGGGTACCAGGTAGGCTCCATTTTCATGGATCTTGAGTTTAACCATCTCCTGATGGATGTTTGTCATCTGGCAGATTCTCATCGGAACTAGCAAGCGGAATTTGTACATCAAGTTGGTCAGATGTTGTTTGACTTCTTCTTTCCATACATGCTGCAGTATGGTGTCTGTCAGTAGTCCATGCTGGGAGAGGATCTGCCATCGCCTCTTGACTTCTGGTGACTCTGACGACAGTTGGAACTGTGGGATGGTGATGACCTTACTAATAGCATCAATCAACCATTGCGGTTCTAGGATGATGTGGCCTCGCAGATTGTTATCATCAAAATAGACCAGCTCGCCCATCTCATGGTAGAATCTGAGTAGGTTACACAGCTCTATCTTGCTGCTAATGTTGACATTGGGTTCTTTACAGATCTCCCAGGCCTCCTCAAAGCTTGTAACATGGCAATCTAATGATTTCTTTTTTCTCATCTGGTGCTTCAAAGCTATCCACTTTAGGGGGATTTCCTCTCCCCAGTAGGTCTGAGATCTGGCCAGCTCAACAATTGTCTCCCTCAGCCTATCCACTTCAGGGTCACGTCTACGATTGTTGGCTACTGTGAAGAATTGGAGGTGTAGGCGGTCATAGTAGGCTTTCTGCTTGATGTGGTCCATGATGGATCGGTGGTAGTCTCGGATCTTCTGGCTGGCCTTTGCCCCATAATGCTGGAGAAAGATGAAGAGCTTGATACTCTTCTGCAAAGTATGAATGTCTGCCCCTTCCAGGAGGAAATATTTTACATATTGGTCAAATGTTATTTCAATTAGTAAGCCTAATTCCCTTAATCCTCCTATATAAGCAATAACAATATGTCCACGTATCAGTAACCATTTAGATGGAAATGCTGGAAAGTTGCATATTGACTATTTATTGATTATTTACTTGTCTGATTTTAGACCACATTCTTTTAACATTATTTGTTGATTTCCTTGAATCCATTCTCTATTGGGTTCATAACTATCCGGAAAGATATTTGGTGGTAAAACAAAAAATGACCTTTCGTAGCTTGTCTTTGTGAGTCAGCACAATGATCACGGACTCTGCTGAGTTAGCATCGTCAGCATGGAAGGAGGTGTGGGTGCAGATGCACTTCATCCAGTAATCCAACTGGTCTGAAAGATATATGCCAAGTAAGAATAACAAGATGTATGACTTTATGTGTTCATCTAAGATTCAACATCAAGTACTAAGTACAGGGTAAACCTGGCATTAGGTAAGGCAGTCATGGGTGGAATGAGCAAATACAGAAAGTCTGATATGTTTTCTCAAATATATAAAAAAATTGAAAAAAAAGAGAATTTGCTGCAGTTTCCTCTGGAGACTATGGACATTTTAGCCAATATTCGAGTAGTCTTAACCAGTTTTGACTACGCAAATACGCATGTGCACCTATATCCTTACAAAGGCTTAGATGAAAGCAATGTACCTATGATTGGCTGGGAGCTGATGCCATTGTGAGCGGTCTCCTTGAATCCCAGCTGGTCAGTGTTGATTCGGGGAGTCCAGCGCCTGCATTATGTCAAGTACCACCAAGTATATAGCACGGTGTGTGAGAAACATCTGATGGGTGGCGTAAAATGTACTCTGGAAAGTAAAGTTTAGACTACATTGACACAGGTATCAGACAAAAACACCTCGAAGATGCAGATGTTGGGACAGTAAAAGTATGGTTTGTATTAGATTTAGGATGATTTCTGATGTGTATGGTTGTAACAATGACACATGAGAGCACATTTGGCCACCATTTTGAAATTGCCTAATCATAATGCATCAATGTGAACGTTAATTAAGACAGGGTCGTCCAGCCTCGTCCCTCCCTCACACTCTATGGTATTAAAACCGTCTGTATAAACCCAACTTGTGTATTAACCACACCCCTAACTTTGACAAGTTATATAAGCAGCAGAGGGTTCTGAAAATTGCCAATTTGGCAATGTACCATACTTATAAAAACTCTTGTATAAGCCACACCCTATACTGCTATAGAGGCATGTTTGGTATCAAAATATAGCTGCATCTGACTCATGTACAAGCCGCAGCTCCTATGCGAGGTTTTAAAGCACTGAAGAAGAGTCTTACCTGACCAGCAAAGTCCCAAACAGAGAAGCCGTCCTCCGGGTGTTCAGCAGGCGCTGACCTGACCTCGTCCAGTTGCTGCAGCAGCTCTCTGTCAGGCTCCACTAGTGGCAGGCCTCCTGGTGTACCAGTCTCAGCAGCAGCACATTGAGTGACTGAAACTGTCTGCTCTGCAATAACACACACATCTGTATCAAATACATCCTCATTATCATCCCTATGCCTCATGGGGATGATTATCCCTCAGGTTTCATTTCTGACCTTTTATCTCGGCAAATCTGGCAATTTCTCGAAAATCACATTTTTCGATATTCTGACAATTTTTTTTCAATAAATCAGCATATTTCTGAAAAATTCACTTCTTCTCATTTCACCAAAAGGGTATATTGGCAAAAGGAAGTAGAGAAGAGCTTACCTTTCCTTTTCTGTTGACCATTGTGAAGCAGCTGACAAACGGTCTTAAACATCTCCTCATTGTAGCTGTCTTGGTTGGGCTCCCCTATACAGAAATTGTACAAGCCAGAGTGATATGTTAAGCATTGCATAGAAGCAAGTTATATGTATATTCATATTCTGCCATTTACTCCTGGACCACAATATGCCGGCCACAGGTGAACGCTGATGGTCTATGGGCATACACCCTATGTCTGTCGGTGGCGCGACGTCAACTGGGCTGCAATGACACTAGCTTAGAATAGTAAGGGCTCCGTCACCAGTGGTTATTGGTATAAAATTAGGGAAAAGGCTACATGACAGGGGGGTAGGGGTGCAGCCATCTGCTGAGCTTTGCAAGATGTCTCTATCCAGTCTAGAGCACCCCCATGCCCCTGTACAAGTATCCTATTCAGGTAATGACACATTTCTTTTTTTAAATGTGTAGCGGACTCGAATCATAGTCGTCGAATGCTATTCATATAGTTCCCCGCCTGATGTTTAGAGGGCGGGAGCAGTAGTAGGGGGGCGCTGCAATTGGGTGAGGAATGGGTATATAAGACCGGACAGGCGAGGTTAGAAACAGACTTGCCCGGCTCTCCGAACCAAATGAAACAAACTACTTGTTGACTGTACAGGAACCGTCGTGCATAAACCTCTCTCTCTTTGCATTCTGAATTGAAGAACCTTTAGAGTTGTCTTTTCTGCGATGCAAAACTCTTCATCAAAATCACCCTAACTGCAACTGCAGACTGACAATGTAAGTCTAGTCTGCCCAAAAAACTTTTATCCATAACAGCATGAAATATACTGCTGACAATAACCAATGGCTGACTACCCAAACAATGCATTACGTACCCAATCAAGGCAGTCAAGTACCCGCTCATAGGAGGCAGACATAGAGGCGCCATGTGCTCAAAGCCACCACAAACATAAAACAGGAAACTCGGACAAAAATGTAAACTAGGCACAACATCAACGTAAATAAATATAGCATAAAAGTAAACATTCTCAAAACATGAATAAAGACAACAAAAACAAATAAACTCATACAAGAACGTGATTAAACATTAAGATATCTTTGAGTTGATGGATGTCTGTCATTTAAAATTGATTCTTCACTACCACTAGTGGTATATCCATACATATGGTCTACAGTGGCTAGCCACTCTGTCCACAGTACCTGTATATTGCGCATGTTAGTGTTGGCCCAGCCTCGTAGCCAGATGGTCACGTAAATAACACCATTGTCTCAGTCTACTGTTATATCAAGTGAGTAATGCTTTACCTTCTATGTGCTTCCAGTTGGATATCTTGTCAACATCTACCCTGCAGTGGGACGGGTCAACATCTATGCCATTGGTGATGTTATACCCAGGGATGAAGGCCTTGTTGAGGAGACATCGCTTTAAGCTGGTTTTGCCAGCCCCATAGTTACCGACCAGCATGAGGGGGGTGGTGCGGCTGGGGCGGGAGCCTTCCTTACAGGCCAACTTGTAGGCCTCCTGGACATCAGGTGGCAGATCTGATATATCTGGAATAAGAAGAGAAAGTTTAGAAGCCGTCTTCATAATTTTGCATTATTAACGTTCCCTGTTTGTGTTTCCTACCTTTAACATGAAGTGGTACCCAGGATGCCTTACATTACACTTTTTGATTAGATTCCCCTAAGAAAGCCGGGCCTGCAAAAATTACGAGGGCCCTGAAAAATAAAAGATCTGTAGGATCAAATGTCCTGCACAGCAAAAGAGGTACTGTGAAGGTACTTATATTCACGGGTGTAAATTTTCGCTGAGGTGGCAAAAAAGACTAATTCGCGGGTATTTAATCCATACTGTAGCATACAAGAATTTCACGGATTTTTCATTTCCGTGAATATAGCGAAAATATATACCCAGCGAAATAAAGTACGACCACAGTATACGGGAAAACAACATTTCTATGAGTAGAATAGGTTTATACTCACCATTCAGCGAGACTGAAATGTAAACAGACAAACATCATGTAGTAGTGTGTGGCTGGGAATGCCATATACCCCACTGATTAACCAAACCCTGGCCTAGCATAGAAAATTTGGCTTATATAAAAAAGATTTAGATAGGTTTTGCTACTTCATAACCCCAAATATTCAAAATAATCTAAAATGTATCTAATCTATCCATACAGAGAAAGATCAAATCTTTATATAGAGAACCCGGCAAGAGCATATATATACAGAAACCGAATCCACTTCAGAATCTGCCATCGGAAGCATTAATCAATTAGACGCTTGATGCAATGTTGAGTTATTATATACTAGATCTACACATGCAGTTTGTAGGACTGATTGCTAGTTACTGGGTGTATGAAGGGCTGTTCCAACAAAATTGATAATGAACATCGTAAGATAATACTTACCATCATCTGAATCCCATGAGTCACCAATATCTGAAATACAAAGATTATGGGTTTGGAAACTACTATATGCTGGTACCGGCTATTTCTGAGTTTCTCTTTAACTAACATACTAGTGTTAAGGAGACGCATGCTGAATCACCTCTGGTTAGAACTCTGGTTAAGGTCCAGTGTTATTCTAGTTAAATCACCATAGTATGATGATGGTTTATAAGTCTCATATATTCTGCACCACAAGAAAAAGCTCTAATGTGTCTATTATTCAAAAAGGTGTTGATATTAATATAATCTTTCCTCATTATCATTGTATCGCACAGACCTTAATGATGATGGACTAGAGGACAATGTTAAAAAGTTACCTTTATTCTCTGCTGTTATATATCCGGGATGTTGGCGAACTCCCATAAGATCTGGAATGAAAGCGGGAATGGAAACAAGAGTTGGTAAGTTCGGTATCTGCCAAAACTTGAGCTGGTGACCCCATAGGCTGGTTTAGTTACTTCCTACAGCGAGCACATATTAAAACAAGGGTGTAAAATGCTTTAGATTAATTTAACCTTAGAGAGGCAGGGAATTTATTCCTATTGGCTTTAAATTCCTCCAATATAGGAATGAGCCTATCATTCACTCCCAGATCATTCCACAGAAATGAACATTTATACTGTCACCAAGCTCACTAAGTGACAACTATATTACAGGCAGTTCAGGGCATGAAGCTGAAGTCTAAGCTGGATTATGTTGCTGAGCCCCCAATAGGAATTTGTACTTGTTAATTTCATTTATCTATAGTGACAAGGATTTGAGTAATGTTTAAAACGATTAGGCCATTCAAAACAAAAAGATAGTTTCTCATCACCAAGCACTAAAAAATATGATAAAGGCGTAAATTTAGTAGTTGAGTAGCAGAGTTTGTTGATCAATAAAAATTTGAGAAATTCCTAGCCCACTGTATTATGGACAGCTCAAGATTATTTTTATACCAAATATGGCAATATTTTGCCATTTTCAACATTTTTTCACCAAAAAGGTTTTTTAGAAAAGTTTTCATTGCAAATATCATGCAGTGGAAAATTGATGACTAGGCTATTTTTGCTTATAGTCATCCTGGCAGCTGCAAAAGTTAAGTTTGGACTGGCTTTTTCCCTTGGCCAGATAATGTCCATATTTTTATATTGCCATAGTTATTCCTGATTATCTTTGATATAGACAAGCATTGCATATTCAGTATTGATGAACTAGGACACAATGCTGAATATTTACCTTTAAGATCTGACCCTACATATCCGTCATGTTGGAACCCTGCAATAACAAACAAATATATAAAACATATTATGTATACCATCATATCATGGAATCAGCACATTGATTCTCAGACTCATAACTGATGAAATGGAGCATGTGCTTAAGTCAAAATGGGATAAGTTAATACTTAGTTACTGCAATAGAACATTGTTAAATCTATTGGATGATACTTGGACTCAAAATATTAATCTCACATCAACGTCAACATCTGATTGAGTTGAATGTCGTGAAATGCATAGATTGGTAATTTTGTAACATAAACAACAGAAATGATATATATAAATAACTGTAACCATATTTGAACATGATGTAGGAATCTTACCAGCCAATGGTGAGGTTGGCCAGCTCATGCGGCCCCGGCCCGTCATTGTGGCCCCACCTGGTGGGATAAACACCAACTATTATAAAATACCATATAACAGTACCAATACCCCACCTGATGGACCTTTCATGTACTATACTGTATGTTTCGCTATGGGCACAGGCAAAATAGCAGCAAAATGAAGATGGCAGAGGTGCGACACAGTTTTAATGTAAGATCCTGTCGCCATGGATTTTGGACTTATGTCTTGTCACTTATATTTTCCCTCATCTCACTAAGCTCCGTGTTGCAACTGCTGATTTTAACAAAAGCCGAATTTGCCATGTTGAATTTAGGCATCCACTCCAGTATGTGACTTTTTGACCTGGTACAAATAATTAAGAGACCTGGGGACTTTTGCACAAAAATGAGTATGAGCCTAGGACATAATTTCAGCGACTTTCTGACCTCAGAGGGGTGGGGGGGGGGGGGGCGGGAGCTCTACACCCCCAGGAGTCAGTGTCAATAAGACCATGACCACAACGAACAAGGAAGTTGGCCTTGTCTGCTCTACTTTCTTGTAAATATGGTGGTGGGGGGTGGGGGGCTGGTGCGGGTGGAGTCATGTTTTATCTACCACAAGGTCCATTATCAGTTTTAGTAAGTATATTATGATATCATTAGATGATTGCATCTCTTCTCCTGGAAATACATAGTACATAATAGAATAAGATGTAGCCTACAACTATGCCATAGTAAAACTGTAACTGATGTTTATTGCCTTGGTTATTTGGTCACTGCCTAAGTCTCACAAGAGATTCCGAGCTGAGAACTGACATGGCCGCCCATACGGAGAAAACAGAAAACTCACTAAAGGACCTACCTGCTGCTGTGTTGGTGACCACACCAGGCGGCTCCTGCTACTGACTGGCAGCCTGGGACTGGCAGCTGTAGTGGTGGTGGTGGTGGCTCTCTCTCTGCTGATGGTGATACAGTGGACTTTCCATGGTTATGGTTTTGCTGCTATAACAACCTGAGTCACCACCGTGACGTATGGTGCATGATGTGGTAAACAGTGCGAGGAGAGAGGGGAGTGTGTGGGGAGGGGGGGGAGCGGGAAACAATCTAGATCTACTGACTACACTGGGTAATACACGATGCATGCAAAATGTACCACACTTGTGTAAATGGACTTGGAGGGAAATTAAACATGCCCAGTTGTGTTAGAATCATGCATAAAACATTAAACATTCTATGTTCAACCTGTGGACACCTTAACATAACATTTCAAAATTGTTGTCTTTGTTTCAATGCAATATACATGTACACATTTGCCCGGTGAATTAGTACCAGTCATTGGGCAGTAGTGGCTCCACCTGTGGTGGCTGTGGAGTTCCCATGGTTACGGTGTTATGGTTATACATCACCCTAGTGTCCTTGGGTGGAATCACTCAAACTCAAATGATTTGTAAATTTGTGGAACTTCATATGATTCTTTTTTAAGTCTGCCCTCGCCCAGGTCTACACAATGACCAGGAAATAACCCTGGAAAGAGTTATGAAGCTGTGGCCATTTCTCTACATGCCTCCCTCCACATTCCCCCCACCCCTACCACCTCCAAGTGTGTGAATCCTCAAGGCAGGTTCATTTTTGGGGCTGCCCTATCCCTCTGCTTGTTATGTAATCCAATAAAATACACCTTCATCTGAGCCTTTCTGGTTTGTGAGTCATTAATACACATACAAATATAATCAAAAATTCAGTTTTCTCAGCTTCTATACTTCTGGTACCAAAGTTCTCCTGGATCATACTATGATATTATTATATTGTGGCACACCAGTCACATTTGCATTCTTCTGAAAATAGAGAACCATTCTCCCCCATGTCTGGTGCAAGTGTTCAAGTATACTACTTAGACAAATCATTGGGAGATATTTTAAAATACGAAATTCTAATATGTTTAGTTCCCCTTCCACTTATGATGATTTCACACTTAAAAAATAAAGACAAATATCCGAAATATCCATTACAAATAGGCATTTACCATATTGTCTTATAAAATGGTTGGCCCTGCATTATAGCCTCAAATAAAAAGTGACTGTTCGTTATAGGGTAACACTGCACGCTGACCACAGGGCCACACCAAGGAATAGTAAAGAAACCCACAGAAATCCTTAAAAAACCCACAAAAAACCCGGGAAAATCGCAGAATACATTTTATAAAGAAAATAGAACACTCTTCTTCACATCTCGACTCTCTGTGACTATATAATGCAAGAGTGTGTCAAGCCTTCATAAGCCAGGGTAAAAAAAATCGTCTACAGACTTAAAACTTGCTGGCATGGTCATTTTATGGAGTTGCCAGCACCTGTCGACCCTGTACACTCCCCTCCCTCGGTGTAGCCACCTCTGCTGAACCACCCTAGAACCACCTCTAGGTGGAGCCACTCCTGCTGAACCACCCTAGAACCACCTCTAGGTGGAGCCACTCCTGCTGAACCACCCTAGAACCACCTCTAGGTGGAGCCACCTCTGCTGAACCACCCTAGAACCACCTCTAGGTGGAGCCACCTCTGCTGAACCACCCTAGAACCACCTCTAGGTGGAGCCAGCTCTGCTGAACCACCCTAGAACCACCTCTAGCTGGAGCCACCTCTGCTGAACCACCCTAGAACCACCTTTAGGTCTAGGCAGTTTTTCCTTCATTAAATAGCTCAATAAAAACAAAAAAAAAAAAAACATTGATACCGCTGTATTTCACTCATGGGGGCTGAGGTGCATCCAATTCAGCATGCGGTTTCATGGGATACTGCCCCAGCCCCTACTTATGAAATACAACAGAGACGGTATCAGTGGGCATTGGCATTTGTCTATGTATTCCCTGAGACAACTGTTTGTTTGCTTCCTGAGACAGCTGGATAGTTTTGTATGTATTCCCTGAGACAATCAGTTGATTACAAAAACATTCCCTGGGACAGCTGGCTAATTTAAGCTGTATCTCTTGCTGTTTGTGATGCTTATGAACGCATAACTACTCAAATCATAGGGAAGGATCTCCTCTACATGCTAGCTAAATATGAGCAAGTTAGCCTTAATGTATTACATGGTTAAAGCAGGAAGTACCGTATATATGTTTGTTTCGTCTATTTGGGTCAGCTCTCCTCACCTAGATTCCTACAAGTTGAGAGAAAGATATACCCAATAGATCAAGTAATGCAATGTAGTGCCATGTAGTGCAATGTAGTGTTCTGGCAGATGAGCAATATTGTAAAGTCCGGATATATTTTATCAGACCATTCATAACAAGAAGAAAATCATTTCTTGTCTCTGACAGCAAAGTTCTGGGGGTGGAGGTGGTGGCAGACAGTATCTAACACTACACAAACTTACCTATTATAACTTCAGTAGACAGCACAGTTCTGGGGGTGGAGGTGGTGGCAGTCAGTATCTAACACTACACAGACCTACCTATTATAACTGTCAGTAGACAGCACAGTTCTGGTGGTGGAGGTGGTGGCAGACACAAACTATTCTGTATATAACACTACACAGTGGGCCAAGCAATGGAGGTGTCAGGTATAAAATGAGGTGTTCATGACACATGGGATCTCCTCTACAAGCTGGCCAAATATGAGCAAGTTAGCCCTGATACAACCAGGGGCTAAATCACAAAGAACCAGAGATGTCTGTGTTTGATCTATTGGGGTCAACTTTCCTCTTTTAGATTTTTTCAGATATATTCATAGAGGGCTGGTCGAAATTCGATATGTATTCTGAGACAGCTGAGTGATTTTAGTTGTATTCCCTGAAATAGGTGGCTGACTTCAAAAATATATACTGAGACAGCATGCAGATTTTAGATTTATTTTTTTGAAATACAATCTTTACTATGCTTAAGTGCTAGAAGGGCTGTATTCAATGCCCCCCATTGAAAACAATGTGGCCATATTCAATGGCCTTAGAAAAAACTAGTTTTTCCTTCATTAAATGGCTTAAAAGATAAAAATAAACAAAAATGCCAGCTACATTGATATCGCTCTGATGTATTTCACTCATTGGGGCTGGGGCGCATCCCATTCAGCCTGCGGCTTCATGGGATACTGCCCCAGCCCCCACTCATGAAATACAACAGAGACAGTATTTGTGGGCTTTGGCATTTGTCTATGTGTTCCCTGAGACAACTATTTGCTAACTTCCTGAGACAGCTGGATAGTTTTTGTATGTATTCCCTGAGACAATCAGTTGATTATAAAAACATTCCCCAGGACAGCTGGCTAATTTGAGCTGTATCTCTTGCTGTTTGTGATGCTTATGAACGTATAACTACTCAAATCATAGGGAAGGATCTCCTCTATATGCTAGCTAAATATGAGCAAGTTAGCCTTAATGTATTACATGGTTAAAGCAGGAAGTACCGTATATATGTTTGTTTCGTCTATTTGGGTCAGCTCTCCTCACCTAGATTTCTACAAGTTGAGAGAAAGATATACCCGGTAGATCAAGTAATGCAATGTAGTGCCATGTAGTGCAATGTAGTGTTCTGGCAGATGAGCAATATTGTAAAGTCGGGAAATATTTGATCAGACCTTTCATCACAAGAAGAAAATCATTTCTTATCTCTGACAGTACAGTTCTGGGGCTGGAGGTGGTGGCAGACAGTATTTAACAGAACACAGACTTACCTATTGTTACTGTCAGTAGACAGCACAGTTCTGGAGGTGGAGGTGGTGGCAGACAGTATTTAACACTACAATTGTAACTGTCAGTAGACAGCACAGTTCTGGAGGTGGAGGTGGTGGCAGACAGTATTTAACAGAACACAGACTTACCTATTGTTACTGTCAGTAGACAGCACAGTTCTGGAGGTGGAGGTGGTGGCAGACAGTATTTAACACTATAAGGACTTACCCATTGTAACTGTCAGTAGACAGCACAGTTCTGGGGGTGGAAGTGGTGACGGACAGCATCTAACATTTGTAACTGTCAGTAGACAGCACAGTTCTGGAGGTGGAGGTGGTGGCAGACAGTATTTAACACTACACTTGTAACCATTAGGAGACAGCACAGTTCAGGAGGTGGAGGTGGTGGCAGACACAAACTATTCTTTATATAACACTACACAGTGGGCCAAGCAATGGAGGTGTCAGGTATAAAATGAGGGGTTCATGACACATGGGATCTCCTCTACAAGCTGGCCAAATATGAGCAAGTTAGCCTCAATGCATTACGTGGTTAAATCCGGACGAACCATATGTATCTCTGTTTCGTCTATTTGGGTCAACTCTCCTCATCTAGATTTCTACAAGTTGAGAGAAAGATATACCCGGTAGATCAAGTTATGTAATGTAGTGCCATGTAGTGCAATGTAGTGTTCTGGCAGATGAGCAATATTGTAAAGTCCGGATATATTTTATCAGACCATTCATAACAAGAAGAAAATCATTTCTTGTCTCTGACAGCAAAGTTCTGGGGGTGGAGGTGGTGGCAGACAGTATCTAACACTACACAAACTTACCTATTATAACTTCAGTAGACAGCACAGTTCTGGGGTTGGAGGTGGTGGCAGTCAGTATCTAACACTACACAGACCTACCTATTATAACTGTCAGTAGACAGCACAGTTCTGGGGGTGGAGGTGGTGGCAGACAGTACCTTACAGTACACATACTTACCTATTGTAACTGTCAGTAGACTTCACAGTTCTGGTGGTGGAGGTGGTGGCAGACACAAACTATTCTGTATATAACACTACACAGTGGGCCAAGCAATGGAGGTGTCAGGTATAAAATGAGGTGTTCATGACACATGGGATCTCCTCTACAAGCTGGCCAAATATGAGCACGTTAGCCCTGATACAACCAGGGGCTAAATCACAAAGAACCAGAGATGTCTGTGTTTGATCTATTGGGGTCAACTTTCCTCTTTTAGATTTTTTCAGATATATTCATAGAGGGCTGGTCGAAATTCGATATGTATTCTGAGACAGCTGAGTGATTTTAGTTGTGTTCCCTGAAATAGGTGGCTGACTTCAAAAATATATACTGAGACAGCATGCAGATTTTAGATTTATTTTTTTGAAATACAATCTTTACTATGCTTAAGTGCTAGAAGGGCTGTATTCAATGCCCCCCATTGAATACAATGTGGCCATATTCAATGGCCTTAGAAAAAACTAGTTTTTCCTTCATTAAATGGCTTAAAAGATAAAAATAAACAAAAATGCCAGCTACATTGATATCGCTCTGATGTATTTCACTCATTGGGGCTGGGGCGCATCCCATTCAGCCTGCGGCTTCATGGGGTACTGCCCCAGCCCCCACTCATGAAATACAACAGAGACAGTATTTGTGGGCGTTGGCATTTGTCTATGTGTTCCCTGAGACAACTATTTGCTAACTTCCTGAGACAGCTGGATAGTTTTTGTATGTATTCCCTGAGACAATCAGTTGATTATAAAAACATTCCCCAGGACAGCTGGCTAATTTGAGCTGTATCTCTTGCTGTATGTGATGCTTATGAACGCATAACTACTCAACTCATAGGGAAGGATCTCCTCTACATGCTAGCTAAATATGAGCAAGTTAGCCTTAATGTATTACATGGTTAAAGCAGGAAGTACCGTATATATGTTTGTTTCGTCTATTTGGGTCAGCTCTCCTCACCTAGATTTCTACAAGTTGAGAGAAAGATATACCCAATAGATCAAGTTATGCAATGTAGTGCCATGTAGTGCAATGTAGTGTTCTGGCAGATGAGCAATATTGTAAAGTCGGGAAAAATTTGATCAGACCTTTCATCACAAGAAGAAAATCATTTCTTATCTCTGACAGTACAGTTCTGGGGCTGGAGTTGGTGGCAGACAGTATTTAACAGAACACAGACTTACCTATTGTTACTGTCAGTAGACAGCACAGTTCTGGAGGTGGAGGTGGTGGCAGACAGTATTTAACACTACAATTGTAACTGTCAGTAGACAGCACAGTTCTGGAGGTGGAGGTGGTGGCAGACAGTATTTAACAGAACACAGACTTACCTATTGTTACTGTCAGTAGACAGCACAGTTCTGGAGGTGGAGGTGGTGGCAGACAGTATTTAACACTATAAGGACTTACCCATTGTAACTGTCAGTAGACAGCACAGTTCTGGGGGTGGAAGTGGTGACGGACAGCATCTAACATTTGTAACTGTCAGTAGACAGCACAGTTCTGGAGGTGGAGGTGGTGGCAGACAGTATTTAACACTACACTTGTAACCATTAGGAGACAGCACAGTTCAGGAGGTGGAGGTGGTGGCAGACACAAACTATTCTTTATATAACACTACACAGTGGGCCAAGCAATGGAGGTGTCAGGTATAAAATGAGGGGTTCATGACACATGGGATCTCCTCTACAAGCTGGCCAAATATGAGCAAGTTAGCCTCAATGCATTACGTGGTTAAATCCGGACGAACCATATGTATCTCTGTTTCGTCTATTTGGGTCAACTCTCCTCATCTAGATTTCTACAAGTTGAGAGAAAGATATACCCGGTAGATCAAGTTATGTAATGTAGTGCCATGTAGTGCAATGTAGTGTTCTGGCAGATGAGCAATATTGTAAAGTCCGGATATATTTTATCAGACCATTCATAACAAGAAGAAAATCATTTCTTGTCTCTGACAGCAAAGTTCTGGGGGTGGAGGTGGTGGCAGACAGTATCTAACACTACACAAACTTACCTATTATAACTTCAGTAGACAGCACAGTTCTGGGGTTGGAGGTGGTGGCAGTCAGTATCTAACACTACACAGACCTACCTATTATAACTGTCAGTAGACAGCACAGTTCTGGGGGTGGAGGTGGTGGCAGACAGTACCTTACAGTACACATACTTACCTATTGTAACTGTCAGTAGACTTCACAGTTCTGGTGGTGGAGGTGGTGGCAGACACAAACTATTCTGTATATAACACTACACAGTGGGCCAAGCAATGGAGGTGTCAGGTATAAAATGAGGTGTTCATGACACATGGGATCTCCTCTACAAGCTGGCCAAATATGAGCACGTTAGCCCTGATACAACCAGGGGCTAAATCACAAAGAACCAGAGATGTCTGTGTTTGATCTATTGGGGTCAACTTTCCTCTTTTAGATTTTTTCAGATATATTCATAGAGGGCTGGTCGAAATTCGATATGTATTCTGAGACAGCTGAGTGATTTTAGTTGTGTTCCCTGAAATAGGTGGCTGACTTCAAAAATATATACTGAGACAGCATGCAGATTTTAGATTTATTTTTTTGAAATACAATCTTTACTATGCTTAAGTGCTAGAAGGGCTGTATTCAATGCCCCCCATTGAATACAATGTGGCCATATTCAATGGCCTTAGAAAAAACTAGTTTTTCCTTCATTAAATGGCTTAAAAGATAAAAATAAACAAAAATGCCAGCTACATTGATATCGCTCTGATGTATTTCACTCATTGGGGCTGGGGCGCATCCCATTCAGCCTGCGGCTTCATGGGGTACTGCCCCAGCCCCCACTCATGAAATACAACAGAGACAGTATTTGTGGGCGTTGGCATTTGTCTATGTGTTCCCTGAGACAACTATTTGCTAACTTCCTGAGACAGCTGGATAGTTTTTGTATGTATTCCCTGAGACAATCAGTTGATTATAAAAACATTCCCCAGGACAGCTGGCTAATTTGAGCTGTATCTCTTGCTGTATGTGATGCTTATGAACGCATAACTACTCAACTCATAGGGAAGGATCTCCTCTACATGCTAGCTAAATATGAGCAAGTTAGCCTTAATGTATTACATGGTTAAAGCAGGAAGTACCGTATATATGTTTGTTTCGTCTATTTGGGTCAGCTCTCCTCACCTAGATTTCTACAAGTTGAGAGAAAGATATACCCAATAGATCAAGTTATGCAATGTAGTGCCATGTAGTGCAATGTAGTGTTCTGGCAGATGAGCAATATTGTAAAGTCGGGAAAAATTTGATCAGACCTTTCATCACAAGAAGAAAATCATTTCTTATCTCTGACAGTACAGTTCTGGGGCTGGAGTTGGTGGCAGACAGTATTTAACAGAACACAGACTTACCTATTGTTACTGTCAGTAGACAGCACAGTTCTGGAGGTGGAGGTGGTGGCAGACAGTATTTAACACTACAATTGTAACTGTCAGTAGACAGCACAGTTCTGGAGGTGGAGGTGGTGGCAGACAGTATTTAACACTATAAGGACTTACCCATTGTAACTGTCAGTAGACAGCACAGTTCTGGGGGTGGAAGTGGTGACGGACAGCATCTAACATTTGTAACTGTCAGTAGACAGCACAGTTCTGGAGGTGGAGGTGGTGGCAGACAGTATTAACACTACACTTGTAACCATTAGTAGACAGCACAGTTCAGGAGGTGGAGGTGGTGGCAGACACAAACTATTTTTTATGTAACACTACACAGTGGGCCAAGCAATGGAGGTGTCAGGTATAAATTGAGGGGTTCATGACACATGGGATCTCCTCTACAAGCTGGCCAAATATGAGCAAGTTAGCCTCAATGCATTACGTGGTTAAATCCGGACGAACCATATGTATCTCTGTTTCGTCTATTTGGGTCAACTCTCCTCATCTAGATTTCTACAAGTTGAGAGAAAGATATACCCGGTAGATCAAGTTATGTAATGTAGTGCCATGTAGTGCAATGTAGTGTTCTGGCAGATGAGCAATATTGTAAAGTCCGGATATATTTTATCAGACCATTCATAACAAGAAGAAAATCATTTCTTGTCTCTGACAGCAAAGTTCTGGGGGTGGAGGTGGTGGCAGACAGTATCTAACACTACACAAACTTACCTATTATAACTTCAGTAGACAGCACAGTTCTGGGGTTGGAGGTGGTGGCAGTCAGTATCTAACACTACACAGACCTACCTATTATAACTGTCAGTAGACAGCACAGTTCTGGGGGTGGAGGTGGTGGCAGACAGTACCTTACAGTACACATACTTACCTATTGTAACTGTCAGTAGACTTCACAGTTCTGGTGGTGGAGGTGGTGGCAGACACAAACTATTCTGTATATAACACTACACAGTGGGCCAAGCAATGGAGGTGTCAGGTATAAAATGAGGTGTTCATGACACATGGGATCTCCTCTACAAGCTGGCCAAATATGAGCACGTTAGCCCTGATACAACCAGGGGCTAAATCACAAAGAACCAGAGATGTCTGTGTTTGATCTATTGGGGTCAACTTTCCTCTTTTAGATTTTTTCAGATATATTCATAGAGGGCTGGTCGAAATTCGATATGTATTCTGAGACAGCTGAGTGATTTTAGTTGTGTTCCCTGAAATAGGTGGCTGACTTCAAAAATATATACTGAGACAGCATGCAGATTTTAGATTTATTTTTTTGAAATACAATCTTTACTATGCTTAAGTGCTAGAAGGGCTGTATTCAATGCCCCCCATTGAATACAATGTGGCCATATTCAATGGCCTTAGAAAAAACTAGTTTTTCCTTCATTAAATGGCTTAAAAGATAAAAATAAACAAAAATGCCAGCTACATTGATATCGCTCTGATGTATTTCACTCATTGGGGCTGGGGCGCATCCCATTCAGCCTGCGGCTTCATGGGGTACTGCCCCAGCCCCCACTCATGAAATACAACAGAGACAGTATTTGTGGGCGTTGGCATTTGTCTATGTGTTCCCTGAGACAACTATTTGCTAACTTCCTGAGACAGCTGGATAGTTTTTGTATGTATTCCCTGAGACAATCAGTTGATTATAAAAACATTCCCCAGGACAGCTGGCTAATTTGAGCTGTATCTCTTGCTGTATGTGATGCTTATGAACGCATAACTACTCAACTCATAGGGAAGGATCTCCTCTACATGCTAGCTAAATATGAGCAAGTTAGCCTTAATGTATTACATGGTTAAAGCAGGAAGTACCGTATATATGTTTGTTTCGTCTATTTGGGTCAGCTCTCCTCACCTAGATTTCTACAAGTTGAGAGAAAGATATACCCAATAGATCAAGTTATGCAATGTAGTGCCATGTAGTGCAATGTAGTGTTCTGGCAGATGAGCAATATTGTAAAGTCGGGAAAAATTTGATCAGACCTTTCATCACAAGAAGAAAATCATTTCTTATCTCTGACAGTACAGTTCTGGGGCTGGAGTTGGTGGCAGACAGTATTTAACAGAACACAGACTTACCTATTGTTACTGTCAGTAGACAGCACAGTTCTGGAGGTGGAGGTGGTGGCAGACAGTATTTAACACTACAATTGTAACTGTCAGTAGACAGCACAGTTCTGGAGGTGGAGGTGGTGGCAGACAGTATTTAACACTATAAGGACTTACCCATTGTAACTGTCAGTAGACAGCACAGTTCTGGGGGTGGAAGTGGTGACGGACAGCATCTAACATTTGTAACTGTCAGTAGACAGCACAGTTCTGGAGGTGGAGGTGGTGGCAGACAGTATTAACACTACACTTGTAACCATTAGTAGACAGCACAGTTCAGGAGGTGGAGGTGGTGGCAGACACAAACTATTTTTTATGTAACACTACACAGTGGGCCAAGCAATGGAGGTGTCAGGTATAAATTGAGGGGTTCATGACACATGGGATCTCCTCTACAAGCTGGCCAAATATGAGCAAGTTAGCCTCAATGCATTACGTGGTTAAATCCGGAAGAACCATATGTATCTCTGTTTCGTCTATTTGGGTCAACTCTCCTCACCTAGATTTCTACAAGTTGAGAGAAAGATATACCCGGTAGATCAAGTTATGTAATGTAGTGCCATGTAGTGCAATGTAGTGTTCTGGCAGATGAGCAATATTGTAAAGTCCGGATATATTTGATCAGACCATTCATAAGAAGAAGAAAATCATTTCTTGTCTCTGACAGCACAGTTCTGGGGGTGGAGGTGGTGGCAGACAGTATTTAACACTACACAAACTTACCTATTATAACTTCAGTAGACAGCACAGTTCTGGGGGTGGAGGTGGTGGCAGTCAGTATCTAACACTACACAGACCTACCTATTATAACTGTCAGTAGACAACACAGTTCTGGGGGTGGAGGTGGTGGCAGACAGTACCTTACAGTACACAGACTTACCTATTGTAACTGTCAGTAGACTTCACAGTTCTGGTGGTGGAGGTGGTGGCAGACACAAACTATTCTGTATATAACACTACACAGTGGGCCAAGCAATGGAGGTGTCAGGTATAAAATGAGGTGTTCATGACACATGGGATCTCCTCTACAAGCTGGCCAAATATGAGCAAGTTAGCCCTGATACAACCAGGGGCTAAATCACAAAGAACCAGATATGTCTGTGTTTGATCTATTGGGGTCAACTTTCCTCTTTTAGATTTTTTCAGATATATTCATAGAGGGCTGGTCGAAATTCGATATGTATTCTGAGACAGCTGAGTGATTTTAGTTGTATTCCCTGAAATAGAAGGCTGACTTCAAAAATATATACTGAGACAGCATGCAGATTTTAGATTTATTTTTTTTGAAATACAATCTTTACTATGCTTAAGTGCTAGAAGGGCTGTATTCAATGCCCCCCATTGAATACAATGTGGCCATATTCAATGGCCTTAGAAAAAACTAGTTTTTCCTTCATTAAATGGCTTAAAAGATAAAAATAAACAAAAATGCCAGCTACATTGATATCGCTCTGATGTATTTCACTCATTGGGGCTGGGGCGCATCCCATTCAGCCTGCGGCTTCATGGGATACTGCCCCAGCCCCCACTCGTGAAATACAACAGAGACAGTATTTGTGGGCTTTGGCATTTGTCTATGTGTTCCCTGAGACAACTATTTGCTAACTTCCTGAGACAGCTGGATAGTTTTTGTATATATTCCCTGAGACAATCAGTTGATTATAAAAACATTCCCCAGGACAGCTGGCTAATTTGAGCTGTATCTCTTGCTGTTTGTGATGCTTATGAACGTATAACTACTCAAATCATAGGGAAGGATCTCCTCTACATGCTAGCTAAATATGAGCAAGTTAGCCTTAATGTATTACATGGTTAAAGCAGGAAGTACCGTATATATGTTTGTTTCGTCTATTTGGGTCAGCTCTCCTCACCTAGATTTCTACAAGTTGAGAGAAAGATATACCCAATAGATCAAGTAATGCAATGTAGTGCCATGTAGTGCAATGTAGTGTTCTGGCAGATGAGCAATATTGTAAAGTCGGGAAATATTTGATCAGACCTTTCATCACAAGAAGAAAATCATTTCTTATCTCTGACAGTACAGTTCTGGGGCTGGAGGTGGTGGCAGACAGTATTTAACAGAACACAGACTGACCTATTGTTACTGTCAGTAGACAGCACAGTTCTGGAGGTGGAGGTGGTGGCAGACAGTATTTAACACTACAATTGTAACTGTCAGTAGACAGCACAGTTCTGGAGGTGGAGGTGGTGGCAGACAGTATTTAACACTATAAGGACTTACCCATTGTAACTGTCAGTAGACAGCACAGTTCTGGGGGTGGAAGTGGTGACGGACAGCATCTAACATTTGTAACTGTCAGTAGACAGCACAGTTCTGGAGGTGGAGGTGGTGGCAGACAGTATTTAACACTACACTTGTAACCATTAGGAGACAGCACAGTTCAGGAGGTGGAGGTGGTGGCAGACACAAACTATTCTTTATATAACACTACACAGTGGGCCAAGCAATGGAGGTGTCAGGTATAAAATGAGGGGTTCATGACACATGGGATCTCCTCTACAAGCTGGCCAAATATGAGCAAGTTAGCCTCAATGCATTACGTGGTTAAATCCAGACGAACCATATGTATCTCTGTTTCGTCTATTTGGGTCAACTCTCCTCACCTAGATTTCTACAAGTTGAGAGAAAGATATACCCGGTAGATCAAGTTATGTAATGTAGTGCCATGTAGTGCAATGTAGTGTTCTGGCAGATGAGCAATATTGTAAAGTCCGGATATATTTTATCAGACCATTCATAACAAGAAGAAAATCATTTCTTGTCTCTGACAGCAAAGTTCTGGGGGTGGAGGTGGTGGCAGACAGTATCTAACACTACACAAACTTACCTATTATAACTTCAGTAGACAGCACAGTTCTGGGGGTGGAGGTGGTGGCAGTCAGTATCTAACACTACACAGACCTACCTATTATAACTGTCAGTAGACAGCACAGTTCTGGGGATGGAGGTGGTGGCAGACAGTACCTTACAGTACACATACTTACCTATTGTAACTGTCAGTAGACTTCACAGTTCTGGTGGTGGAGGTGGTGGCAGACACAAACTATTCTGTATATAACACTACACAGTGGGCCAAGCAATGGAGGTGTCAGGTATAAAATGAGGTGTTCATGACACATGGGATCTCCTCTACAAGCTGGCCAAATATGAGCAAGTTAGCCCTGATACAACCAGGGGCTAAATCACAAAGAACCAGAGATGTCTGTGTTTGATCTATTGGGGTCAACTTTCCTCTTTTAGATTTTTTCAGATATATTCATAAAGGGCTGCTCGAAATTCGATATGTATTCTGAGACAGCTGAGTGATTTTAGTTCTATTCCCTGAAATAGGTGGCTGACTTCAAAAATATATACTGAGACAGCATGCAGATTTTAGATTTATTTTTTTGAAATACAATCTTTACTATGCTTAAGTGCTAGAAGGGCTGTATTCAATGCCCCCCATTGAATACAATGTGGCCATATTCAATGGCCTTAGAAAAAACTAGTTTTTCCTTCATTAAATGGCTTAAAAGATAAAAATAAACAAAAATGCCAGCTACATTGATATCGCTCTGATGTATTTCACTCATTGGGGCTGGGGCGCATCCCATTCAGCCTGCGGCTTCATGGGATACTGCCCCAGCCCCCACTCATGAAATACAACAGAGACAGTATTTGTGGGCTTTGGCATTTGTCTATGTGTTCCCTGAGACAACTATTTGCTAACTTACTGAGACAGCTGGATAGTTTTTGTATGTATACCCTGAGACAATCAGTTGATTATAAAAACATTCCCCAGGACAGCTGGCTAATTTGAGCTGTATCTCTTGCTGTTTGTGATGCTTATGAACGTATAACTACTCAAATCATAGGGAAGGATCTCCTCTACATGCTAGCTAAATATGAGCAAGTTAGCCTTAATGTATTACATGGTTAAAGCAGGAAGTACCGTATATATGTTTGTTTCGTCTATTTGGGTCAGCTCTCCTCACCTAGATTTCTACAAGTTGAGAGAAAGATATACCCAATAGATCAAGTAATGCAATGTAGTGCCATGTAGTGCAATGTAGTGTTCTGGCAGATGAGCAATATTGTAAAGTCGGGAAATATTTGATCAGACCTTTCATCACAAGAAGAAAATCATTTCTTATCTCTGGAGGTGGTGGCAGACAGTATTTAACAGAACACAGACTTACCTATTGTTACTGTCAGTAGACAGCACAGTTCTGGAGGTGGAGGTGGTGGCAGACAGTATTTAACACTACAATTGTAACTGTCAGTAGACAGCACAGTTCTGGAGGTGGAGGTGGTGGCAGACAGTATTTAACACTATAAGGACTTACCCATTGTAACTGTCAGTAGACAGCACAGTTCTGGGGGTGGAAGTGGTGACGGACAGCATCTAACATTTGTAACTGTCAGTAGACAGCACAGTTCTGGAGGTGGAGGTGGTGGCAGACAGTATTTAACACTACACTTGTAACCATTAGGAGACAGCACAGTTCAGGAGGTGGAGGTGGTGGCAGACACAAACTATTCTTTATATAACACTACACAGTGGGCCAAGCAATGGAGGTGTCAGGTATAAAATGAGGGGTTCATGACACATGGGATCTCCTCTACAAGCTGGCCAAATATGAGCAAATTAGCCTCAATGCATTACGTGGTTAAATCCGGACGAACCATATGTATCTCTGTTTCGTCTATTTGGGTCAACTCTCCTCACCTAGATTTCTACAAGTTGAGAGAAAGATATTCCCGGTAGATCAAGTTATGTAATGTAGTGCCATGTAGTGCAATGTAGTGTTCTGGCAGATGAGCAATATTGTAAAGTCCGGATATATTTTATCAGACCATTCATAACAAGAAGAAAATCATTTCTTGTCTCTGACAGCAAAGTTCTGGGGGTGGAGGTGGTGGCAGACAGTATCTAACACTACACAAACTTACCTATTATAACTTCAGTAGACAGCACAGTTCTGGGGGTGGAGGTGGTGGCATTCAGTATCTAACACTACACAGACCTACCTATTATAACTGTCAGTAGACAGCACAGTTCTGGGGGTGGAGGTGGTGGCAGACAGTACCTTACAGTACACATACTTACCTATTGTAACTGTCAGTAGACTTCACAGTTCTGGTGGTGGAGGTGGTGTCAGACACAAACTATTCTGTATATAACACTACACAGTGGGCCAAGCAATGGAGGTGTCAGGTATAAAATGAGGTGTCCATGACACATGGGATCTCCTCTACAAGCTGGCCAAATATGAGCAAGTTAGCCCTGATACAACCAGGGGCTAAATCATAAAGAACCAGAGATGTCTGTGTTTGATCTATTGGGGTCAACTTTCCTCTTTTAGATTTTTTCAGATATATTCATAGAGGGCTGGTCGAAATTCGATATGTATTCTGAGACAGCTGAGTGATTTTAGTTGTATTCCCTGAAATAGGTGGCTGACTTCAAAAATATATACTGAGACAGCATGCAGATTTTAGATTTATTTTTTTGAAATACAATCTTTACTATGCTTAAGTGCTAGAAGGGCTGTATTCAATGCCCCCCATTGAATACAATGTGGCCATATTCAATGGCCTTAGAAAAAACTAGTTATTCCTTCATTAAATGGCTTAAAAGATAAAAATAAACAAAAATGCCAGCTACATTGATATCGCTCTGATGTATTTCACTCATTGGGGCTAGGGCGCATCCCATTCAGCCTGCGGCTTCATGGGATACTGCCCCAGCCCCCACTCATGAAATACAACAGAGACAGTATTTGTGGGCGTTGGCATTTGTCTATGTGTTCCCTGAGACAACTATTTGCTAACTTCCTGAGACAGCTGGATAGTTTTTGTATGTATTCCCTGAGACAATCAGTTGATTATAAAAACATTCCCCAGGACAGCTGGCTAATTTGAGCTGTATCTCTTGCTGTATGTGATGCTTATGAACGCATAACTACTCAACTCATAGGGAAGGATCTCCTCTACATGCTAGCTAAATATGAGCAAGTTAGCCTTAATGTATTACATGGTTAAAGCAGGAAGTACCGTATATATGTTTGTTTCGTCTATTTGGGTCAGCTCTCCTCGCCTAGATTTCTACAAGTTGAGAGAAAGATATACCCAATAGATCAAGTAATGCAATGTAGTGCCATGTAGTGCAATGTAGTGTTCTGGCAGATGAGCACTATTGTAAAGTCGGGAAATATTTGATCAGACCTTTCATCACAAGAAGAAAATCATTTCTTATCTCTGACAGTACAGTTCTGGGGCTGGAGGTGGTGGCAGACAGTATTTAACAGAACACAGACTTACCTATTGTTACTGTCAGTAGACAGCACAGTTCTGGAGGTGGAGGTGGTGGCAGACAGTATTTAACACTACAATTGTAACTGTCAGTAGACAGCACAGTTCTGGAGGTGGAGGTGGTGGCAGACAGTATTTAACAGAACACAGACTTACCTATTGTTACTGTCAGTAGACAGCACAGTTCTGGGGGTGGAGGTGGTGGCAGTCAGTATTTAACACTACACAAACTTACCTATTATAACTTCAGTAGACAGCACAGTTCTGGGGGTGGAGGTGGTGGCAGTCAGTATCTAACACTACACAGACCTACCTATTATAACTGTCAGTAGACAACACAGTTCTGGGGGTGGAGGTGGTGGCAGACAGTACCTTACAGTACACAGACTTACCTATTGTAACTGTCAGTAGACTTCGAAGTTCTGGTGGTGGAGGTGGTGGCAGACACAAACTATTCTGTATATAACACTACACAGTGGGCCAAGCAATGGAGGTGTCAGGTATAAAATGAGGTGTTCATGACACATGGGATCTCCTCTACAAGCTGGCCAAATATGAGCACGTTAGCCCTGATACAACCAGGGGCTAAATCACAAAGAACCAGAGATGTCTGTGTTTGATCTATTGGGGTCAACTTTCCTCTTTTAGATTTTTTCAGATATATTCATAAAGGGCTGGTCGAAATTCGATATGTATTCTGAGACAGCTGAGTGATTTTAGTTGTATTCCCTGAAATAGGTGGCTGACTTCAAAAATATATACTGAGACAGCATGCAGATTTTAGATTTTTTTTTTTTGAAATACAATCTTTACTATGCTTAAGTGCTAGAAGGGCTGTATTCAATGCCCCCCATTGAATACAATGTGGCCATATTCAATGGCCTTAGAAAAAACTAGTTTTTCCTTCATTAAATGGCTTAAAAGATAAAAATAAACAAAAATGCCAGCAACATTGATATCGCTCTGATGTATTTCACTCATTGGGGCTGGGGCGCATCCCATTCAGCCTGCGGCTTCATGGGATACTGCCCCAGCCCCCACTCATGAAATACAACAGAGACAGTATTTGTGGGCGTTGGCATTTGTCTATGTGTTCCCTGAGACAACTATTTGCTAACTTCCTGAGACAGCTGGATAGTTTTTGTATGTATTCCCTGAGACAATCAGTTGATTATAAAAACATTCCCCAGGACAGCTGGCTAATTTGAGCTGTATCTCTTGCTGTATGTGATGCTTATGAACGCATAACTACTCAAATCATAGGGAAGGATCTCCTCTACATGCTAGCTAAATATGAGCAAGTTAGCCTTAATGTATTACATGGTTAAAGCAGGAAGTACCATATATATGTTTGTTGTTGTTGTTATTTCATTTATTTTTATCCTGAGGAAGTACATAACCTTATAGATTGTATTCTTGTATTCCACAGCATTTGCAATTATATCAATATTCCGTTAAGCGGTAGCTATGCCACATACTGTAAACGTATTAATTTTCGCTCAGTACATATTTTCGCGTTTTTCGCGCACATGCTTAGGTGCGCGAAAATATAATGTGCGCGAAAATTATGCCCTGCAAATTAGCTGTCCAATGATGTGTAGCACTATATATTGCTACCCATATCTATAATGCTAAGGCCACTCCAAATAATATCCTCGTTTCTCATCACTGCGCGCGTCACCAAAATCATGTTTTTTGAAGTTTTTTTAATAATTTTTTTTGCAGATTTTAAGGGAAAGGTCGATAATAGTAGACAAATATTGGCATATATCAAATTGAGGCCTACAGTGGTGCAAATGCAATGAGCAAGAGGAAGTATACCTATTCAAAATGTTTGTACATGATTAATTTCTTAACCATTAAAATCTGAATGAAAAGTGTGTTGAGAGCCTAGATCCCCGTACATATTTGGTCTTCAGCAAAAAAATAAAAAATAAAAAATAAAAGCGCCTCGTCATATTTGTCATGGCCTAGTGATGAGAAACAAGGATATCATTTGGAGTGGCCAAATGGATGCTGAATCAGGGATGTTCATCGGGGAAAAAGTGTACATTGATCTCAAAATTATTGAATAATGATATACATATGATTAAACTTTTTGAGCTCTAACATCCTTAATAATTGTCCGATTTACAAACCGTAAAAAATGACATGTAGCTAACGATGTGATGTTTACAGCTGCGCGGAAATATGATTGCGCGAACATGTCTTTCTACGGTAGGTGCACGAAAATTTAGCTGCGCGAAAATATATACGTTTACAGTACCTACTTTCTAGGTGTGGTAATGGGATGTAGGGCTGTCCTTGATGTTGTAGGACAGTCCTACTACCCGCGTGTTAGTTTAATGAACAGTTATTTAAGTTTCTGAATATCCAATGTTATTGATGAGCTCTGGGCCCATCTGAGGCAAAGTATTAAAGTCTGTGTCATTGGTACTTAGGGTACTGACAGCCTCATGGAAGGGTTTAGAAGAAAGTAAGGATAAAAAAATAAAAAATATATATTAGATGAGTGGGGGCTACTTTGGGTCAGCTCTCCTCACCTAGATTTCTACAAGTTGAGAGAAAGATATACCCAATAGATCGAGTAATGCAATGTAGTGCCATGTAGTGCAATGTAGTGTTCTGGCAGATGAGCAATATTGTAAAGTCGGGAAATATTTGATCAGACCTTTCATCACAAGAAGAAAATCATTTCTTATCTCTGACAGTACAGTTCTGGGGCTGGAGGTGGTGGCAGACAGTATTTAACAGAACACAGACTTACCTATTGTTACTGTCAGTAGACAGCACAGTTCTGGAGGTGGAGGTGGTGGCAGACAGTATTTAACACTATAAGGACTTACCCATTGTAACTGTCAGTAGACAGCACAGTTCTGGGGGTGGAAGTGGTGACGGACAGCATCTAACATTTGTAACTGTCAGTAGACAGCACAGTTCTGGAGGTGGAGGTGGTGGCAGACAGTATTTAACACTACACTTGTAACCATTAGTAGACAGCACAGTTCAGGAGGTGGAGGTGGTGGCAGACACAAACTATTCTTTATATAACACTACACAGTGGGCCAAGCAATGGAGGTGTCAGGTATAAAATGAGGGGTTCATGACACATGGGATCTCCTCTACAAGCTGGCCAAATATGAGCAAGTTAGCCTCAATGCATCACATGGTTAAATCCGGAAGAACCATATGTATCTCTGTTTCGTCTATTTGTGTCAACTCTCCTCACCTAGATTTCTACAAGTTGAGAGAAAGATATACTCGGTAGATCAAGTTATGTAATGTAGTGCCATGTAGTGCAATGTAGTGTTCTGGCAGATGAGCAATATTGTAAAGTCCGGATATATTTGATCAGACCATTCATAACAAGAAGAAAATCATTTCTTGTCTCTGACAGCACAGTTCTGAGGGTAAAGGTGGTGGCAGACAGTATTTAACACTACACAAACTTACCTATTATAACTTCAGTGGACAGCACAGTTCTGGGGGTGGAGCTGGTGGCAGTCAGTATCTTACACTACACAGACCTACCTATTATAACTGTTAGTAGACAGCACAGTTCTGGGGGTGGAGGTGGTGGCAGACAGTATTTAACACTACACAAACTTACCTATTGTAACTGTCAGTAGACAGCACAGTTCTGGAGGTGGAGGTGGTAGCAGACAGTATCTAACACTACACAGACCTACCTATTATAACTGTCAGTAGACAGCACAGTTCTGGGGGTGGAGGTGGTGGCAGACAGTACCTTACACTACACAGACTTACCTATTGTAACTGTTAGTAGACAGCACAGTTCTGGTTTAGGAGGTGGTGGCAGACACAAACTATTCTGTATATAACACTACACAGTGGGCCAAGCAATGGAGGTGTCAGGTATAAAATGAGGTATGACACATGGGATCTCCTCTACAAGCTGGTCAAATATGAGCAAGTTAGCCCCGATATAACCAGGGGCTAAATCACAAAGAACCAGATATGTCTGTGTTTGATCTATTCAAGTCAACTTTCCTCATTTAGATATTTTTAAGATATATTCATAGAGGGCTGGTCAAAATCAGATATGTATTCTGAGACAGCTGAGTGATTTTAGATGTATTCCCTGAAATAGGTGGCTGATTTCACATGTATATCCTAACACAGCTTGCAGATTTTAGATGTATTCACTCAGACAACTGTTTGCTTACTTCCTAAGACAGATGGATAGCTTTTGTATGTATTCCCTGAGACAATCAGGTGGTTATAAAATCATTCCCTGGGACAGCTGGCTAATTTGAGCTGTATCTCTTACAAACACTTTTTTACAACTGAATTTGTGCAACAATAACAATAGCATTATTGATTTTATACTGGCTCTTTATTCATCATAATACATTTGTTAATTATTTTGTATCACATTTCATATAGTCATATTTCAGCATCGCAGCAATCTGCTTGTAATATTAAAGTTTAATGATAATCAATGTAAGAAACTTATTTTATTCAAAACATGCAATAATCCTTGTAGCCTATTTACAGGACCTAATCCTCACCATTTCTGAGAAATTTAAATTCATAAGTACTGTCGATATACCATTAAAATGACTTAATCAGTGCTGCGTGATCTACAGTTTTTTTTCTCATATACAATGATTATATAAGTGTTCTCCACATATATATAATGGAAGTAGAATTAGAATTTAGATATTTGAATCAGAATACTATGAGTCTATATTGCATAGTAGGCATGGCATGGAAATCTGGGGAATGTGGATAAACCATTTTCTTTGCTCAAAAGAAAGCCTCAAAGGAGAAGAATATAGATTCATGAACTCCAGTGCCTATTTGTGGATAATCAAATCAATTTTAAATCGATACTAAATTGGCCTCGAAATAATTTGTTTGTTTTTTTCCAGAAAAACAAAAGAATTTCTAGGCTTGCTTTACCTAAACCATACATGTTTTGGCTTACATTTTGTAGCTGTTCCTGTATGATGGACGAGGAGAGAAGGAGGAGGAAAGAGAGACATGGACAAGTCGTATATGGTGTCACATGTCTATGTCTATACAGTTATCACAGGCTGTGCAGACATAACAAGACACGAGTTAACTTTACATATTCACACTGTTAGTGTGGTGGATGTCTAATAAGATATCTTGTTGTATAAACTGGTACACACATACACTGTTAGTGTGGTGGATGTCTAGTAGATAGCTTGTTGTATAAACTGGTACGCACATACACTGTTAGTGTGGTGGATGTCTAATAAGATATCTTGTTGTATAAACTGGTACACACATACACTGTTAGTGTGGTGGATGTCTAATAGATAGCTTGTTGTATAAACTGGTACACACATACACTGTTAGTGTGGTGGACGTCTAGTAAGATAGCTTGTTGTATAAACTGGTACACACATACACTGTTAGTGTGGTGGATGTGTAGTAAGATAGCTTGTTGTATAAACTGGTACACACATACACTGTTAGTGTGGTGGATGTGTAGTAAGAAAGCTTGTTGTATAAACTGATACACACATACACTGTTAGTGTGGTGGATGTCTAGTAAGATAGCTTGTTGTATCCCCCCCTGCACCCCCTTTATATGAAGATTATTGGCGTACCCCTGCTTTTGACCATCCCTCCTCCACAGGGTGGAAGTCATCTACAATCCCTTTCATGTGACAAAGCCACAATCCAACCATGAAAATTCCAGTTGAAGAGGTCCACTCTTTCTCCGAAATCATGAAAATGTGTACATGAAGAGTATGCAAAAATGGCTGTAGATCCCCCCCCCCGGCACCTGTTTACATGTATGCTTTTGTATGCATTTGCCATGACGCCCATCCCCCCTTGATGCGTACATACTTTATGGACGCCACCAAAAGAGTACCTTGACTTGGCATGATGCAGGAATTTCAGAAGCATAAATAACTTGCCTCATGCTTTATTTGATTTGCATGATGCAACAACGCAACAGCACAATTAGTGCTGTATTCATGCATCATGTTGGTTTTGTATAACCCCTGGTCAATACAAGGGCCCCAGGTTCTCATGTGTGTCTTATGCCTTAGCCATGGATGGCCAGCCCAAATGCTGGGATGCTCATGTATAATTCCTTTAGTAATGTGCATCATGCAAATAATCGTTTAATATCTTGCATTATAGTTTTACATTTATATGTCAATATCTCGTCTTCATAAAAACAGAAACAAGTGTATTAAATCAAAATTTAAAAAGAAATCAATCTTAATGATAACTATGGCAATTATCATTATGATAGTACATTAAATGTCACTGTAGGTACTTGTCATGATGCATAGCATGATACATTTTTTTTGATTTTGGTTAAACCAGTAAAGGTTGGCAGTTATAAAAGATGCTGCAGTGTATCACTACATGTATGTATCATCAGTTTCCTCACAAATAGCCATATTTTCAACTTTTGGTGATTTACGACCAGGAGAAAAGAAATGTCGTACTCTGTGCCCAAGCCGGCTCAATACTGAGTAGTTGCAGGAGGCAGACTGGGAGTGGCTCAGGCTGGTCACTGAGCAGCTCGGCCGGGCCTCTCCCCCATCTGGGCTCACACCTGGGTTAGGTCTGGCCAGTGGGTATTGGACTTTGCTACTGCAGCTTGGTGACACCAGGGCGGCGCCATGGGGAGACCTGGGCACATCATCCAGGTAGTGACGTACAACATCAGCATAACCAGCTGTAACAAAGCCATAAAATCCTGTCATATCCTTCATTTAAACTGTAACACCCTATTTAATTACGCCGGCCTGTACATGAGTCTTTAGAATGCCATGAGATGCACACTCAAAGGGTAGCATATTATGCACTCACATCTATAGATCTGGATAATTTGACAGGCAGTAATGTGCCTTAATAAAATATGTAGGAAATGATACAGCATCGGTCAATATCCTGCATAGGTTTTAAGAAAACTTATTTTTGGGTCCCAATTATTAGATGTACTCACTTTATTAAAACATCTGAGGTAGTTGAAGTAACCCTGCATTAGAACAAATGCAATTCACCTCTGGTAGAAGTAGCATCTGTTGGTGCCTGTTGGTGCCTCATGTAAATGCTACAATGTAAACGTACCTTTAAGGAGCGCGGCCCTGAAGTAGAAGTAGCGCCTATTTGTACCCCCACGTAGATGGTGAAACAAGTCAGCCACCTGCTCAACATTGGTCTTGGAGTTATTGTTGCCCTGTAATTCATTCCGTACTTTGTAAGTTGAAGTTTGCAGCATCTAGTTTAATTAACTCCATGTGGATAGTTGTCATGTTTTGCAGCATTAGTCCTAAATATAATTCCATAATCACCTAATAAAGGCAGATTTGCCAAAACATTGTGATCATTATAATTCAACACGTTAAAAAAAGCCATTTTAAAACATTTTTCTAGTTGTGTCTATTATATAAATATAGTAACGTGATAGTTTACATTCCTCCTCACCTGTATGTGTTCCCTGATGACCTGGTTAACTACATTGTTGGCCTCCAGGATGGCCCACAACGCTGCATCCCTCACCAGCCGCAGTTGTTTGTAAATGCCGTTAGCCACAGCGTTCAGAAGGACCCTGCTTAGCTCCTCACTCAAAGGGTCATCCTAGATCAATCAAAATCAGAGCAAACGTGGATAACATGGGAAACATATGGCATTGCACAACTTTTAACAGAGGTAAATTTCCATGCAACACCTCATTTATTTTTCTATGACTGAAATATTCGGCTTATAATAAAAGAGTTGAAATTAGTTTTCACTACATTTTTATATTTTAAAACTGTGGCTATAAGCCTAAAAGGACTTGGCAGAATAACATTTGGCTGATAGCAAATAAAAATGTTGAATACTATTTGTCACCACACCAATACTCCTCTTCATGGACCCTTTGCTCCTGTCCAACTCAGAGCGTGACATGTACCACACCTGTGGCCAACACTCTACCACTAATAGTAATGTAACTAATTATACTAAATCATTTCTCACCAGGTTAGGGTCATCTTGGTTCTCCAGCTCAATGGTAGCACTTAGAAATGAAATACACACAGCTGATATATATCTAATAATTTTTTCATCTATCAACCAGTTATTGACGGAGTTTTATTGAATCAATTCAAATCACTGACATTGATGTCTCGGATGACATATGAAAGTACCACATAAACGATAATCATTCATTAAATATTACAGTTATTGGTATCTCCATTCCGCAGCTGCTGTTTTAAACATGATTATGATTAGCTAAGTGTGCGGTTTTATGATTGTGCGATTTATTAGGAAATGGTCAATTAAGAAAGTTAAGAAAGCAGTCAACATTATATTAGAAATATATAATTTAGCTGTGCTGCATGTTATTTCACAGACAAAGATAACTGTTCTCATTTCAGGAAAGTTATCTAGCACGGCAGACAAATGTCGAGTTGTTAGTAACCTGAGTGTGTGTTAGCAAGAATCGGTTATCACTAATTGTTAATTGGCGTAGACAAATCATGATTACAATTTGCAGAAGCTTTCAGAAACCTGTGTAGGAGCCACCCATAGGTATGAATATATTTACA
Source organism: Harmothoe impar (assembly GCA_947462335.1). Lineage (NCBI taxonomy): Eukaryota > Metazoa > Annelida > Polychaeta > Phyllodocida > Polynoidae > Harmothoe > Harmothoe impar. The sequence continues at coordinate 68,103,047 of OX381717.1, read as the reverse complement.
CTGGCCAAGCTGGAAAATGGTATTCAGTCTTTATCATTTAAGGAATATGGCAGCTATTTTTGTCTCAAACAAGGAACAGCATATTCCTGTGCAGTCTGATATCATTTATATCTCAGATAATTATAGACCCCTTTCCTTAATACTCTATTTATTCTGGCAATCAATGAAACCAAACAGCGCAAGCTTTCAATTTCAACTATTCTCTACCTCCTAGTGGAAAGTAAGATATGCTAATTTAACTAAATCGGGAAGTAAGATATGCTAATTTAACTGAATTAGGAAGTAAGATATGATAATTTAAATAAATTTCTATCCCTAAATGGATCCCTATACTGAAGTCATGTTTTGCCATGTTATAGCTAGTAGTGATACCTCTATTTATTATGTTTATTGCAAAAGACATATATTTTTATGAATTTATAATTTTTTTCACTTCATATGTAACACACTAGTTTACTGCTTTTAAAATATTTACAAAGATCAACTTTACACCTTCAAACGTGTGATTGATATTTCAGTAATAAGGAATTAGCAGTGAGACATGATATATTTTTTTGTTTTTCTTTTAGGCAATATATCTAACTAATATAATGCAAAGTTATTTGCGATATCAGTAGAGGATCGAAATCCCCCAGCCACTAGCATTTGTTTCTATCATTATAACTGTCATTCTGATATATGTAATGAACAGTCTACTAACCTGGTGTCTCAACATCAATCAAGACTAGTTTTTCTGAAAGTTGAAAAATAAAAGATTTTAGGAAACAGTGAGCAAGACATTCAATGTAATGGCTAAGGAAGAATTGTCCCCATGCCCTGCATGATTCCCCAACCACTTTTGCCTTTTGTTTCTCTTTGAAATGAGGTGTTGAAAGGAGGTGTTTAAAACAGTTGGTTTATGATGTCTCACCTCAAGCCAGCAAATAATATAACAAAAAAATCACTTAGGAAAAAGAAATTGCTTCCAGATCTTATCAAAAGTTTAATAGTTAAGAAATACTTTGATTGTGACCCTAGTTAACTCTAGCATGAGTACATCATTGCTATCAATCAGTACCTGAGAACCTAATAATATACAAAGCCAATACAAAAAGACATGGTTTTCTCATTATTTTTGATGAAAAATGTATTTGAAAAAAGGATAAATCTTAGCATACTTGTTATCAGATTAAAGCTTGAATTGTCAATAATGCAGAGTGCTAGGAAAAACATACAATTTCCCGACTCTTCACTAATCATTATAGTCCCATACATTTTGACCTACGTCAAATTTGTCCATGCCTTGTGGGGAGAAACCCTTATTTTTGAGTGGCCTAACAATGATAGGGCTGACTGACTTTTGAATGGTGGCCTGTTTGTGAGGATCAGTGAGGTGAGCAGGATGAAGACGGCGCTCCAGCCGACGATAGCTGCATACATCCATGTGTGGTACTGGGGGGCTGTCAAAGGTCACAATCAAACATAGTCTCAACAAATCGCTACAAGTTGAAAGTCCATCACCGGGTACAATCTATGACCAGAATGAGAGAAAAGGGCTTATTTAGGGCAGACGTATATATATAGAAATATAAAATAAATGTACATCTTCCCTGAATAAGTGTAGTGGGATGCTGCACTATTTCTATAGAACCTGATTGAGTTATTTTGGTTGTGTTTGCTGTGGCGTTTCTGGGCCACACTTCTGTCTGGTATCTGGGATGTGATTACATAATCCGGCACCGGAGGATTGGTGGAGTGTGACCTGGTAATACGCACCGAGCTGAGACTGCCACGTGTCACCGGACATAACCCGAGTACCGTGTCGGTCCGGAGAAACCAGTTTCAGGTTACCCGGAGTTGCTCGGGAACTCAAGCGTTTACGAGTAATGGAGTGGAGTTACATAAGTCTCGGTATATAAACCCCTGGGTTCTTCTACTTGAGGACTCAGTCTTGCTGTGCACTTCGGCCAGCTTGGTTGTTCCTCAACAGAGACTTGTACTCTTCGGCCTAGTCCAGCTGCTGCTCCTACCTCGGTGACCCTGCGTCTCTCTCTGTTCCACCCTCTGGGGGAACAGAGGAGATAGACGCATTGGTAGATAACTCCGGGCCCGCCTCCCTCTGAGGAGTCTGGTCTATATGGAGTTTACCGGGATCGGAGGGAGCCTTGGACATTGGGGAATTATTGATTAGACCGTGAGCGTATCACTCCTGTATGTTCATGTAACACCTGTTGTTGGAAAGCATATTTGAATATCATTATCCGTCTATATGATTACATGCCGTATGTCAGAATAAATAGGCTCACTCTCACCAGATCGATGCAACTATTATTTGGACGTACATGATCGGCGGACGTACATGATCGGCGGACGTACATGATCGGTGACGTACATGATCGGTGACGTACATGATCGGTGACGTACATGATCGGTGACGTACATGATCGGGAGTCATTGACTGCCCTACCCTTTCTGACCATGTTAAAACACAAATAAACCTTACCAAGATGTACATATGATGTGTATCTTGACATGTAAGATTTTAGGCATGTGTAAATGCGACTATAAGATAATTTTACATGATGTTTTAATACCGATCATGTACGTCATGTGATGTACATGATCAGTGACGTACATGACCGGTGATTTATTGACTGCCTTACCCTTTCTAATCATGATAAAACACAAATAAACCTTACCAAGATGTACATATCATGTGTGTCTTGACATGTAAGATTTTAGGCATGTGTAAATGCGACTATTAAAGAGAAATTTACATGACATTTCAATACCGATCATGTACGTCATGTGACGTACATGATCGGTGACGTACATGATCAGTGCCTTAAGTACCCTCTCTGACCATGTTTAAAACATAAATCGATCATAGCAAGGTGTACATATGATGTATGTCTTGACATGTAAGATTTTAGACATGTGAAGCAGTGGGTAATGAGAAAATTTTACATTACATTATAAACCGATCATGTACGTCATGTGACGTACATGATCGGTTGTACATTGAGCCTCCCCCATTTGACCCCTATAAATATTTTGGGAGTTTTTTTTTCTAATAAACTCTCCAAAGATACATTACAGCCTGTAGGTATGGTTAGGAATGTTATATATCATGGTACAGGGGGTAATAGGTGCATTTTGTACTCTGCCGATCATGTACGTCCACCGATCATGTACGTCCACCGATCATGTACGTCCACTTTTTCAGTTGCACTGATTTGGTGAGAGTGAGTCAATAAAGAGTAATTTCTGAACAACCTATTTTCGGATCTGGAGTTTTTCATAGCTTATGCCTATTTTAGAATAGCCAACAGCTAAATAAGCCTTTCCTTCATTACAGTCTTAGATTGTTGCTGGTCATAGATTGTTGCTGGTCATAGATTGTGTCAAGCATTGCTTTGGGACATTGTGTCCATTGGATTAAATACAAAATATGTTGTTTTCTTGAATGCAAAATGCAAACTGCAAAATTGTGAAAAAATACTGAATTAGTACTGCACTGCAGAGACATGCTAACCATCTGTTATAGATATTAATCACATGACACTCAATGCAACCAACATGTCCATAGATATCTCATGTGAAATATGCCTCATGTATATCTGGTGTACAGATAATTATTTACACTATTCAGGAAGAGCTGTAGAGCTATGACTTATAAACACACATACCTGTAGGCCTGGATGTGAAATATGGAGGTTTGACTGAGGAGGGAGTAACCGGCTGCCTGTCTGAAAATGGAACAGTGTACAGAAGTAAAATCACAATATCATCAACAAGTGACAGTTATAGAAAAGGCACAAAAACTGATTAGACTTCTTAGCTCCTCACCTCATTCCTGAAGCATAGTCATATGTAGCCTCATTTCTAATCTTAACAGATATGCTTAAAACTATGCTTTTTAATACTATGCGGGGTATGCTTTTTGCCAAGGTGCACTTTTTAGTTGGTGACATTTTGCATCTTATGGGCGACTTGGCCTGACTTATCCCATATATTATGGCAGGGGTCATCATTCAACAACAGGCTGGGAGCTTGCAAAAAAAACTGTCCATTCCCAACCCCTGCCTGAGAGCCTTCTGACCCCCCCCCCCCCCCCACCTTTTTGTCCTTTAGTACTGCATTGACTTTTTCACTGACATTCCCCTCCAGAGGGTTCAATATTTCTAAGGCTTCCCATCAAATTCAGAAATCCCTATTCTTAGTAAATATGACAAAGCAACTCTACTCAACATTGATCAACATCATTTAAAACTAAATTAAATCTGCCTAAATTTGCCTAAAGGCCATTCATCAACTTTATGTATTGCTTAAAGTTGCTCAAATTGCATATTTCATGCAGTGTTGACTCCCTAACATTAGTCCATGATAATAACTCACCCCACTCACACACCGCGGGGAGGTGTTTGGCACACAACCCATCGTTGTACTCTCCGTCCAGCCACATCTCCACACAGTGCTCAGCCAGCCCCTTGTCCTTGTTGGGTTCTCCACAGCGGAACGTCAGGTGGTCTATGGGCTGCCCTGTAAAGAGGAGAGACAGCACTGCATGATTCATCTGATTTAAACAACTTTAAGCAAAAATAATAGTTGATTAATTTGCCTCCTTTCAGAGTCTTGAAGCAACTTTGAGAAATTTTAATCTAAGATAAATTAAAGCTGTTGCTTAAAGCTGCATCAAGAAGGCCACAAATCAAGTCTAAATCTTCATTAAAGCTGCTTAAATTGGGTAGTTCAGGAAAAAGAGTTTACAAGAGTTTACAACTGGCACATTCACAGAAAATCGATATGCTGCTGCCCTTAATCTGTAGTGGCTATCCCAGGTTAGTCATAGGGATATCAGTCAGGCATGGCCAAGTGCTATTCAAAGATGACTGGGCAAAACAACATACGACTTTTGCCATACTCAAAAGAACTGAGCCTAATACTTATTGAAATGGAGAAGACTAAGGTAGGCTGGTCAGAATTGATCATGCTGACATTACTAACTAACCTAGATTGGTTGTATAGGGAGCCAGAAAATGATAAACACTTTCCTGCTCTACATCCCACACATAATAGGACCGAGTAACAGCTGTTATTTCCTATGGGATGTGGCAGTCCTATTGGTTTAGCCAAGGGACTGCTCATTCTTCTGTCCCATAGAATAAACCACCATTATATCTTTTCATCAGCATGACCCACTCCACTGACTTAAACAGGGCACAGGAACAGACACTGGCTAATAAGAATATGTTTGCCTGCACTGGGATGGAAGGAACTAGTGCTGGGAGTAGGCCCATCTATATGATAGGTATATATAAATGTACCACATATAATACTACAATAAATATGGTAATGATACTTACGCGTGTGTTCCCAGACGTATCTAGACTTGGTGAGTCCTATCCAGAAGCTGCCGGTCTGTCCCGCCAGTATCTGCTGTAGTAGGTCCATACTGCCTGAGGCCAGGTCCATACCACGGTCCCTGCAGAGTGGTACAATATAAACCCTTTATGTCATAGTGCTTTAATTCATGCAGGATATACATAATGTCTGGATGAATTTATTATTTTTTGGATAGATAGTACAAATATGGTTAGGACAAGTGAACTATTGTAGAAGATAAGACCATGATGAAAGGCAATTTATGCCATTTGTGCAGTATGAATTAACTTGAATTGCTCACTGAATTGGACATACCATATGGTTTAAGTAAGAAGGAGGTATAAAAGACAGCAGTCCTAAAGTGTTCTATGGCTGCTGCTGGAGGGTCTAACATTACTGGCCTACTTCCTTTCACTATAAGTTCAAAATGCTGAGTAAAACGCTCACAGGCAGTTGGTCCTAGCCTTGAACCAGTCCAACACCTGTGTGTGTTCAGATGAGATGAAGTGGTTCTCCTGCAGTAATACATCAGCACTGGGGTCTGGAAGTGAAACATATAATTATGTCTCATTTCTTTGTCAGAATAAAGGTTGTAATATGTAGATGCTCTCATCCTATTGGGTTTTAATCAAAATCTTTGATAAATTACACCAATAAACATTTACCCACAGATAAATTGTGACCTAACCTATGAAATATTCAAAGTTGACTGGATGGCTAATAATGTATGGCTTCATGGAAAGAGTCATGATGTTTTTGTCTGTGGCCTAGCAAGTTGAATCAAATTGTTTGAGCATGGAAAAGGGCTGGAAGTGCTTCTCTTTCTAACAAGAAGTGCTTCTCTTTCAGATAAGAACCTACTGAAGTGCATTGACTTTTTAAGAACACTAAGACTGAGAACAGATTTTGCATTAATGATGACAAGGTCATCTTTGTCATTGAGGGGGAGAAAGAACTCAATGCTTAGTTAACTCACCATTTGTCAAGCACAGGAATCGTCTTCTGTAGATACACAGTAGGCCGTGTACGGCATAGTCCCCCGGTATAAGGGAGCCGCAGTGGTAGTCGAGGAAGGGGTCCTCTATGTTTACATCTGTAAGACACACAACATCAGCCATCTAATCTGTAGTGTGTACATTATATCCAATTTCAAGATAAAACAGAATTTACTACATTCAAATATGTAATTTATGGTTTTATAGAATGCTAGTATACTGGTGAGTTCCCAGCAAAGATCTATACTCAAGCATCCACACCATCTATAGGGTCGATGGACACCCGAGGGGCAGGCATACTCTGGTGAGACACTAGCTTAGACTGTATATTTTTGCAATATGTAGATAAAGTGTATTTAAGCATTAGCCTGCCATGAAAGGGTTAACCCGATCTGCAGATCTGTAAAACAGCCTACCTCCTTTGTAGAGGTCCCCGTTCATGAACCTCCATTTGTCGTAGAAGATGTTGCGGCCCCCGACCCAGAACCCGTTCTGTATCGGGTTTGTTCTTCCCATGATGGCTGACCTTAACAACAAGTATGTAAACGTGTTAGTCATCTGTGGGAAGAATGTAAGTGACACACTTGACATACAGTGAGACCTTGATAATCATGCCACCCCCCGTCACCATAATGTTGGGGTGTTACAGTATGTATGATAACTTACTGGTCTGTTTGCTGGTAGGTAGAGTTTGGTCACCATAGAGTTGAGGTAGAACTGGGTGTGGTAGTGAGAAGTGACTGTATGCTAACTTACTGGTCTGTGCGCTTGGTGAGGTAGAGTTTGGTCACCATAGAGTTGAGGTAGAACTGGGTGTGGTAGTGAGAAGTGACTGTATGCTAACTTACTGGTCTGTGCGCTGGGTGAGGTAGAGTTTGGTCACCATAGAGTTGAGGTAGAACTGGGTGTGGTAGTGAGAAGTGACTGTATGCTAACTTACTGGTCTGTGCGCTGGGTGAGGTAGAGTTTGGTCACCATACTGTTGGGGTAGAACTGGGTGTGGTAGTGAGAAGTGACTGTATGCTAACTTACTGGTCTGTGCGCTTGGTGAGGTAGAGTTTGGTCACCATAGAGTTGAGGTAGAACTGGGTGTGGTAGTGAGAAGTGACTGTATGCTAACTTACTGGTCTGTGTGCAGGGTGAGGTAGAGTTTGGTCACCATAGAGTTGAGGTAGAACTGGGTGTGGTAGTGAGAAGTGACTGTATGCTAACTTACTGGTCTGTGCGCTTGGTGAGGTAGAGTTTGGTCACCATAGAGTTGGGGTAGAACTGGGTGTGGTAGTGAGAAGTGACTGTATGCTAACTTACTGGTCTGTGCGCTGGGTGAGGTAGAGTTTGGTCACCATAGAGTTGAGGTAGAACTGGGTGTGGTAGTCAGGGATGGTGGCTAGGAAGGTGTCGGTGTAGCGTCTACACGTCCTGTTAGCTTCCATCCACTCCATGGGTTCTTCCACGTAGTAGAAACAACGTGCTCCCAGACAGCCAATGTCAAACATCTCATGCCCCTCATCAACTATAAATAAATTGACATTTCATCTGACCAAATTTTCTTCACCAGGAAATTAAAGATGAAGTTACTGTATAGTAAGTAGTCCTCAGGTGCATATAATTGTGCTGAATATATACCTTCAATTGCATTGATATGTACACAGTTGCAAAATAATCAGTTTTAGTTTGTGATTCTAACCATGTATATATTATGTTAACGCTGTTTTTTGTTGAGAAACAGTGATGAGGATGAAAATAAATAGCAGCATCATGATACCCATCTTTACACATATTTATGTTATTCTATTCAACACTTGGACAATATCTCTGCACAATGACCATAAGTTAAATCAATGAATTGTTTCTAAAGCTGATAGTTAGCATTGTAGTCAAAGCGCATAAATATGTACTAAACCGGCCTACTTATGTTAATATATGAATCTACCTCAAATTTCCTTCAGTTACAAATGAAAACATCACATGACTTGCTCTGTAATACTTTGTAATAAATGAGTCTTGTTTAGAGCTGAACATTGATAAGCATCACCAAAACTGGCATCATATTCATCATCATAAGCAGTAGCAGCAGCACTTACAACAGCAGATTTACTCACCCCATTCACATATAAATGGCCGCTTCTCCTCACAGCGGGTGTCGTTGTATTTACTGTCTGCCAACATCTCAATGCAGCGTTCTGTAGAATGGCTCGGTTCTCCACAACCAAACAGCATGTGGTCCATCTCCTTTCCTGCAAAAAATGTAATTAATATAAGGAGTCTGCAAGAATTAAGCTGGTACATCGGCCAAATCGGAACATTATCAGATCGTTCAGTATTTTCAAAAACTTCAAGCAAAATGTGAGGTTGACTGTCTGTAGGCTAGGTTATTGCAACCCAGTTCCAGACATTCATGGGTATCATTGAGAAAAAAATGCTTTCATGTATTTTACAACTCCATAGGCTACAGCATTAATGTCAATTCAAATTGAGGGTCACAGTTAGCTTTAAGCCCTGGTTGGATTCAGTTAACATTTTGCTTACGGTCATACTGTTATCTGACCGGATGTCCTTAGATGTGGAGAGTGTAACCTAGAAGTGGTAACTTACCTATGTATGGAGAGTGTGACCCAGTACGGTAACTTACTTGTGTATGGAGAGTGTGACCCAGTAAGGTCACTTACCTGTGTATGGAGAGTGTAACCCAGTACGGTAACTTACCTGTGTATGGAGAGTGTGACCCAGTACGGTAACTTACCGGTATGGTGCCCGATGTATTTGGACGTGGAGAGCCCGACCCAGTAGTTCTAACTAACCTGTGTATGGAGAGTGTAACTTACCGGTATGGTGCCAGATGTATTTGGACGTGGAGAGCCCGACCCAGTAGCGAGGGTCGTCTTCCCATTCCACCTCTGCCTGAAGAAGCTGATTGATGACCTCCAAGTTGTCGTCCTTCACCACTGCAAGGTCCATGCCTCGGTTTCTGATATTTAAGATGAAAGTCAGGGGAAATTTTTCAATTGTCATTTTTTTTTCATTTTATTGGTTTTATAATGCTATGATCTACTAGATCTATGACTCTTGTGGATCAAGTTCCATTAAATAATACATCCTTTGTAAAATGGTTCTATAGCAGAGAAAAGGTGCAATTGCTATTCCATTTAGGTATCACATACAAGTATGCATAATATATTAAACTTTAAAGCATTGCAATAATTAGTTTTTGCTTTTCATTTCCCTGATGTTGATGTTACTTACAGACAGTCTATTTTGGCGGAGTACCATATCCAGTGTCGGTACGGAGACACAAAGTGTGGGTCGTGGACTGATGTCAACTCTGTACGACGAGAGTAACACAACATTAAATAAACAGTTACCAAGAATGATATAAATAAAGACAGGAAGAAAAATATACACTATAAAAATACTTAATTCATACCCTAAATACAGAACTCTGATAAATAGTGGCCATACTATAAAAGGAGGAAATTCCTGGCATTTTCTGTTTGGTAATCGAAGTGATACAATTCAGAATTATTTGTGAATATCAGTAAAAGATGAAAACATGTTAGGCACAAGGTGTTTAAAGTAACTGTCAATTCACCCATATTATATTGTCATTTTATCAAATGCAATGTTCTTCATATGTACCTGATTCAGAGCAGATGTACTTGAGTTTGGTTGTACAAGGTGTTGTTTGTATTACAGTGGGGTTTGTAGCATTCACATAACCACACAGTTCTGCGTTGGGCTCCGTACGATTCTCAATGACCTCTGATTAAGGAGGAGAAATTTCATAAATCATCTTTATAGGAAAATCTCAAATGCCTTATTAGAAATTTAGGAAAAGTAATTACTGAACAATAACCAGAATCAGTCTATGTGCTTTTTTATTTGTATATTAGTCTAGTGAAGTGGCATTACCATTAATTTTGTTCGTTCCACATAGTTTTAAACGCCTTTTAGAATAAATCTAAGTTAATGCAGGAGTCAAACACAATAATAAAGGATCTGATCATGAACTAGAACTACAATAGCTATGAACACAACCTTAATCATAAACTCAGCTATAATCATGTAGACTCATTGTGCAGGTAGGGTGTACTCACTGTGTAGGTAGGGTCTGCCGGTGTTCCACCTCCAGTTGTGCTGCGGCTCCTTCACCCCTCCTATCCACACCCCGTTGTGTCGGGGCCGGGCTGCCTCACTCAGGAAGATGCGTGTCTGGTAGTCAGGGACTGTAGCTAGGTAGGCACCCTTGTGTGCCCTTATAAGTGCAATAATGGAAATACTTATCATCCCCAAACAGAGGTACCATGAGCAGATATCATTAAACAAGTTACAAGGGAAACAACAGTGAGTCTCTTATATTCCAAAGATCCAGTATAATTAGATTCTACCTAGTTAAGCCTGTCATACTGTTACCATGGTTACTATGTTTTGCAGTTACCATGGTATATCATCACTATATCCTAAAGGCAGGATCATCTCTAATGTTATATACTTATACAAATATGAATTCTGCCTAGCCTAAATGATATGGTTGCTATGGTTACCTGCATGCCTTGTCTGCCTCGTCCCATGTCTTTTCCTCCTGTACGTAGAAGTAACATCTCTGTGTGTTTCCCTCTGGTGCTGCACAACCAATGAAGGGGAGGTCAGGGCGAGGGTCACCAATCACTAGGACAGAAACATGTACATGTATATACAGCCGATGAGTGGGAGGTCAGGGCGAGGGTCACCGATCACTAGGACAGAAACATGTATATGTATATACAGCTAATGAACGGGAGGTCAGGATGGGGGTCACCGATCACTAGGACAGAAACATGTATATGTATATACAGCCGATGAACGGGAGGTCAGGGCGAGGGTCACCGATTACTAGGACAGAAACATGTATATGTATATACAGCCGATGAACGGGAGGTCAGGGCGGGGGTCACCAATCACTAGGACAGAAACATGTATATGTACATACAGCCGATGAACGGGAGGTCAGGGCGGGGGTCACCAATCACTAGGACAGAAACATGTATATATATATACAGCCGATGAGTGGGAGGTCAGGGCGAGGGTCACCAATCACTAGGACAGAAACATGTGTATGTATATGGCTGTGTCTCACGACCTTGAGCCAATGTTTTTGTCTCTGACTGGGTGCCGTCTTTGACCGGGTGCCATCTCTGACAGGGTGCCGTCTCTAACCTGGTGTCAGACAAACGTGTTATTTTTTATGTTAACCTATACTCATACATATAAGGATATGTAAAAGCGTTATGGCAGCTCTTATGTAATTATCATTAGCCTCCTGCTGTTGGTAGAACATAACTAAACTACCAAAGTGACATCCGGTCAGAGACGGCACCCGGTCAGACAGCACCTGGTCAGAGACCGCACCCGGTCAGAGACAAAAACATTGGCTCAAGGTCGTGAGACACAGCCATATACAGCCGACGAACGGGAGGTCAGGGCGAGGGTCACCAATCACTAGGACAGAAACATGTATATATATATACAGTCAATGAACGGGAGGTCAGGGCGAGGCTCACCAATCACTAGGACAGAAACATGTATATATATATACAGCCAATGAAGGGGAGGTCAGGGCGGGGGTCACCAATCACTAGGACAGAAACATGTATATATATATATAGAGCCAATGAAGGGGAGGTCAGGGCGGGGGTCACCAATCACTTGGACAGAAACATGTATATATATATACAGCCGATGAACGGGAGGTCAGGGGGGGGGGTCACCAATCACTAGGACAGAAACATGTATATATATATACAGCCAATGAATGGGAGGTCAGGGCGAGGGTCACCGATCACTAGGAGGGAAGGTTGTATATGTACATAGATAATCTTTGATGATGGTAAGGTCAGGACGGGAACTGAGATTTACTTTCACACATCGACACAGATTGCATCATTATGCTAAACATTAATGAGTTCAGCTGCAGGTATGACAAATTATATTAAAATTACAATATATGTATGAAGTCAACTTAAATGATTAACGTAAATTACCTAATAATGGTAAACCCAGGAGCAGCACAACAGTAGGTAGGCAATGGAAACTGAACAGCAGATGAGCCATCGTGCAGAGAAGATCGATGAAACTGTAATATAACAAAAGGGTAATCAGTGCCTGGTTTATGGTATGGTGAGGGTATCAGGAGGGTGGCATAGAGGGTGTTGGGGGGTATAGAGGTGTTTAAGTGACATTACAGTGGTATGTAGGGGAGGCTTACCAAGCTAGTACACAGCTAGTATACCGATGGTTGTGACAGTGGCGGATCCAGGATTCTCGGGGGGGGGGGGGAGCAAACCTGGCAATGGGGAAGCTGAGGGAATCTGGGAGAGGACACTGGGAGGATGGCAGGACATGGCAAGATTTGAAGGGGGGGGGGGCATTCACTACTCTTCCATATGCATCTGCCTTCATTTCACATGGCTGAATTTGACTGCCCCTCCCCATCCCCTGGGCCCTCAGATTTATACTACACTGAAAAAAGCTTCTGTGAGTTATATGATAGCATTCCCTTCTTCCTCCTTCTTTCCCTCTTTTCTTCTCTCTTCTTCCTTTCTTTTATTTGGGGGGGGGGGGGGTCAGGCCCGTTAGGCTGCCCCCCCTGGATCCCCCATTGATCATTGTGTACCTGTACCCTGGTATTTCCTCACCCCTCTGGTACAGTGATGGTATACCCGTGGTTATGTATCCATATGTGTTATACAGCTGGGGTATTTACATTACTTGTAGAGGGCACCGCTGAACGATACTTTAATGTTCATGGCGTGATCCAAGTCATGGTCCGGTGCCAAACTCAAGGCGTAAATTCCAAAAGTGTATATTATACAGTTGGGAAAACCAAACGGTCATAATACCAAAATGAAATAACCCTTTATGGAGGACTTAATGCATCATGCCTTGATGCATGAATTTAGTCCTCTTAAGTCACTTGGCTTTGCTGCATTCAAGCATCATGCTGGCCCGACATGAATGGTACTACCTTCATACATTCAACATAATTAGTATCATGTCCCCTCTTTTATTCAGCCTTACGTGAAACCGTCCATTCTTTATAATTAAGGGACGGTCGAACAATCTAACAGACGCTATACTAATTGAATAGCACCAGGCGGTTATCACGCCAAACACAGTAAATTAGATGTAAATTAGATGTGCTCAGCACCAGCTAAGAATCTAAACTGAAGACAAGTAAACAGGTGACTTCATGGCTGTATGTTGGTACCAGGAAGTGTAAGTGTACATGTTGTTATGTTGGTGTGTTAACCCTTTAAGCACTGCACACTGCCTCAATGCAGTATGCCCCTGTACTGTCACAATACTTGAATTCAGCCCTAGTCACTAACTCATGCCCATACTCAGACACTATTGCACTTCTGAAGGATTGGCAACTTACACTTGGGCAGCCCTTTGAGATAAACTTGTCAGGGCGACATCCCTGCATCATGACGACCCTTTAAGGTTGACAAGTCACCGAAAGATGACAATTGTTGTCATGATGCACCGATGCAACCCAGGCACACTTACGCTTCTTTAGCAACATGTCAACCCCATAGGGTCAGCATGAAGATTGAATGCAGCACCAACGAGTTACTCCGCTAAGCCGCATTCATCCATCTTGCCGACCAAGGGCATGGAACATTAAGGCATCCTGCCATCCTTAGACAGTTAAAGTAAGATTTACTGCAGGACCTACCTGTTGGTGACCACTCAGAGAGGCAGCAGGATGCAGAATGAGGCTGGGGTCCCTGCCTGTCTGTACCACCGCTACCTGAGGCCAAACAACAAAGGTTGGTTTAAGGTAACATGGTAAGTAGGGTTGGTAGGTTGGATTTCTTTCATTTTTTTACTTGTTTTTTTAAGCCGGCCGGCCTCTCCAAAGATCCTAAATTTGATGCAAAAAGGGTAAAAATATGAAGATTTCTTCTGAAATGCACAGTCGACCCTGTTTTGATGGGGTTGGTCGGGTGACCTGAGACAAACCTCTTTGTTTTGACCTAACCAGGAGTTTCCCTGGTGGTGGCGTTCTAACCGGGGGAGTTCCCAGCCTGTGACACTAGGTGCTACATCTGGGACACCCTGGTCACACATCCCACCATTACGTGTCATCATCAGAGCCAGCAGACCATAACCTGTGTACTCTGTATGTATCTGTATGTTGTGGTCCGGCTGTTGTGTTAGATTGTTTATACCACACTTGGCTGAGAGAACAAAATAAATAGCCTTTACTTATACCACAGCGGGCAGGGAGAACAAAGCATTTCACACCTCTTGTATACTGCCTAGTGGTATAAAGTAGTTATAGGCCTAGTACCGATCTGTAGGGGTATTCAGGCCTATCAGGCCTATAAGGCTCCTTCACTGTATTTCACGTACAGATTGGTACATGTCCTATAACTACTATACATACATGGCTGTATGTTGATGTGGTCCACTGAGCACACTCTCCTAAGTGCTGCCATGATGTACTACAAGGGGGCGGCACTGCAGGAGTCAGTGACACAACCCTACAGGACGACCAACTGTAGTATTGTGTCTACAGCTTGGGGTCTCCTCAACCCCCTATTTGAGGAAATCTCAACGAGAGTCATATATCGATATCATATAAAAAGTGCCTGGACTCACACCCGCACCAACCAGGCCCCACCAACCAGGCCCCTCCCAACCAGACCCCTCCCAACCAGGCCCCCACCAACTAGGCCCCTCCCAACCAGGCCCCTCCCAACCAGGCCCCACCCAACCAGGCCCCCACCAACCAGACCCCTCCCAACCGGGCCCCTCCCAACCAGGCTCTTCCCAACCAGGCCCCTCCCAACCAGGCCCCACCCAACCAGGCCCCCACCAACCAGACCCCTCCCAACCGGGCCCCTCCCAACCAGGCCCCCCCCAACCAGGCCCCACCCAACCAGGCCCCTCCCAACCAGGCTCTTCCCAACCAGGCCCCCACCAACCAGACCCCTCCCAACCAGGCCCCACCAACCAGGCCCCTCCCAACAAGGCCCCCACCAACCAGGCCCCCCCAACCAGGCCCCTCCCAACCAGGCCCCTCCCAACCAGGCCCCTCCCAACCAGGCCCCCACCAACCAGACCCCTCCCAACCAGGCCCCCACCAACCAGGCCCCTCCTAACCAGGCCCCTCCCAACCAGGCCCCTCCCAACCAGGCCCCTCCCAACCAGGCCCCTCCCAACCAGGCCCCTCCCAACCAGGCCCCTCCCAACCAGGCCCCTCCCAACCAGGCCCCCACCAACCAGGCCCCTCCCAACCAGGCCCCTCCTAACCAGGCCCCTCCCAACCAGGCCCCTCCCAACCAGGCCCCCACCAACCAGGCCCCTCCTAACCAGGCCCCTCCCAACCAGGCCCCTCCCAACCAGACCCCTCCCAACCAGGCCCCCACCAACCAGGCCCCTCCTAACCAGGCCCCTCCCAACCAGGCCCCTCCCAACCAGGCCCCTCCTAACCAGGCCCCTCCCAACCAGGCCCCCACCAACCAGGCCCCTCCTAACCAGGCCCCTCCCAACCAGGCCCCTCCCAACCAGGCCCCTGTAAAACAGGCCACACTGTGCCTGGTCCCTCTGAAAAAGGGCCTCAATTTCAAGGTCTCTCTCAAAGGGCCCTGTTCAGGGCCACAACATCTTATCTGATTGTGGTGCTCAGATATCCAGTTTCCTACACTTGTTTAATTCCCCAAACATGCAAAGAATTAAGGAAGTAATAATCTATTGGGAAATCCCAAGGTCAGAATGTACATGTAAACCTGAATATATGGCATCATATATGGCTCAATACCAGCCTTGCTGCAAAGACTCATGCACATTTTTTGTAAGGGTCCTAGTGGTACCTAGTCCGGACTCTTGCCACAAATAGACAAGGGCCCTGATGGTACCTAGTCCTACCCAGAATCCTGCCACAACTAGGTAAGGGTCCTGGTGGTACCTAGTCCTACCAAGGCTCCTGCCACAACTAGGTAAGGGTCCTGGTGGTACCCAATCCTGTACAGACTCCTGCCACAACTAGGTAAGGGTCCTGGTGGTACCTAGTCCTACCCAGACCCCTGCCACAAATAGTTAGGTAAGGGTTCTGGTGATACCTAGTCCTAACCAGACCCCTGCCACAACTAGGTAAGGGTCCTGGTGGTACCTAGTCCTACCCAGTCTCTTGTTACAACTAGGTGAGGGTCCTGGTGGTACCCAGTCCTACCGAGGCTCCTGCCACAACTAGATAAGGGTCCTGGTGGTACCTAGTCCTGTACAGACTCCTGCCACAACTAGGGCAGGGTCCTGGTGGTACCTAGTCCTGTACAGACTCCTGCCACAACTAGGGCAGGGTCCTGGTGGTACCTAGTCCTTTACAGACTCCTGCCACAACTAGGTAAGGGTCCTGGTGGTACCTAGTCCTACCCAGACCCCTTTTACAAGTAGGAGAGGTTCCTGCTGGGACATAGTTCTACACAGTCCTTCACAGACCAATATAATTTTTTTGTAAGTTTGCCAATAATGAATGACTTTATTCTGCACCGTTTACTGCCTCATACAGCAGACACCGCTCACATCGGGTTGATATACTTCTATGTAATAACTCCTTTTCACTTACAGGCATATACAGTGGACTTTTCCCTTTACCATATATGTATAATAATACCTCCTGTGTGTTAGTACTGACACCTGTGTGTGCGGTGGGGTGTGAGGGAAGACGGACGGGCGTCACGGTCCAGTAACCATAGCAACATGAGAGGAGGCTACATCAGGTACCAAGTGTTGTAATACATTCACAACAAGTTATGTACCATCGAGGCATTAATGGCTGAATGATGCCTTAATGCTTTCGGCCCTTGGTCACCATGATGCATGAATGCAGCCCCAGCAAGGAACTCGCCAGTGGTACATTAAAGCATCATGACAACCCTATGTGGTTGAGACACTCCTGAAGGGTCATCATGATGCACCGAATGATAAATGTTACCCTTTCGCGACAGTCATCCTCGAAAGGTTAAGGCATCTTAATGGTTCGGGTTGACGTGAGACGAGAGGGGACTATCTGGGGGGGGGGGGGGGGGGGGGGGAGAACCAGGTGGAGTATTATTGATATTATTGATATACATATCTCCAACCTTACACTCAACACTGCTCAGGTACCATGACATTCTAATCAACTTATTTCATGGGTCCATTTAAGGATACCTATATTCCTTCAACACTAGTTATAATATGCTCCCAGTCCCATGCATAATTAGTTTTAAAGGGGATATTATGAGGAGGGTGAGATTTGGACAAATCTGACCAATGAGTGTTCAGATGTGTCCCTTCTATGCCTTCTTCATTGCTGGAAGTAACTCTTAGTTACCAGTGCAGTACGGTATAAAACAACTTTCAGGGTATAAATGAGGAGGAAGGTTGACCGTCGCTAACCCTTTAAGGGCCGCATACTGCTTAAAGCATGTCCTTGGTCCTCATGATGCAGGGATGCAGCCCCGGCGAATAACTCACTTGTGCTGCATTCATGCATCATGCCAACCCTTGGGGAGTGCATCAATCCTGTAGTGTTATCTTGATGCATGAATCCAGGGCTGCATTTATGCATTACAGCCACAAAGGCATACTGCCTTACGCACCAATGTACCCCTTAAAGGACTATCTAAGGTAGTATGAAGTTTAATGCCTGACTGTGTCTGCTCCCCATAGAAGTGTGCACGACGTTAGCCTAGTAACCCCCTAATGCTGCTAGTAGTCGTGTCACCCCCTACCTCCTACCCCCACCTATGGCGTCGTGTCACCCCCACCCCCCACCCCACCTAGCTGCTACCTGCTGCCTCCAGTCACCCCTCACCACACACCTACACACACCTACAGTACACACACCTACAGTACACACACCTACACACACCTACACACACCTACACACACCTGTACAGACCTACACACCTACAGCCCTGCTCCTCCTGCTGATCTCCTCCACACCTGACACACCCTCACTACCCCTCAGCTCCCACCTGTACACACCTGTACTATACCTACCTGTCCCTGTACACACCTGTACACACCTGTCCCTGTCCCATCACACACAGTAGCCATGGCCCTACAACATCTACACACCTGGATTTTACCTTTCCTGCTGCTACATACTCTACATCAAGGTATGTGTGTGGTTATCTTGTCTTTCTGGTTGAGGCATGTTAGGGGTGACTTCAGTCTGTGCTGTATTGCCGTGAGTGCCATGGGGGACGCGTCAGGGGTTCCGGTAGTGTGACTGGTACTGTGGAGTTTAATGATATATAGAGTTTCATATATACCCCTTATAATACATGAAAGGAGTAGTCTCTTTTTGAAATAAATTTGGAGGGGGGGGGGGGGGGGGGGGGGGTTGGTGGATTTATATAAGTGAGAAGCATGTGTGTCTGGTTGAATTTTTTATAAGGGGTAACCTGTAACTTTATAAGGGGTAACTTGTAACTTTATAAGGGGTAACTTGTAACTTTATATATGGTAACTTGTAACTTTATAAGGGGTAACTTGTAACTTTATAAGGGGTAACTTGTAACTTTATATATGGTAACTTGTAACTTTATAAGGTGTAACTTGTAACTTTATAAGGGGTAACTTGTAACTTTATAAGGGGTAACTTGTAACTTATAAGGGGTAACTTGTAACTTTATTAGGGTAACTTGTAACTTTATAAGGGTAACTTGTAACTTATAAGGGGTTACTTGTAACTTTATAAGGGGTAACTTGTAACTTTATAAGGGGTAACTTGTAACTTTATAAGGGGTAACTTGTAACTTTATAAGGGGTAACTTGTAACTTTATAAGGGGTAACTTGTAACTTTATAACGGGTAATTTGTAACTTTATAAGGGTAACTTGTAACTTTATAAGGGTAACTTGTAACTTTATAACGGGTAATTTGTAACTTTGTAAGGGTAACTTGTAACTTTGTAAGGGTAACTTGTAACTTTGTAAGGGTAACTTGTAACTTTATAAGGGGTAACTGGTAACTTTGTAAGGGGTAGTGTGTAACTTAATAGAGAGTTACTTGCAACTTTATAAGGGGTAACTTGTTTTGTGAGTGGCCTTAGGGCCCCCTTGATGCTGCAGTATAGAAGAGTGGTGTGAGGCCGTCTTTCAGAACTGACATATTGACATTTTGGACAATATTGCAATATTTGTAATTGACGAGAGCATTTATATCAGGCAAAATTTGGTATTTACTTTTTTTTCTATAGATTTCAACAGGAATTCATATGACTTTTTACCTATTGTTGGCAGACAGATTTTGTCACGTCATAATTTGCCTACGACTATGTCAGATATTCTGAAATACCCTCCAGGTGTCTTTTATGAGTGAGTGACATTGGGGACAACTTTATGAGTTCAAGAAGCAGGACACACTACATGAGATACAGACATACATGCACTATACACACACTATATGAGATATAGACATACATGCACTATACATGAACTATATGAGACATAGACATACATGGACTGGTGACCATCTGGCTAATATGTATATAAAACAACATATAAAATTTGGCTTAAAGCCAGGGTTTTACGGTAGGTTTTATTTGCCATTTGTCTATGATCTGGGTAGGACTGTGGGAATGGTGGGTTTACAAACAATATGGCTACTTGTGGGAGGAGAGGGTTTGGTTCCTGGGGGTTGTGTTTACATTTAGCATCTGTTGTTGTCGCTGACGTGATGACAATTATAAATGTATGCTGCATACTTCTAAAGGCTGCACGGTGAGTGAACAGGGTGAAGATCTGTCTGGTTAAAATATGCCTCTTTCATAACTAATATAAGGCCAAACCTAAAGGGGCAGCAAAGTACTTTATTCACTTTTTATACACTTCTTTGTCTACATGATGCATAAATGCCGGACTAACAAGCCGATTATAGAGCAATAAGTGCCTGTGATCGAACCAATTGACCATTGCTCGGAAGTGCTGTGATCACGGCTAAAACTATGATGAATATGACTCTGTACGTCTATGGAACTGGCTCCGTAGGTTTCTGGTTAAACTGCTGTTAATTAACATAACCCAATTACCTGTGTCAGTAAAAGCTATCAGTGAGTCTCACCTTACATTGGTTAACCCTTTAAGGACGGCATCATGCCTTAATCCATCATGCCCTAGGTTGTAATGATACATGATTGCAGCCCTGGTGAGTAACTTGCCAATGCTGCATTCAAGCATCATGCCGACTATATGCGGTTAAGACAGTCCTGAAGGTTCAGCATGATGCACCAATATAGCACTGGCCACTTACTCACCGGGGCTGCACTCGGGCATTATGGCGACAAATGTCATCTTTTAGCGACATCCATTTTTAAAGGTTAAATAAAGGCAGAGGCAGCCTGAGTGCTGCACAACTACGAGGGACCACAGGGAGGATACCTGGGAATGGGGTTGTGTCTAACCATACAGGGACATAGTGAGTCAGGGAGAGGCAATACCTGGGGTTGTCCCCCACCACAGAGGGACATAGTGAGTCAGGGAGAGGCAATACCCGGGGTTGTCCCCCATCACACAGGGACATAGTGAGGCAATACCTGGGGTTGTCCCCCACCACACAGGGACATAGTGAGGCAATACCTGGGGTTGTCCCCCACCACACAGGGGCATAGTGAGTCAATACCCAGGGTTGTCCCCCACCACACAGGGGCACAGTGAGTCAATACCCGGGGTTGTCCCCCACCACACAGGGGCATAGTGAGTCAGGTAGAGGCAATACCCAGGTTTGTCCCCCACCACACAGGGGCACAGTGAGTCAGGGAGAGGTAATACCTGGGGTTGTCCCCCACCACACAGGGGCATAGTGAGTCAATACCCGGGGTTGTCCCCCACCACACAGGGGCATAGTGAGTCAGAAAGAGGCAATACCCGGGGTTGTCCCCCACCACACAGGGGCATAGTGAGTCAATACCCGGGGTTGTCCCCCACCACACAGGGGCATAGTGAGTCAATACCCGGGGTTGTCCCCCACCACACAGGGGCATAGTGAGTCAATACCCGGGGTTATGCCCCACCACAGGGGCATGGTGAGGGAGTACAGGAGATCCACGAGACTGTTTGTACAGGGATGTCTATTCAGGTCTGGTGGTTTTTATGGCCATGTTCTCATGCATGAACCTCCACATACACACGTCAAGGTAAACACTGCTACCTCCGGCATTCCTCACTCAACGACAAGTCCTCGTGGTAGTCCTAGCCGGCCCCCTGCCACAACTAGGTAAGGTTCCTGGTGGTACCTATTGCTGTACAGATCGCTGCCACAACTAGGCAAGGGTCCTAGTGGTACCTAGTCCTATACAGACCCCTGTCACAACTAGGTAAGGGTCTTGGTAGTACCTAGTCCTATACAGACTCCTGCCACAACTAGGTAAGGGTCTTGGTAGTACCTAGTCCTGTACAGACTCCTGCCACCACAAGGTAAGGGTCCTGGTGGAAATTGCCAAATTAAAATATACAGAAAAATTGGGAGGGGGGCACACACCACAATTAGGTAAAGATACCTATGCCTGGTGGTACCTTGCAGGTCAGTACATCTGGTAATCAGATTCAGTGATAGGATAGAGAAGGAATAATTGGACCATATCCATTGTCTGCTCAAACAAACTTTCATTATACCCTGCCTTATTGTATGGGGTTATTATTATAGATGTGACTGGAGATGTGTGTAGACAGTGATAGATGTAGGGGCAGGCAGGGACAGACAGGGTCAATGGGTGTCAGTGTGGTTGTCAGACTGGTTGTGGTCTAGTACAAGCAGGCATGTAATCTCTGCTACCATAATTATACACTGCTACACACGCCACAAGTCAAGTAGGGATACCATACAGCCATACAACAGGTCCCCCTTGATTTGGAAGCAGACTCTGTATCCCAGGGGAACTTGATAGACATACTTAACATATATTATATCACCTTCTTAACTCTTTAAAGATGGCATAGTGTGTTATTGCATCATGCCCTTGGTTGTCATGATGCTTGAATGTAGCCCTGGCAAGTAGCTCGCCAGGGCTACATTCAAGCATCATACCGAAGGGACAATATGATACACCCATGCATCACCGCGAAGCTGCTCACCAGGGCTGCTTTGGTGCATGATGACAACTAATGTCATCTTTTAGCAACATGGCGTCCTTAAAGGGTTAATCCCTATTAGTTCTACAACAGTTTTAGAAGTTGCCGCACCTTCCATCATGAGTTACTCTCTGGCATCGTTTTGATGCATTATGCAATAAAGCTCTCTGATATCCCAGACTAAACATACACAAGGTTTACTAAGGATTTATCTAACGTTCTTCAGTCATCGGGCATGTGGGTTTGACTGAGGTATTTACATTTAAATTACATTTTACATTTAAACCCCCGCACCGGTTTTAGGTCCAGTGTCCCAGTTATATCTCAAGGTCGACCGGAAAAGTGTTTTATTCTCATCCCCAGGCACTGCAAAATACAACAAAGTTGATATATGTGGATCATATCTGTCCATGTGCAGCCGCATCATGCCAACCTACAGGAGTGTATCAGGCATGTAGGGTCTACATGAATGCAGCATTGGTGAGCTACTCCCTCCAGCTGCATCCATGCATCATACAGACAAAAGGCCATGTATATTGCCATAAAGTATCATGCAGCCTCTAGAGGGTTAACCCTGCACTAATTACAGGTCAAATAGCAGCAATCATCATTACTGCCTGACACTGGGGAGTTTAGCACCCCACCTAGTCTGTGTATGTACATGTGGGACAACAGCTTTTTATGTTACTGGTTAGATATAACCTGTACCTCTGGTCTAATTTAGATTGGTATTTTATGCTACTTTAACCACAGGCATGCATAAAGACTTCTACTAATTGGAAGGAAGCAACATTGGGAATTCTACAGGGCAAAGGGATATAGCCCCTAGTATCACACATCCTCACTCACTGAGTATCTGCTGGTAATGAAAGCACACATAATATATAGATGTCCCCCACTATAGATTCGGGGTGGCTGCATTTTGAAGTTAACTCATTGCCAAAACCAATTATCTGGTTGGGTTTCGAGTCAATTTGTTGATTTAATCAGAGATAAAATACCCAATCCCACTGTGACTCTAGAACGGTAAGATACTATACCGAGGTTGCAGGTTCCTTAGTAGAGGGCACCATTGCTTGTTCTGGTAACTGGCGACATAAACACTGTACAGCAATCACAATGGGTACAAGCTGTTACATAATGCCCCCTAAGAATGCTGCAGTAAAGGGCAGGGAGTTATCTCATTGGTTGATAATTCAACCGGCTACACGCCTATAGGATGCCGGGTGTGTCACGGGTCACTGGTTCCCCATACTACAGTGTAGAACAGTAAGATACTATAGGATGCCGGGTGTGTCACGGGTCACTGGTTCCCCACACTGTAGAACAGTAAGATACTATAGGATGCCGGGTGTGTCACGGGTCACTGGTTCCCCATACTACAGTGTAGAACAGTAAGATACTATAGGATGCCGGGTGTGTCACGGGTCACTGGTTCCCCATACTACAGTGTAGAACAGTAAGATACTATAGGATGTCGGGTGTGTCACGGGTCACTGGTTCCCCATACTGTAGAACAGTAAGATACTATAGGATGCCGGGTGTGTCACGGGTCACTGGTTCCCCATACTACAGTGTAGAACAGTAAGATACTATAGGATGCCGGGTGTGTCACTGGTTCCCCATACTGTAGAACAGTAAGGTACTATAGGATGCTGGGTGTGTCACGGGTCACTGGTTCCCCACACTGTAGAACAGTAAGATACTATAGGATGCCGGGTGTGTCACTGGTCACTGGTTCCCCATACTACAGTGTAGAACAGTAAGATACTATAGGATGCCGGGTGTGTCACGGGTCACTGGTTCCCCATACTACAGTGTAGAACAGTAAGATACTATAGGATGCCGGGTGTGTCACGGGTCACTGGTTCCCCATAGTGTAGAACAGTCAGACACTACAGGATGCCGGGTGTGTCACCGGTCACTGGTTCCCCATACTGTAGAACGGTAAGATACTATAGGATGCCGGGTGTGTCACGGGTCACTGGTTCCCCACACTGTAGAACAGTAAGATACTATAGGATGCCGGGTGTGTCACTGGTCACTGGTTCCCCATACTACAGTGTAGAACAGTAAGATACTATAGGATGCCGGGTGTGTCACGGGTCACTGGTTCCCCACACTGTAGAACAGTAAGATACTATAGGATGCCGGGTGTGTCACTGGTCACTGGTTCCCCATACTACAGTGTAGAACAGTAAGATACTATAGGATGCCGGGTGTGTCACGGGTCACTGGTTCCCCATACTACAGTGTAGAACAGTAAGATACTATAGGATGCCGGGTGTGTCACGGGTCACTGGTTCCCCATAGTGTAGAACAGTCAGACACTACAGGATGCCGGGTGTGTCACCGGTCACTGGTTCCCCATACTGTAGAACGGTAAGATACTATAGGATGCCGGGTGTGTCACGGGTCACTGGTTCCCCATACTACAGAACAGTAAGATACTATAGGATGCCGGGTGTGTCACGGGTCACTGGTTCCCCATACTACAGAACAGTAAGATACTATAGGATGCCGGGTGTGTCACGGGTCACTGGTTCCCCATACTCCAGTGACCTTAACAGCTGTTTACCCTCTTTGTGTCCTGTATTGTGCAGCCCTTTAAGGGCCACATGCTGCTGTAGGTTCCATCTTATTTGTCATCATGAGACACTTATACAGCAGTGGCCAGTAACTCACCTGTGCTGCATCGGTGCATCCTGCTCTCCATTTGTGAATATATCCAACCAATGAGGTGAGATGCTGCACTTGAGAGTCACCATCCAGGGATGCATTCAAGCATCACGACAACAGAAACAGTATATATAGGAGATAAATGTGTTAGGTCGTGTCCTTATTTCATCTGTAATCCCACGCATTGGTTCCATTGATTTCACACAAGGTATCCAGTGTAGCAGATATAGAGATACAATGAAGATGAAGTTAAATATATTTATTTAGTTAAAGTCATCTGGTGAAACAGATAGTTGGTTGTTCTGGCCCTGCTAGTATTTAATAGTATACATATTCAATGGCGCCAAAAAAGCCATGGAAAAAATGGTCAATGAAATGTATATTACAGGTAGCTGGCTGTTGTAACACCATTAAGTATCAACCAGTGAAGATGGCATGACAGCCCCTGAGGGGTGAAGTGAAACGGGACACGATTCTCCATGTACAGTCCTAGTATATCTATGTAGTTTGGACACATGAACATCTCCATACCAGTTAGACACAGGCGGGGGGTCTTGTACTACAAGCACCCATGCGGGAGGAATGAGGAAGAGGAGTTACATGATTACATTTTCCATATCTCTGTAATGTACATGTGAGTCATACATATATGTAATCCTATAAGAGCTGCATCCTGCTTAAATGTGCAATGTGTTTTGTCTTCACAATGCATGAATGCAGCCCTGGTAGGTAACTTGCCAGGGCTGCATTCATTCATCATGCTGACCATTTGGGAGTGTATCAACCTGATAGGCTTACTATAACTTGCAGGTTTTTTTTCATATGTTGTTGTTATTATGAAGAAATGGATTCATCTGCGTTGAGACTCTCTATTTTTCCCCTAAATGGGTTCAGATTCCTTCCGCTCAGTATTTTTCCTTTTCTATTATATATATATATATATTTGTGACAGGATCATATTGAAGCTTATGTTCAATGGGAGGTGTTTTAATCTGCCTTGAAAAGACTCTTACATCCTAATGTCTGAGTAACACTCCACATAAACCACATAGTGTATTGGGGGAGGGTTCAATATTCTGGCCTGAATGTGTAAATGTAACCACTATAAAGAATCTTTGTTACCAGTGATACCCACCAGGTGTAACCACTGAGATAGATATGTGTGTATGACTCTCAGACCAATGGTTCAATCAGTCCATTACAATAAAACATACAAATATAGTGTTTATATTCTGGGGTAATAGTGTGCAGACAGGCAGAACCTTAATAGACCACGGTTTGACAGAATCCTGCACACTTTTGGTAATAGATCCCTCAGACACTTTGACATCTTCCAATAAGGTAACTGGTTAATCCTACCTTTAATACCTTAAAGGGAAAGGGAACAGTAAGGAGTGTTCTCCCCTCGATTGGGTGGATTTAGATGTAATTTTAGGTTCAACCAGAACATCTAATTTGCTGATAATATACCATTATTTGCTAAGAATGATCAATCTACTTACAGGTAAACACGATAGTTGGGTAGTTATATGTGCATGGGCTTGAATAGAAGTCTTATATTTCTTTTTAATGATAAGATATAGCCTAAGTAAGGTATATATATGTGGGCTCCTGTAATGCAGAACGTCCGGGAATGTCCAGGTCTGGTTAAACAAACTGAAAAGGTTACACTAGGATTCCTTAGGCCATGATATACAAAAACTGAGACTTTGCCTCTTTATTGGAAAAAACTAAATCTATTCAACAAAATCTGAGCGGCAGAGGAGGTGGGGTTGAAATATATTTCGGTCCCTCCCCCTTCTCCCCACAAAGAAAAAAGAGGATTGTCAATACCATAAAATATACTATACATAAATCCGAAACCTCACCTCTGTTACATAGGGGGGAGATAGGCCTCGGGGCTCAGACACTAAATACTGACTATATACATCTGACTATCACATAACTACATAGAGACAAATTGGGGAACCTTCAAACTGTTGCTCTCTCATTTTCCACATCGTCAAGTGTTTCACTTATACATGAACTTGTTTTAGGGCACGCAACTGTGAAAAGTGTTAATCTGGCCACATGTGACTGCATCATGAGTGTAGGGCACATATGATGCATAAAGCAGCATAAGTGAAATAGTAGCCATAACTAAATTCATGCATTAACAAGAGGCTACAGTACAGTAACTCACTATGGAGCCCTTGAAGGGCCAACCCTGCACCAATTACAGGTCAAATAGTTGCAATCACCATTAGTGTAGCATCCCACCTAGTCTGCCTATCTGACAAGAGCTTTTTATGATACTTCTGGTTTGGCTTAGATTAGTATTTTAGAGTTAGGTACGCATAGAGACTTATACCAGCTGGAAATAGAAACAGTGGAAAATCCTCACTCAACAATTATCTGCTCGTAATGAATCCACATGGGGTGTAAAGGTAGGAAGGCTGCATCTAGAAAAATGGATATCTCTGCTGTTTGTAGGCCTAGAATTTTTGTTTTTAACACCAAAGGATATGCTGACAAGGAGTTGCGTTCATAATCTGTCCACTTTTCTATATGCCATCATTTTCATGAGAGCCATTTTGCAAAAACGTCTTTTACGGGTGCGTCACGGGTCAGTGCTTCTCCTTACTCTGATAACCTTAACCTGATACATCAAAGCTGTTTACGTCTTAGTGTACTTTTTGTGGTAACCCTTTAAGGGCCACATCATCTCATTTACACTACTGCAGCTATAACGACTAAATCAGCAGAGCTGCATTTTTCCGTTTAACTAATAAGGTTGGCATGATGCATAATGGCAGCCCTAGCTAGTTACTCTCCATGGGTGCATTGAAGCATCAGATAACCAAAAGGGTCATATTGTGGTCTTTTTTGTGTGATGCCTGTTTCTTTTTCTATAAAACTATGAATTGGTTCCATCGATTGATTTCACACAAGGTATCCAGTGTCGTAGATATATAGATACTATCCTTGCAGCTGGAGCTAAATATTGTTATTCGGTAAAAATCATCACATGATGGAGATAGAATGCAGCGAGTTGTTCTGGCCCTGCTACCAATAATAGAACACACATTCAAAGACGACAATAGGCTATTAAAATAATGAGATAATATAGCCTATATCATAGTTAGGCAGTGTGTCGTACGGCCCCCTATTACAGCCTGTAAGGAGTGAGGTGAGACAGAGCACATTTTCCCATGTAAAATCTTGGTAGTTGTATTTCGTATATTAATATAGATACCTCTATACCAGTTAGACACAGAGGGGTCTTTGTTCTACAAGCACCCACCCGTAGTGTGTTTTGGTGCATGTTAGGGAGTGATGAGGAAGGGAGCGTACACCATTACATCTTAGATCTAACCTTTTAAGGGTAGCATAGCGACTGAACGTATCTTGTCCTTTGTTGTCATGATGCATGAATGCAGCCCTGCTAGGTAACTCAGCGCTGCAAAACTAGCATTAGTGTATCATACTAGCACATTGCAGCCAATCAACCCAACTGGGCAGCCATTTTGTATTGTATTGTAATTTCTTTTATTTATCCTGGCAGGAATGATGGCCTGGTAGGCCGTTTTCAACAAACAAACAAACATGATGTATGCACAGAGAATGGCTGTATTTCTCCTGTGTATACTTCATTTGTGGAATTATTCTGACGTAATAACCTCAATCACTCCCCAGAAAGGGTTATGAAATCAAATTTTGTCCTCATTTATAAACTTCTTTTTTTCTTCATAAATCTTTTGGTTATGGTGTGCTTATAAATGTTGTGGATATCATGACAGAATAAATCAATCTGAATTATCACACTCTTTTCTCCATTTCCCCCCTTTCCATTATAGGTGTGACAGGATCTTTTTAACTGGTAGGTTCAATGGAAAGTGTATTTATCTGGTGTGGAGGGCTCTATAGACCCATGCATCAAGACAGGGTGAATTTTTGAAAATATTGTTTCAACAGAATCCTTAAAACATTGTCTTTAATGCCTATGTTTGCAAAGAATTTAGGATATTAATAGGATAGCTATCATTCAAAAAAGTGTATACTGGAATGCTTGATTTGGAGGCTATATAAATGTATTATGACACACACTTCAATAAACATTATCAACTATTTGTCTGAAAGGGCGAGCTTTCTTGCTGCATGGGTGTATAGTAAACAGCAGTGACTCACACAGCTACCCCCACCACCTCCTAACATCTGAGTCACACACCAAATAAACCACATGGTGTGTGTGTGTGTGGGGGGGGATACACGTCTTTTGTCAGTTCTGGCAGTGTTATGGTTGATATGTAACTATTACAGAGAATCGTCTTTGTGTTGGACGGCAACATCCCAGTGCGACCACTGAGCTGTACTCACCACCTCGTGTAGGGAGGAGTTGTGGTTCAATCCGTCCACGACCAGTAAACCACAGTGCGACCACTGAGCTGTATTCACCACCTCGTGTAGGGAGGAGTTGGGTTCTATCCGTCCGCGACCAGTAACTTACCACAGGGGCCTTATAAACTGCAGTCAGGAAGGGGTGTTTGTATCTGATATGTAGGTAAGGTCTGATATGCACATGTCTTCAATAGATGCTATTCTTGAAACCCTTTAAGAATCTGGAAGTCATATGGTTGGGGGGGGGGGTAAAATTCTTTCTGTCACCTTAACAGTATTCTAGTGTAAATGTTACTATTAAAGTGGATCCTCTTTGTGACTACTGATACCCACCAAATGTAGCCAGTAAGGTAGGCCAGTGACTCTGTATGTCACAGTCTCAGATCCATGGTTCAATCAGTCCACAATGATAACACTGAAATGGGGCCTTATAGACTTTGGGGGTAAGGAAGGGTTTGTGTGCAGAGGACAATGTTTTAATCAACAGATTGACAGAATTCTCTTCACTCCTAATATTAGATCTTTTGAAGATATAAGTATTGTCCAAACTTGAGTTATCTAATATGAGTATTAAATTGTGGTTCCTCGGGTAATGACACACAATTATTAGACTTTGCATCTTTATTGATCAAAACGTAATCCAGAGCAAAAAAACGACCTGGATATTTTCAAAAAATGCTTTTAGAATCTCTCATACTTCCCTTGCTATGTTACTGGTATGTACTTTTACTTCTTTTTTCAAGAATCAGTTTCTCAACCGGGTTCTATGGCGGGAATGAATAGATAAGTTTCTATGTCAAGTACCTGTCACTTCTATCCACGTTTTACTCATCCTATACCGTAAAACCCTGCGTATAAGCCTATCTTATGGGCCGATCTTATAAGCCGCACTAACAATGTGATTACAGTCGATGTAGTACTGAAGTATGCTGCCAAGAACCCTTATACAAGCTAACCCTATATAGGCATGTTTGGCATTAAATGAAAGCTGATTCGCGTACTAGCCATGGCTTCTATGTGAGGTTTTACAGTGGAATACCCATAGACCCTGCCTCCTTTATACCATCCTCAGGGCGCTTGCCAATGAATTAGACTTAGATATAATATGTTTAGGCATTACCAGTATTAATTAATGTGGGTGGGATGAGTTAGTCCATTATCATGGCTTTGCCTTTAAATGACAGCATTTAGCACATTGATACATCTTGAGGACAACATGAGATTCCGTAAAACCTCGCATACAGTTTGATCGCCACACTGTACAAAGTTGTAGTTCGTGAACAGCAAAAAGTGCTGTAACTATACAGTACTTTAGCTGTAAAAAACAATACAGCAAATTTTGCTGTACATGTACAATTCAGTTACTGTAGATGCAGGTTCGAATCCCATAACCAGCAACCAGAGGGAGAGAGAGTAGAGAGGTTGGAGGGAGTACCATACTCCACAGCTCAAAAGCCTATTGATGCAGGCTAGATATATAAGTGATTGCCCCTCTAGCTCAGTTGGTAGAGCAGTGGGTGATGTAGTCTGAGGGTCAGCGGTTCCAGTCCCGACAGGGAACTCTCATACAAACTACATTTCTCCTGATGCAATTTTAAAGTATAATATATTTTGGTATACTGAAGTGTTACTATTGAAAAAATGCGGAGCATAAAACCAATGTACCTCTACAATCTGCAGGAAAGGTAGTAAAATTTACATTGAAAAACAAAGGCCATCAAGATTACACTACAACTAATGGTAGTTCAGTACTTATTAGTATACATTACTGCAATATGGTAATTTTTATATCAACCCTTAAGACATTAACAGTCTAGTTCTAAAATTGCCTGCAGGGATTCTGTGTTGACCTCTTTAGGATTTATACATAAGTAGGAGGTGTTTCAATGCACCTGACATGCAGGATTTACTGGTGTACTGGTTATTGTTCGGGACTATGGATCGCAAGCTGGGGGTTCAAATCCCCAAGATGTTGAATATATGTGAGCGCTTTTAGAACTCAGGTCCACATCTACAGTAGATTCCACTGTAGGTCTACAGCAGAATTTACTGGAACCAAAGTTGCCCCCAATATTTGCTGTACAGGAATGCTACTTACTTCTAACAGTGCAGTGTGTCTTATAGGATCGGGACAAAGTCAAGTAGCTCCTTTCACACTTTTAGATGATACTACAGTAGTAAAATCGCCATAATTAGATGCCCTGTGAGTCTTATAGGATATTCCCAATTAAAGTCTAGGGTAGGCTTACATAAGGTTTACTGTAGTCTATCTAACACCTACAGGGACATCACAGGGTGAAGAAGAAGCTGCTGTTTACTGTAGACTATCTAACACCTACAGGGACATCACAGGGTGAAGGTTTACGGTAGTCTATCTAACACCTACAGGGACATCACAGGGTGAAGGTTTACAGTAGTCTATCTAACACCTACAGGGACATCACAGGGTGAAGGTTTACTGTAGTCTATCTAACGCCTACAGGGACATCACAGGGTGAAGGTTTACTGTAGTCTATCTAACACCTACAGGGACATCACAGGGTGAAGGTTTACGGTAGTCTATCTAACACCTACAGGGACATCACAGGGTGAAGGTTTACGGTAGTCTATCTAACACCTACAGGGACATCACAGGGTGAAGGTTTACGGTAGTCTATCTAACACCTACAGGGACATCACAGGGTGAAGGTTTACGGTAGTCTATCTAACACCTACAGGGACATCACAGGGTGAAGGTTTACGGTAGTCTATCTAACACCTACAGGGACATCACAGGGTGAAGGTTTACGGTAGTCTATCTAACACCTACAGGGGCATCACAGGGTGAAGGTTTACAGTAGTCTATCTAACACCTACAGGGGCATCACAGGGTGAAGGTTTACGGTAGTCTATCTAACACCTACAGGGACATCACTGGGTGAAGAAGAAGCTGCTGGTGTATCCCCGTACCATGTAAAAACACCAAGTAAACAGACAAGGGGCTCGGTGGGGAATGTCTCAGTGGTGGGCACGACTCTCACATAGCGGGAAGGTAATAAGGTGTGTAGTGTGGGGACAATTAACCATCTAACGATAACATGCTGCATCGAAAGAGACATTGTACATTATGATTCATAAATAAGCATTGCGATTAACTCGCTGATATTGCATTGGTGCATTATGCCACCCTTTTTGCAATGTATCAATATTTATGTATAAATATAATAATCAAATATATTCAAGGCAAGTTTTTTCACAAGGGTTGTTTGGATAGGTCATGACAACAAAGGGCACAGGGCATTGAAGCATTGTGCTGTTCTTTAAGTGCTAACAGCACTCACGGTGTGACCTGTATGATGCTGGGTGCTAACACTGACACCTTAACAATCTGTCTCTGGATTAATCTACAGATAAATCTTACCACTGTCCTGGTAATTTTGGCAGTTTTGAAGCAAAGGTAAAAGGCCTAATATTGAGCCTTGTGAAACTTCACATGTAATTGTCTTGAACTTGGATCTGGTATTGTTAGCTATTCATGCTAGTTAGTCTGTATATATTCAAATATGTCCAATGGGGCCCTCTCAGGTGGTTGCTATCATCCACCTCTCTCCTTCCCCTTTAAAGTTTTTACACTTGCACATGTGTCATTTTGGATATCCACTGAATATGAAAATTTAAAAAAATCCATCATGCTAGCTATTGACTCGTTGGGTGTTGAGATGACTAGACTTCCTGAAGTTGTTTGTCGCCGACGTCTCTAGAATCCATTTTTCAGCAATGATTTTTCTTTCTTTTCTTTGTTTGTTTGTCGCAGACGTCTTTAGAATCCATTCTTCTTTTCTTTCTTTTCTTTCTTTATCAGTTGTATCTATTATAGAGAGACCCAACAATATCTATTGTCAAAATCTTTTGTGCAAGAAACAGAAATAGCCAGATGCAGTGAGGTTTGGTACAGGCTCTACAATAAATTATTTATCACACAACCAAAAGATATTTTTCTACCCCCCCCCATGAATTGGTTGGTTATGATAATCCAGCTTACTGAGTGACCTAAAGGTTAATAAAGTAGCTATGGCCAAGTGAGAAATATGTCACTGTATGTGTATGTTTATTAGTAGTATAGTATGTATCGGAACGGGACTATAGTTAAGTACTGTTTATTACTCAATCGACCTGCAGCCAATCAGAGGCCTCCCTTTTGGCGGGAAATTCAAAAGCAGCCAATGAGAGGCCTCCCTTTTGGCGGGAAATTCAAATAGGTCACGTGACCGGAAGTGACCTACTTAAGAGGGTCACGTGACCACCATGTTGGCGGGAAATTCAAATAGGTCACGTGACTGGAAGTGACCTACTTAAGGGGGTCACGTGACTACTAGGTTGGCGCGAATTTCAAAATAAGTCACCTGAGATTTTTATGGATAAATAAATTTTAAAAAAGAAAAAAAGCAAGCTGAAAGCTTGCTAAAAAATAATTTAAAAATGTGGCTCTTTTTTTTAGGGGGGGGAGGGGCACTCTGGGGGGCACTCTTTAAGATGCATGGGGGGGAGGGGGGGAGGGGAGGGGAAGGGTTTTTTAAGAGTGAGACTCGCTTCTCTGCCCTCTCTTTTAGAGGGCAGAGAGGCGAGTCTACTGGTTCGTCTACTTACAATGAAATGTATCATGATTGCGTTTATGATGATGTGCATCTCTTGCTGGCTAGACTTTCAAGCAAATTTGCCAAAGTCCAGCCCGTTATTGAATGTCCGGCCTAGCCTGACCCTCAGTAGAACAGTCCTTGACCCATCTATTATAGTCCAGCAGCGCCTGACTCTTGTATGAGAGTAGTATTGGCGACATTGGCTGACTCTGATATTTACCTGTGTGTACGGAGGGAGGAGAGGGTTCACAGCCACAGCTCTCTTAAGGCAAAGCTTGCGCTTATAGAGCACTACTAGTGGAGGTCTGGATAAGGAGGCTATGGCGGTTGTCTTCAAAAAAAATAAAAAAATAGCCATGGCGCATGTCGATGTCGCTTAATTATGCTCATATCTCATGTCGATTTTAAGAATTGCTCATGTCACCTGTCACTATGTTTTTCAAGCTTCATGTCAAATGTCACTAGGCCTCATGTCGAATGTCGATTCTAAGAAACAGGTATGTCACCATCTCGAATTTAGCGGTCCACACTGCCGCTGCTGCTGCTGCTGCTGCTGCTGCTGCTGCTGCTGCTGTTGCTGCTGCTGATTTGCTGTTGCTGCTGCTGTCGGTGCTGCTGCTTGTGCTGCTCGTGCAGCTGCTGCAGCTGCTGACAGCTGCTGCTGCTTGTGCTGCTCGTGCAGCTGCTGCAGTTGCTGACGATGTCACGGATGCTGTTGACAGATGCTGCTGCTTGTGCTACTCGTGCAGCTGCTGCTGCTGCTGCTGCTGCTGACGATGTCACGGATGCTGCTGACAGATGCTGCTGCTTGTGCTGCTTGTGCAGCTGCTGCAGCAGCTGCTGCTTGTGCTGCTCGTGCTGCTGCTGCTGACGATGTCACGGATGCTGCTGACAGATGCTGCTGCTTGTGCTGCACGAGACCGAGTAGCCGCTATTACTAATGCTACTAATACTAGTATGAGAAAATACATTTAGTCAGTCGACTAAATCAAGGAGGTTTTCTGACTTCAGTGGATCGTTTAGCCATCGGCCACAGGCAAAACTTGAAACCATTTTATACATGGGGCAATTGGCAGAGTCGAAACATGTTGGTACGATGGGGTCGATCATGTTCATCATCAGTTCAGGCAAAGGAAGTGTGTCAACAGCACGCGAAAACTTCATGTCCGGATGTTTCAACACAAGACTTTTTATCACACTCACACAGCTGCTTTGAAGAGTGAATCCTTGACCAAACTTGAGCTTTTCCAACACAGCTTTGGCCTCCTTCTGTGCAGTAAGGGATCTCTCTTTCGGGGTCATCGCAGTGCTGGCTAGCATGTCCTCAAAGTCTTTAACATAATGTTCCAACGGGCTACAAATGATGTACTCCAGATCATCGTCCGCATATGTCGTCTCCTCGCACCATATTGTGTCTTCTCCTGTTTCGAATTCCGTCATTTTCTGAACAATCTCCTCGTGAGTGCGTTGCATATATCGAAGCTCCTTCAAAGACCAGATAACTTGTATGCCGAACCCTGAAAAACCTGAAGGAATTTCACCACTACAGTCAGGCCAACTATACGGAGCTAAGAAAAATAGCTCCAACTAAATTTTCTCCCTCTGTCCAAATGAAACTACTTCCGTTCCGATGAAGTTGAAGCATGCTTCTATCCATTGCTCCTTGGTGACGTCCTTCCAATGTTTCTTTACCTCACATGCATCATAGGGCACTGTTTCTCTTCTTGCTTCTAGTGGGAGTTGCTTTTTCTTTCTTGGACTCATTTGGAGAGTTTCGATGCTCTGTAGCGTCGACACTTCGATAAGAAAAGAAGCTGTAAAGGTAGAAATAACCCTCATAACATGCTGAGCGAGCGTGGAGTGGACGATGCTACGATGATGAAGGGCGGGTCGAGAAAGTGTGATGGGTGAGAGCGGCGTTTCACTCCTTATGTACCCTGTCCTAGATAATCCTCTTAAACGGCTGAAAAGACTCTCTCAGTACAGAGTCTCTACTCAGTAAGTTTTCACATGCTACTTGACTACTGCAGGTGGGTTTAGACTTAAGCAGCTTAGTGCACACACGTGTCTGTTAGAAAGCTACCTGCACACCTGCCTTCCTTTTTCACTAGTATTTACCCCTTGCCGACTTATAAGGCGCCTATACACGTGTCAGCCTCCTTATATACGTCTTCTTGCTTCTAGAGCTAAGCTACTTACCGTCGTTTTCAGCTGCCGCAGGCTGACTGGCAGCTATTTAAAAGAGAATACCCGTTACCTGTATAACGGATCAGGAGGTTATGAGATTAGAGTGTGTATACAAAAAAAAGCTACAGGGGGCATGTGTCTGTCTGTGAGGTAGAGACGATGTGGTAAGCGGCTCAAGTGTAAAACAAAAGCACCTCCTCTTGCCGCAGTGAGTGGCGCGGGACGTCGGCTGGCTAGTTGAATAAGCGTCAGCTTAAAAGATAATCCGTCCACGGGCTGGCGCGTCACACCTGTCGATAATCACCCCCTGTAGTCTTTGTATACGCAGGTGGTGACCCGGCTTTATCTCTTCACCAGCTATAATCCCATATACATGTAGCGCACGTTACACTCGTTATCTCTCTTTTCATGCTGAGGGATTAGGGGTGGAAGGGTTCAGGTGAAAAGCGATTTGATTCCTCTCTGGAAGAGGGTGGGGCTCTAGGTGAAAACAAGCTTAGACCATCCAGATTAGCCGCTCTCTCGGCTATATAAAGAGCCTCAATTTTTTTTATCTCTGCCCACTTCGTCTTGTTGTACACTATCAGTCACGAGGCAGACGCTCGAAGTAGCAGATGTTTGCAGTATGGATTATACAGAGGTTACCTGCTAATAGGATTTTGTCAGAATAGGGTGAGTTGCTCTTAAAATGACCATTTTAAATGGGTTGTTAATATGGTATCTGATGTTAATGAGCTAACACCTAACATTGAGGATTATGACCTCCCAGAGGGGCGTCTCGCCAAATTCTCCGGTCTTGACTATAGGCTTAACTGTCTAAAGACTGTGGAGCACGTTAATGGGCGGTCTCCTTACTAATTTCACTTGACCAGGCCGGCAGGGTCAACTAGTCTAGGTAATTACAACCACAAGGGCGGCTACTCAACATCCAAGTGGACCTACTACTACGAGATTGTCTTTTGACCACTCTGCTGCCGCCTGCTGGTCTGGCGATTACATGCTCTAGTATAGTTCTCCGCTCTTTTCGTCAGATGGCGCCACAATAGGGTTTTTGTACATTTCCACGATACTCGCGAACATTTTAAACGCATAATGACCTATAATAAGCAACAAAGCACACTTCTAATATATTGAATATAAGAAACATGTCAACGTTGTGTATTTCTGATAGAATGAGGCAGATTCTTTGAAATATCAACTAAACTATAGCGAGATTGAAAATACTACACCATAACTAAAGCGATATAAAAGCTATATAAAGTCAGAACTTCTCACGGAACGGCATCTGCAACAGATCACTCAACCATTCGTCTTGAAATGCCACACAGGGTTCCCGTCCAACAGGACTTTGAGCCTTGACGCTTTTGAGGGAGGTTTGATCTTATGTTGCTTAACATGTGGTGTAATTAATCAACACCGCGGCCCCTCTTTAGGGGCCACACAATAAACAAAGAATAAAAAAGGGTAAGCCTTAAGTTTAAAGTGAATCTCCCAGGATTTTGGCGAGGCCGACAAAGGGGGAGGTAACAGATTTAAACTGCAGGAGACTATACGCAAACCTTGATACTCTCAGAGGGGAGCCCCATATTGCGAGCCTGTGGTCAGATCTATCACCTCCAGGGTGCAGTCTGCATATCATAAATGACCACCACAGACATTGGGATATAATGTTAATCCTACTCCAGGGTCTCCATAATTAGCGGGGCTCGCCTTGAGATGGGAAATTCACTACAGCACTATCTGTCGTTGAAAATGGTGCTCGTGTAGAGTCGGGATGATGTACCAAAAGAGCATTTTATACACAATGATACCCTTGTACAAATGCGTATACCTAGTAGGCTGTGTCTTATCATCAAATCTAAGAGGGTGCGCTATAGTTTTATTATACTTTTATAGACCATTTTAAAATCCGAGCTTAGCTTAGTTCATAGTCTCCTTACCAATTTTCACTTGACCAGGCTGGCAGAGCCAACTAGTCTAGGTAATTATAACCACAAAGGCGGCTACTCAAGATCCAAGTAGACTTACTACTACGAGATTGTCTTTTTGGCCCCTCTGCCGCCTAGTTATTACATCCTCCAGTCTAGCTCGCCACACCCTTTGAGCAGCTCCATTGCCTCGGTAAAAGTGTAGGGGTGTGCTTTCCACCTTCAGTCATCCATAGATTCGATCACCATCACCCCCCTTGAAATGACCTCAGCTGTTAATTAGGGCGTAAAGCAGCCCAACAACCAACCAAGTCCCTGTCAAAGATGTGAATAACGAACGCGCTAGTATAGTTCCCCGCTCTTTCGTCAGATAGCGCCACAATAGAGGTTTTGTACATTCCTACGATGCTCGCGAGCATTTCAACGCATAATGAGCTATATAGGCAACAAAGCGCGCTTCTAATATATTAAAATATAAAAACAATTCAATATTGTGTATTTCTGATAGAAATGAGGCGGTTTCCTTAAATACCAACTAAACTATAGCGAGATGAAAAATACCACACCATATCTAAAGCTTTATAAAAAGCTATAGAAAGTCAGAACCTCACACGGATCGGTATTCTGTCTGCAACGGATCACCCCTGACCCACTGGTCCTCGCATGCCACACACGGCTCTGCCGTGTTTGTGCTTTGAGGTATCACCCATCAAGTGATCCATGCTGCCCAACATGAGGCGTAATTAATTACGCTGATGTTGCATAGCACAGCGGCAGCATCTAACTAACTCTAAGGAGTTAGTCGGCCCCTCTTTAGGGGCCACACAATAAACAAAGAATACCCTGAATCTGGGACCTGCGGGCGAAGGCCCCAACTGTGAAGTCATTATTGGCCACATTGGTAATATCAATTAAAACTTTAGACAACACCCACCTTAAGTATCATTAACGGACAATATCAATAAACTTAGCATCCTCTTGGTTACCACATTTAGCACCAATTTTACAACTCACAGGGGCCACCCTTGAAAATAACACCAGCCTCACCACGCTTTTATTGCTCTGCTGATTTCTCCAATCCAAAACATTGGGTATCTAGTCCAGCTGTGAGCTCATTAGGTCAGCCCTTTGTCGGCCTCGCCGGCAAGTCCCGGATTCAGTATAGAAAGACTAAGGGGGCGGGGAGTAGGTCTTTAAGTTTAGCGCTATCTGTGTCATTAGACCATTCTTAAAAATCGACATGTGACATGAATAAAAAATTCTCAATTACTGTATAAGTAGGCGCCTCAACTCTTCCTTCAAATTCCGGCCTTGCGGGTGGTCAAATTAAAAAAAAAAATTCCTAGTAGTCTATGGTCCCAAGAGTCCGATTGTATCAATTACGGTGCCCCTACATTTTCCCCCTTAGTGACACTAGTGACAACGCCTTTTTCACTTAGGGTCATGTGACATGGTCATTTCTTAAAAATCGACATGCGACATGGGACACGTTCATCTCAAACCCTTAGCCTCTAGAGAGTTCAAAATAGCGCTGCCGCTGTAGTCTGCCCGTTTCTGTGATCAAATATGCACCCTTCCTAATAGCACCCCCACTGGTGCATTGCATAAAAATAGCCCTCCTGACCTCATTTCTTGAGCTATAAAAAAACACAAACCCCTCATTTTAATCACAATATCATGGCAGTCAACATGAATGGAGTCATTAGTGGAGAAAGATAAGAGTCTCTGTTTTCTGTAGCCTACAATATTATGGTGACATTCTTCATGTCAAAATGTAATAAATAAATATGAGTTGTTAAAACTTGTTACCATGGGGATGTTAGTAATTGTGTTCTTGAAGACGTATGTGAAATCCAGATGTATGTGCCTCTGCCCAACAATGACCCTAGCCATTTTAAGTAAACCTGTTCTGTCTGAGTTAGAAGGGTGCCTAGGGCCAGAGCTACAGAACCCCTAACTGCTGTGAAAGTGCCCCTCTCCTGCCTAGATCACAGAAATGGGAAATATGTTCAGATGCATTCACCATGATATTTCTGGATCTAAGCAGATCTGAAAAGCTCTCATAGAGATCTATACTAATGGAACCACTATGTATTTTTTAACTCATTTTTCAAAAATTTATCAAACTCCCTACCTTAGCGCCCCTATAAATAGGGTTAAGTACCTGTCCGACTCCCCTACCACTGCTGCTGGAGGAGTACCGAGAACTACCCTCTTTTTAGAAAACTAAGTAAAAATATCCTTCTTCATGTCCAGTTACATACAATGTCGATCAATTTGACACTGTAGCAGCATGTCTCCATATCTGTATGCTGCATAAATGCACAATACACGGTTCTGCACGCACTTAAACCAAGGCTAACATGGGTGACCTATATAGATGTGATACTCTCGTTTTCGGGGCTAGTAGAAATTAGGCGGCTAATATAGACGTTCCGGGTTAGAACCCTCACTAAGTTTTAGTCAAGACGTCTAGCCACAGGCGCCTTAGGCGACGAAAGCACGTCAAGGCGTTTACAGGGTTCGAACCCGTGAGCTGCTCCTTGGGGTCACAAAAAACGCTTCAACCTTAAA
This sequence comes from Harmothoe impar, assembly GCA_947462335.1. Taxonomy (NCBI): domain Eukaryota; kingdom Metazoa; phylum Annelida; class Polychaeta; order Phyllodocida; family Polynoidae; genus Harmothoe; species Harmothoe impar. The sequence continues at coordinate 68,062,224 of OX381717.1, read as the reverse complement.
ATCCCATAGGAAATTTTTTTTGGGTTTTTGGACTTTAGGCCTGAATTTGGGGGTGATCCCGGGCTGATAGAAAAATAATTCTTGGACGAGCGGATAGCTCTGGATCTCTTTTTATCTAAAACAGCGAAAAATTGATTGTGGTTCCGCCGCAATTCATCCGACGAGGGGTAATCAGCCCCCCCCTCTGCCAATCATGGCAGTGAATTTAGACGGCGCGCAATCTCTCGCAGCCACCGCGGACGGACCAATTAGTCCTGTCGGCATCTTAGTATGGTTCGTGTGACCTACTTAGAGGCTCACACGGTGGGGGTGTGTCCGGCGTTCGGCGCGCTGATTGGCTACTGGTGGGAGGTGCTGTGCTGCGTCAGGAACTTTACCTATTTAGGACGGGTGTTAAAGGCGCACTGAGTTGAGGTGCACCTTTAAGCAAGAGCGCGATCCGGTCGTCGCGTTGGTAGCCTTACTACCTGTCGCGCATTTAACTAGAGGCTTAAGTGTGACAAATGACGATTCTTTGTCGACGTGACTACTAACATCAGCAGCATCGGCAGCAGCGGTAGCAGCATCGGCAGCAGCTATAAGGTGAAAACATGTTCAGACACGGTCGGCGTGTGAGACCTGTCCAGGCACGTCCGAGCAAGTTCGAACGTGTCTGAACATGTTCCGGAGTGCAAGACGCGTGCACACACAGACCGAACAGACACACACAGACCCACACACCCACACACCCCTATGTAGTGTGGGATGTAAAAGAAACCCTTGTCTCGGTAAAAGGGCCATAGATTCGATCACCATCACCGCCCTTGAAATGACCATAGCTGTTAACTAAGGCGTAAAGCAACCCACACACCCACACACCCACACACCCACACATTTTTCTGTATGAGCCTTCAGACCTGAAGCTGCTCAGTGTACGGGACTAGGTTTTGTCATAGGCCCTACGGACGCTACTCAAGGGGGAATAAGAGAGCTGTCTCACCATGACATGGGCTGGCTGTAGTTTTTTATGTTTCGGTACCTACAACCAAACAGCCAGTACCCACCCCAGGGCTTCATGTCGCACGCGGGAAAAGTATAACGGTGGCGCCAACTGTCGGAATAGCGGGTACACTACGTCAGTAGTTCTTTTGTTCTCCGCTGAGTGACTGGGCGAAATGTAGTCGGTAGCTCTATTTTCTGTGCACTGTTCTGTTCATTTTCTACACTTAACGCTTAAATAGACCGCGTGTTTGTACAAGCTAGCCGTTTTTATCAGTGCAAAAATTAAATAAGCATCGGATAGAACAATAAAAAAATGAGAAAGTAATCTAGCACTTAGTATAAGGCACCAGTTTTATCATGAGACACCGAAAGTCTGGTTTTTTTAAGGTGGATAAGACAGTCGACTGAGAGCTCCAAACTAACCAAAAACGTACCAGAGGGCGATCTATCTCAGAACGTACCCGACAGGGCAGGGGCCTTCTACACCCCGGCTCTGATGAGCAAGCGAGGGCCTATTCCTCTTTTGAGGTGGGCCCAAAATTGAACAAAAGAATAAACTCAAAAAAAGCCTTAAGATTGAAAGAGTTGTAGATACTGATTTTAACGAGGAAGTCCCATTCATTAGTTTACAAATAGTCAGTGTAAGTACGCCCATGTATAGGAGAGAGACCTTGCTTATTTCTTATAAGGTTGTAAGATAGTCACATCATGATGCACATCATCATAAACGCAATCATGATACATTTCATTGTAAGTAGACGAACCAGTAGACTCGCCTCTCTGCCCTCTAAAAGAGAGGGCAGAGAAGCGAGTCTCACTCTTAAAAAACCCTTCTCCCCTCCCCCCCCTCCCCCCATGCATCTTAAAGAGTGCCCCCCAGAGTGCCCCTCCCCCCCCTAAAAAAAAGAGCCACATTTTTAAATTATTTTTTAGCAAGCTTTCAGCTTGCTTTTTTTCTTTTTTAAAATTTATTTATCCATAAAAATCTCAAGTGACTTATTTTGAAATTCGCGCCAACCTAGTAGTCACGTGACCCCCTTAAGTAGGTCACTTCCAGTCACGTGACCTATTTGAATTTCCCGCCAACATGGTGGTCACGTGACCCTCTTAAGTAGGTCACTTCCGGTCACGTGACCTATTTGAATTTCCCGCCCAAAGGTCACGTGACCGGAAGTAGGTCACTTCCGGTCACGTGACCTATTTGAATTTCCCGCCAAAAGGGAGGCCTCTCATTGGCTGCTTTTGAATTTCCCGCCAAAAGGGAGGCCTCTGATTGGCTGCAGGTCGATTGAGTAATAAACAGTACTTAACTATAGTCCCGTTCCGATACATACAATACTACTTTTATTACATACCAGATTACCCAGGCTGTTAAATAACAACAATGTGGCCATTGTGCCAAATATATATTCATTTTTATTTTTAGACTAGTGCTATGGGAACTGTTATAACTCACAATATGGTTTAGCCATCTACACCAATCTCTCTGGGTTCAGCTGTTTATCACACATTGACTACATTGGAGACATTTTAGAAAATTGTTGTCTTTTTTTTTTTTTTTTTTTTTTTATTAATGCAAAGGACCTTCACTGTGGTATATACATACCAACTGTAGTCGCAGGGACAGCTAAATAATCAACAACTGCACATTACATGTCAGGAAAGTGTCTTACTCTTGGTTAGAACTTGGGCATGGGAGCTCTACCACCTGGGTGATATTACACATTCTCTGTCACAATGTATTACAGAAAACCACCCCCCTCCCCTTCAGGCCTTGGTGTAGGGCTTCCTCAGGTCACCATAGTAGAGAGTTATACAGGGCTGGTTGAGGGTGGGGAAGTTTTAACAAAAAGGTGATAGCATCATACTCTGCTTCATATCAAATAGACAAATTTCAAATGTGATATCTGTAAGCTGATTTCCTTTGTGTACTTACAGTAGCGTCACAGATTACGATACCCAACATGACGTGATTCCCCTACAGTGATGTCACAGATCACGATACCCAACATGACGTGATTCCCTTTGTCTCCTTACAGTAGTGTCACAGATCACGATACCCAACATGACGTGATTCCCTTTGTCTCCTTACAGTGGTGTCACAGATCATGATACCCAACATGACATGATTCCCTTTGTCTCCTTACAGTAGTGTCACAGATCACGATACCCAACATGACGTGATTCCCTTACAGTGATGTCACAGATCACGATACCCAACATGACGTGATTCCCTGACAGTGATGTCACAGATCACGATACCCAACATGACGTGATTCCCTTACAGTGATGTCACAGATCACGATACCCAACATGACGTCATTCCCTTACAGTGATGTCACAGATCACGATACCCAACATGACGTGATTCCCTTACAGTGATGTCACAGATCATGATACCCAATATGACGTGATTCCCTTTGTCTCCTTACAGTGATGTCACAGATCACGGTACCCAACATGACGTGATTCCCTTACAGTGGTGTCACAGATCACAATACCCAACATGACGTGATTCCCTTACAGTGATGTCACAGATCACGATACCCAACATGACCTGATTCCCTTTGTCTCCTTACAGTGATGTCACAGATCACGATACCCAACATGACCTCCCTCGGCTGTCACACCTACAGCTGCTACTTCTACTCAGACATACCCGCCTCCTGGGAGGTAAGTTGTGGTTTTAAAAATTATTTTATTGGCAGAAAATTACACAATAATGTCATATGAGCCTTTCAAAAATGGCTAATGGGTGCAAATAAATGCATCAAAATGATATTAGGTTAAAGCGCTTTGATATTTCTAGGAAGCAGGAAAACAAAAAGAAATCCAGTAAAGTGAGTGAAACAGTGTCACTGAATTAGACAATTCTGTAATGTAATTTCTAAACACAAACCCTTTTATAAGGTAAGGTATACATAACAGGAACATGCATTTTTATGTTACTCACTTGTTAAGTCTCTTGTTAATTCCGCTGATGGGAAATGTCGGTGGCTACATCCCAGTTCTACCTTACAGGATGCGCGTGATGCCTGCAGCGTGTACAACAACACCTTCCTGGTGACGGTCAGGGATAACGAGGAGCGCACCTTCCTGCACCGGGCCGCCAGTCACCGCGGGCCTGGGCTGTGGCTCGGGGCACAGCAGAAGGTGGGGAACTGGACGTGGCTGAGTGACTACACTTACCATGGGGGTAAGACTTGTGTCCCTCTTTGTCTGTCTTACCGTATCTGTCTGTCTCTTATTGTATTTTATGTTTCTCTGTTTGTCTCTCTTTCTGTGTCTCTTCCTGTCTCTTTGTCTGTTTCTGCCTGTCTGTCTTTCCCTTTGTAACATTCTGGCCCTATTTCTGTCTCTGTTTCTGTCTCTCTCTGTCTCTTTCTCTGTCACTTTCTCTGTCCCTGTGCTTCTTTCTTTCTGTCTCTCCTTATGTCTATATGTATATCTTTCTTTCTGTCTCTTTCTGTCTATGTTTGTCTCTGTTTCTGTATATTTCTGTCTCTCTTTAGTCTAGGGTTGTTTCACCCTGAGTCAAACTCATACCTTGAGTCAACCACTTTTGACATGAAATTACAAGTTCAATATGCATCTGGTGACAATAAACTCCCACTGATTTAAGAATTCAAGTGTTTTCCAAATATATACTGCATTTTGCATCCACATCATCACTCTTTTTCATACTGTAAAATCAGTCAGAAGTACTCCTGTTTGACCTGTTTTGGCAAACAGAGAATGAAAATCTCCCCACTGTTCATACTCTTTGGTAGTTGATTTGAAGTGTTTGTCCCTTTCATACACAGTGTCAATCAGTTTTGTGAGCTGCATATGTATCTAAATCACACAAATCATGTATTTATTGAGCAAAATTAATTTCCCAAATTATATTTAGGACTGATTTCGTAAGGTATACCCATTTCACCTTAAGTCAGCCATGAATTCACCCTAAGTCAGCCACATCATACCTTAAGTCAACCATGCGGTTTTCTTCTCGGGAATCTCCCCTGGAATTCTCTCACCTCGAATTTCTGTCTAAGAACATTCCCCCTACCCTAGTGAATACCTCCACCTTCAAGAATACCCTCTTCTACTACAGGGTTAAGGATAGCAGGCCTACTTGTGTATTGTATAGAGGGCAAGCGTGAAACGCAAAAAGAGGGGGGAATAGGGGGTGAGAAGGCAGAGCCCCAGATATATTCAATAGAACTCCATACTGCATGTCTATAATGTTATATTTGGTCCTCATTGCTCATACAAGTACTATTTACTTGTATTGATAGCTCATAATGCAATTGTATTCACTTAAGGTACAGTACTGACTTTGTCTTGATTATTCCATATTCAATAAATCATTTTCTTCTCTATTATTAGTTGTAACATATTGATATATGATGCATGCATTCATCCATTTATGAAAATCAGAAAATTACTGGTTTATTCCACATATTTCTGGTGGTTGAAATATGGCTGAGTCAAAGTGCATTTTGGCTGACTTAGGGTGAAAAGGGGCAATTCTGAATACTCTGATAAATCAAGGAATTAAATACTGTAAACTGATATATGGAATTGTAAGACATCATGAAAGTTACTCTCCAGAGCAATACCTAAAGTTTGGTTCAATTGTGAAGGATATGCACAAAAAACTCTAGGAGCAGTTAGACCTGAAAGGTAGCTCATGAAAAAACATGAATCAGACCGGTTGAAAGTGGTGAACCTACCCTATGTCTGTCTCCATTTATGCCACTGTTTATGTCACTGTTTCTCTTTGTCTTTCTGTCTCTGTCTTCATTTCCTTCTGACCCTCTCTATCTCTGTCTCTGTCTCTGTCCTTCTGTCTGTCTCTCTGACACAATTCCTTTGCTCCTATGTGCCGTTTTAGCCTATCCTTCTCCCTCTGGGGTTGAATATCTAAACACAATCTGAGATTTCGAATTATTAGATCCTGGAAGATTGGAAAATAGCTTCTAGATATGTGGGTAATAAGGCTATGAGTTGCCCTTAATCAACCTCAATTATACTTAATAAAACAATCAAATCCATAATAATACAAGTAGTGGAATCTTCATCTGAATATTTACTTCCTTTTCATCATGACCAGGTAATGAAATGTCTGACACTCTTGGATGCTGCTTTAATACCCTCCGTCATCATAAAGTGCAACCCTGGCGAGTAACTCACCACTGCTACATACATACTGTGTGTATCTACCCTGGGTCACTGTGATGCATACATGCACCCTTGGCAAGTTACAGAGCAGGGCTCATTCAGGGATCACCATGACAAAGACCATACTACATCGATGCACTATGCAGCCTTGGACACATTAAATCATCTCTACCTATACAGACTATTTTTTTCATGATTTAATCTATTTGATGCCTTGCAGAAATCCACGAGTTTAAAAACAGAGCACAAAGCAACAAAGCACATTGTGGAGTAATTAACACCAACAACAAGGAGAAGCTGGAGGGGTCCCCCTGCTACGAGACTAAGCGATACGTGTGTGCCGCTCCCAGTACGTAACCCTTGTAATTATTTAATGTAATAAGAAACTAGGGTTGTATGAGGGGTCCGCCTGCCACGAGACTAAGTGATACTTGTGTGCAGCTCCCAGTATGTAGATCTTGTTCCTTATTTAAGATAATACATAGCCAGTTTTGTATTATGGGTCTGCCTGCATATGCATCGCTCCCAGAGGTATATTCAACATCTTTAATATATAGATAAGGCACAAGAGTTTTGGTCTGTTGACTGGGTAATTGCATGAGTTGAAGGTCGGGGCCATTTTCAACTCAGCCTATGGCCTTGTAAAACATCGCCTCATCTTCAACAAGTGAAATTATCAAGTCAAAGTGCCTAAGCAAGTGTTTCTTTGTGTCTCATTTTCACCTTGCCCAATTCAAATTATTCACATTATATTAAAGGGAGCTTAAAATAGTTTTCAATGTTGGCCACCAGACACCAGCCAGTCTGTAGTGGGTTTTTTTCACATACACTCAACCACTTCATTACTGTATAACCAAATACTTAATGCTAACAACAGTTAAGTTCTAAAAGTGGGATAAGGAATAGTAATAACAGCATTATCTCCTCTCCCTCCAAGCCAGACACCAGCATCATAACAAGCATGGTTCAACTCTAAATTCAGATGCAGAAAAAGATCGAACGAGCAAGTATTTTGTCTCCCAACAGACTGAACGGCTTACCTGGTTCCAAGCAAGACAGGATTGTTTGTAAGTGGATAAAACTTCTACCTCGTACCAGTTGCTGTTTGACCTTGTACCAGTTGCTGTTTAACCTTGTACCAGTTGCTATTCGACCTTGTACCGATTGTTGTTTGACCTTGTACCAGTTGTTGATTGACCTTGTACAAGTTGTTGTTTGTCCTTGTACCAGTTCGTGTTTGACCTTGTACCAGTTGTTGATTGACCTTGTACCAGTTGCTGTTTGACCTTGTACTAGTCGTTGTTTGACCTTGTACCAGTTGTTGTTTGACCTTGTACCAGTTGCTGTTTGACCTTGTACTAGTCGTTGTTTGACCTTGTACCAGTTGCTGTTTGACCTTGTACCAGTTGTTGTTTAACCTTGTGCCAGTTGTTGTTTGACCTTGTACCAGTTCGTGTTTAACCTTGTACCAGTTGTTGATTGACCTTGTACCAGTTGCTGTTTGACCTTGTACCAGTTCGTGTTTGACCTTGTACCAGTTGTTGATTGACCTTGTACCAGTTGCTGTTTGACCTTGTACTAGTCGTTGTTTGACCTTGTACCAGTTGTTGTTTGACCTTGTACCAGTTGCTGTTTGACCTTGTACTAGTCGTTGTTTGACCTTGTACCAGTTGCTGTTTGACCTTGTACCAGTTGTTGTTTAACCTTGTGCCAGTGGTTGTTTGACCTTGTACCAGTTGCTGTTTGACCTTGCAGGAGTCGGGGCATGGACCTGGCCAGTGGCACGGGTAACTCCAGTGTGTTCCTGTACCAGTTGCTGTTTAATGAGGAAGGAGGCAACTTCTGGATCGGATTGAGGAAATCCAGGTTCATCTGGGATAAAGATGGTAGGAACTTTATGAATAGATTTGAACTGTTTCAAACAACTTATTATGCTCTATACATGTGCTTTATTTACTGATTAATCTTCTTTCATTGTTAAAAGATTGTTGTTTTGAGATTCTGCCACCATTAGTGAGTCAGCAGTTGTGAAGGAACATTGTCACTAACTATTGTAACTGTCACTACAGGCATGGAGCTAACCTATGCCCACCATAATTAACATCGTCACTAACTATTGTAAATGTCATTGCAGGCATGGAGCTAACCTATGCCCACTTTAAGTAACACCGTCACTAACTATTGTAAATGTCATTGCAGGCATGGAGCTAACCTATGCCCACTTTAAGTAACATTGTCACTAACTATTGTAAATGTCATTGCAGGCATGGAGTTAACCTATGCCCACTTTAAGTAACATTGTCACTAACTATTGTAAATGTCATTGCAGGCATGGAGCTAACCTATGCCCACTTTAAGTAACATTGTCACTAGCTATTGTAAATGTCATTGCAGGCATGGAGCTAACCTATGCCCACTTTAAGTAACATTGTCACTAACTTTTGTAAATGTCATTGCAGGCATGGAGCTAACCTATGCCCACTTTAAGTAACATTGTCACTAACTATTGTAAATGTCATTGCAGGCATGGAGCTAACCTATGCCCACTTTAAGGCAGGAGAGCCCAACTACATAGCGGAGCTTTGCCTGGAGATGTCCCAGATGGGGGAGTATAATGACGAGGCATGTGACAAAGTGATGCCTTACGTCTGTGAGTGGGGTGAGTTGGAAGCTGTTATACTGCTGTAATCATTAAGCCTTTAAGTATGGCATGGTGCTTAACGTTGACAGTTGTCAGCATTATACACCAATGCAGCCCCAGTGAGTTACTCGATAACATGCTTTAAGGTATATGTCAGGCTGTGCTGCTGTGCTACAAGCCTGTAACAGGCAGCTAAGACTGCTAGATACTGTGGTATATCGATATGTTGTTAGGATTGAACATAAGACGGTTCTACTATTTTTCATGACAAGTTTATTCATTCCTTAATGAGTACCGACGGTTTGTTACCGCGGTTATGATGTACGGTTAAATACCAAGGTTACACCAAGGTTAAAAGTCATGAAGGGTTTAACTACTTACATAACTATCAACCACTAGATGACGTTAATGGTGCTAGTCATTTGACCACAACCTAGGTAGTCTATAAGGAGGCCTGGCTCCTAGGTTAAACCAGTCAAGTTCAGTTATGCTGCTGACATCACCTCTTGAGCTCAGAGTGATATCTTTGCTATAGTTTATCCTCCGGTTTCTAATACTATACTTCGCTTTACTCCGGTTAGTTGTCCGAGAACACACCAGGGGGTGCAATCGGTCATATTTTTGTATATTAAATATATATTTTCATGTTTAGTGAAAATTAGCCTGCAAGACCTGACCGGGGCTTGAACCCAGGGTCTCCTGCATGTGAGTCTAACGATTTACCCCTACTCTACCGGGGCTCTGGTAGTAGGCATGCTGAAAGCTATACCACATAAAGACTGTGTGCTCCAATTATATATTTTTTATTTCAAACACCAAAACCCTTTAAAACATGCAGGGGACCATATGTTCAAAATATTTGGTGTAAAAACATTATAGACTATATCTTGAGAGAACTATAGAGAAAGTTAATTATAGTAAGATGCTATTTTATGCACAGATGCACTATCACCATATGATTTTTTTTACAGATCACTACAAAGTCAAAGCCAGATATCTCAGAAACTAGCTCAGGACCCCCCTATTTTCTTTACACCATTTGAGACTATGATACGGGCCTCATGGGGAAAATCCTGATGAAATATAATTACTTCTAGACTATGGGGTCTACCCATCTTAAACAAGATCTCGGCAAGAACTGCAGATATTCTTGTGTCATGACTTGTCATCTAAACAAGAAATAGGAACATTGTTGAACTGGAAATTTGGAAAACGTTTTCCAAGAAGTCTGCAAGTTACTTTCTTGTGTCATTCTTGATTTCGGGGGAGTGGACATTTCCCTCCCATTAAGTGCTAGTGGCCACTCAAAACAGCCAGCAGACTCTGTCGGGTCAGGGGGAGATTATTAATGATATTTTTCTATGGTAAATTTGATCCAACTTTCATGGTAACCAGACTTATCTTTCTGCTATTGTCATGTCATTAGTTTTCTGATGAGTTGTTGTTTATAAATCTGTTCATATTTTTCAAATGTGTCGGTTATCTGTATTTTTAGTGAACACCACGTCACGACCAATCATCATTAGTCTTGATGCATTAGACACCTTCCTCAGTGTGACTGGTAAGTAGCAGTTCCCTTCTATTTGATTCAATCCCATTTGCCTTTATTTAATTTAAAGTGAGTACATTCAATGATTGGGGCTCAAAAATAATCTTTTATTAAAATGATTCAGGATCTTTACAAATAATGTATTTCCTTTACTATTTATTCCATTTCCCTTCCTTCCTATCACTTTGCTTAAATTCCATTTTATTGCCAAAGATTTATGGTCATTTTAGAATAAAATCGTTCATAATTTTATTCCCTCCCATTGAAAATGCATTGTATAGGAGCATGGTTAGAGCCCACAAGCTGTCCTGTTTATGGCATGGTAAATCTGGAATGATGGGCAGTGCATGTTTAACTTTATTGGTCCTTGTTTTGCTTGCTGCAGGGCTGGTGATGGGCCTGACGGTGGGCGGCATCTTCCTGGTCCTCCTCATCACCACACTCTGCATAGTGCTGCTCCTCAAAAAGTAAGTCACCAGGAAACACTGCTTATCTATGCTTCATGGTGCCTGAGTTGACCAATAATTTTACCAAATTATTCCAAATTATATATCATACTTTAAAGTGTTCTAAAACAAACTTTACTGCAACCTCTGGTAAAAGGAAAAAGAGAAAGGCTAGCATGTGATGCCAGGCGGGGGGGGGGGGGGGGAACCCTTCCTTTCTGTATACCTCGTTTTGCCTTGGGTGAGGCCAGTCTCTGGGCTAATGTTTGTTAACATCATTTTATCATTGAACTAATGTTCTGGGTGTAATGTGATCACATTGATCCAAATGTTTGAAAAATGTTTGGAAAACGAAATTTTCCGAAAAACATTTAACAGCCAATGTTGCTTTTATGTAGTTGAAAAATGTATATCCAACTCTATTTCTTAGTTCCAGTGCATCTCAACAGGTGGGAGTTTAGTCTGTAAAAGGCCTGGATGCTCCAGTGTGGTATATATTTAAATTAAGCTGTAATATCAATGCTATATGTTTCATTTAATTCCCACAATAATGAAGAGTTGAAAATAACTATGCTTTAGAAGGTTAGATAATTATTCATGGTATGTGTTAGGCTGTGTGGTATTTTGCTTGAGTGAAGGTGAAAAGAGACAAAATGCCTAAATTATTGAAGCTAACCCTGATATAGACAAACGTTCACAAGTATAGTTCTCTACTGAGGGTTATTTCATAATGCAAGGCCGAGTGAAATAACCCTCAGTGGGTAACTTTACGAGTGCTCGTTTGTATTCCTATGTTAGTTCAATGAGACTTCCATATTTGACATGAACTAAACTTTAAAAGATAGACATCTTGATAATTCACAAACCTTGAGTTCAGAGACAAGCACCTGGAGGGCCCCCTGGACCTATTCATTCCTTTAAGGAACCTTGCATTAATGCATCATGCCCTTAGTTGGCATGATGCTTGAATGCAGCCCTGGCAAGTAAGTCGCCAGAGCTGCATCTAAGCATCATGCCGACCCAATTTAGTTGTGACACTCCCAGGGTTGTTATGATGTACCAATGCAGCCCCGGTGAGTGTGAGTAACCATGCATAATAACAATGTCACCTTTAAGCGTCCTGCCTCCCTAAAGGGCTAACCCGTTCTGGCGGTATGCTAGGACTCTGTGTGTTTGCTTGTGACTCCCCAGTTAAGTACACAATCAGGTCTCACAGCACAGAATGGCTAAACACCCACTCCCTCCGCAAACAACATTATGGTAAACCATGCCGGCATGTGTTTGTTATCTAGATCTGAATTTGTAGATTTACAAAGTAAGAAGGGACAAGACATGCATCAAATACAGCTGACAAAAACTGAATTGCTAATAATAACATAGACCCAGAGTTGAGGGACGAAAGGAAAGGGAATGATCACCCCATCTCAACCAAGGCTGTTGGGCCCTTTTTAACTATCACAGGTAGAAAGTATTTGAAACTTCAAAAGAAGGGTCATGCCTATCATATGTGAGTCTGGTTCACACCTTTCTCAGCCTTTGGCCCATGTAGAATAACTTGATGATTTTTTTTAGATACAATATTCACTATGCTCATATATGTGAAGTGCCCTATTCAATGCATAGTGGATGCGGTCTTTTATGCTAAGCCAATGGAGCTTCCATACTCTGTGCCCAATGAAGTACAGTGTAGCTACACTAGTAGTTTGTGGATTTTCCTCATTTAAGAGAGTATAAATAAACCGTAATGTCTCACATCATCCTTTTCTGTAGGCTAAAGAAGGAGAAGGAGAAGCGCAGAACAGCACCGGAGTTCCCGGCCGGTAATCTGTACGACAACACGATACAGAAACCACAACACCGCGACACAGAGATAGTCTACGACGTGACCAACCAGTTCCACTTCATCCAGAACGACCCCGTGCCACTCGCCAAACAACACAAGAAGTCCAGCGACAAGAAACCCGCCTTCAAGAAGTTCAGTTTGTTCAGCTCTAAGAAGAAGGAGAAGGAGAAGAGTGGGTTTGACACGCTGGACAGTCCGTATGAAAACGAGTCCCAAGAGAACCTTTACCAGAATGCTCAGGCTGCACTACCCCACTACCAGAACCTGGGTACAGACAAGTGATGAGCGCCAAGACATAGCGGGTTTAAGTACATCATTTATATAGAGAGACTAGCTATATAGTTGTAGTCTAGTTGATGTTTTACAAATGTTCGATATTTCTACACATGTCTTTCAGTCGATATACCATAGTAATACAAGTAATTATTGTATTACAGTCATTCGAATACAGGGTTTCAATTTTCAAATGTCTGGGAGAACACAAGATGATGCCATGTTGATAGTACTGCTAGCTGTTGAGTCATGGAGGGTTTAAGGGCAGCAAAGTGTTTTGATGCAGCTGCACAAAGCTCACTGAGGGCACTGATTCATCATTTCAGCAAAAGGTAGAAGTATAGGAAGTATTGCCTATAGCCCCCTTTCCCCTGCTTATGAGTATGGGAGTGAACTAGGACATTATAAATAGAATCATTAGTAAATGAAAATCCACCTCCAAGAAAGGTAAAATAGGGTAGGTGCCCAGAAATAGAGTCAGCCAGGATACCAGAAGACAACTATAGGGCCTTACCGTAACCTGTGTTAAGGATTCACTAAGGTGTGTTGTAACCCCGTGCTGCACACATACACGTCTTCAACATGGAAAACAGGGTCAACAATATGGCCACATATTTAAAGGCTACAACTGTATGAATGTTTGCATTTATGCAATTTTAAGCTGCTTTGAGTGGCATTTACTGGGATTGAAGATGCCTAGGTGGGACTTAAGCATCTTCAACTTGCTTAAATGCAGACATTCATGCTGTGTATAAAAAGGTAACCCGGTGCTTCAACCCCTTCCATGAACCATAATGCACCATGCCAAGGATGGGCATGCAAAAACTGCATCATATCTAATATGATGTATCACAACTGTACAGAAGGTTCATAACCAGATATAGACAGTATATAAAGAAAAGTGAATAAAACATAACATATGTAGTAAAAGGCATTTGCTGAGCAAATGAAAATAGAATTTGAAAACTGTATATCAATTATATATTCATGAAAAGGTGTACAAAACCTACATTTGTAAATAGCCGTGAGAGAAGGAGGGATATCAGATATCTCATTTTGTATGGATCATAATATTATTCAACTTCTTAATGGAAGATCAATACTGTCACTCTGAGTGACAGAGGAATATGGTTAATTCTTTTGTATAAGACTAACTCATAAAAAGGCCCAACCCTTAACAAGTTGCATATGTCGCTGAGAGTATGTAAAATTGCTAATTTGGTACTGCAGAATAAATGTAAAAACTTACATATTAACTTCACCCAATATAAGCATGTTTGGTATCAAATGAAAGCTGAGTCTGACTTTTGTACAAGCTTGGCTTCTACATGAGAATTTGCGGTTTAGTGTACAACCCTGGGATGAGTATATGAGTCACGTGTGGCATGATACCAGGTATCTTACTAGACATCCACCACACTAACAGTGTATGTGTGTACCAGTTTATACAACAAGCTATCTTACTAGACATCCACCACACTAACAGTGTATGTGTGTACCAGTTTATACAACAAGCTATCTTACTAGACATCCACCACACTAACAGTGTATTTGTGTACCAGTTTATACAACAAGCTATCTTACTAGACATCCACCACACTAACAGTGTATGTGTGTACCAGTTTATACAACAAGCTATCTTACTAGACATCCACCACACTAACAGTGTATGTGTGTACCAGTTTATACAACAAGCTATCTTACTAGACATCCACCACACTAACAGTGTATGTGTGTACCAGTTTATACAACAAGCTATCTACTAGACATCCACCACACTAACAGTGTATGTGTGTACCAGTTTATACAACAAGCTATCGTACTAGACGTTCACCACACTAACAGTGTATGTGTGTACCAGTTTATACAACAGGATATCTTACTAGACATCCACCACACTAACAGTGTATGTGTGTACCAGTTATATACAACAAGCTATCTACTAGACATCCACCACACTAACAGTGTATGTGTGTACCAGTTTATACAACAAGCTATCTTACTAGACATCCACCACACTAACAGTGTATGTGTGTACCAGATTATACAACAAGCTATCTACTAGACATCCACCACATTAACAGTGTATGTGTGTACCAGATTATACAACAAACTTACTAGACATCCACCACACTAACAGTGTGAATATGTAAAGTTAACTCGTGTCTTGTTATGTCTGCACAGCCTGTGATAACTTTATAGACATAGACATGTGACAACATATAAGGCTTGTCCATGTCTCTCTTTCCTCCTCCTCCTCCTCCCGGTACACCACACAGGAGCAGCTACAAAATGTAGGCCAAAAAATGTATGTTTTAGGTAAAGCAAGCTTACTCAGCAAAACAGGGCCAACCCTGGAAATTGTTTTGTTTTTCCGGAAAGAAAAGATATGTTTCGAGGCCATTTTGGGACTAAGTTAAACTTGATGTGATTTTCCACAAATAGGCACTGGAGTTCATGAATCAATTTTCTTCTCCTTTGAAGCAAAGAAAATTTCTACTATCCTATATATTCGAGAAAAATAACTGAAGCGCACGCAGTACTCATAAAGTCATTTCGATGGCATATCAATAGTAATTATGAATTCAAATTTCTCAGAAATCGTGAGGATTAGGTCCAGAAAATGGGCTACAATGATTATTACTTGTATTGAATAGAAAAGGTTTCCTACGCTGATTATCACTTAACTCTAATATTACAAGCAGGTTGCTGCAATGCCGAAATATGACTATGTGAAATGTGATACAAAATGATTAACAAATGTATTATGATGAATAAAGAGCCAGTATAAAATCCATAACACTATTTGTTTTTGTTGTTTTAAACCCTCTATGAGTAATTTAGCACAAATTCAGTTGTAAAAAAGTGTTTGCATCAACAGCATTAGTAAATGGTTTATTTCGCTATGGTCTTATTCACTACCCGACTGCTCATGTTGTGGGCTTATACAGTGGAGGTATGTTTTGGTGACCTAGTTAGTGCTGGTTACACTCTCCCAGCACCCATCAATTGTGCTTGGTTATGGAGTCCCTCTACTATGCTGATGTGTGCTTGAAGAGCAGGGTGAGTGGTTTCACAGCAGAGGTGGCTCCACCTACAGTTTACAGGGTGGTTCAGCAGAGATGCGGCTTGGTCAGGGTTACACCCAGTAATATAGCCTCTAACTGGTATGTGGTTCTGTGCTGCAGTTCTCCTGGTACTGGAGTCTCAGACCTACTAGTGAGCTATGGTAAGGTTGTAGGCTCATATATACTGCTGGAAGGTTGTGGTGAGCAGAGGTGGCTCCACCTAGAGGCTATATAGCTGGCTCACCACGGATAGAGGCTTTTAGGATAAGGCTTTTAGGATAAGACAAAAGTGTGATACATATACCCAGAAAGAAGAACATGTCTTTAACACAATGCAAAATACTGTATATATTGATATCTAGTCTAGATCCAACTGTATTAGGTAGAATGTGCACCAGAGTCTGAGCCATTTCATGAAAGTCTCCCCATAGGCTGCAGCAGAGAGAAGTGGACAGTTTGTCACAATATCTGAACTCCTTAACCAAGATTCACCTGTCGCATCATGGTGGCACAATGTCTGTATTCTTTAATTAAGATTCACTTTTGCCATTATTGTTTCAGAAGGTATCTTCTCCTTAAATTAGATTAACTTTTCCAATCATTGTGTCACAATGTCTGTCCTCTTTAACTAAGATTCACTTTTGCTGTCATTGTTATAAAATGTCTGTCATCCTTAACTAAGATTAACTTTCTCCATCATTGTCATACATTGTCTGTATTCCTTAACTTAGATTCACTTTTCCTATCATGGTGTCATAATGTTTGTATTTCCTAATAAAAATTCACTTTTGCCATCATTGTGTCACAAAGTCTTTTTTTCTTTAACCAAGATTCACTTTTCCCATCAAATGAAAATGAGGTCATGAGATGTGCTTCAAAGGTGTTTAATGTAGGTCATCATTGTGCAGAATTACACTTGGTTACAATATACGATGCAATAGTTATATTTTGTAAGTCACTGTACAAGCAAAAAGGTTTACTCTAGAGACTGGGGGGATCACTGAATGCTTCAAGGATCTGGTCATTCCGGAAAATGTGCAAAGTAAGAATATAGAAGACCTCACAGTGTGACCAGTTGTTATGCTTTACTTGAATATGTTACCTCTTCTTGCATCTGACATTCCTGTATGATACCTCCAATTTCTAATGTATGCATTTTGTTATACTTGTATGCTTTTCTTTTGAGTTTCATAAGCTCAAACAACATCAAATAAATGCAACAAATATTGGTACAAACATATGTAATTATTGTAGGTTTAGAAGCTGATGTACCCCATCACCATCAGTAACCAGTTTAAAATAATATAGTCCCAGAAAGTTGTCAAGCTTGTGTCATCACTGATCTGAATTCACCTTTTCTGGCTAGCTTTCGAAGCTAGTCATGGATGATGGTATTGATCCATCTGCAGCCCATAGTTAGACAGACACATGCCATGATATTTGATGCTGCTAAGTGAAAAAAATACATTTACTTTGATATTGGTGGTAACTTATCCTTGAAAAAAATAAATGTATTTTTTTCAAGAAAATATCTTGTATGTTAGTATATTTTAAAGATATGGATTGGAAAAGTCTGGAGCCCTTTAGGTGGATGTTACATTACATTATGAATAAAGTTCTGAGTATGTGACAACACAAACCTTGCTTGGCGACCATAGATACTATCAAGAGAATATGAATACTACTCATAATTGATGGTGACCATACAAATTGTGCATGTAGATTTAGTCACCTTACAATAATGCCACATTTACACAACCTGATCATGTCATGAATTTAAATCTGCCATTTGTATGGTGAACTTTTGATACAAGCATAGTTATCAAGCAACACTAAGTTTAGGTAGTTCAGCCAAAAATACAAAAACTGGCAATATCCACATATAATTCTTTCTGATGAAAATGTAACTTGAAGAAATGTAAAGACACCAATAATAAAGGAAATTTAGCCACTATTGGAAAAATTACAAGGTAATTCCCAGGAGGTTGGTCTTATCTTATGTCTGGCATTTACCCAGTGGCCAAGCAGGTAGCAGCAGGGGTGCAGGACATGCAGGGAGGCCTCACTGACCCTCACCCAGCGGGACTTGTGGCTATGGGCCTGGGTGACCAATGTAGAGGCGGTCTCATTGTGCCTATATATCATAGTATTGTAGGGGCATGATATTACATATTAATCTCATACACGGTATTTCCGGGTAACGTCTGTTTACTCGGCTTCTCCACCTGGAGCTAGTGCACACAGTTCCCGGGAGAGGGCGCAGGTCCTCTTCAGGTGACCGTGTGCCGCTCTCAGGTGGGCGGCCGACCCACCCACCTGGCCACGTGACCTAAGAGCCGGTGTTATATAAGACCCATGTGTTTACCTGGAACGACAGTCAGTGCAGGCCCGACTGACGAGAGACTTCACATGTCCAACCGTGCGGACAGAGTTGTATGCTAAGAGTTGTATACTGACCGTTTCCTCTATTTATAGAGAAACCTGATCTACCTGTGTGTATTCATTCTACACTGATCGTTCCCTAGTAAAGGAACTAGAGTTGTTATTCTTGTGAATAAAGATAGATATATTCTCGCACCTGGAAACTGCCGTGATCGTTGTTCTTTAACCTAGAGTTAATTACGAACCACCACACTGGTGCCGTGACCAGTAGCAGTAAAGGTAGCAGAACAAGCTAGTTGTTCGAGAATATGTTCGGGTTATACTGAACAGGAAGTCCTTGAGTGGACAGACAGTCCTTTAGTGGACGGACAATGGCTACCGGTGGTAGCCTGGGCGGCTCTGGCCCAGAGCTGAGTGAAGGGGAGTTGGAATCAACTCGCCTGGAGGTGCCAGGGATGGACCCTGGGGAGGGCTTGAAGCCAGGACAGAAGAAGAGGAAATTGCAGGATCTTTCCTGGGTAGAACCCTATGTAGGGGATGAGAGATTCCAAAGGGAATATGACGAGCGTTTGGCTCGGGAAGAGGATGACCTCTACTGGGAAAATGTCCGATTGGACAAACAGTCAATGGAAGATCAGTATGCTGCATTGACTGAGGAATTGACTTCCCTGGTAAAAGAAAGGGACGAGATCCTCTCTGAGAATCAGAGGGTAAAAGGAACTCTGATAGAAGAGAGAGAACGGTTGATAGAGGACAACCAGTATATGAAAAAGAAGGTTGCTCAGGAATCACATGAATACCAAAAGATTCAGGCAAAGATTGCTGAGAACCAGCAGGAGAATGAACATTCCGAATCTCTTAAAGAGAGGTATGAGAGGGAGTTGAAAAAATACTCTAGAGAATGGTATGCCTTGAAGAAGGGGACAGAAGCGCTAGAGAAGGGCAGAGACCAGTTGGTCAAGGATAACGAATCCACCAGGATACAAATCCTGGAAGAAACGGAAGAGTTAGAGAGGAAACGGAAAGCTGAGGTGGAAGCTGTCTGTTCCCTTGAAGCTAGGAAAACTCTCCTGCGGGGTGAATTGTCGAAGGCAATGGAACAGCAGGGGGAGGAACAAGTTCCAGCTGGCAGGCCGGAAACTGTTCCGGATAGTACTCCTACTACTAGTAAGGGGGAAGCATTACCTCAATTCGATCCATTTATTAATGATAATGGATTGAGGAATGTGGAAGACTCTGTGTATAAGAACAGAGAGAAAGATTCAAGGAGAGTGAATGTTACCGGGCGCTCTCTTGGATGGGAACCAGTTAATCATGCCAGTATTGGTCCGGTTAACAGGGAAATGTCTCCAGAGGAGGAAGTGTCTCGACATTATAAAAATAAATTTCGAGATGAAGTGGTGAATCATAGTTATGGCTCATTGAACCCCTTTGCGGGAGATGACCCGGCTCTGTATGAGAATCCGGGGGGTTATGATAGCAAGGGTAATTATAGGTATTGCCCAGATGCAACTTATTCGTACCCACCTCCGGCCACGGAAACACACTCGGGAGTCCATAAAGATCCTGAGATTAGGCCGAGGGATAGGATGAATAAGGGGACCCAACCGGGAACAAAGGGAAGGTCAAACCCGGTGCATAAAAACACAACGGGATTGTCAGGCTATCAAGGCCCACGCTTTGATGAGGGTTCAGAATCTGAATCAGATAAATCATCTGACGATGTACCCAAGAGAAAGGTTCCTTTGAACCGGCGAGTCACAATGACCCCGGCGGAGCACCGATTACATAATCGAGACCCCGCCATAGGTAATTTGGGACTAGATTGCTCTAGCCGAGGTCAAGACGGTACAGACCTACTGGCTTGGAGTAGACGCATGTCGGGTCAATTAGTGCATTCTAATTATGCCGCTAAAAGAACTGCACGTGTGACTAAGCCTTACAGGGGTGTACGACCCTGGAAGGAAGAATATCAATCACTTCTAGATGATTGTAAGTACAATTGCTGGAACAAGGAGGAATCCTTGGGAGCTTTTGTGATATGGTTGAGTGACGGCCCGGGTAAGATAGTGGTTGAAGAATGGAGGGACACTTACGGGCCAGAAGCTACATACGACCAGCTGGAAGTATTAGCTTGTTATACTTTTGGGAAAATGGTGACAGTAGATCACTGGACTCTGTTTCAGAGAAGAACGCAGAAACCAAAGGAATCTGCTAAAATTTTTGGGCTAGAATTGCAGCGATTATTGCGGCAGGCTAGGCCAGAATGGAGTAGGGATGCTGAATATTACATAGAATCCCTATTTGTAAGATTTATTAGTGGATTGAGTGATCCTGAACATGCTAAAGTTTGTGGTAGAGCTTGGGAAGCTGGGTCTTCCTTAGCAGATTTGTTCATGGCGATTGATCAACATGACAAAAAGAAGATACTGTTGGCTGGTATGATACCCGCTAATAGGGGGCAGCGCGTCTCTGGAATTGAACATTCCTTAGATGGAGACGATTCTTCCGCGGAAGAATCTGAAGGGGAGGAGAGAGTAGACGCCCTTAAATTCAAGGGTCGACAGAAATCTAACTCAACCCCAGCTTCCGGGAAACTTCCTAGTAACAAAGGTTATTCGGAAACCACCCGGAAACCCGACATTCGGGAGCCTCAGACTGTACCCAGTCAGAAAACCCAGACCCCGGAGACGACCACTCCGGATAAAACAAATGCGTCAGGAAACTCATTAAATACCTTAATGGAGTCCATGATTAAACGCATGAACGAGGTGTTTGATAATCAAACCAGGCGCCGCCCTAGGGTCGATCGTAACACTGTCCAGTGTTACAGATGTCAAGTCAAAGGGCACTTTGCATCTGAATGCAAAGCCGAGAAACCTGTTTTAAGAAGTGAGGTTTCGGGAAATTAGAGGGGGTTACCGGGGATGGCAGGACGGTAACCCCTGAGGAAATATGTCAGATTATCACCGACGTTGGCGGTGAAGATTCATTAGCAGTGAATGCGTCCAGCAAGAAGGGAGATGGGACTGTACATCCCGGAAACCATGAGGCTGGGGAGACTGGTACAACAGGCGCCCAGGGGTGCGCGTATGGGAAACCTAGTGCCAGTTTAGAGGAGTCAATAACCAAAGAGTTGGTTAAGGTTGGAGGAACCAGGCTTCCCCCGGGCCATCCTTGTCTGGAACACCTGAAAGGATGTGGATTCGACCTGGGCACTGATAGTGACCTTCACCGGTTTACTAGGAATCCCTCAGTAACTGATGGGAAGAGGTGGTACGTTTCCTGTTCTGTACAAGGAAAGACTGGGGAGTTTCTTATGGATACTGGAGCTAGCCACTCCATGGTCTCTAAGAGATTCATCAGCTTATTGCCGAATATGTGTGAGAACCTCACAATGAGGGTAAACGCATGTACGGCCGATGGTACCAGAATGAGGACATTTGGACGGACTTTTCTGGTAATCTCTGTGGCCGGGAAAGAATTTGTTTGGGCCCCGACCATAGCTGAGATTGAAGATGATGGTATTCTTGGTTTGGATTTTGCGGCGCTTTTCGGTGCGACTTTGAATCCGAAAAGTGGGAAGTTGAAAATTGAATACCCGTATGATATGACCATACTCTGTAAGTTGAGAGTGATAAGTAGTGTCGCTAGTGTGGCACAGACTGTGAAGATTCCCCCGGGAATGACCTGTGACGTGTTAGTCAGTTCAGGGAGGCTAATCCAGAAAGGATTAGCGGTAATCGAGCCGGATATGGCTGTATTATCCCGGAAGGGATTGGAATCTGCGGATACCCTAGTAGGGAATTCCAGATGGACAGTGACACCCATTTCCAACCCCGGAAACTCCACAGTATATCTTGAGAAAGGCACTGAAGTTGGGAAAGTGATACTTGCGGAGGCAGTCACCGGTAGCCACCAAGACCTGAGGTTAGAAGAAGGAGGGGAAGAGGAATTGCATGAAGAGTTAACTAAGTTGTTAACAGGATCGTCCATAACGGATGAGAATGATCAGGAAGCCCTAAAAGCTATGCTGAAGAGATGCAGGCAAGCTTTTGCAGCCCCAGGGGAACCCCTGGGGAGAACCAATAAGGTATTGCATGAAATTAAAACCGGGGATAACCCCGCTTTTAAGATTCCTTATAGGAGATTACCCCTCAAGAAGAAGATTGTAGCTGAGGAAGAGATAGCGAAAATGCTGAAGGATAATGTTATTGTTCCCAGCATGAGCCCTTGGTCCTCCCCTGTGTGTATGGTAACCAAGAAGGACGGTAGCATACGGTTCTGTATTGATTACCGGAAACTGAATGGGTTGACTAAGAAGAACTCCTATCCTCTTCCTAGGATAGATGAGACGATTGATTCCCTGGGAGGGAATGAATGGTTTTGTACCCTGGATTTACAATCCGGGTATTGGCAAGTAGGCATGAAGCCTGAAGATATGGAGAAAACCGCGTTTTCTAGCCATATTGGGTTGTTTGAATATAAGGTAATGCCGTTCGGGTTATGTAACGCGCCGGCCACCTTTGAAGCCATGATGGAGACGCTGTTAAGTGATTTATTATGGCGGAAATGTCTAGTTTACCTGGATGACGTAATTGTGTTTGGAAAGACCTTTGCGGATTGTTTAAGTAATTTAGAGGAAGTCTTAAACCGAATCATGTCTAACGGTCTCAAATTGAAACCAAAGAAATGCAATCTGTTTAAGAAGGATATTAACTACCTAGGGCGGATTATTTCCACCGAGGGGGTTAAGGCGGATCCGGAAAAGATCAGGAGTGTAACTGAATGGGAAGTCCCCAAGGGTCCTAAAGATGTGCGATCCTTTCTAGGATTCTGCTCATACTATAGGGATTTCCTGCCGGGGTATTCCCGGGTAGCCTATCCGATCCAGTGTTTGTCACACTGGACACCCGGAAGTAGGAAGGAGGAGTTCCCATGGGGGAGGGAACAGGACACAGCTTTCTTAGCAATAAAAAAGTTGTTTGTAGAGACCCTGGTGTTAAAGTATCCTACCCCGGATGGTCACTTTGTATTGGATACCGATGCTAGCAATGAGAGTATTGGGGCCGCCCTCAGTCAAGTCCAAGGCGGAGTGGAGGTTCCCATTGCCTTTGCTAGTAATACTATGAGTAAGACCCAGCGTAATTACTGTACCACTAAAAGGGAATTGTTGGCTGTGATAGTATATACTAAAAAGTTCAAACATTTCCTTTGGGGGTCCGATTTTACGCTAAGAACAGATCATTCCTCTTTGAGATGGTTATTGAATTTCAAAGATGCGGAAGGAATGATTGGACGTTGGCTAGCACACCTTTCCGAGTTCGGTTTGGAGCAAAGTCAGATCCAGCATAGAGCTGGGGTAAAGCATGTAAATGCTGATGCACTTTCCCGACGTCCTATCAGGAAGTGCGAAAACACCAACTGTGATGACTGTGGTCAGCATGAAGCTGTCATAGCCGGAGCAAGGATTCCCTTTGAGATCAAGGGAACTGGGGTTCTGGAGTGGTCCATGGGAACCATCCGGAAATTCCAGGAAAAGGATCCTAACCTTAGCCGGTTGTTGGTATTGTTACCTAGGAAGATACGGCCCCCGCGGCCTGAGATTTCCCTGGAGAATCGGGAAATGAGACGACTAATAGCTCAATGGGCAGAGCTAGAGGTCCAGAGCGGAATCATCTACCGGTGGAAGATTAATTCATCCGGTAGGAGAGTCCGGCAAGTGGTAATACCTTCCGGTATGAGGAGGGATGTTATGTATTATTGCCATGGACACCTGACCAGTGGACATTTCGGAAAAAAGCGTTCCCTGGAACGTCTGAAAAGGAGATATTACTGGCCAGGGATGAGTAGTGATCTATTAAGATGGATTGCTACTTGCCCGGATTGTTGTAAAAACAAACCTGGGCCTGGGATGGGTAAAATGCCTTTGTCCCAGGAGTTGTTTGGTGTAAGATTTGCGCGAGTCGCCATAGACATTATCAGTGGGTTTAAAACTACCCCTGATGGTAATACTTGTATGATGGTCGTCACTGACTATTATACTAAGTATACGAGAGTGTTTCCATTAGCGGATCACAAAGCAGCAACCTGTGCAAAAGCTTTTGTTAAAGGTTGGGTATTGCATCTTGGGGTTCCCCTAATGATGCATAGTGACCAAGGTTGGGAATTTGAATCTGATCTTTGGCAGGAAATGTGTCACCGACTGGCGATTTGTAAGACGAGAACAAATCCCTATCGACCACAAAGTGATGGAATGGTTGAGAGATTCAATCGTACATTGATTCAGGTGTTGAAATCCCTGGTGAATGATAGAATGGATGACTGGGATGAGCAGTGTGATTATGTATGCCATGCATATAATAGCACTGTCCATTCTAGTACTTCCTGTTCCCCGAATCTATTAGTTTTCGGGGAAGATTTGATAATGCCCGCGGATCTGGTATTCGGGGTGGTTGGAATGAACCCGGAAACCCCCTGCCATGTGATGTTTGTGGAGTCATTAAGAGATCAATTCAAATATGCTTATGAATTGGTGAGAACTGAACTGCAGAAGAATGCTACCTGGCAGAAGACCGGCTATGATCTAGGCCTTAAGCCGCGACGATTCAAAGGTAGTAAGATTACATGAGCCGTTATCGACTCTGAAACTTGCTAGTAATTGGGACGGCCCCTTTGTGGTTACCCGCATAGTAAGTGACAGTACTGTAGTGATACGTTCATTACAAGGAAAGATGTATAAATCTAATGTAGCTCGACTAAGAGAGTGGAAGGGGAGAGATTTGTCCCTGGACTCGTATGAGTTGGAAGTTGATACTTTGATAGAGGAAAGTGAACAGCGGAAATTAGTGAAGGAACCTCCCCGGAAACGCGGGAGGCCGCGGAAGGAGGTTTCCCGGAAACTAATGGTGCAGAAGTCCGTCATCCCAAAAAGATCCGGGAAGAAGGCGGCTAATAAAGTCTCG
The DNA here is from genome assembly GCA_947462335.1 of Harmothoe impar. NCBI lineage: Eukaryota > Metazoa > Annelida > Polychaeta > Phyllodocida > Polynoidae > Harmothoe > Harmothoe impar. The sequence goes on along the minus strand of OX381717.1, from coordinate 68,036,910 downwards.
CTGGCTGAAGGGAAAAGGACCCGGAAGAGTGTGGTTAAGGCTAAATCCACTCTGGAAAAAGCGTGTCCTAGAACCAGGTCTAATGTTATGCCTAAAAACATAAGACGCAGTCCCCGGTTACTAGCCAGGGACGGTATAACCTAAGCCGGTACACAACGAGTGTGGTGTCCTGTAATCTTGTTAAATATTTAAATGTTGTAATCAGTTATGTGTGGAAGTAAGTACGGTCGGAATGATCGTGATAGTCCCCCTGTCAAGGATCCCATGGGTGATGGACGGATAATCCGGTGAATGTGCTTTATTATGCCATTCATATATATTTCATTGATACTCTCGACGAGTTGACAGAGCGTAAGGATTAACACGTGGAATAAGGGTACCTGTTTACAATTAAACGCGCGGTGACCTGGTTCCAAGGAACTGGGTCACGGGACGCGCGGGGTTGCGCATGCGCGGTGGCGCGCCTTATATAAGGCCCGCGGAGCGGCGGGAATCGCCAGTTGGGGTTGAGAGGCGGTCCAGAGCAGACGTGAGAGCTCAGACACGACCATTGTCGCTGTGGGGAGGTGGATCCCCTATAAATCCATCAACAAACACTTTTCTTGAGTGTGAAACAAAAACATGTCCTCCGAGACAGACCACCAACAGGTGGACCCTCTTCAAGAGGGCGACTCCGCTAGCGGAGGAAATGAGGTTGTTAATCAACCTGACCTCGTGGACCAGGAATCTCTGGATTTCCTGGGACAAGGGGAGATAATGGACGTCGACGCTGACTCTCAGTCACCGCTTCGCCCTGCTAATGTCGCCGCCAATTACTTGGAAGGTCTAGACATTGAGGCCATCAGCCCTGCTGACGGTCGCGCTGATACCGGTGAAGCTGAGTATCAGGATCAGGGTCTATTGTACCATGGAGAACCGCCGGCGGACGTTGAAAAACCCCGCCCGGCCGTACCAACCCTGGGAGGCTTCATGTCCAATTACGATGGACGTGAAGTAGAACTGCACGAGGACGTGCTAAGGCTCACGGCGGAGGGAGCTCCCCGCCGGATTGACCCGCTCACGAGCCAGGCCATATTGCTCTTCCTGTTAGTGGAGGAGCAGGAGGAGATGCCCCCGGACTGGTTTGTGTACTGGGAGGCACTCCAGAAAGGACTACGCGTATGCTACTGCTTACGACGAGCTGTCTTCGATTTGCATATCGCGGACATAAAGCGGTTAATGCCCGCACTCCCAATTCTGTCTTTGGACCCGAATTGTGGAGTTGCCGGGATGTTGTTGACTGGTGTCAACAGATACCGGGCACGAATCGGGAAACTCCGAGAGCCGAAAACCCGGAAGGAGTACGAGATTGCTGCCGCTAATACGCAGGGGGTAGTTTCGTATGTCCTGGATGTAGCCACTATTGAAGACTACATGGATTCTCACAACGTCAAACGAGATATTGCCATATCTTGTTTGGTTGATGAGGCGGTTCGTACAGTACGAACCAGATCTTCCAGTGCGGAGGAGAAGGCGCGAATAAAAGCGCTGAAAGCCACACCTAGGGGGCGCGGCAGTAAAGGTGAGAGGGGGGCCTCAAACCGGTCAAGCTCGGCCGACAGCAACCAGTCGGACGAGTTTGTCCAGGAGAGAGGACGTCAGGCTCGCCGGAACGAGAAGGCAAGATTAGCTAACTTGCCGGACTCTGTATTAGCAGAGGGATTACCGGAACAACCTTCCGGAGGACAGCCCGTTATTCCCCGGGCTGAGGAGGTAACGGATGAGGCGATGGACATAAACGAAGCCAATACTCCGGAGCCCTCCAACACCAACACCACCACCACCACCCCGGCCCTTGTGGCAGATATGACCGCCGCCGCGGGAGCAGCGGCCGCCGTGGCGGCTGCGCTGGTATTTAATCCAGCACGTCTCAGCCCTCTCCGTAGTCCGGCTCATTCGGATCCGGAAGAGGGAGAGGTTCCGGCTAACGCTGAGGAACCAGGAAATGCCCCAGAGGACCCCATCCCGCCTAATGACGTGATGAGGCGGGTCTGGCAGAACGCGAACAATAAGTTCCGCGTGTTTATTCCCAATTCATGGGAACAGTGTCCGATTGGTCCTACCAATTTCGGATGTCCACTTGCGACCAACTGTAAAGGTCAAAGTGACGATGAGGATTGGATCCGGAATACCCCCCGGGACCGTCCTCCGTCTGCTTTTTATCAGCAGTGGCTAGATCAACTCAGGATCCTGCCGGATACTTACTACAGTAAGGAGCAGAAGGAAAAACTTCTTTTTGCGATTAACCGCTGGTATAGCCAGCGGGAAAGGAATTGGTGCCCATTCGCTACATGTGTAAACACGATTGGCACAGACAGAACCGTGTTTGTAACAAAGCAACGGTTTCTGCGTCACCTCTGTGAAAATCACATGCACCACTGTGTGGTGTACCACTGTGATATCACAGTAGGTAGGGAATCCCAGCTGTGTAACGGGTGTTTAGAACCCCGGAGAGGTGAGCTCATGCGCCACATGAAGGATTGCCATAACATGGGAATCAGTGTAGCTCGCAATCGTGTGAATGCGCTACATGACGCCGTATGTGACCAGTACAAGTCACTCACGGAGGAACAAAAGGCTAAGATCCGGCCGGCAACTCCCTTCTACTGCGAGGTCGCAGATGGGAAGTTCAAAGCCAGGATTGCCAGAGTGGACGGACGACATAAGTTCGCCATGAATGACGAGGAGTATACGGTGTTATGCACTACCCGTACTTCCCGCAGAGGTGGCGGTAGTTTCCGTCAGCCGGAAACCCGGGGTAGTTCCCGGGGGAAGAGCCGGTCCGCCCGCGACCGCTCTCGATCTCCTGCGGTCTCACCTGGACCAAAACGGAGACATGCCGGATCCAATTTAGAGGATCTCGATAATTCCTACTATGGGATTTATCATGCCCCGGAAGGTCGCGACTATTATCGCGAGTATCCAGACCCGCTGTTTACAGACCGGAAAGATCGGAAACGTGATTCCGGTGGTCAAGCGGCGGCGACTAACATGGATTACCGTTCCAGACGTCTGAGCAGTTCAGACAGTGCCACCAGTCAACCTGACTGTGGAGGTGCCCGGCCTAAAGAACCGGCTACCAGAACAAAGGCTTCCCTGCCTTTGACGTACCATCTGGGGACAACTGCAAAGCTAACCCCCAGGGACGTCCGGTCACCCACTACCCCAACTCGGGACATGCAGGGCTTGACCGTGAAAACGGAACCAAAATCACTAATCTCAGTGGTGACGCCTCGGGGCATAACTGTCCCGAAGGCTGCAGCGGTTGCGAAAGCGCCGCAAGCGGATGTTAAACCCGTGATTCCTGCAACCCAGGAGCCGGTTGTCATCCAGCCAGTCGCGGGCACCTCCCGCACGGAAACTACCGGTGGCGTAAAGTTAAAATACGTCCCGATAGTCAACTACTTCTCTAGGGAAGAGAAGGCGAGCTGCGAAGTGGGACAGAGAATTGTAACAGAATTCCAGGAGTCCCAACGCGAGCTGGCGGTGGAATATAACACCAAGATGTTAGGCCTGTTCACGCATGGCCTAAAGATTGCCCATCGGGAGGAGAAAGCATTGGTCGCTGTCGGCAATGCTGACTACTTGGCTAAAAAGTCAAGGGAAGCTGCTTCAGGCCAAAAGACCGCTGAGGCCGCCGCAGGGTTCGTTCAGCAAGAGAACGAGAAGTTAACCAAACGGTTACAGGACATGAACGTAAAATTTTACGGGGTGTTCGGCGTGACTATCGATACCTGGGATGGCACCACTGAGCACGCGCTTGCTTTAATGAGGGCAAGAGATGAACCTTTAGGTTAAAAAGACTGATAAAAGGTTCAGAGTCTATTTCTAATTCTTTTAGGAATAGAGGAGGGAAATATAATAGTTTCCGGATAGATTAATTGTTGTTTCATTTAATCTGACGTCATAAATTGTTTATGACGGGGTATCCCTTTCTGAGGGGAGGGGCATCTTTTTAGAGGCATATGGATCAAAACGGGGGGAACCTTCCGTGGAAGCTCTGGACTTACCTAACTACTCAACTCTCAACTATAGCCTACCGATGGGGAATCAGGACTCCACCGGGAAGCTACCAACCTAACGTCCCTGAAACTAACTTTTGGGATACGTTACCATGATGTGTTCCTGATACTATTATGCTGAGTTATAAACTGTTCCCGTCCAAAGGATTACGTGTCAAACAGACAATGCTCGTGGTTCCAGATCTACTTATATATTTCATGAACATTCCTGGAGCTAGGATTACGTGTTAAACGGACAGTACTCGTGGTTTCCAGCCGGATTATAGTTATATATGTCATGAACTTTACTGGAGCGAGGACGGGATACTTATCGAGCTGTATACATATGAACTTACCTTCGGGTGATATTTATCCAAGAAACAGTATTAAGAAGAGGAGAGCACCTCACTCATTCGTCTATTAGAAGCGGAGAGCACCTTGACCACAACTAGATCACCAGTAAGCTATATTTAATTGTAAGGGTTTCCGGGTACACTGCCAGGTTACTCATTAAAACGTTTTTAATATATAAAATATATCATTATTATGTGATACATATCACCTCAGGTGTTCCAATAAGGTATTCTCATATTTACCTAATGAATCAGGCTTCATAATATGCTACATATGAAGATTGTATGATCTGATAAGCTAGGAAACGTGGCTACCCGTAATGTTTATATGAAGTCGTTAAGACTATGTGTATATACTAAATATACCGCCAGGTATTGTCGTGTGTGTTGACTCTGTTGTATGTTGCGAGAGATATTAATACTCCGGTTATATAATCGGATTACCCGGCTTAAAACAAAGGCTGTGGTTACTGTTATTCATTGTGTGAATGTTTTCATTAAATCACAAATCAATGTAAGACGCTGGTGGTTGTGAGTCCTTATCAGGACTGGTTTTTAATAACTTTTCTGTTCAACTTAAATATATACACACCCCACGCGCATTTTTTTTTAAACCGAGTAAGGAAACTTCATAAGGAAGTCATATCGAAATGTGTCAAGCCGTTCGATTGTATGTATGATATTATATTCACATGTCATTAATAATCATCCATTATGGTTGCTATTACAGTGTAATGCCATATTTATATGGAGTTTTATGATCTCGCTTGTGTAGTATGTCGTAATAATATGTTTACGCCCCTAGTTACTGTATAGACAATAACTATAAAGTCGTTGTTCTAAAAGGTTTTCTATGTACTAAGAAAACAGTATATATGTTCGTTACCACCTAGTTTTGTCTAGGGGGGGTAGTGTAGGGGCATGATATTACATATTAATCTCATACACGGTATTTCCGGGTAACGTCTGTTTACTCGGCTTCTCCACCTGGAGCTAGTGCACACAGTTCCCGGGAGAGGGCGCAGGTCCTCTTCAGGTGACCGTGTGCCGCTCTCAGGTGGGCGGCCGACCCACCCACCTGGCCACGTGACCTAAGAGCCGGTGTTATATAAGACCCATGTGTTTACCTGGAACGACAGTCAGTGCAGGCCCGACTGACGAGAGACTTCACATGTCCAACCGTGCGGACAGAGTTGTATGCTAAGAGTTGTATACTGACCGTTTCCTCTATTTATAGAGAAACCTGATCTACCTGTGTGTATTCATTCTACACTGATCGTTCCCTAGTAAAGGAACTAGAGTTGTTATTCTTGTGAATAAAGATAGATATATTCTCGCACCTGGAAACTGCCGTGATCGTTGTTCTTTAACCTAGAGTTAATTACGAACCACCACAGTATAAATATTTTGCGACAAAATGGGGTAATACATACAGTGTTCTATTTACGATAAATGTTTCAAAAGACTTAGATCACCCAATGTAAATGATAGCATTGTATTGTAGTGTATTGTCACAAGATATTAGAGTTTATGTCAAAAGATAGTGTAGAAGCTTACATCATGCCAATTACTTTTGCAAACATCACCTAACATAGAGGCATTACCTTAAGAAATAGTACAGTTTGTGTAGTTAGATAACAATTATTTAATACATCTCAGACACAAATACACAAAATATATAGCATTGTTCCTCAGGTACTGCGACACCTGGATTGATATAGTTCCATTTGGTGATCAAACCTGGTTCTCTATAGTTGCAGCACGTTCCTGCTTCTTAATTTGCCTCTGATGCCCATCTACAGCAACAACCAAGAATCTCCTTGAAAGCTTTGCGGTACTGTCTGAGAATATCAAGTGTCAGAAGTTAAACAACATGACATTATTGTCAGAAAGGGGACTTGTATTCTGTGTGAAAAGGAACAATGTTGTCACTACACATGAGAGTATATTGCACAGATGCGGTACAATGATTCTGACCTTCAGAGTGAACATGGTGCCTAGTGTAGTCAGGGTGGTTAGTTTACAAAATGCTGTTTACATTGTCCATGTCAAGTGGTGCGGCATGAGGGGGGTCCTAATGCTACACTCTGAATGGTCACAGGTAATGGCAGCCTCTGACTTCTGCATTTCTTTTGTTGAGGTCCATTTCCAACTTGAAGCATCACTTAATGCATGCTAGTAATCTCATGTAATTTATCAAAGGGTCTTGGCAAGTGTCTTGGCCTCTGTGACCGGGGCCAGCAAGACCCAACTACCCACTCTGTTTCCTAAAACTGTTTCAGTAAACTTTTAGGATTCTCTTTGCTCTAAGGTAAACAAAATGTACATACCTTGAAATAACTGCATACACTATGATATTGCTCCAACTGGAGATACCAGTCCACATATCAAGAGCCAGAGAATGTATCCCAACATCCAAGCTGTCCAGAACCAACACCACAATGCCTGGTGTCACTGATATGAAGTAGATGGCAGCTAGTGCTAACATCACTTTGATCAGCTTAGAAGGTGAGGAAAGAATTGAATTCATAAAGTCGTTCCGAATAGGAAGTATATGCTATGATTAGATCAGGAAAAGTATGTCTGGTATTCCAAACCCATCTGTGTGAGATCACATCGAAGAAAAATAACTATGATTACACTCTCAGAGTTCATATACTATAAGGCATGTAGAATGTAGCAAATTAAGTACAATTCTCTATCCCTAATACTTCATGTCCCTCATTTGGTTGTATAGCACAATGTGATTGCATACTTCCTTATCATAAATTGTTGCCCAACTGGATATCCTACCAAGAGGGGAGAAAAGGTTCATGAACAATGTACAGTACTTACTTTGAAACGAGCCCTTGCAGCCTGTGTCTGTGCACTGTTAAATTAAGGTCATGAATTATCATCCTATCATGGGTTTGTATTCACAAATACTAAATTTGACTTCAATAGTTATAGGTTACAAGAGTCTGGTACGATGTACTATGCATAAGCACTGAAGGGATAACTGTGAAACCAAAGAAGAATATATCTAATAATATTTGATCTATGATTATTAGACTTTCTTAACACACCTTGAGTCTCCTGTCATCTGCCGTGACCTCTTGATGCTGTTGAGAAGGCTCCGTACAACACTGAAGTTGTTGAAGCATAAGATTGGCAATGGCAGAATGACAGTGAGTAATGTGTCATAAAGAAGTAAGAGCTTCCTGGATGTGTCAGCATTGCCACACAGAGTATACCTACCCTTCTCAGTCAACTGTAAAAAAGAAATAATTAGAGCTCTTGAGGTATGGAAGACAATACTTAAATAGAAATAACTTAATTATATAAAGCTTATACAATCAACTATATGGTCATTCTGCCAGGTTTCAAAAAGGGGTTCCAGCTTGAACTTAGAGACCCTGATTTAATCCAATGTTTTCCTACATGTACATGTAAATATTTGATTAAAGTGTGCAATATGCCTGCTTCAAAGTTCTGTTTTTTTTACTGTGTTTTGGAGGAGGTAGTGTGGTAAGCTGTGCATGGAATATTTCCATTTCCATCTTCTGTGCAAAGTTCATACCATGATACTTAATTTACCATGTGAAGGTTAGATCTGTTGCTCAATATGGATCTTCTAAAATGATTTATGTAATGAAGAGAAATCATTGAAAGTGGTTTTGACTGAGAATTTTGTATGGCAATACTCTATCAACATTTGAAAGTCTCAAATACCACGAGCAAAACAATCAACTTCAGAGAGCTGTCATCTGGTAAAAGCAGCTATGAGATATCTCACCCAATTCTTTAATGTATTGAGGCCAAAAGATTACAAAATGAAGCAAAATTGTCACTCTTCCACCACCGCCCCCCCCCCCCTCCCCACTATATTGGACAGTGAAAAAGAGGGGACCAGTATGGAGATCAATTTGCCTAAACGTTAGCACATGCACATGCACACAAGGTTCCAGTACGAATGTGCCCCTGTAAGAACAGCTTTCCATTCTCTCATTCCTCCAGGCTCACACAGTCCTGTATAGATTTATACCCCATACTACCGGCTATCTCATTAGTACACACCTGTACACCCTCCCAGCTAAGCCTTGTCAGGTGGGCCAGCTGTGACTTTTGGGGTGTACCATATAACTTACCTACATTAGAATATGACATTTGTTCTTAAACAATTCTTCAAGACTTCTTAACTTATTACCTCCATAATTCCCACATTAATATTTCGTTATCATATTCATGAATCCGCACTAATATTACATAATATTATGTAATCACTATACTACCTTAATTCAGACAGCACTATTCTACACCCCTGTGCATGGTGTTGCAATACGAATGTGCACGGTGTGCATTCATTCCGATGTGTTAGCACATGCACACCAGGTTCCTATACAAATGTGCACCATATACATGGTGTTCCAAGACAAATATGCACCCTATACAGTTGTTCGGATATGAATAGTGAGAAAGGTTGAGCACAATCTGGTCGAATTCGTAAGGGAACAATGTACTTTGTTCCATTACGAATTTGAGCATTCATATTGGAACGTGCAATATCCATTACAAATTTGAACCCGGTGTGCAAGTGCTTGTGCTAACTTTTAGGCAAATTGAACTCTATAGACCAGACACTGTTACATACCACCTGAGAGGGCATAATCTCCTCTACAACCTGATATAAAATGATATGCTCCTCATATTCCTTCTGTTAGGTTCAAACTAATTGCAACCTATTATGATTGTTTCAAATCAAATGTTCCTGTGGTTGATTTGAAGTGATGTACTTTGCAATTTATCAATATTTGCAAATAATTTCAAACAGATTAACAAAGTTTATGAATTGATAACTCAATGGTATTAAGAACTTATGGTCTGCAATTTTGGATCGCATACAAAGTACACCTAGCCCTACAAGTCTGAAATGGTCAAGTTGTGAGCTTGCTCAGAATTTGCTTATTCTACTAAGAATAACCCTATGCTGCAAATCTGTGCATACTTACTGCACAATGGAATAGGCACGCAAAGCAGAATGTATTTAATTAAAGACCTTGGGTAGTCTTATTTTATTTATTCATGCTTTTTTATATTTAGGATTTTCTGTGGAAATTGTATCTACAGGATATAGGGAACTACTTATGGCTGGATGGGTCCCCAGTTAGATCTTCTGTAATAGCAGGGAGGTTTTTCCATCTGATTATCCACTTTCTGCTCGCCTAAAGTGAATAATTGTGGTACAACAATATCTAATCATCAACAATATCTGATAATCTACGTTGAAATGAGCACTGACAAGTAAAAACACTTACAATAACTTTGAGTAGTATATAGCCTATGAGCTGAATCCCCGCTATGAACCAGTTGACAATTATAATCAGCATTGTTTTCTTACGTGTAAACTTGAGATGGGTCTTCATTGGCCAACATATGGCGAAGTATCTGAAAAAGCGGCATTCATCGATAAAACAAAGTGACATATATTACACTAATATTACTAACCTACGCGGCATTCATCAGTGAAACAAAGTGACATATATTACATGAATAACCTGAGCCTCCTGTAATATTATATAGTTATAAAACAAAATAAAATATATCAAATTAATAACCTAAGCTCCCTGTATTATTACATAGTTATAAAACAAAGTGAAATATATCAAATTATTAACCTAAGCTTCCTGTATTATTATAGAGTTTCTTACAGCTTCAAGGAGTACTCCATGGAAGTGATTTAAGCAAAATAAAATAACCAAAACTCAAACTAGGTCACAATGCTGTAAGAGTTTAATTTTGTTGCTATTTACTAGCAAGGGGTTCTTACATGGGGAGCTTCATTGATGTTGCCCTGACAACAAGTCCAGAATTTGAATCTCAGCCATGGTCATAAATGTGTGCTAGAGCATACATCTGTAAGACGCATACAAACCCTTACTTACCCCAGAGATATGGAGGTTCCATTGTGCACTTATTGAGTGTCTTGCTACAAAGGTCAAAGACCACCAGGATGTGCGCTCATTATGTGGCCCACATGCACCTATAATGCTATATGGTGCATGCATTTACTGACTGTACACCCAATTTGTTGGTATTAGGGGAAGAAGTCATAATGCGGTTGCATGTGGTCTATTGGGTACAGGGCATGAGCAACCCTGTACTGTAATGTTCGCTGAGGCTTTAAGGCAAACATTGATAAGAGCATACTCTTTAGTTCAGGATATATTAGAGAAGGTTACATATGATACCAACTTGACATCACGTCGGTTCACGCCAAGTGATGTCTTAGTTAGGTATAGCACTTTGTGGGCAGATCAGAACGCGGTATATTTGGTGGCGCATTGGGTTACTGTGAGGGTTAGTGTGGTGATCAAGGCCATTGCCGGGCGGCACTAATGTTCACAATGAGGTATCCAGGCACATATAAGAGACTCATACACCCACACAGACAGCACAGAATGTATTTATATATCAAGAGTACATGTATAGTGATATCATAATGTGACTACACATTATTTGATTTCTAGAAACCTATAGTAAAAAACCTCTCACCTCTCAAAGCTCACTGTAACAAGTAAGTTGATGGCAGCATATCTTGTGACTACAGCCAAGCATACGGCAACGCTGCAGCCAACAACTCCCATCAATTCAACTATGATGTTCCCAAGAAATGTGGTCGGATACTGTAAATAATTTTAATGAGATGTTATATTTCCCTATGTTTCTACCACAGTTTTCGTTAATGCAAAAATACAGTTTAAAAATGAATAAAGGCTCACCAGAAAGAATACAATGGTCACTGAATTCAAACAATCAACCCCCGCTACACCAGCTAGGAGCATGTTAGTTGGGGTCTTCAACTCTTGCTTCACAGATATTGCAACAATGATCATGATATTCCCTGCAATGGTTTTAACGTATTCAGCATTATTAGAATAATGCAGAGTTGTATATATTCATTACTGAATATTCAGAGACGAATTTAGATATTCCACAACTTCAGCCTCCTTTTTAGTTACTTGCTATATAGAACTTGAAGAAGGCAAGATTATAAAAACAATTACTTTTATCAAACCATCAAATAAAACTCAAGAGTTGGTTGCATTTCCAACACCTAGGTCGTTTGCTATATTGCATGGCCAGTAAGTTACTAAGTTTTGACAGTTTTACACAATGCTTAAAATTGCCTAATTTCAGATTGTAAGCAACTTTAAGCAGACTCGTCAGCAGATGTGAAAGTAGCAAGTGGATTTCATGCAACTTTAAGTAACTGAGTGTAAATTGTAAAAGTTGATTAAACTAGGCATATAGAATTTGCTTAAAGAAACTGGTCAGCAACAGTCCAGATTTAATTACCCTTCAATGGTGTTCTTTACGAGGGCCAAAAGCGACTTTCCCCCTTGTGTTGATTTAACCCTTTAGACCCCCAGACAATTGCATAATTCTGTGCCCCATTTCCCTATTGATCACTGTCAGCGTTAACATTATAGTTAATCGCTATTTCTCAATAGATATATATCACATTAAATATATGGATGATTCTAAAATCATGTTTTAGAAAGTAAACAAAAATGCTTTTATTGCTGATTTTCCGGTTGAGGTTCAACAGTCTTATTCCCTTTTATGCTAGACTATACTTTCCCTGAATATGATTTAAGACCTAAGATACAGTTAGTGCTTACCAATATGCAACAATGAGCCCCATTAATAAGGTTTTAGGAATATTCCACTGTTGATAAAGGCTATTACCGGGGCCATTTTGCAGTCGTTTGCGGCTGTTATGGGGTTTTAAGGGTAAAGCAACTTTTAGCTTCATTAACGTTGCTTGTTGATAAAAGTTTAAGAAAGTTCCATCAAGTTGCAGGAAACCTGCTGGTCCTACATTTTACAGCTTTATGCAATCGGATGAAGTATGCAGTGCTGACTTAGTGGTTCGCTTAAATTTAAGGATACTGGACTGAACTCTGAGTTGAAAGTTTGCTTTAAGATGCCTATATTTGATGTAATTTTAGGTAATCTACTCACCCAAAATACCAAACAGGAAAGTGGAAAATGCTAAAATGGCAAGAAACACAGACAATGGGATGTTGTCTCTCAGCATTCCTATAGGTGACTGCTCCGCAAGCACAGCAAACAGAGAGTCATTACCATGAATACAGGCTACATCCATATCTCCAGAAGCTGGATAGTAGACTACTACACAGTATAACTGTGAACGGAGGGTTTCTGATTCTGCAATTGCGTTTGTCTTGCTAGTTATTTTAGTATAATGCATCTTTAGTCCTGTATCTGGATAAACATATTCCTCTATAATCACAAACGGCCAAAGATTACGTAAACCTTGCTGAAAAAGATTTAAAAGGGCATGATTTGTATTTTTCTTTGAATTAGTTAAGACATGGGTTAATACTTTTTTTTCAGTAATTGGCTATTTGGGATAATTTTTTATTTTTCTCAACCAGAATGGTGAGTTTCCAAATGATTTGCTCTTTTTGACAACATATGATGCATTGATATTGATGTAATCTCCTAAAAGTATACAGTGATGAATGTCAAAATGACTATGGTAATGGTATTGTTACAAAATGTTCCTGTCATGTATTTTTAAACATTACCAGTTTTTCTTCTGAGAAACAGAATTCAACACAGAATCTTATTTTTCTTAGCCATGGGTTATTTAAGATGTCTCCAGGGGGAAAGGGGCTCCAGTCATCTTCAGTGGTAGGTATGGACAAGTCTGTAGTTGGTATGGACAGCTTTGAAGTTGGCATAGATTGGCCTGTACTTGTATTCCATGTTACAGTTATTGGTCCATTCCTCTCTGCTTAAAGAGCAAATCATGAAATGCTATTCATGAAACCAGTAATATAATTAAAGCCTTGAATAATTGTCACCTTTTGAAATGTACATCTTTGAAGGTGCACCCATCAATTCAGTTAATTTCGATTCAATTATAATTTTGTTATTCATCCTGGCAACAAACTTGTATCACCTGGTCGACTTTATTGTTACCACACCAGCGGATGTTCCGATGGCCGGAGTAAAATAAACAGCAACTAAGCTCCCTCATTTAAATTATAGCACAAAATGGTTTACACAGTATGTGGGTGATAACAAGTCTAGTGCTATTGCTGACATACACAGTTATTACCTGATAATTTTTATACATGTAAAAGCCTGACTAATATGAACGTTTCTGATTGTCCCCTTCACCATGTTACTGTAGTTAAGACTAATATCTTTATTTACACAGGAACTATCAGTGAATGTATGTCACTGTACCTTGTGTTACTTCTTCTGTGATGCTTTCTGCCTCAACAACCTTAGCCAAAGTTACCAATGCCAGCAACATTCTACAATACCAAAACAACAATAGCAGTTTATAGGAGAATCCCTTTTTTCGGCCAATAACTTTATTTCTTTTGTATCAATGACTTACAGCTTGATAAACAATAGGTTTTTAACAGAAATCAAGCAATATAGTTTCAGAATTATCAATGTAGGGATGAAAGTGAATATCAAAGCATCACAATGCACAAACCATAGGATTTACAACATGCAATTTCCATGTATAACACTGCAAATCTCTTATGGGTTAGGTGCAAAGATAGTGCTTGAGATTTACACCAATATGCTTGGCTTCTACATGTGTTGATATCAACATTTATTTCACGATGAATAAGATGATCACTACTAGAAATTACAAGTACACATTACCAGTATTCACTATAAAATGGGTGACAATGTGACATTTACAATGCTTCATTATATTCAGAATAACTATGAAACTTTCTCGAATTTTACATGGTTACCCCGTAAAGTTTACAACTTTTCTTTAACAGTGTATTCTCCCAATATCACACAAGGTGCACTAAGGTCCGACAGGTGTGCCATATAGGGATGTGGTGTATGAGTATGAGACTTCCATCCAGGATGTGGCTCTCAGTCTCAGTGTTAGGACTTGGTGGAGAGCTCTTGGGGCCAGCTTGTGGAGCTCAGCACCATATCTCAGTAGCCTCATGTAAAAGTGGTGTAGCCCCATAAAGGTAACTCACCGGTGATGCATTGATGCATCATGCCAACCCTTCAGGAGTGTCTTAGCCCCATAGGGTCTGCATGATGCATGAATGCAGCACTGGCAAGTAACTGAAAATGGAGGTTTGGGTATTTCTCCACATCATGTGCAGTAAGAAAACAAGGTGGACTAAGATCAGACAGGTATGTCATAATGCCATGGGTGTGTTGTATAAGTATGGGACTCCCTAACAGGATGAGGCTCTCTTAGTGTTAGCACTTAGTGCAACTGTCAGAGTCTAAATGACAGTCCAATTTCCAGATAAAAATCCTCCAGCATGCATTGTCTTAACCATAGCCCTGTGGGGATAACACACTGATGCAGCATTGGAGAGTTACTCCTCAGGGCTAAACATTGGTTTGTTATTTATTGGTTAAACTCTATTAACTTCAATTGCATATTAACCCTTCAGCAGTTGCAATGTGTGTCATTGCATTATGGCCTCTATCATCAAGAAGCATGAATGCAGCCTTGCAAGTTGGCAGTCCTCAGGCATTCAAGTATTCAAGCATAATACCAACTTTACTGAGTCACACATTACCAAAGGCTTGACATGATGCACCAATGCATCCCTGGTGAGTCTCCTGGCAGGGCTGCATTCATGTATCATCAAGACCAGGTACATCTATAGCATATTAAGATACTAGCCACACCTTAAAGCATTAAAGATGGCGGCTTTGAGTATGAGAAGCTCTGGCTGTACGAAAGGTGTGTCCCAGAGACAATGGTGTAATGTCATATCTGCATTGTCTTAGATCAAACAGTGCTGATGGGATTGTGTACTGGAAGGCTATATGGGATCAAACATAGTTGATGGTTGTGTATTGGTGGGTGTGACCAACACATGCTCTACTATTTCACCATTGTCTTCTACAGTTCATCCATAATTATGATGATTTTGTACTGCGGCGTGTGACCAGAAGATCTTTGTACCACCTAGGCATTGACTTAGCGATGGGTTATGATTTTGCATTGGTTTTAATTTTTCAGTTACACAGTGTCTTTGTGTTCATAATGTCCATACAAATATGCGTGTGGCTTTTTAAATTATTCTGATACTCAGAGATCCATAGAATATAGAGCAAATCGTGGTCAGAATATGTGAGTGGACTGGAGAGGGCTCCCTTGATTGGGTTCTCTCTTTATTCTACATATTTACAAGCATTAGAATGATTTATAACTGTACAGACATATTCTTATGGACATTATAGATACTAATATGTTGACAAAGTGAAAAATAAAAATCTGCACATTTAGCTCCTAAATGGTTGTAATATGTCAGTGATTTAACTTTGTGTAGATAATGCTCTGGATCCATGTCTAACCATTCCCTAGTATTGCAGCGATCAGGGTAAGTGCCTGAGACAAATCTACCCCAGTCGCAAATGGTAAGGCACATGCAGCATGATGCATGAATCCAACACCATCAAGTAGCGCACAGGTGCTTCAGTTATACATCAGCCTAATCCCTCATATGTAGTGGGGCGAATAATCAGTTGAATCATGCAAAATGCGATACAAGTTCAAAAGTTTGCATGGTGAATCTCCATGGGTAACTTAAAATTGACCCGTATTATCATTTGAAAATTCAGTTTATGCTGAACAGGTACCCCCTTCCCCCACTTTTACTTTGATATGTCTTACAGGCATCAGGAAAGTATACCAAAACCGTATGGAAGTTGGAATCTAGCAGTCATGGAAAGTCAATCTTTAAGCATCAAAAATGGATAATAGAAACAGACAGCATTAGAAAAGCGTAGCAAAATCTGACAGCGTCTATAATATGGAAGAATCATGAAGGCATATCTGACGGGCATCATAAAATCATTTTGAAATTTAACAAAGGCTATAATCAAATGAATGTGAGGAAGAATGAAGCTGGCTGTCGGTGGTTATAAAATGTATAGAGATAATGTAACAAGTATAGGCTGTCGGGCATTAGAGGCAATGGTCTGGTACTATAGGGCAGCAGCTGAATGAATGAAAGGGCTAATTATCAGTGGGCATGTGGTCAGCAAGCTAAAAGTACATGAGGCTATTTACCCTGATACCCTCCCACTGATATAAAATAATCCAATGCAGAGCCTGCACTGCAGTGGTGCAGCAGTGGTACCCGTGAGTGGATGAATAGTTGTGTGTTTACCACTTTCCCCATTGTATGTGCAGCCAGGCACAGTTTGCATACTGCAGCCAGCCTTGTAACAGACTGGTATTACTTCCAATATACAACATAAAACTCCTAGATACACTTTTTAAAACATTTATTAATTGCAGTTATTACATTCTCTCGCAGTGATTATTAGGTTTGAATGATTCTCAATCATTTAACATGGGAGAGGAAAAGGCAAAGGGGGGGGGGGGTTATATGTCAGCCCCTTCCACTTAAATGAAGGAAGTCTACTATACATAGCTACTTGGTTCTGTACACAGGATTATAAAACCTTAGTAAAGCCACATGCAGTCAATCCCAGCTCAAAGCTTCAAGTTACAGTTGAAACTCAAAATTCAAAAAGTGAATGTAGCACTGACTGCTCCCTACCTGTCTGGTTGAGATCTGATTAAATAAACTGTGTGCAGGTTACAACTGTATAGTGCAGTGTTTATGGTCAGGTTGTACATTGCACCTACCTTATACCCAGTGCCGCCATGGTGAGGGCTGAGGTCGCACCGGCCGCCGAGATGTCCCGTCTGACGTCCAGTGATGTCTAGTACTGTCTGAGTCACAATATGCTGTATGTCACAAAGGGTGTGGCCAGGATGAGGCTGTCATTTAGCCCAGAGGCCAACAGGCTTTTAGGTACCACCTCTAGGGACTAAACCAGACCACACTTATTGATGTATACATGCACTGTAAACCACTTTGCTAGTTATCTGGGTAGAGTCTCATTTATGATACAAATATTATGGAAATCAGTTCTTTGGTCAATTTCATTCTTAATTATGATGTTAAACAGAGGAAACTATGACAAAATACAATCATATTGCTAGCCTGCCATTACAAAACTGTATTTGATATTGTTATCGCTTAGAGCTCACTGAAAATTAAAATATGGCTTTAGGGGGACAAGATTGCTGCCTACACAAGATTATCAGTAACATTGCCATAGGGGTATAAAATGGAATTGAATAGAAGTCATCAGAATTCCTCTATTTCCCTCTTCCTTAACTAAAACTCCCTCTTCCCATCACTGTGTCTGATTGTCGGTCCTCCTTACCTAAGATTCTATCTCCCAATCATTGTGTCACATTGTCAGTCCTTAACTAAAATTCCCTCTTCCCATCATTGTGTCAAATTGTCAGTCCTCCTTAACTTAGATTCCCTCTTCCCAACACTGTGTCACATTGTCAGTCCTCCTTAACTTAGATTCCCTCTTCCCATCACTGTGTCACATTGTCAGTCCTTGACCAAGATTCCCTCTTCCCAATCATTGTGTCACATTGTCACTAATCCTTAACTAAGATTCCCTCTTCCCATCATTGTGTCACATTGTCAGTCCTTTACTAAGATTCCCTCTCCCCATCACTGTGTCACATTGTCAGTCCTCACTGAAAATTCCCTCTCCCCAACATTGTGTCACATTGTTAGTCCTCCTTAACTAATAATCCCTCATCCCATCACTGTGTCACATTGTCAGTCCTTAACTGAGATCCCCTCTTCCCATCACTGTGTCACATTGTCCGTCCTTAACTAAGGTTCCGTCTTCCCAATCATAGTGTCACATTGTCAGTCTTCTTTAACTATGATCCCCTCTTCCCAATCATTTTGTCACATTGTCAGTCCTCTTTAACTAAGATTCTCTCTCCCCATCAATGTGTCACATTGTCCGTCCTTAACTAAGATTCCCTCTTTCCCTTCACTGCATGAATTAATGGATTTACTGAAACGGAAATGTCAGTAAACCTCTGCTATATTTACTAATTTGCTTAAACCTCAGTAAATACCAATGCCATATTTACTGAATAAGTAAATGCCAGTAAATCTTAAGCCAAATTTACTGACTCGTGTAAATCTCAGTAAATTACAATGCCATGTTTACTGGCTTTTGAAACCCCAGTAAATCCTGATGCCATGTTTACTGACTCGTGTAAATCTCAGTAAATTCCTATGCCATGTTTACTGGCTTTTGAAACCCCAGTAAATCCTGATGCCATGTTTACTGACTCGTGTAAATCTCAGTAAATCGGATTGGCCCCTGCTAGAAAAATGCTATAGTAAATAATTCAGTAAAACTTCGTTATTATTTCTTCTATTTCTCTTAATTAAAGCTAGGAAGACCACTGTGTTGTACAGAGAAATAAGACCTTGTATGTATGGTCCCCATAGCATAGTTTATACCACCATAGGAATACATTTTCATCTCTGTCACATATCTCTTTTTGAAAAGTCCATAGTCTATGACTTTCTTATGGAGGTCCGTAAATCAGCTCAATAAAGGTGAATTGCTTTCCTGATCCGTTCCTCCCCTTCTGAGGCCGCCGCACTACAGAGGGATGCCCCCACAAAGCCCCCGCCTCCCCCTGTCCCCCTCCCCCTCACAGGTCGGCTCCTACCCTCCTGAGACCGCCACACTACAGAGGGATGCTCCCCCATGTGCCCTCCATGGTGGTCAATGCAATACTGGTGCCTCAGCCAATCAGAAGCAAGTCTCGTTCTGGTCACATGACCAGCAGTGCACCCCCTATAAAAGGGGGGTGCAGTGTAAGCCTCTCAGTCCACTGCTGTCTGACCATGGGAACACACCTCCTGCCTGCCTCCTGCCTGCCTCCTGCCTACTGAAGAGCTGCCTGACTACAAAGCATCAAATTTGATCATTTATCTTCAAATGATGAAATCTTAATCCCCTGAATAAAATATACCCCATCATCCCAGGAATACACCCCTGGTTGTACATCAAGGAGATATGAGGTTTACTTCAAGGAAATATGAGGTTTACATCAAGGAAACATGAGGTTTACATCAAGAAAATATGAGGTTTACATCAAGGAAATATGAGGTTTACATCAAGGAAATATTAGGTTTACATCAAGAAAATATGAGGTTTACATCAAGGAAATATGAGGTTTACATCAAGGAAATATGAGGTATACATAAGGAAACATGAGGTTCACATCAAGAAAATATGAAGTTTACATCAAGCAAACATGAGGTTTATGTGATGTAAATATGAGGTTTACATTGAGATTTACTTGGGTTTAGTGGCACGTAAACTAGATAATTACTTCCCATTACGTTTGCGTAAACAGGGACGTT
Organism: Harmothoe impar; assembly: GCA_947462335.1. NCBI lineage: Eukaryota > Metazoa > Annelida > Polychaeta > Phyllodocida > Polynoidae > Harmothoe > Harmothoe impar. The sequence continues at coordinate 68,017,212 of OX381717.1, read as the reverse complement.
CCGTTGTATACTGAGTCTGTAAAAGACACATTTACGTAATTTTACTTTTTCAGACAAATATTGTGTAAATATGTGTAACTTTACGTAAATAAAATGTTTACCTAAAAGTAAATCTAATGTAAATCCAACTTTTCGTGCAAGCTTGTCCTGTCACATTGTCTGTCCTTAACTAGGATTCCCTCTCCCAATCATTGTGTCCCATTGTCAGTCCTTTACTTATATTCCCTCTACCCAGTTATTGTGTCACATTGTCAGTCCTTAACTAAGATTCCCTCTTCCCAATCATTTTGTCATTTTGTCAGTCCTCCTTAACTAAGATTCCCTCTCCCCATCACTGTGTCACATTGTCAGTCCTTTACTAAGATTCCCTCTTTCCCTCGCTCTGTCACATGGTCAGTCTTCTTTAAATAAGATTCCCTCTTCCCAATCATTGTGTCAAATTGTCAGTCCTCCTTAACTAAGATCCCCTCTTCCCAATTATTGTGTCACATTGTCAGTCCTCTTTAACTGGGTTTCTCTCTCCCTATCACTGGGTCACATTGTCTGTCCTCCTTATCTAAGATTCCCTCTTCCAAATCATTGTGTCACATTGTCAGTCCTTAACTAAAATTCCCTCTTCCCATCATTGTGTCACATTGTCAGTCCTCCTTAACTTAGATTCCCTCTTCCCAATCATTGTGTCACATTGTCAGTCCTTGACGAAGATTCCCTCTTCCCAAGGAAATATGAGGTTTACATCAAGAAAATATGAGGTTTACATCAAGGAAATATGAGGTTTACATCAAGGAAATATGAGGTATACATAAGGAAACATGAGGTTCACATCAAGAAAATATGAAGTTTACATCAAAGAAACATGAGGTTTATGTGATGTAAATATGAGGTTTACATTGAGATTTACTTGGGTTTAGTGGCACGTAAACTAGATACTTACTTCCCATTACGTTTGCGTAAACAGGGACGTTCCGTTGTATACTGAGTCTGTAAAAGACACATTTACTTAATTTTACTTTTTCAGACAAATATTGTGTAAATATGTGTAACTTTACGTAAATAAAATGTTTACCTAAAAGTAAATCTAATGTAAATCCAACTTTTCGTGCAAGCTTGTCCTGTCACATTGTCTGTCCTTAACTAGGATTCCCTCTCCCAATCATTGTGTCCCATTGTCAGTCCTTTAGTTATATTCCCTCTACCCAATTATTGTGTCACATTGTCAGTCCTCCTTAACTAAGATTCCCTTTTCCAATTGTTGTGTCACATTGTCAGTCCTTAACTAAGATTCCCTCTTCCCATGACTATGTCATATTGTCAGTCCTTAACTAAGATTCCCTCTTCCCAATCATTTTGTCATTTTGTCAGTCCTCCTTAACTAAGATTCGCTCTCCCCATCACTGTGTCATATTGTCCGTCCTTAACTAAGATTCAGTCTTCCCAATCATAGTGTCACATTGTCAGTCCTCTTTAACTAAGATCCCCTCTTCCCAATCATTTTGTCACATTGTCACTCCTCTTTAACTAAGGTTCTCTCTCCCCATCAATGTGTCACATTGTCAGTCCTTAACTAAGATTACCTCTTTCCCTAGTCCTGTCACATTGTCTGTCCTTAACTAGGATTCCCTCTCCCAATCATTGTGTCCAATTGTCAGTCCTTTACTTAGATTCCCTCTACCCAATCATTGTGTCACATTGTCAGTCCTCCTTAACTAAGATTCCCTTTTCCAATCATTGTGTCACATTGTCAGTCATCCTCAACTAAGATACCCTCTTCCCATCACTGTGTCACATTGTCAGTCCTTTACTAAGATTCCCTCTTCCCATGACTGTGTCACATTGTCAGTCCTTTACTAAGATTACCCCTTTCCAATCGTAGTGTCACATTGTCTGTCCTCCTAAACTAAGATCCCCTCTTCCAAATCATTTTGTCACATTGTCAGCCTTATTTAACTAAGATTCCCCCTTCCCAATCATAGTGTCACATTGACAGTCTTTAACTAAGATTCCCTCTACCCAATCATTGTGCCATATTGTCAGTCCTCCTTAACTAAGATTCCCTCTCCAAATCACTGTGTCACATTGTCCTTCCTCCTTAACTAATATTCCCTTTTCCAATCATTGTGTCACATTGTCAGTCTTTAACTAAGATTCCCTCTACCCAATCATTTCGTCACATTGTCAGTCCTCCTCAACAAGATACTGTCTTCCCATCACTGTGTCACAATGTCCGTCCTTAACTGAGATTCCCTCTTCCCAATCATTGTCATATTGTCAGTCCTTAACTAAGATTCCCTCTTCCCATGACTATGTCATATTGTCAGTCCTTAACTAAGATTCCCTCTTCCCAATCATTTTGTCATTTTGTCAGTCCTCCTTAACTAAGATTCCCTCTCCCCATCACTGTGTCATATTGTCCGTCCTTAACTAAGATTCAGTCTTCCCAATCATAGTGTCACATTGTCAGTCCTCTTTAACTAAGATCCCCTCTTCCCAATCATTTTGTCACATTGTCACTCCTCTTTAACTAAGGTTCTCTCTCCCCATCAATGTGTCACATTGTCAGTCCTTTACTAAGATTACCTCTTTCCCTAGTCCTGTCACATTGTCTGTCCTTAACTAGGATTCCCTCTCCCAATCATTGTGTCCAATTGTCAGTCCTTTACTTAGATTCCCTCTACCCAATCATTGTGTCACATTGTCAGTCCTCCTTAACTAAGATTCCCTTTTCCAATCATTGTGTCACATTGTCAGTCATCCTCAACTAAGATACCCTCTTCCCATCACTGTGTCACATTGTCAGTCATTTACTAAGATTCCCTCTTCCCATGACTGTGTCACATTGTCAGTCCTTTACTAAGATTACCCCTTTCCAATCGTAGTGTCACATTGTCTGTCCTCCTAAACTAAGATCCCCTCTTCCAAATCATTTTGTCACATTGTCAGCCTTATTTAACTAAGATTCCCCCTTCCCAATCATAGTGTCACATTGACAGTCTTTAACTAAGATTCCCTCTACCCAATCATTGTGCCATATTGTCAGTCCTCCTTAACTAAGATTCCCTCTCCAAATCACTGTGTCACATTGTCCTTCCTCCTTAACTAATATTCCCTTTTCCAATCATTGTGTCACATTGTCAGTCTTTAACTAAGATTCCCTCTACCCAGTCATTTCGTCACATTGTCAGTCCTCCTCAACAAGATACTGTCTTCCCATCACTGTGTCACAATGTCCGTCCTTAACTGAGATTCCCTCTTCCCAATCATTGTCATATTTTCAGTCCTTAACTAAGATCCCCTCTTCCCAATTATAGTGTCACATTGTCAGTCCTCCTTAACTAAGATTCCCTCTTCCCAATCATTTCGTCACATTGTCAGTCCTCCTCAACTAAGACACCCTCTTCCCATCACTGTGTCACATTGTCAGTCCTTTACTAAGATTCCCTGTTCCCATGACTGGGTCACATTGTCAGTCCTTTACTAAGATTACCCCTTTCCAATCATAGTGTCACATTGTCTGTCCTCCTAAACTAAGATCCCCTCTTCCAAATCATTTTGTCACATTGTCAGCCTTCTTTAACTAATATCCCCTCTTCCCAATCATAGTGTCACATTGACAGTCTTTAACTAAGATTCCCTCTACCCAATCATTGTGTCATATTGTCAGTCCTCCTTAACTAAGATTCCCTCTCCAAATCACTGTGTCACATTGTCCGTCCTCCTTAACTAAGATTCCCTTTTCCAATCATTGTGTCACATTGTCAGTCTTTAACTAAGATTCCCTCTACCCAATCATTTCGTCACATTGTCAGTCCTCCTCAACAAGATACCGTCTTCCCATCACTGTGTCACATTGTCAGCCCTTAACTAAGATTCCCTCTTCCCAATCATTGTGTCATATTTTCAGTCCTCAACTAAGATCCCCTCTTCCCAATTATAGTGTCACATTGTCAGTCCTCCTTAACTAAGATTCCCTCTTCCCAATCATTTCGTCACATTGTCAGTCCTCCTCAACTAAGATACCCTCCCTATCACTGTGTCACATTGTCAGTCCTTTACTAAGAATCCCTCTTCCCATCACTGTGTCACATTGTCAGTCCTTTACTATGATTGCCTCTTCCCATGACTGTGTCACATTGTCAGTCCTTTACTAATATTCCCTCTTCCAAATCATTGTGTCAAATTGTCAGTCCTCCTTAACTAAGATACCCTCTTCCAATCACTGTGTCACATTGTCAGTCCTTTACTAAGATTCTCCCTTCCCAATCATAGTGTCACATTGTCTGTCTTCCTTAACTAAGATCCCCTTTTCCCAATCATAGTGTCACATTGTCAGTCTTCTTTAACTAATATCCCCTCTTCCCAATCATAGTGTCACATTGACAGTCTTTAACTAAGATTCGCTCTTCCCAATCTTTGTGTCCAATTGTCAGTCCTCCTTAACTAAGATACCCTCTTCCCATCACTGTGTCACATTTTCCGTCCTTAACTAAGATTCTCCCTTCCCAATCATAGTGTCACATTGTCTGTCTTCCTGAACTAAGATCCCCTTTTCCCAATCATAGTGTCACATTGTCAGTCTTCTTTAACTAAGATCCCCTCTTCCCAATCATTGGGTCACATTGTCAGTCTTCCTTAACTAAGATTCCCTCTCCCAATCACTGTGTCACATTGTCTGTCCTCCTTAACAAAAATTCCCTCTTCCAAATCATTGTGTCACATTGTCAGTCCTTAACTAAGATTCCCTCTACCCGATCATTGTGTCACATTGTCAGTTCTCCTTAACTAAGATTCTCTTTTCCAATCATTGTGTCACATTGTCAGTCCTTAACCAAGATCCCCTCTTCCCAATCATTGTGTCACATTGTCCGTCCTAAACTAAGGTCCCCTGTTCCCATGACTGTGTCACATTGTCGATCCTTAACTAAGATTCCCTCTTCCCAATCATAGTGTCACATTGTCATTCCTCCTTAACTAAGATTTCCTCTTCCCAATCATTTCGTCACATTGTTAGTCCTCCTCAACTAAGATACCCTCGTCCCATCACTGTAACAGATTTTCCGTCCTTAACTACAATTCCCTCTTCCCATCACTGTGTCACGTTGTCAGTCCTTTACTAAGATTCCCCCTTCCAAATCATTGTGTCACATTGTCAGTCCATTACTAAGATACCCTCTTCCCAATCATTGTGTGAAATTGACAGTCCTCTTTAACTAAGCTTCACTCTCCCCATCAATGTGTCAGATTTTCTGTCCTTAACTAACATTGTGTCATAATTTCAGTCCTTAACTAGGATCCCCTCTCCCCATCACTGTGTCAAATTGTCAGTCCTCCTTAACTAAGATCCCCTCTTACCAATTATTGTGTCACATTGTCAGTCCTTTACTAAAATTCCCTCTTTCCAACATTGCGTCACATTGTCAGTCCTAAACTAAGATTCCCTCTCCCCATCATAGTGTCACATTGTCAGTCCTCCTTAACTAAGATCCCCTCTTCCGGATCATCGTGTCACATTGTCCATCCTTAACTAAGATTCCGTCTTCCCAATTATAGTGTCACATTGTCAGTCGTCTTTAACTTAGATCCCCTCTTCCCAATCCTAGTGTCACATTGTCAGTCTTTAACTAAGATTCTCTCTACCCATCAATGTGTCACATTGTCCCTCCTTAACTAAAATTCCCTTTTTCCCTCGTCCCGTCACATTGTTTGTCCTTAACCCTTTGAGGACGGAATAGTGCCTTAATGCATTATGCCTTGGTCATCATGATGCATGAATGCAGCCCTGGCGAGTAACTCGCCAGGGCTGCATTGGAGCAGCGTGCCGACCCTCTGGGGTTGATACACTCCTGAAGGGTTGGCATGATGCACCAATGCAGCCCCAGCGAGTTACTCGCCGGGGCTACATTGGTGCATCATGACGACCAATGTCATCTTTTAGTGACGCGTGTCCTTAAAGGGTTAACTAGGATTCCCGCTCCCCATCACTGTGTCACATTGTCAGTCTTTTACTAAGATTCCCTCTTCCCAACATTGCGTCACATTGTCTGTCCTCCTTAACTAAGATTCCCTCTTCCCAATCATAGTGTCACATTGTCAGTCCTCTTTAACTTAGATCCCCTCTTCCCAATCCTAGTGTCACATTGTCAGTCCTCCTTAACTTAGATTCCCTGTTCCCATGACTGTGTCACATTGTCGATCCTTAACTAAGATTCCCTCTTCCCAATCTTTGTGTCACATTGTCAGTCCTTAACTAAAATTCCCTCTTCCCATCACTGTGTCACATTGTCCGTCCTTAACTAAGATTCCCTCTTCCCTCGTCCTGTAACGTTGTATGTCCTTAACTAAGATCCCCTCTGCCCATCATAGTGTCACATTGTCAGTCCTCGTTAACTAAGATTCCCTCTCCCAATCATTGTGTCACATTGTCAGTCCTTAACTAAGATTCCCTCTTCCCAATCATAGTGTCACATTGTCAGTCCTTAACTAAGATTCCCTCTTCCCAATCATAGTGTCACATTGTCAGTCCTTAACTAAGATTCCCTCTTCCCAATCATTGTGTCACATTGTCAGTCCTTAACTAAGATTCCCTCTTCCCAATCATCATGTCACATTGTCAGTCCTCCTTAACTAAGATCCCTCTCTTCCTAATCATTTTGTCACATTGTCAGTCCTCTTTAATTAAGAATCTCTCTCCCCATCAATGTGTCACATTGTCTGTCCTTAACTAAGATTCCCTCTTTCCCTCGTCCTGTCACATTGTCTGTCCTCAAAGGTGCAGATCTTGGTACCCCTCCAGCGGCAGTCGGAGTGGAGTCGGGATAGGTACTCAGCTCTATAAATAGGGGCCCTGGGCCTTTAACTAAGATTCTCTTTTCCCTCATAATATCTGAAGGTCTGGCCTTCTTAACTAAAATTCCTTACCTTAACTTTCCCCTTTGTTTTGTCAGATTATCTGTATTCTTTAACTTAGATTCCCCTTTCCCAATGATGGTGACATGATGACAGTGCCAAGCTCAGATGGGATAGGAATGGCATGCAGCGACTTGAGTACCAATCTGAGGCCCACTGACCCATGTTCAGGCACCTAGCACACCCCACACACCCATACACACCTGTGTGGCAGCTGAAGGGTGGAGGGTACAGAGCTAACCTTCTCACTGGGGTGATCCCAGGAGGGGCTGTAACTAGAGCACAGGGGACTAGACATACCACAGTCCTCTATTGTATATTTTAAGATACAATTAGAGTGTAAATTGTATTTCATTTATAATATAATTAGTAGAACCATGGTGACACAATGTCTGTCCTCCTTAATTAAGATTCACTTTTCTGATCTTTGTCTCAAAATATCTGCCCTACTTGACTAACATTTACTCCCCCTATCATTGTGTCAACATGTCTGTTCTTGACTCTTTATTAAGGTTCACTTTTCTAATAGTTGTGTAACAATGTCTGTGATCCTTAACTGATATATTTTCTTTTTGTAAGAACATCTGTCCTCATTGACTTTTCCCATTTTGTGTCACAAAGTTTTAGTTTTTCCATCATCTTGTTTGTCAGCATGTGTCAGAAGTATAACCCCCATTTTTCATTGTATAAGATTGTCTGTCATCTGTATTGCAATATCTGCCTGCTTTTTAAGAACCATTTCGGCCATTATTCTTGTTGATAAAATGTCTGCCCCTCCCACCTAAGATTCACTCTTGCCATCTTACTATGTACTGGAATACATTGTACAGCCACTCATCTATTTTTCCCTGTGTCCAAATATCATTGTACAGCCTATTTGATCTTACTCATCAAAACACAGAAAACAAGACAACATAAATGTGTATCAAATATAAATGTTTATTAATATATACATATCATTCTTCTGTGAAGGAGCACAGTCTTCCAGATGAGTAGAGGTCTTACAGATGGCACTGTTTCATTGTCGATACTTACACCTGACTAACTTTATTTTTAAAGAAATATGCAAAGAGGAACCAACATTTCACTGGTTTAACACAAGTTCTTTTCCTCCTAAAGTTTGATTCACAGAGACATAGGTTTTAAACAAATAGTACCACAGGGAGATGTTATTATTAAAGTATACATATGGATGGATATGTGTCGGAACATCTAAATATATACATCTTATGTAAATATTTGGATGGATATGTGTGTGAACATTTAAAGATGGAGATATATATCTTACTCAGCATGCTGGAACTGGCAGACCATTATGATGCCAGTCCAAATACATCAGTCCCATAGCCTGGTAGCCCCTTATAACCCCCCCCCCCCCCCCACTAGTCTGCCAACTTGTACCACCAGGCATACCTCACCCCCCCCCTCACCTGTACACTCTGACACAATAAACCTAAATGTCCACTGCAGGTAAGTGGCCATGTCCCACCATCATCATAATCTACTTGTGGCTATTTAATGGACAACACCCAATAACATTGTTAAGTTAGCTTGTTGTTGAATGCTTCCATATCAACATGAAGACTTGGAAACATCAAAGGATAGGAGACTTCCTCACAATGGCCTTGCGCTCTCTGAAACAATCAGGTTAAGAACAACATTTAATAGAAGTTTGTGGAATACAGCTTGTAATTGTTTGATTTAAAACTCAAATATAAAAGCAAGCAAGTTACTTTCAATGTTGTATTTATGATGAAATATAACTAGATTATAGTAGCCTGTAGTCTCTAACACCAAAGACAACTTACTCCAAGTCAGCTATGTCATGGTATATCCGTAGATGACTTCCCTGCAGGTCTGCCACAGGCTTGTTGCAGAGGTGACACTGCCGCAGCGGTGTTCCTGTCCCCGACTGCTGTCTCGCTATCTGACGCTCTGTGAGGGCTCCTGCCAGCAGGACCAGGTCAGCGTCTTGGAACTAACAATAACAAAATAAGAATATATGTGATTAGTTTAGCTCACAGTGGGAAAACACACAAGTTATCGGTACATGGAAGTTCACCCTGGGGGTACAATTGTAGGGAGTATTTGCAGGGATTAATGAGTGCTTAATGTGGTTGCCTACTTTGTATCATGATTATCTAGAAATACCCATAAACTTTGTCTACAGTACCTTACATCATCCTTTACCCAAAGTCTGAAAGTTATATGGATGGTGCCGAATTTAAAAGTAATTCTGTAAGGCCAAATAGGAAAATCATTGTTAATTGATTAGCAATAGTAGAAAAGATTAATAGATTTATCATTTTAGGGTTTGTATCATTTCCCATGACCCCTACGTATACAGCATTACATGAGCCCAATGCTGTGAGAGTGACTGCCTTCTCCTTCATTAGTTCACCCCTGGAAGGAAAGCCTGGTCAGTGACAGGATCAGGGAGAGCTAAGTGGATTGAAATCTGCTGGGACAGTGAATCAACCCTAGCTCAGTATACTGCCCCATAAACTTCTAAAATGCCATGTGTAGAGTTTGATATGGTAGGCATGGTAGGCAATCACCTTAATGAGTGGTCTGTCCCTAGTGGGTAAGAAATTCAATTTCCTTCACAGTTTTAACAAAGGATGTCTCTCCAAGGGCATGATGCAAAACAGCAGCATGCCATCCTTAAAAAATCAAACTTTGCACAATGCACAACTGCTTACATTTGGCTGGCATCTCCGGAAGTGGTCTTTAAGCTGGGTTTTAAACATGTGGCATTCCGGGCACTGCCTCCTGATATTTGTTGTACCATGGCGAGATACACGGGATCTTGGCTTGAAAGCCTGAAATATCAATAATCCATTTCAATCTCTGAGATCTTGGAATATGGTTGCGTCTAACATTCATTTTTTAAATTCCTTCCATTAAAAAACTTATCTAGTCTAAATTGGTCCTTCTAATGTATGTTCTGATCATTACTGGTGTAAGCTCTCATTGTGTCAATGTATGTGTATATTCTGAAACATCTAAATAAAGATACAGTTTAATGATAAACAAACAAACTCACTTGTCTTTGTTTGCCCATAGCCTTAGGTTTTACCACAGTGACTGGTTTTGTTGCAAAGGGTGTGGCCTGCTGAAAAGGAAGACAAGGGTGTAGTTAATCAAACTAAAAAAGGGTAAACTGTACTGTGCCTTACTCACTGTAATATGCTACAGTTGTGCACTATCATTTGAACTATTTTACACTTAAAGGACAACATGATGCACCAATGCAACCTGGCAAGTTACTTGCATTGCTGCATTGGTGTATCGTGTCTAATATTTAGGAGTGTATCAACTGTTTAAACTGGTCATGATGCATTGTCGTCATGATGCACCTATGCAGCCATGGTAAGTAGCTCCCCAAGCTTGCATCATACACTAAAAGCCCCCTATGATGCATGAATGCACTGTGCCATCCTTAAAAGGGGTTTCCTATTGTGTATACACACTCTTAGTGATGGGTAAAACTACCAGGATTTGATTCATGTGACACAAGGATACACTTATAGCCATACACTATGTTACAGTCCTCCCGGTGGGCAGAGTACCCCAAGGAGACCTAGGTGTGAAATACATCATACTGAGGAGGCTGTATTGATGTACAGCCTTTGGTGGTAGTCTGGCTACACTACAAAAATAATGTTATACATATCTTTTTGATCTCACCTTAGACAATTCTAGGTTCTTGTTGCTGTGTAGTCCATAATCCCTTAACTCCCCCCTCCTGCGTTTTGTGTCCTGTTGGACAGGCTGGTTTCTCCCTGAAGCCTTTACATCTTTACTGCAATTATTTAAACAGGATATCTGGATTCAATTGTTTTGTTAGATGGACCTTGCAATAATCATGGATTGCTATGTCTTAGGGTCAACGGTTCAAGATAATTTCAGTGTTAATGTATGGTGTAGTCTTCTAGGTCATGTACTGGTGATATGACATTAGATATTTTATATAGTCATGCAACACGCATTGTCAAAAACATGATTAACATATTCCAGTGGCAGCATCGGTAGGATGCCACGAGTGCTATCATTACTCAGTGCCTAGGTAAGGCACCAGAAGGGTCTGCAGGGATCTGCAATCAGGAACCATATACATATCAGTTAATGGCCAATAACGATTGTCCTGCACCACATCTATACTGTATAGCATCCTACCTCCTACATGGTTGACACCACATCCCACATTCCTCCAGGTGCCCTTTCATGCCCTTGCCACACTCTGGATGTGGACAAACTCTACACTGCTGCAAAACATGAGTAGACATTTGTAAGGACCATGATAACCATAAAAATGTCTACCTACAAACATTTTTTAATTTTATAAGGTACAAAACATACAGCTACTTTGAAACTTAAATTGGAAAGTTGAGAACCATGAAGAACTAGCTGTTACATCTTTCCTAAATTCATTTTCCTAAATCATAATCTCTTCTGTAGTTCAATTGAATGCTACATTTGTATCATAATCTGATGTACACAGTGGTAATGTTATTGATAGCTGATCATCAAAGTCATGAAGGTCTGAGAGTCTCTCCCCAGACTCTTTTCAGTCTGAAATATATGTAAAACTGAACAGTACACATAGAGCTGTTGATAAATGAGGTCCTCTAGGAGGTCTATACATTACCATAAAGGTAACAAGGCTAAGTATGAGAGGTGGGAGGGGGTCAACAAGCTGCCAACACTATTTATATGTACAGCCCATGGTGGTTGCAGGTGATACTCACTGTGTCCAGGGACTTGTACATGTTGAGAGCGTCCTGGAGGTCACTGGCACGTTTGGTGACGTGATCCTGGAGGGAGCCCCAGTTCTCTATGATGAGAGCCTGGGGCTGCTCAAACCTCTCTGCTTCACCAACTGGGTCATCCAGCAGCCCCTGCAGCTGGCCCCAACATGAGACATGGCATGAGGTAAGATATAACACAAAGGGAACTTACTAACAACATTTTGTTCAAGTCTGGTGGGGGTAAGTTGGTATCATCTGGGCCAACAGCATTACTATTATTAGTTAATCCTATATATATATATATATATATATATATATATATATATATATATAGATAGATAGATAGATAGATAGATAGATAGATAGATAGATAGATAGATAGATAGATAGATATAGATATAGATAAAGATAGATATTGTAGGCTACCAGTCAACCTGTGGGAGCCATGAAGCCATTCTGAAGTTTGTATATTTGTTTATCATGTCAGGGATACTATTCTTAGTTTATTCAAAATACAATAAACATATGGTTGTAACATTACTAGCGCACAGGTTATTATTCTAGCACTGTTCTAGTCTGGTAACCAGTGAAGCATTAGTAGTAAATATGAATCTTCAAATAAGTCATGCCTTAGTGATAAAGCATGTTGACTTTGATATTATACACTGGTGCTTTATAATGTAATCCTGTCTTACTTGAACCTCCAGGGTGATGAGTTCACTCATCAAAGTGTTGTGTTGTCTCTGATAGCTCTGCACTTGGTTCAGGTCCCTGCCGAGGTCTTCTGGGATGGAGGTGCGCTTTTCCTGAATGAGGCTCAGCGCACCCTCCACAGCACGGTTGAAGAAATGTACACTGATAGCCTGGGACACCTTGTGCCACTTGGACCTGGTGAGTAAAGGTTTTGTTTTACTCTCATGTTATTTAATGTTACCTATAGTCTGAATTGGAAGTCCAAGAGGAGTCTAAATAAAAAAAAAGCCAGAAAAGATGGAAGAAAGGCAAAATATCCAACAGCTATTTTATATGCTGTATTCTCTTTTACTATGATATGCTTTTCTATATGGTGCCTACCTTAGTTGTTCCTCCCGTTTGAGTATTATGCTGGAGTAGTGGATCTTGTCACCCACCAGCTGCATGGCCAGGTTCTCACACCGCGTGAAGCGCTCCAATCCCGCAGCTAGCACCATCTGTAGATCATCTAAGGTCTTCTCTATTACCTGGACAGATATCAGAAAATTATATCAAACACATTTAGTTATGTTATACCAATTTAGTAATCTGACATTAGTGAGAACAAGTCATGCCATATCTGATGACTTTTTTCCAAGATCATCAAGTGAGACAAGATCAGTATTATTGGCTAGTGTATTTTTTTCTTAAGTTTAAAAGGGAATCATTCAATAAGGATATGTCACACTGACTTTTTTAAATTTGCATAAATGCACTGTTCCCCCTACAATCTTAACGTGAGAGGCACACATCAGACAGACCCCTCCCACTGCTCCAGCATTTGGACCCCAACTGACTGCTCAGGACCCAACCATTCAGCATGTGGAGGTAACCTGGCCCCAAAAGGAGAGAACTACAAGGATTTGATCCCCAGCATAAAGCTACACTTACGGGTCTTTGTTCATCATCATCCGAGCAGGGTAGCACCATCTGTTGCCCCAGCCACTGATGGAAGTCCAGACTATCCCAGATGTAGTCATGGAGGTGCTGGGATTCTTCAGGGCACTGAACATACTCAGCATGCTCTGTCAGCTGATGCAAGGTGTCCTCAAGGTCTGGCTGAAGAAAGACATGTGGGAAATAGGTGAAACGTAATTCCAACAGCATTAACAGTGTGATAACAACTACTGAGAAACAAAACAGAATGGGAGGTGAGATAAAGCTAGACTGCACCTGAACAGCACTGATTTTAGACAACAACATTATGCTTAGCTAATTTGACTAAACATTATATCCTATGAATTATGACTAAAAACTATATCTAAAAGAAGAATCTAATCGTCCGAAGAAAGAGTACCATCATGATGCAGTGCACAAAGGAAAACCTGAAAATTGATAGCAATGCTTTCCTCATTATTTAGAGCTATATGAAGTATTTCAGTTTCTGATGCTACTCACCAGGAGGGAGTTGGACAGTTGGCTTAACACCATCCTGTATGATGCAAAAGGCGTCTCACCAGTCCTAAGCCCATAGTCCCAGTAAAGCTGGTCTCCTGGGGCTATGGGCTTAGCACAGTAGAGTGCCACCTGAGGTGGCTCATCAGGGCTGACCGGCAACAACCTGAAGGGTTTCAGGTTTGCCCCCCTGGCGTGGTTCACTAGACGGCCAAAGGTGCCTTCCTTCTCAGTTCCGTCCACCGCCATCTTCCTTCCCTCCCACATGCAGTGGATGACATAACTGCCCTTGTTGGCCAAGTCGTACTTGGCCTCGTTTACCAGCCGCTGCTCCTCTGTGATAAAATCACCCTCATACTCAAGGCAGAACTCCCCAACAGCAAAGTGCCTGCGTGCGTGTACACAGAGACCCTTCACTGGGCAAGTCCGCACCAGGAAGTCAGAGTTCTGCCTCGTCCTGTTCCAGGCTCGCAGCCCCTGCTTCATGGTGTCCAAAGATGTCAGAGCCTGGCAAAGAGTACAAGTGAAGGTCACAGCCTGTCAAAGAGTACAAGTAAAGGTCACAGCCTGTCAAAGAGTACAAGTAAAGGTCACAGCCTGTCAAAGAGTACAAGTAAAGGTCAGGGCCTGTCAAAAAGTACAAGTAAAGGTCACAGCCTGTCAAAGAGTACAAGTAAAGGTCACAGCCTGTCAAAGAGTACAAGTAAAGGTCAGGGCCTGTCAAAAAGTAAAGTAAAGGTCAAAGCCTGTCAAAGAGTACAAGTAAAGGTCACAGCCTGTTAAAAAGTACAAGTAAAGGTCACAGCCTGTCAAAGAGTACAAGTAAAGAGTAAGGAATGTGTCCAAAGATGTCAGAGCCTGTCAAACAGTACAAGTAAAGCATTAGGAAAGTGTCCAAAGATGTCTGAGCCTGACAAAGAGTACAAGTAAAGGCCAGAACCTGTCAACAATTACTAGTGAGTCAGTATTGACCAGCACTGTATGAAGAAAGGACACATGGGAGGGGGGCAACATTGGGGGGGAGGGTAGCAAGGCAACATGGAGGGATGGCAACATGGGGGGGTAGCAGGGCAACATGAAGGGATGGCAACATGGGGGGGGGGGAGGGTTATCAGGGGAACTTGGGGGATGGCAACATGGGGGGGTAGCAGGGCAACATTGGGCGATGGCAACATTCGGGAGGGGGGGGGCGGGTAAAAGGGCAACATAGGGGGGATGGCAACATTGGGGGGAGGGTACCAGAGCAGCAGAGGGGTAAAAGGGCAGCATGGGGGGATGGTAACATGGGGGGAGCAGGGTAGCATTGGAAGGGGGGTAGCAAGGCAACATGGGGGGTGGCAACATGTGGGGGGGGGTAGCAAGGCAACATGGGGGGTGGCAACATGTGGGGGGGGGGTAGCAAGGCAACATGGGGGGTGGCAACATGTGGAGGGGTAGCAAGGCAACATGGGGGGATAGCAGGGCAGCATGGGGGGTAGCAGGGCAGCATGGGGGTGGGTAGCAGGGCAGCATGGGGGGTAGCAGGGCAGCATAGGGGGGGTTAACAGGGCAGCATGGGGGATAGCAGGGCAGCATGGGGGGGTAGCAGTGCAGCATGGGGGGGTAGCAGGGCAGCATGGGGGGGGTAACAGGGCAGCATGGGGGGTAGCAGGGCAGCATGGGGGGTAGCAGGGCAGCATTGGGGCGCAGCAGGGCAGTATGGGGGGGAGCAGGGCAGCATGGGGGGTAGCAGGGCAGCATGGTGGTAGCAGGGCAGCATAGGGGGGGTAGCAGGGCAGCATGGGGGGGGTAGCAGGGCAGCATGAGGGGTAGCGGGGCAGCATAGGGGGGAGTAACAGGGCAGCATGGGGGGTAGCAGGGCAGCATGGTGGTAGCAGGGCAGCATAGGGGGGGTAGCAGGGCAGCATGGGGGGGTAGCAGGGCAGCATAGGGGGGGTAGCAGGGCAGCATGAGGGGTAGCGGGGCAGCATAGGGGGGAGTAACAGGGCAGCATGGGGGGTAGCAGGGAATCACAGGGGGTAGCAGGGCAGCATGGGGGGGTAGCAGGGCAGCATGGGGGGGTAGCAGGGCAGCATGGGGGGGGTAGCAAGGCATCATGGGGGTAGCAGGGCATCATGGGGGGTAGCAGGGCATCATGGGGGAAGTAGCAGGGCAGCATTGGGGGGGGGGTAGCAGGGCAGCATGGGAAAGTAGCAGGGCACCATAGGGGTGGCAACATAGGGGGGAGGGTAGGCATGGGGTGTTGGCAACATAAGGGGGGTGGGGGTAGCAGGGCAGAATGGGGGGTAGCAGCGCAGCATGGGGGAAGTAGCAGGGCTGCATGGGGGAAGTAGCAGGGCTGCATGGGGGGGTAGCAGGGCAGCATGGGGGGGTAGCAGGGCAGCATAGGGGGTAGCAGGGCAGCATGGGGGGGGGTAGCAGGGCAGCATGGGGGGTAGCAGGGCAGCATGGGGGGTAGCGGGGCAGCATGGGGGGTAGCAGGGCAGCATGGGGGGTAGCAGGGCAGCATGGGGGGAAGCAGGGCAGCATGGGGGGTAGCAGGGCAGCATGGGGGGTAGCAGGGCATCATGGGGGGTAGCAGGGCAGCATGGGGGGGTAGCAGGGCAGCATGGGGGTAGCAGGGCAGAATGGGGGGGGGGGGTAGCAGGTCAGCATGGGGGGGGGGGTAGCAGGGCAGCACTCAGAGGGGGTGGCAAGGCAACACTCATAAGCCCTATATTGGAGCTTTAGCTACCCCATTACTTAATAAAGTGAGTACAATAAATCAATCTATGAATAACACTGTATACATTTGTAAGTTTGCTCATTTCTTTACAAAACATTGGCACTGTTACACTTTAAGGTTAAGGGTACTGCTCACAACTAACGGTCAGTCACTAGGAGACAGAACTCAGAAAAAACATGTCAGACCTATCATACATATTGCAATTCCTTCTGGACTAATGTCTGAACGAGCCGTCAGAAAGGTTGCTACAGCCATAGCCACATGGAGAATCCTACCATGTTCCCTTTGAACCATGTTATGTAACCCATAGAAGTACGCATAACAGAAGTACTCACCACCTGGAGAAGGGGCGGACCCTGCTGACGTGTCCGCATCATACTCAGCAGCTACAAACAGAGCATATATCTCAGCATCAGATCATCTTATATCATTATTGAAGTTTGTCAAACATTTAAACTGTGAGTTAAACACAGTCAACATTAAAATGTGTTTAGCCTACACATATTATCTACTATTTTTATCATAAGATATTTTCATTAATTAGGTTTCTAGAAGCCATGAAATGTAAAAACTCCAAATAATGGAGATTTTACTTCAAACAGCATTATGGGATGAGAAAGCTTTCATTACTGGGGATGTTTATCCAGCTGTCATTCCCTGTTGACACTTTGTCCCTTATAGCAATACCTTAATTACATAGCTCTACAGATCTATTCTAAGAAGCATGTTACAAGCTATTTGCCAGATAAGTTACTGACAGAAAGCTAGAGACCATCAACCCTGGCATGATGCATGAATGCAGCACTGGCAATGTAACCACAATGTGGGAGTGCATCAACCCTACATGATGCATGAATGCAGCACTGGTAATGTAACCACAATTAAGGAGTGCATCAACCCTACATGATGCATGAATGCAGCACTGGTAATGTAACCACAATTAAGGAGTGCATCAACCCTGGGATGATGCATGAATGCAGCACTGGTAATGTAACCACAATGTGGGAGTGCATCAACCCTGCATGATGCATGAATGCAGCACTGGTAATGTAGCAACAATGTCAGAGTGCATCGACCCTGGGATGATGCATGAATGCAGCATTGGTAATGTAACCACAATGTGGGAGTGCATCAACCCTGCATGATGCATGAATGCAGCACTGGTAATGTAGCAACAATGTCAGAGTGCATCGACCCTGGGATGATGCATGAATGCAGCACTGGTAATGTAACCACAATGTGGGAGTGCATCAACCCTGGCTTGATGCATGCATGCAGCACTAATAATGTCACATTGTCCGTCCTTAACTAAGAATCCTTCTTCCTAACATTGCGTCACATTGTTGGTCCTCTTTATCTAAGATTGCCTCTTCCCAACACTGCGTCACATTATTGGTCGGTCCTTAATTAAAATTCCCTCTCCCCCTCACTGTGTCACATTGTTGATCCTCTTTATTTAAGATTCCCTCTCCCCATCACTGCGTCACATTGTCAGTCATTAAAGTGTTACTGCAACGGTATTAAAGTACTATGCTGTGTCTCATGAGATTGGGCCATAGTTGTCGTCTATGACTAGTTGCAGTCTATGACCAGGTGCAATCTATGACCTGGTGCAATCTATGACCGGGTGCAATCTATTACCCGTGTGTAATCTATGACTGGCTTGGAAAAGAACACTTTATTTAAGGCGGATAAAGATATAAATGGGGGGAAATGTTAATGAGTGTTTTAAGACTTCAAGTCACTCATTTTATTTCAATTTGTATCTACATCTGCCCTTAATAAACCGTTCTCTTTCAAGCCGGTCATAGAATGCACCCGGTCATAGATTGCAAACCGGTCATAAATGAAAACATGGACCCATCTTCATTAGACACAGTCCTAATATTTAAAGCCTTTCTTTGCTGAGACCAACAACTGTTCTACCATATTTTAATTATCCCGCTATTTTATCAATGTCCACGGCTGAGATATATATTGAACAATTCCAATGCCCTCAAAAATATTCTTTAAGAGCTGTTTGAAATTCCCACATTAAAAAAACATATGAAAAAGATGGTAAATTTCTTTTCTTAAGATGGGTCTATCCCATTGAATCAAAGTCATCAAAATTCCACAATTTCTTTTTTGTGGGTACCCTAAATCATTTGAAAGCATAAACTGATATGAAAAGTAGGGGTTGCCGCGCTACTTTTCAAAATATGGAATTTTGAAAAATAAAGGTGATCCAATTTTACACTAAAAAACTGAAATAATGTCAAGATGTGTCCAATTTTATTTCCTATCAATCAATAACCATGCAATTTCGAAACCTTACATGATAAACACTCATTCCCCTTTATTCTAAAAAAGATTTTGTAATTTTATCACTGTGGATTTTGGGAAAAAATGTTAGATTTTGAATGAGAATAAATTTTCATTATTCAGGATAAAGGAAAAAGAGTATTAAAAGTTATCAGTTTTCCTGTTTTATCTGTCCATGTAGTCGGTAGGAGAAGCTAGCAGTGACGTCACGGCATCATGGCGGGAAGGGCGATACTACCCCCTTGGAGATCAATACTAGCACTAACTAGTTAGTCCTCACCGGATATATTCAAGCAATTTATTTACTGTTCTACTTTTATAAATGTCATTTATTACTTTATAAATGCAAGCTTCTGAAAAATCCCTTAAATACCTCTAATTATCATATCAAAGATATACAGTGCTCTAAAATTGCCCACAATTATTTTTTTAGTGTAGAGGATCATTCAGGGCATATTTCTACAAAAAAAAGTATAATTCTGACATTTGTAGGGCATATGCATAGAAAGATGCACAGTAGTCCATTCTGTAGACCATTCTGTAGACCCACTTTAAGTGATGGGAGAGATTTACATCTACTAACCCTAAGCTTAAGGTCCTGTTTGGCCATTCATTAATAGCTTGGTATTTAGTGTGCAGTTAAATGGTACCGGCCATTGGAATGCACCACCAGCCTTTAGAAGAAACTGCAGAAAACTATGAAATATAAAGAAACAGTTTGCCTGATCTAAAAACAATAATGTGAAACTAAACAACACCCCGCTTATTTACATGAGTGTTGTACTAGGAGTACATTATTTTGGCATCTGTATATAAGATCATGGAGTGGATGGGCAAAACGGGGAAAACGTGTTGTCATTCTTTTCCTAAATTACCTTGAGAAAAGGAAAGACACACCTTGTATTATGTTTGACCTGTTATTACAGATACCCTAAATACCTGACTATATATGAAATCAGACAAGCATGAAATGTTTGGACTTTTATTTGTTGTGATAAGTGTAAACTTATTGTGCTATAAAGACTAGAGGATCTGCACCTCCCCTTGAGTTTTGAGTTTAATTAGCCTTTATTTCTCACTTCTAATTAACAACAGTTACATTTGCTTTAACATATAGCAATAAATCGAAAAAATAAGGCATGCTGCTTTTAGGATTATTCATCCCATTTGTGGCAGCGACTTTTACATACTTATCCTGTGTATTTTATTGCTGCTTATAACGACTTAGTTTCAAAATATCTTATGACTAGACAATGAAAAATAAACTTCTCTGTGTCCTTTCCTGAGATATACAGGTGCACATGGAAGTATCTAAGCATTTGTTACCATGGGGAGAAAGATAGAAATTACTTCCTGATTATCATCCTGGTGGCAATCATTAAGAATTGCGACCAGGCATGACAGACCAGTTTAGATGAAGAGAGGGTAGATGGATGGAGAGAGAATAAAAACCATTTCTTTCAATATCAATAGACAATGAGATGTCCAGGGCTTAAATAAATGGGCACCAGAGAGAGAATTCATAGTTTCAAAGTGTCCTTATCTTATGGGATTTTAGATTCATGGGATTTTTTCATTTCTTGGGGGTACCGGTATTTTGTCTCACTCAGTATTATGCTATATAGCCAATATATTACAGAATACACTTAGCAAAATCTCCATAACAGTTACCCCTACTTGTTATAGAATACAATCAGCAAACTCTCCATGTCCATTGCAAATCTCCATGTCCGTATCTCTATCTACAAGTCCTTTACGTATCTCATCCTTCCGCCTCTTACAGTTGTTCCTCTGCATGTTTACAAACGCCCACTCATGTGACAAATGCTCTAGTTTTATGCATTTCTTTTTGTGGCAAAGGTGCGACATTTGGTGGTCATCTTTTTCCATGTTTCCAGCAAACACATATACCAATCTATGAACCGGCTGATCTCCCTTGCCCCATCCTGGAACTGTGAGTCTCAATGAGGGGTATTTGCTGGCAGAGAGAGGCCCATCCCACATTTTGCATCCTGAGCCATCTTCTTCCAAGCTGTAACCTTCAATGCGCCTCAGAACTTTGTGTCTGTATTTATCTGACATCAGGCTGACCACTTCAGTACTCATGTCTTCTCCTGTGCCTATGTAATGGACCAAAACACATGTTTTAGCAACGTGTCTTGGCTAGTGAAAAAGACTTTAACACTTTGTACTAGTTAACAAAGGCTATCCTGTGATGAACTATGTGGGCCAAGAACTACTAGTGGCATTTAGTGAGTAAAATTACAGTAGCGACTTTTCAGGCCATTCAAGATTATTTACTCAGGATTACAATAATGCTCAAAACGTTTGTCTTCATACCTCGGAGAGCTATACCACACTTGTCTAAATAAGAGCATGCAACATTTGTTTCATCACAACATGGGGCTTGCTTCAGCATCCCAACATGGTGGCTGGGTGTGTCTGACACTACCTGGGGCTTGTTTCAGCATCCCAACATGGTGGCTGGGTGTGTCTGACACTACCTGGGGCTTGTTTCAGCATCCCAACATGGTGGCTGGGTGTGTCTGACACTACCTGGGGCTTGTTTCAGCATCCCAACATGGTGGCTGGGTGTGTCTGACACTACCTGGGGCTTGTTTCAGCATCCCAACATGGTGGCTGGGTGTGTCTGACACTACCTGGGGCTTGTTTCAGCATCCCAACATGGTGGCTGGGTGTGTCTGACACTACCTGGGGCTGTCTTTTAGCATACCAACGTGGTGGCTGGTTAATCTGGTGCTATCCGGGACTTGTTCTAGCATACCAACATGATATCTGGGTATGTCTGAAACTATCATACCTCAAGCTTATCTTTTTATGTGCTCTCAGGCCACACTCTCACCCCATTGCTTCACTCACTTCCCACTCCATATCTCCCCTCGTTTGCATCATTTTGTCTGTTAGCTAATGTCCCTAAAGGTAATCATTACACTGCTTCACACTCATCATACACTCTCCCTTCCTTCCACCACTACCAACCCAGTAGAGGCTGGTGTGAGGATCACATCTGGGCTGCTCTTACATGGTAAATCTATTGTAGAGTCCAACAGACATTACCTGACGCCTGTGCCAAGATGTAGTATTTGTGTCAGTGTGATATTACCTGAGGATGGTCTGTCTAGGATGGTGTGGTAGCACTAACACAGTGTCTGATGTAATATCTGCCTACTTCTCTCACATCACATGGGTTCACGGAGGGAGTTGAATTAATGAGCACCAACCTGTGCAGGTGTGGGTCGGGGCGGGTTGTGTAGTGTGTCTAGTCTGCTGGAGTAGATGCCGTGCTGCCTCAGGATGTGACGAGGTATCTTCTGGCCAGGATCAGGGGGATGTAGGCCTCGGTTCTACAAAAGGAGGTTTTAATAATAATAAGCAAGTTAAAAAACTACTTCATCAAGCTACTTTAGAGTACATCGCAAATACATATTTTACAGTGACATTTCTTATCATCATGAAATCATAATCACTTGTTCCAATAGCAATTGGTAATATCCTGTACTAGAGTTATTAAAGCTAGTCAAACTAGCCCAGAGTTCAGTGGCCCTTAGGGGGTGGACACATAAAGCATTTGGGGGCAAATCACAGAAATATCACAGAAAAATGATTAGACTCCACATGCATTTTGCTGAAGCCAACCTTATGTTGATGTATCTGCCTCATGACCTTTGATAAAAAGTTAATCTAATATGAATTTAGTGATATATCAGTAAGAATAATTGTCAAATAGCTGTAATTATTGCGTCCTTTAAGTTATCATCAATTCTCCAAGATATTATTCTTCCCATACCCGTGGCCCCATAGTTGTGAATAAAAGAGTCCTCCTTTCCCTTAATTTTTGTCATTGGTCTAGCATTAAAGTCAGCCTGACGGTTTTGAAGGGTGGTGGCATTTGTCTAGATATTATTTGAAAAAACATAAAATAATGAAATGCTTAGAGCATAATGACATCATTGATTTTACAATTAACGATTCCCAAATAATTCACATGTTAAAAAGATCCTGCAATATGCTTCTTGTTGATTTTCTCTCTAGTGACTTTTCTCTTTAGTGGCTTAGTCAACCTACCCTGTCAAATAACAATAGTGTAGAGATCCTAGATTCTAGAGTGGGTCAGGGGGCATGAAACATATTCTACCCCCCGTCTCCACCATTGTGCAAGACCCCCCTCCTCCTCATTTAGTAATTACCAAACCAAAAGTTAAGCACCATTCTACATTTGCCATTACCACTGACACTCTTGCACTGTTATTACCTGTCACCAGTTGTGTCACACAATTTTAAAAAAAACGTTCATCAGCGTTGGTAAGACTAATAAAAAATGTTTTCAATAGAGTGTGTTCCTAAGGTCTGATTATGTTATCATTTACATTCCCTGAAAGCTCTTTTTCCCCTCTCTCTCTGGGGGCAGTGTGGATGCACGGTGACAACCAAAAACTTTTGTCAATTTGACATTAAATTAAAGTTCGTTGAAAATACAGTAAACATTGATTAAATTGCAAAGAAAATCATCATTTTGCTCAACCTTAGAAAAAGTGTTGTCAAGGGCCGGCTTTAAAGGCTCACATGCCGAAGCATGTAATATAAACAGGGTCCTAGTTATCTATTCTCTATATTAGAAGTTAACAAAATGTGTGTTTAACATCATAATGCAGGTGATAAACTATGACTTTTTAAAATATTTTTCACAGGTATATTCTGATGCTGGGGTGCATAGAGTATTTGTATATCATTACTATGTAAAGCCTATTTCTGACAATGATCATGTTGCAATCCGAATATTATGCCACTATCAACTTAAATGCCACCTACTGAGATTGATTGGAATTAAGAATAAAGTTAATTTAAAGTTATTTCAATCTTTATCTAACATATATATTAAATTACACCGAGTATTTGTGCTGTGTACTGCAAATATCCACCAATATAGTTGCATAAAGTATTATCCTTTATCCCTTATAGTTTGTGAGTTCCATTCCATCAAGAAATAGGTTTGCTTGTATTTTGTATAATACCTATAATCATTCAACAGTGCTTATCCCCATGGACAAATTTAAAATGGCATTATCACACAAATTCAAATACTATCTCAGGTAATTGGCTTTTCATAAGGTACCAGCTTTAAAATCATTTGACTTATAACAGAAAATAGGTTAAACGATATGGTAATCAAAGGTAAGGAAACAAATTCTTGTTTGGGCTATGATAGAGGTATTCATCTTATAGGCCAGTTCAAACAATAATTTCCTGTATTGACTAACTTCCCATCTTACCAATATCAATATTGCATTAACGCTCAAATATACTTTTTCCTTTTCTGCCGAAATATCTGGTTTAAATATGCATTGTTAATCCAATTAACATAACACTAATGATATTGTAAGCATAAGGTGCCCGCAGCTTATGGTCCTATAGATATAAATGAGAGTTGGTGCATTGACTATGCTCAGTCAGTCGCTCAGTGCTGCCACCTGTGGCTACATTGGAGAACTAGTAAGCTGCCCACAGCAAAGGCGTCATTGGCAACGCAGCTACCGGGGCATTCCCAGTAAACAAAAAACGTTATACAACATTTCATAACGTTATATAACGTTAAATAACGTTTCTCTAAGGCTCCTTACTATGGCATAACGTTATATGAAATTTTATTACGTTATTTTGACGTAAAATAACGTTTTTTTGTTAGCTGGGTTACCACTGTTTGATTTTTTTTTGTTTTCAAAGGTTATGCCAAGATTATATGTGTCAGGGGCAGAATCAGAATCTGTACAATTCCGGAATTGCCCATGTACAATTCCGGAACTGCGCAGGGCAATTCCGGAATTGCACCATAATAAGATTGCACAGTTTTAGAATTTCTACCGTTTTTTATTATAGCTACAGATTTAGAATATAAATAAATATTTTAGTGATGTTTGAGGATGCTGTACTGCATCTTGGAGGTGTGCACCCAGTCAGGGAAAACCCACATTCATCTCACACCTCTGTGTAGCTGTGAATAAGGTGTGGCAGAAATGCCTCTGCTGTTATAAAACAATGGGGGCTTGGCTACCTGGGCCCCAAATGATACAAAATAATGTCCTTGCAGGTGCATTTCTTGCCATACATTTCTGTTTGAGGGGTACACTAATATATTTTATAATATATTCTATAATCATGTAGGAGTTCCGATATTGCGCAAATTCCGATATTGCGCGTGACATATACACTCTAAAATTATGTCATCCTTTTATTTAGATAACATTAGATGCATGTTAATATGATGTTTTTCATATCACATTGACCAAGTAACTTCTAAAATGTGTTAATCAATGATGGATTAACATGTTTTGTTATCTGGGAATACTAAATCAGATGACACTGCACGAGAAATCCCATATTCTGACAGTTTAAAAAAAGACCTACAATATTGAATTGCTATGTAGTGATCCTGTCAAGCCAACCTGTCCAATGAATTCATTATCTATCGTTTCTTCGTTAAAAGGATTAAAAAGAGATTTCTCTCTTCAGTTGGGTGGGGGGCATAAAATAGTTTCACCCCCCCTTTACCTTGTGACGCCCTCCTCCAGTATTAAGTAATTACCAATCTGACAGTGCCATTCTAGGTTTGCAACTGACACTGACACTGTCACTGCACTGTCACTGCCAGTCACCCGCTCACAATTAAAATAAAACATTATTCAGCAATGGATCTAATAATAGATAATTCTTTCACTAAAGTCATCATCATCGTCACTTCTATAGCTACACAAGAGTGTGTTCCTTTGGTCTGATCTTCTAATAATTTATATTTCCTGAAAGGTCTTCTCGCCCTCTTTCTCTCTGTGCAGTGTGGATGCCCTATGGCAAGCTTACGGTACCACTCAAATTTACTGTCTCTGTCAAACACATGTTATCAATCAACTATGCAAACCTTTTTTTTAATGAACCCAGATAATTTACATTGTGAACATGAGCAGTTAGGTCCTGTTCTAATAGGAATATTTCAAAAATTCAAACGGGAAAATAAAGCCAGTCACCAGTCAAACACAGTCAGCCATGTTTGCAAGTCACTGAGCGATTTCCGAGTGGTTGCCGAGCCGGTCAGCGATCAGATCTTTTTGTTTTCCTGACTTAAACAAAGTTTAAATTTTTGTAAATGTTCTATCAGACATCCAATTTGACAACATCAAGTCCACTTGCACTCACCTTCTTGATATCCAAAGAAATCGATCTTAAGCTCCCAACTCGATTCAAAACACTGCTACTTCAAAACCGGAAGTCAGAAGAAAGAAAGTGGGTTCAGGGGTCAGTATCCAGTATTCTCGTACATCAGGACTTTATCTCCATCATAATGTGGAAACAACATAACCCATGGCTACTAAGGCTGGTTAACTAATATATAACCATTGGTACATGTTCTATATGTTGGTTGGCTCCTCCAAGTGCTATGCATCTATTACTAAATAAATAGTAACCATTGACTGTAGTGATACACTTAGAGACGTAGGTTTTTTGCCTGGCCCCCTCTAAACCCAAAACTGCATTACTTTATCTTATTCATTTGAGATTTGTATTTTTATGAAGAAATTTTTTCCATTCCAATTTTGAAGAAAACCAGCTGGGGTGGGTTCATATTTATAAATGGTGGTTTGTGTCTTGAGTTTAAAAGACGGTCACACTGCTTATAAACCAGTAGACACTGTATCAAAAATTATTTTCCGTTTCTGTAAGTACTGGAAGAATTCGCGGACCCCACAAACACCTTCCTTACACTACCTGTCTGAGAAAAAAGTGAACCTGATACAGATTTCAGAGTCCTTTATGAAAAATTCGTTTCCATCCCAAACTATGCACAGAAATTGATTCTGAACAACGGACTGCTGCCGAGTAAAGTGACGAATTATAAGGAATCAAATTTTGTCATTTCCCTTACTTATAACAATATCATATTTAGATAATCCTAGGTAGAAATAGTCAGAGATCCCGAAAATCCACATTTTTTTAAATGTGTGATGAGTGGCTTGTTTGTTATATGAGTATTCATTATGTTAAAAACCAACAAGTAATTTCGCTCCTTCTGACTGTTTCAAACGTGAAATGGTTACACTCCTAATACAATTATTGCAAAAGTCCTGTTTTTCTTCTATGGTAATTCAGCAATGGGTTTATTGCATCTGCATTTTTAAAGGCTAAGAGATTAGATAAATATTAAATGGTGTTTGTAACTCTTGAATTCTAGCGGTTTGAGGGTATGGAAAATATTACGTTTTTGGTCTGCCTATTGGCCATCACAACCCATGATGATATATTTTGGTTATTGTTGTGGTGGTCCACCTCCACTCTCCTAACTACACTACAGGATGTCTAGCAGTCTGTTTTTTTTATAATTTAGATTTGCTGAAAGGTCATCAAGGCCTGTCTGCTATTCTAAAAACTTCCCATTTTAGAGGATAGGAGGTCTTCCTGGGCCACTTAAGATGCCGGTGATGTGGTTGATAAACCACAACATGGTCACCCTTGGATAGATATTCATAAGTTACGCCAGTATCTGACAATGTAGAGGGTGATAGGTTTTAAGAATCGTAATGTCGGAATTGAGGATCTCCTGCCACACATGAGGTATACATTCATCGTTCCACTCAAATATATATCCCAGAGCCCCACTCACTAAATGCCATTTGTGTATATTCCTAAGCATGGCTGAAAAATGTTGAAAGCAATGATATTCAAATTTAGGGATGTTATATATGGGTCAAGCCGCTGACTTATGTAGGTATTGAGCTGGGGAAGGACAAATCAGAAACCTCAGAATATGTTTATATAAGTTTATTTTATTGAAAGGTATATATCTTGACTCCATGAAACCACCGCCAGTACGCTTCTAACCCTAGCGGTTCAGTTTTTATAAGAATGTGAAGATGAGTGGGCATTTTTGGTGTTACTCCGTGCTTTTAAGTACAGGGACACCTTATTTTCCTCTCAAAAACGACACAGCAACTAATAATTCCATTTACAGCATGGCACAATATACATCCTTAACCCCAATAAAGATTGAAATAATAAAATTAATAAATTCTGAGATATGGGCCTGTGAAATTGGGATTTTTTGGAAAAATTGAAAAGTTTTATCACACTTCCCCACCTTTACTCCTACTTCTTCAAAAGGGGTCAAATACTCTTGTTACTCACTCTGTATTATCTTCAACATATCTACTTTTGTGTAAAGCTAGTACTTTAGCCCATTCCATCACCCACCTTTCACAGTACGGGCCTGAATATGGCCAATATCAGCACTTTAAAGCACGGAGTAACACTAGTTACTCCGTGCTTTTAATAGAATATCACAATAAATAGTAAAAGCAATGTGAAATTCCCACATTTAAGGGTGCAGACTATATAAGAGGGTTGGTAGCAAAGCAATGAAGTAGTTAAAACTTAGATATATTGGATATTAGCATTTCTGTGAGCCTTTATTTTTTTCGAGAGTTACTCCGTGCTTTTAAGTCAAGGTGAATTTTCAAATTACCCACAGATTCTAGATATGTAAGGCATTGTTGATTATAGAGCATTAAAATGATCAAGGAGTGTTGTAAGCACCCTCTGGAGCACAGAGAAGTTAATTATTTGTGAGGATTTGCCTGCTGTTACTTAAAAGCACGGAGTAACACCGCAACTTAAAAGCACGGAGTAACACCATCCGGGATTCAAATTTGTCATGGTGAAGCATTTGGGTGTGCATGGGTGAATGAATGATCAACCATAGTTATCAAGCACTAAGCCCCTGTCACCACAAGTCCTTTTGGAACATAATAACTCAATATATAGCCAGAAATGACCACAGGAGAGAAAGAAATGGCAATTGTTACTCCGTGCTTTTAAGTTGTATCAAATATGCATCTGCCCCTGGAGCCTAGAGGATTGGATTTTTTTGAAATTTTTTCTTTTTCCAGTATAAGGCCCACATGTTACCTCAACATGAGGGGTAAAATAGTTATGCTATGGTATCTCTTTAATTAATTATGAGAACACCAATATAATAACACAGATTGACACTAAGTGACAAATTCACAGCAAAAAGTCTACAGTAAAAGATAAAAGATACATATCATGGTAAAATCTCTTGAATCCATCTACTATAACATAGGCCTAATGGAAAAAATTAATTGGGATGGGCTATTGATTCCTCAGATTAAATGAGGGGCATGTAAAATATGTAATTTTTGTAATTTTTGTCATTTTTAGGGCTTTTTTGGCTTTGGGGGGCCATAAAAGACAAAATCTTGGTCCAATACACAAAAATATTTTTTTCCCTGAAATGTTAGGATGTTTTGTCACACATGCCAACGAATATAAGCATTTGAAGCAAAAGTCTTAATTATGTAGGCTTATAAAGCTTAAAAGGCCTGAAAAGACCAAACCTACATAAGTCAGCGGCTTGACCCATATACGACCGTTCTTCAAAATAAGTTATCTGGCTAAATCCCATTGTTTTAGACACACTGACAACCCATACCTATCTTCTAACTAAATGTCCAGATGAATTAATCTGAAGGCTGAGCTGAGCTGATTACATATTCTAGTGGGACTACTACCAGGTAGTTTCTGACCCATTTGGGATACACTTATAAAGATGGTTTATCAACCTGTACTTGATAAACTCATATTTGTTGTTGTTTTACTGATTATTATGTCGATGGATGATGATCTAAATCTATGGAACCAATGCTAAGGGGAGCATGTGCACTGGTCCTGGCTTACAGATAAATTCTGGGCAGGGGATGGATGTGATTTAAAAAAAACACCGCAGTTTACTTTGGTTAAAAAGGAGTGTGTGCCCCTCATACTCATAGTTGGAATGTTTGATGGACTAAAGAAATATCTGTTTGATTATGTGAAATAGACCAAAATAAGGTAGTATATGATTATAGACACCTTTTTGGATAAAGCTTTGACTCACTTGAGATCCATATCTCGTGTAGTGTTTTGCTAACAGACCCTCCTGTCCCCCCAGGATAGTACGGTGTTTGAGATTATACTTCATGCTGGGTGGGCACCAAACCTGTCAACTAACGTCCGGAAAATATACATCTGTGGATAATGCACGATGGTCGTGAGCCTTTATATGGCTCTGGACCAGAGTCTAGACATGCAGAACGTCATTTTCCATTCTCTAAGTAGAAAAGTTAAAAACATGACATCATAGTACTTGTTGAATGTTTCTCCTTTTATTCCAACCATTTATTCTTTTTCTAGAATATATACATATCACAACCAGGCCCCTCCCAACAAGGCCCCCACCAACCAGGCCCCTCCCAACCAGGCCCCTCCTAACCAGGCCCCTCCCAACCAGGCCCCTCCCAACCAGGCCCCTGTAAAACAGGCCACACTGTGCCTGGTCCCTCTGAAAAAGGGCCTCAATTTCAAGGTCTCTCTCAAAGGGCCACAACATCTTATTTGATTGTGGTGCTCAGATATCCAGTTTCGTACACTTGTTTAATTCCCCAAACATGCAAAGAATTAAGGAAGTAATAATCTATTGGGAAATCCCAAGGTCAGAATGTACATGTAAACCTGAATATATGGCATCACATATGGCTCAATACCTGCTGCAAAGCCTCATGCAAATTTTTTGTAAGGGTCCTGGTGGTACCTAGTCCGGACTCTTGCCACAACTAGACAAGGGCCCTGGTGGTACCTAGTCCTACCCAGAATCCTGCCACAACTAGGTAAGGGTCCTGGTGGTACCTAGTCCTACCAAGGCTCCTGCCACAACTAGGTAAGGGTCCTGGTGGTACCCAGTCCTGTACAGACTCCTGCCACAACTAGGTAAGGGTCCTGGTGGTACCTAGTCCTACCCAGACCCCTGCCACAAATAGTAAGGTAAGGGTTGTGGTGGTACCCAGTCCTAACCAGACCCCTGCCACAACCAGGTAAGGGTCCTGGTGGTACCTAGTCCTACCCAGTCTCTTGTTACAACTAGGTGAGGGTCCTGGTGGTACCCAGTCCTACCGAGGCTCCTGCCACAACTAGGTAAGGGTCCTCTTGGTACCTAGTCCTGTACAGACTGCTGCCACAACTAGGTAAGGGTCCTGGTGGTACCTAGTCCTACCCAGTCTCTTGTTACAACTAGGTGAGGGTCCTGGTGGTACCCAGTCCTACAGAGGCTCCTGCCACAACTAGATAAGGGTCCTTGTGGTACCTAGTCCTGTACAGGCTCCTGCCACAACTAGGGCAGGGTCCTGGTGGTACCTAGTCCTGTACAGACTCCTGCCACAACTAGGTAAGGGTCCTGGTAGTACCTAGTCCTATGTGGACCCCTGCCACAACTAGGTAAGGGTCCTGCTGGTACCTAGTCCTGTACAGACTCCTGTCACAACTAGGTAAGGGTCCTGGTGGAACCTAGTCCTACCCTGACCCCTTTTACAAGTAGGAGAGGTTCCTGCTGGGACATAGTTCTACACAGTCCTTCCCAGACCAATATACTTTTTTTGTAAGTTCGCCAATAATGAATGACTTTATTTTGCACTGTTTACTGCCTCATACAGCAGACACCGCTCACATCGGGTTGATATACTTCTATGTAATAACTCCTTTTCACGTACAGACATATACAGTGGACTTTTCCCTTTACCATATATGTATAATAATACCTCCTGTGTGTTAGTACTGACACCTGTGTGTGCGGTGGGGTGTGAGGGACGACGGACAGGCGTCACGGTCCAGTAACCATAGCAACATGAGAGGAGGCTACATCAGGTACCAAGTGTTGTAATACATTCACAACAAGTTATGTACCATCGAGGCTTTAATGGCGGAATGATGCCTTAATGCTTTCGGCCCTTGGTCACCATGATGCATGAATGCAGCCCCAGCAAGGAACTCGCCAGTGGTGCATTAAAGCATCATGACAACCCTATGTGGTTGAGACACTCCTGAAGGGTCATCATGATGCACCGAATGATAAATGTTACCCTTTCGCGACAGTCATCCTCGAAAGGTTAAGGCATCTTAATGGTTCGGGTTGACGTGAGACGAGAGGGGACTATCGGGGGGGGGGGGGAGAACCAGGTGGAGTATTATTGATATTATTGATATACATATCTCCAACCTTACACTCAACACTGCTCAGGTACCATGACATTCTAATCAACTTATTTCATGGCTCCATTTAAGGATACCTATATTCCTTCAACACTAGTTATAATATGCTCCCAGTCCCATGCATAATTAGTTTCAAAGGGGATATTATGAGGAGGGTGAGATTTGGACAAATCTGACCGATGAGTGTTCAGATGTGTCCCTTCTATGCCTTCTTCATTGCTGGAAGTAACTCTTAGTTACCAGTGCAGTACGGTATAAAACAACTTTCCGGGTGTAAATGACAAGAATACCCAGGAGGAAGGTTGACCGTCGCTAACCCTTTAAGGGCCGCATACTGCTTAAAGCATGTCCTTGGTCGTCATGATGCAGGGATGCAGCCCGGGCGAATAACTCACTGGTGCTGCATTCATGCATCATGCCAACCCTGGGGGAGTACATTAATTCTGTAGTGTTGTCCTGATGCATGAATGCAGCGCTTGCGAGTAACTCTCTAAGGCTGTATGCATACATCATACCCACAAAACCATACTGCATTGCGGCCCTCAAAGGGCTAGGGTAGTTTGCGGTTTAATGTGTGACTGTGTCTGCTCCCCATAGAAGTGTGCACGACGTTAGCCTAGTAACCCCCTAATGCTGCTAGTAGTCGTGTCACCCCCTACCTCCTACCCCCACCTACGGCGTCGTGTCACCCCCAACTCCCACCCCCCACCCCACCCAGCTGCTACCTGCTGCCTCCAGTCAACCCCTCACCACACACCTACAGTACACACACCTACAGTACACACACCTACACACACCTACACACACCTACACACACCTACACACACCTACACACACCTACACACACCTACACACACCTACACACACCTACACACACCTGTACATACCTACACACACCTACAGCCCTGCTCCTCCTGCTGATCTCCTCCACACCTGACACACACCCTCACTACCCCTCAGCTCCCACCTGTGCACACCTGTACCATACCTACCTGTCCCTGTACACACCTGTACCATACCTACCTGTCCCTGTACACACCTGTACACACCTGTATTATACCCACCTGTCCCTGTCCCATCACACACAGTAGCCATGGCCCTACAACATCTACACACCTGGATTTTACCTTTCCTGCTGCTACATACTCTACATCAAGGTACGTGTGTGGTTATCTTGTCCTTCTGGTTGAGGCATGTTAGGGGTGACTTCAGTCTGTGCTGTATTGCCGTGAGTGCCATGGGGGACGCGTCAGGAGTTCCGGTAGTGTGACTGGTACTGTGGAGTTTAATGATATATAGAGTCTCATATATACCCCTTATAATACATGAAAGGAGTAGTCTCTTTTTGAAATAAATTTGGAGGGGGGGGGTGGGGTTGGTGGATTTATATAAGTGAGAAGCATGTGTGTCTGGTTGAATTTTTTATAAGGGGTAACCTGTAACTTTATAAGGGGTAACTTGTAGCTTTATAAGGGGTAACTTGTAACTTTGTTAGGGGTAACTTGTAACTTTATAAGGGGTAACTTGTAACTTTATAGGTGGTAACTTGTAACTTTATAAGGGTAACTTGTAACTTTATAAGGGGTAACTTGTAACTTTATAAGGGGTAACTTGTAACTTTATAAGGGTAACTTGTAACTTTATAGGTGGTAACTTGTAACTTTTTAAGGGGTAACTTGTAACTTTGTAATGGTAACTTGTAACTTTATAGGTGGTAACTTGTAACTTTATAGGTGGTAACTTGTAACTTTATAAGGGTAACTTGTAACTTTATAAGGGTAACTTGTAACTTTATAAGGGGTAACTTGTAACTTTATAACAGGTAACTTGTAACTTTATAAGGGGTAACTTGTAACTTTATAAGGGGTAACTTGTAACTTTATAACAGGTAACTTGTAGCTTTATAAGGGGTAACTTGTAACTTTATAAGGGGTAACTTGTAACTTTGTAAGGGGTAACTTGTAACTTTTTAAGGGTAACTTTTAACTTTGTTAGGGGTAACTTGTAACTTTATAAGGGGTAACTTGTAACTTTGTAAGGGTAACTTGTTACTTTATTAGGGGTTGTGTGTAACTTTATAGAGAGTTACTTGTAACTTTATAAGGGGTAACTTGTTTTGTGAGTGGCATTAGGGCCCCCTTGATGCTGCAGTATAGTAGAGTGGTGTGAGGCCGTCTTACAGAACTGACATATTGACTTTTTTTGACAATATTGCAATATTTGTAATTGACGAGAGCATTTATATCAGGCAAAATTTGGTATTTACTTTTTTTTCTATAGATTTCAACAGGAATTCATATGACTTTTTACTAGTTGTTGGCAGACAGATTTTGTCACGTCATAATTTGCTTACGACTATGTCAGATATTCTGAAGTACCCTCCAGGTGTCTGTTATGAGTGAGTGACATTGGGGACAACTTAATGAGTTCAAGTAGCAGGACACACTACATGAGATACAGACATACATGCACTTTACACACACTATATGAGATATAGACATACATGGACTATACATGAACTATATGAGATATAGACCTACATGCACTTTACACACACTATATGAGATACAGACATACATGGACTATACATGAACTATATAAGATATAGACATACATGAACTGGTGACCATCTGGCTTATATGTATATAAAACAACGTATAAACTTTGGCTTAAAGCCAGGGTTTTACGGTAGGTTTTATTTGCCATTTGTCTATGATCTGGGTAGGACTGTGGGAATGGTGGGTTAACAAACAATATGGCTACTTGTGGGAGGAGAGGGTTTGTGTCCTGGGGGTTGTGTTCACGTTTAGCATCTGTTGTTGTCCCTGACGTGATGACAATTATAAATGTATGCTGCATACTTATAAAGGCTGCATGGTGTGTGAACAGGGTCAGTATCTGTCCACTTAAAATATGCCTCTTTCCTAACTAAAATAGGGACGACCCTTAAGATGATGACTTTATTTACATTTTTCATACAATTTTTTGTCTACATGATGCATGAATGCCGGACTAAAATGATTATTATATAGCAAGAAGCGCCTGTGAAAGACCAATTGACCATTGCTCAAAAGTGCAGTGATCACTGCTAAAACTATTGAGAATATGACTCCTTACCTCTACGGACTGGCTCCATAGGGTTCTGGTTAAACTGCTATTGATTAACATAACCCAATTACCTGTGTCAGTAAAAGCTATCGGTGAGTCTCACCTTACATTGGTTAACCCTTTAAGGATGGCATCATGCCTTAATTCATCATGCCCTAGGTTGTAATGATACATGAATGCAGCCCTGCTGAGTAACTCGCCAATGCTGCATTCAAGCATCATGCCGACTATATGCGGTTAAGACAGTCCTGAAGGTTCAGCATGATGCACCAATATAGCACTGGCCACTTACTCACCAGGGCTGCACTCGGGCATTATGGCGACAAATGTCATCTTTTAGCGACATCCATTTTTAAAGGTTAAATAAAGGCAGAGGCAGCCTGAGTGCTGCACAACTACCAGGGACCACAGGGAGGATACCTGGAAATGGGGTTGTGTCTAACCACACAGGGGCACAGTGAGTCAGGGAGAGGCAATACCCGGGGTTGTCCCCCACCACACAGGGACATAGTGAGGCAATACCCAGGGTTGTCCCCCACCACACAGGGGCATAGTGAGGCAATACCCAGGGTTGTCCCCCACCACACAGGGGCATAGTGAGGCAATACCCAGGGTTGTCCCCCACCACACAGGGGCATAGTGAGGCAATACCCGGGGTTGTCCCCCACCACACAGGGACATAGTGAGGCAATGCCTGGGGTTGTCCCCCACCACACAGGGACATAGTGAGGCAATACCCAGGGTTGTCCCCCACCACACAGGGGCATAGTGAGTCAGGGAGAGGTAATACCCAGGGTTGTCCCCCACCACACAGGGGCACAGTGAGTCAGGGAGAGGTAATACCGGCGTTGTCCCCCACCACACAGGGGCACAGTGAGTCAGGGAGAGGTAATACCTGGGGTTGTCCCCCACCACACAGGGGCATAGTGAGTCAATACCCGGGGTTGTCCCCCACCACACAGGGGCATAGTGAGTCAGAAAGAGGCAATACCCGGGGTTGTCCCCCACCACACAGGGGCATAGTGAGTCAATACCCGGGGTTGTCCCCCACCACACAGGGGCATAGTGAAACAATACCCGGGGTTATGCCCCACCACAGGGGCATGGTGAGGGAGTACAGGAGATCCACGAGACTGTTTGTACAGGGATGTCTATTCACGTCTGGTGGTATTTATGGCCATGTTCTCATGCATGAACCTCCACATACACACGTCAAGGTAAACACTGCTACCTCCGGCATTCCTCACTCAATGACAAGTCCTCGTGGTAGTCCTAGCCGGCCCCCTGCCACAACTAGGTAAGGTTCCTGGTGGTACCTATTGCTGTACAGATCGCTGCCACAACTAGGCAAGGGTCCTAGTGGTACCTAGTCCTATACAGACCCCTGTCACAACTAGGTAAGGGTCTTGGTAGTACCTAGTCCTATACAGACTCCTGCCACAACTAGGTAAGGGTCTTGGTAGTACCTAGTCCTGTACAGACTCCTGCCACCACTAGGTAAGGGTCCTGGTGGAAATTGCCAAATTAAAATATACAGAAAAATTGGGAGGGGGGCACACACCACAATTAGGTAAGGATACCTAGGCCTGGTGGTACCTTGCAGGTCAGTACATCTAGTAATCAGATTCAGTGATAGGATAGAGAAGGAATAATTGGACCATATCCATTGTCTGCTCAAACAAACTTTCATTATACCCTGCCTTATTGTATGGGGTTATTATTATAGATGTGACTGGACATGTGTGTAGACAATGACAGATGTAGGGGCAGGCAGGGACAGACAGGATCAATGGGTGTCAGTGTGGTTGTCAGACTGGTTGTGGTTCTGTACAAGCAGGCATGTAATCTCTGCTACCATAATTATACACTGCTACACACGCCACAAGTCAAGTAGCAATACCATACACCCATACAACAGGTCCCCCTTGATTTGGAAGCAGACTCTGTATCCCAGGGGAACTTGATAGACATACTTAACATATATTATATCACCTTCTTAACTCTTTAAAGATGGCATAGTGTGTTATTGCATCATGCCCTTGGTTGTCATGATGCTTGAATGTAGCCCTGGCAAGTAGCTCGCCAGGGCTACATTCAAGCATCATACCGAAGGGACAATATGATACACCCATCCATCACCGCGAAGCTGTTCACCAGGGCTGCTTTGGTGCATGATGACAACTAATGTCATCTTTTAGCAACATGGCGTCCTAAAAGGGTTAATCCCTATTAGTTCTACAACAGTTTTAGAAGTTGCCGCACCTTCCATCATGAGTTACTCTCTGGCATCGTTTTGATGCATTATGCAATAAAGCTCTCTGATATCCCAGACTAAACATACACAAGGGTTACTAAGGATTTATCTAACGTTCTTCAGTCATCGGGCATGTGGGTTTGACTGAGGTATTTACATTTAAATTACATTTTACATTTAAACCCCCGCACCGGTTTTAGGTCCAGTGTCCCAGTTATATCTCAAGGTCGACCGGAAAAGTGTTTTATTCTCATTCCCAGGCACTGCAAAATACAACAAAGTTGATATATGTGGATCATATCTGTCCATGTGCAGCTGCATCATGCCAACCTACAGGAGTGTATCAGGCATGTAGGGTGTACATGAATGCAGCATTGGTGAGCTACTCCCTCCAGCTGCATTGATGCATCATACAGACCAAAGGCCATGTATATTGCCATAAAGTATCGTGCGGCCCTTAAAGGGTTAACCCTGCACCAATTACAGGTCGTATAGCAGCAATCATCATTACTGCCTGACACTGGGGAGTTTAGCACCCCACCTAGTCTGTGTATGTACATGTGGGACAACAGCTTTTTATGTTACTGGTTAGATATTACCCTTAGCTCTGGTCTGGACAACATTGGGAATACCACAGAGCACAGGGATACAGCTAGTATCACACGTCCTCAGGCACTTAGTATCTGCTGGTAATGAACGCACATTGGCTATGGACGTAGGGTGGCTGTATTTTGAAGTTAAATCGTGGATTTCGATTAAAAACTTATTGCCAAAAACCAATTAATTTCGGCTATAGGCATAGGTGGTTGGCTTTAGAGTCAATTTGTGGATCTAATCAGAGAAAAAAAGCCAAACCCACCGTGACTCTAGAACAGTAAGATACTATAAGGTGACGGGTGTGTCACGGGTCACTGGTTCCCCATACTGTAGAACAGTAAGATACTATAGGATGCCGGGTGTGTCACGGGTCACTGGTTCCCCATACTACAGTGTAGAACAGTAAGATACTATAAGGTGACGGGTGTGTCACGGGTCACTGGTTCCCCATACTACAGTGTAGAACAGTAAGATACTATAGGATGCCGGGTGTGTCACTGGTTCCCCATACTGTAGAACAGTAAGATACTATAGGATGCTGGGTGTGTCACGGGTCACTGGTTCCCCATACTACAGTGTAGAACAGTAAGATACTATAGGATGCCGGGTGTGTCACGGGTCACTGGTTCCCCATACTGTAGAACAGTAAGATACTATAGGATGCCGGGTGTGTCACGGGTCACTGGTTCCCCATACTACAGAACAGTAAGATACTATAGGATGTCGGGTGTGTCACGGGTCACTGGTTCCCCATACTACAGTGTAGAACAGTAAGATACTATAGGATGCCGGGTGTGTCACGGGTCACTGGTTCCCCATACTCCAGTGACCTTAACAGCTGTTTACCCTCTTTGTGTCCTGTATTGTGCTGAGGTTATATGCAGCACTTGACAGTCAACATCTAGGGATGCATTCATGCATCACAACAACAGAAACAGTATATATAGGAGTTACAGATGTTAGAATTGGTCCCATTCATTGATTTCACACAAGGTATCCAGTGTAGGAGATAAAGAGATACTATATAGATGAAGTTCAATATTTTTATTTAGTTAAAATCATTTTTGTGATGCAGATAGTTGGTTGTTCTGGCCCTGCTAGTATTTAATAGTACACATATTCAATGGCGACAAAAAAGCCATGGAAAAAATGGTCAATGAAATGTATATTACAGGTAGCTGGCTGTTGTAACACCATCAAGTATCAACCAGTCCAGATGGCATTATAGCCCCTTAGGGGTGTAGTGAAACGGGACACGATTCCCCATGTACAGTCCTAGTATATCTATGTAGTTGCACTGTAAAAATATTTCTGTTAAAATAACGGAGATTCACTGGCACCACTGGGTGCCGGACTTTCACCGTTATTTTTACGGTCACCGTTTTTTCCTAAGTCACCGTTATTTTTACGGAACTGTCACCGCTATTTTTAAACAAGAAATCTCCGTTATAAGATTTTTTAACAGTGATTCTCAGTACCGTTAAAAAAACAGTGATTCACTGGCACCACCGGGTGCCGGATTTTCACCGTTATTTTCACGGTCACCGTTTTTCCCAAAGTCACCGTCATTTCTACGGAACTGTGAATCACCGTTATTTTAACAGAATACAAAACATCACTGTATTCTGATTCAGTGCCTAAACAATAATTGTAATGGTATTTTGTGTAATTTAACTGATTTGTCCCAGTGTTATTCAGTTCATTTATCCCCTTATATCTAACTCCATGCTCAATATGGTTCCAAACCCAATTTGGTACCAATCAGCAGTATCATCTTAGTGTCAAGACTTCAGACCTAATCATTAGGAATTAGTTTATGAAAGCCTTATAGAATGCTTCATGACACTTTGTAATACCAGTCCATGAGCAGAAGTCACTCTAGGATGGCTACAGAGCAAACCTTACAGCTGTATCTGTATATACATTTCTTATCACCACAAAAATGGTGTTCCTAGCATCTAGGAAAATTTCTTCATGAACCAAACTGCCACCTGGTGTGATAGAACTGAAATCAATTAAACGTAGCTTCACCGTAAAATAAACTGTGTTTCACTGTAAAAATAAACGGTGTTTCACTGTACTGGATTACGGATATTCAAAGTAAAATTGATTGATTTTACATTGCCTCACCGTAATCATATGTTATGATGAATCACCGTAAAATTTTACACTGATTCTCCGTATATTCAACAGAATATTTTTACAGTGTGGGACACATGAACATCTCCATACCGGTTAGACACAGGCGGGTCTTGTACTACAAGCACCCATGCGGGAGGAATGAGGAAGAGGAGTTACATGATTACATTTTCCATGTCTCTGTAATGTACGTGTGAGTCATACATATATGTAATCCTATAAGAGCTGCATCCTGCTTAAATGTGCAATGTGTTTTGTCCTCACAATGCATGAATGCAGCCCTGGTAGGTAACTTGCCAGGGCTGCATTCATTCATCATGCTGACCATTTGGGAGTGTATCAACCAGATAGGCTTACTATAACTTGCATTTTGTTTTCATATGTTGTTGTTATTATGAAGAAATGGATTCATCTGCGTTGATACTCTCTATTTTCCCCCTAAATGGGTTCAGATTCCTTCCGCTCAGTATTTTTCCTTTTCTACTATATATATATATATATATATATATATATATACATATATATATATATATATTTGTGACAGGATCATATTGAAGCATGTGTTCAATGGGAGGTGTTTTAATCTGCTTTGAAAAGACTCTTACAGGTGGTGTTACCACATCCTAATGTCTGAGTCACACTCCACATAAACCACATGGTGTATGGTGGGAGGGTTTAATATTCAGTCCTTTGTCAGCCCTGAATGTGTGAATGTAACTACTATAAAGAATCTTTGTGACCAATGATACCCACCAGTTGTAACTACTGAGATAGATTTGTGTGTATGAGTCTCAGACCAATGGTTCAATCAGTCCATTACAAAAAAACGTACAAATATAGTGTTCTAGTCTGGGGTAACATGTGCAGACAGGCAAAAAGTTGGTAGACCACAGTTTGACAGAATCCTGCACACTTTTGGTAATAGATCCCTCAGACCTTTCGACATCTTCCAATAAGGTAACTGGTTAATCCTACCTTTAATACCTTACAGGGAAAGGGAACAGTAAGGAGTGTTTTCCCCTTGATTGGGTGGATTTAGATGTAATTTTAGGTTCAACCAGAAAATCTAATTTGCTGATAACATATGATTATTTGCTGAAAATGATTAACCTACAAACAGGTAGACAATATAGTTGGCTAGTTATATGTGCATGGGCTTGGATAGAAGTCTTATATTTCTTTTAATGACAAAATATAGCCTAAGTAAGATATATCTATATGTGGGCTCCTGTAATGCAGAAGGTCAAGGAATGTCCAGGTCTGGTTAAACAAACTGAATAATGTTACACTAGGATTCCTTAGGCCATGATATACAAAAACTGAGACTTTGCCTCTTTATTGGAAAAAACTAAATCTATTCGACAAAATCTGAGCGGCAGAGGAGGTGGGGTTGAAATATATTTCGGTCCCTCCCCCTTCTCCCCACAAAGAAAAAAGAGGAATGTCAATACCATAAAATATACTATACATAAATCCGAAACCTCACCTCTGTTACATAGGGGGGAGATAGGCCTCGGGGCTCAGACACTAAATACTGACTATATACATCTGACTATCACATAACTACATAGAGACAAATTGGGGAACCTTCAAACTGTTGCTCTCTCATTATCCACATCATCAAGTGTTTCACTAATACATGAACTTGTTTTAGGGCAGGCAACTGTGAAAAATGTTAATCTGGCCACATGTGACTGCATCATGAGTGTAGGGCACATATGATGCATAAGGCAGCATAAGTGAAATAGTAGCCATAACTAAATTCATGCATTAACAAGAGGCTACAGTACAGTAACTCACTATGGAGCCCTTGAAGGGCCAACCCTGCACCAATTACAGGTCAAATAGTTGCAATCACCATTAGTGTAGCATCCCACCTAGTCTGCCTATCTGACAAGAACTTTTTATGATACTTCTGGTTTGGCTTAGATTAGTATTTTAGAGTTAGGTACGCATAGAGACTTATACCAGCTGGAAATAGAAACAGTGGAAAATCCTCACTCAACAATTATCTGCTCGTAATGAATCCACATGGGGTGTAAAGGTAGGAAGGCTGCAGCTAGAAAAATGGATATCTCTGCTGTTTGTAGGCCCAGAATTTTTGTTTTTAACACCAAAGGATATGCTTACAAGGAGTTGCGTTCATAATCTGTCCACTTTTCTATATGCCATCATTTTCCTGAGAGCCATTTTGCAAAAACGTCTTTTACGGGTGCGTCACGGGTCACTGCATCTCCTTACTCTGATAACCTGAACCTGATACATCAAAGCTGTTTACGTCTTAGTGTACTTTTGTGGTAACCCTTTAAGGGCCACATCATCTCATTTACACTACTGCAGCTGTGACGACTAAATCAGCAGAGCTGCATTTTTCCGTTTAACTAATAAGGTTGGCATGATGCATAATTGCAGCCCTAGCTAGTTACTCTCCATGGGTGCATTGTGGAATCAGATAACCAAAGGGGTATATGCTGTCCCTAAGGGGTCATATTGTGTACTTGTTTTCTGTGATGCCTGTTTCTTTTCTGTTATCTTTTCTGTTATCTAGTGAATTGGTTCCATTCTTTTATTTTACACAAGGTTTCCAGTGTCGTAGATATAGAGATACTATCCTTGCAGCTGGAGTTAGATATTCTTATTCAGTAAAAATCATCACATGATGGAGATCAAAGACGACAATAGGCCATTAAAATAATGAGATAATATAGCCTATATCATAGGTAGGCTGTGTGTTGTACGGCCCCCTATTACAGCCTGTAAGGGGTGAGGTGAGACAGAGCACATTTTCCCATGTAAAATCTTGGTAGTTGTATTTCGTATATTGATATAGATACCTCTATACCAGTTAGACACAGAGGGGTCTTTGTTCTACAAGCACCCACCCGTAGTGTGTTTTGGTGTATGTTAGTGAGTGATGAGGAAGGGAGCGTACACCATTACATCTTAGATCTAACCTTTTAAGGGTAGCATAGCGACTGAACGTATCTTGTCCTTTGTTGTCATGATGCATGAATGCAGCCTTGGTAGGTAACTCAGCGCTGCAAAACTAGCATTAGTGTATCATACTAGCACATTGCAGCCAATCAACCCAACTGGGCAGCCATGATGTATGCACAGAGAATGGCTGTATTTCTCCTGTGTATACTTCATTTGTGGAATTATTCTGACGTAATAACCTCAATCACTCCCCAGAAAGGGTTATGAAATCAAATTTTGTCCTCATTTATAAACTTCTTTTTTTCTTCATAAATCTTTTGGTTATGGTGTGCTTATAAATGTTGTGGATATCATGACAGAATAAATCAATCTGAATTATCCAATAAGTTCCCTTCACCTTCCTTCCGCACACTCTTTTCTCCATTTCCCCCCTTTCCATTATAGGTGTGACAGGATCTTTTTAACTGGTAGGTTCAATGGAAAGTGTATTTATCTGGTGTGGAGGGCTCTATAGACCCATGCATCAAGACAGGGTGAATTTTTGAAAATATTGTTTCAACAGAATCCTTAAAACATTGTCTTTAATGCCTATGTTTGCAAAGAATTTAGGATATTAATAGGATAGCTATCATTCAAAAAAGTGTATACTGGAATGCTGGATT
The DNA here is from genome assembly GCA_947462335.1 of Harmothoe impar. Classification (NCBI taxonomy): domain Eukaryota; kingdom Metazoa; phylum Annelida; class Polychaeta; order Phyllodocida; family Polynoidae; genus Harmothoe; species Harmothoe impar. The sequence goes on along the minus strand of OX381717.1, from coordinate 67,973,604 downwards.
TGGAGGCTATATAAATGTATTATGACACACACTTCAAAAAACATTATCAACTATTTGTCTGAAAGGGCGAGCTTTCTTGCTGCACGGGTGTATAGTAAACAGCAGTGACTCACACAGCTACCCCCACCACCTCCTAACATCTGAGTCACACACCAAATAAACCACACGGTGTGTGTGTGGGGGGGGGGGGGGGGGGGGTTCACGTCTTTTGTCAGTCCTGGCAGTGTTATGGTTGATATGTAACTATTACAGAGAACCGTCTTTGTGCTGGACGGCAACATCCCATTGCGACCACTGAGCTGTATTCATCACCTCCTGTAGGGAGGAGTTGGGGTTCAATCTGTCCACGGCCAGTAACTTACCACAGTGCGACCACTGAGCTGTACTCACCACCTCGTGTAGGGAGGAGTTGGGGTTCAATCTGTCCACGACCAGTAAACCACAGTGCGACCACTGAGCTGTACTCCCCACCTCCTGTAGGGAGGAGTTGGGGTTCAATCTGTCCACGACCAGTAAACCACAGTGCGACCACTGAGCTGTACTCCCCACCTCCTGTAGGGAGGAGTTGGGGTTCAATCTGTCCACGACCAGTAAACCACAGTGCGACCACTGAGCTGTACTCACCACCTCCTGTAGGGAGGAGTTGGGGTTCTATCCGTCCACGACCAGTAAACCACAGTGCGACCACTGAGCTGTACTCACCACCTCCTGTAGGGAGGAGTTGGGGTTCAATCCGTCCACGACCAGTAACTTACCACAGGGGCCTTATATACTGCAGTCAGGAAGGGGTGTTTGTAGCTGATATGTAGGTAAGATGTCATAGGCACATGTCGTCAATAGATGCTATTCTTGAAACCCTTTAAGAATCTGGAAGTCATATGGTTTAGGGGGGGGGAGAGGTAAAACTTTAGTCTTCTGTCACCTTAACAGTATTCTGGTGTAAATGTAACTATTACAGTGAATCCTCCTTGAGGCCACTGACACCCACCAGCTGTAGCCACTGAGGGATGCCGGTGACTCTGTACGTGGCAGTCTCAGATCCATGGTTCAATCAGGCCACAATGATAACACTTATAAATGAGGCCTTATACACTTTGGGGGTAAGGATGGGTTTGCGTGCAGAGGAGAATGTTTTAATCAACAGATTGACATAATTCTCTACACCCCTGATATCAGATCCTTTGAAGATATAAGCATTGTCCGATGAAGTTTGCCAGTTTAGCAAACTTGAGTTATCTCGTATCTTTAGTACCAAATTTTAATTGTGATGCCTCGGGTAATGACTTTTGCTTTTTTATTGATCAAAATGTAATCCAGAGAAAAATCTGACCTGGATATTTTCAAAAGATGCTTTTAGAATCTCTCCTACTTCCCTTTCTACGTGAAATGTCAAGTGAATACTTGACAAGTGAATACTTGACGCTACTGGTATGTGTTTTTTTTTCAAAGAAGCAATTTCTCAACAGGGTTCCATGGCGAGAATGAATACATAAGTTTCTATGTCAAGTACCTTCTATCCACGTTTTGCTCATACTACCGTAAAACCTGGCATATAAGCCTAACTCCGGCATACATCCTCAGGATGCTTGCCAATGAATTAGACTTAGATATAATATGTGTAGGCATTACCAGCATTAATTAATGTGGGTGGGATTTGTTAGTCCATTATCATGGCTTTGCCCTACAATGACAGCATTAAGCACATTGATACAACAAAACCTTGCGTATAGGTCATGGCTAGTACACAAGTCAGATCGCCGGTACTGCTTATAAGATCCGGATGAAGTTAGGGTGCTGGTTATACACAAAGTTTTAGGTGACACTACAGTAGTAAAATCACCATAATCAGATGCCCTGTGAGTCTTCCCAGTGGGCACAAAATTCAATTCAACGTTGAACCAATGTTGATTCAGCATTGATTCAACATTGACAACCATTTATCAATGTTGATTCAATGTTCCGTGCCCACTGGGTTATAGGATATTCCCAAAGTAAAGTCTATGGTAGGTTTACATAAGGTTTATGGTAGTATAACTAACGCTACCCCTACAGAGACTTCATCGAAGCAGCTCCCGATGTATCCCCGTACCATGTAAAAACACCAAATAAACAGACACGGGGCTCGGTGGGGAATGTCTCAGTGGTGGGCACGACTCTCACATAGCGGGAAGGTAATAAGGTGTGTCATGTGGGGACAATTAACCATCTAACGATAACATGCTGCATCAAAAGCGACATTGTTGATTATGATTCATAAATAAGCATTGCGAGTAACTTGCTAATATTGCATTGGTGCATTATGCCACCCTTTTGGCAATGTATCGATATTTATGTATAAATATAATAATCAAATATATTCAAGGCAAGTTTTTTCACAAGGGTTGTTTGGATAGGTCATGACAACAACGCGCACAGGGCATTGAAACATTGTGCTGTCCTTTAAGTGATAACAGCACTCACGGTGTGACCTGAAAGATGCTGGGTGCTAACACTGACACCTTAACAATCTGTCTGTGGATTAATCTACGGAGAAATCTTACCACTGTCCCGGTAATTTTTGCAGTTTTGAAGCAAAGGTAAAAGGCCTAATATTGAGCCTTGTGGAACTTCACATGTAATTGTCTTGAACTTGGATCTGGTATTGTTAGCTATTCATGCTAGTTAGTCTGTATATATTCAAATATGTCCTATGGGGCCCTCTCAGGTGGTTGCTATCATCCACCTCTCTCCTTCCCCTTTAAGGTTTTTACACTTGCACATGTGTCATTTTGGATATCCACTGAACATGAAAATAAAAGAAATTCCATCATGCTAGCTATTGACTCGTTGGGTGTTGAGATGACTAGACTTCCTGAAATTGGTTCAACAAAAAGTTGTTTGTCGCCGACGTCTCTAGAATCCATTTTTCAGCAATGATTTTTGTTTCTTTTCTTTGTTTGTTTGTTGCCGACGTCTTTAGAATCCATTCTTCTTTTCTTTCTTTTCTTTCTTTATCAAATGTATCTATTATAGAGAGACCCAACAATATCTATTGTCAAAATCTTTTGTGCAAGAAACAGAAATAGCCAGATGCAGTGAGGTTTGGTACGGGCTCTACAATAAATTATTTATCACCACTGCATAATAATTCCTATTTAAACAGCTTTAAGTTTTGCTAAAACATGATTAAAGAAGGACATTACGCATCTTTAAGCAACTTTAAGCAAACTTGTCAGCAAAAATTAAAGAACCAAAAGTCGGAATTTAATCAACCTTTAATAATGCTTAATGGCCTTCTTTCCGAGTGTCCAAAAGCTGCTTAAAGTCTCCAATAAAGCATGCTTAAAGTCAATTAAAGGAGGACTTGGGGTTTACTTAAACTTGCTGAAAGCTGATTAAAGAAGGACCCGGGGTTTACTTAAACTTGCTGAAAGCTGATTAAAGAAGGACTTGGGGTTTGCTTAAAGTTGGTTAAGCTGATTAAAGAAGGGCTTGCGGTTTGTTTAAACTTGCTGAAAGATGATTAAAGAAGGGCTTGCAGTTTGTTTAAACTTGCTGAAAGATGATCAAAGAAAGACTTGGGGTTTGCTTGGGGGCTTGGGGGTTGTGGAGGCAGGGAGTGGGTCCTGGAGAATTGGGCTGGGCCCTGGAGGCAGGGGCCGGGAACTGGAGGTTTGGGATGTCTTCTGTAAGCTGGGCAGTCCAGTAGGCAGCTGGGCAGACAATTGGGCAGAGCTTTAGCAGGCAGGGTGTAGTTTGTAGCAGGTGTATCCAGTAGCCCAGGCAGACTCAAAGTGAGGACCTCCACCTGCAGCTCCCCATTATAAAGGAGGTGCTGTCACAGTCACGTGACTGCTGCGAGACCTCCCTCTGATTGGCTAAGGAGGTCACGTGACCTCTGATGGGCACTGAAGCGGATCAGTGTAGCATTGGCCATCATTGGTGTCACACCTCTCCTCCAGCTACCTGCCCCTCCAGGGCGCGCACAAGGCGTCATATGCTCCCTTTTGGCGGCTCTATAGTGCCACACAGACCGCCACACCTCTCTTCCAGCTACCTGCCCCTCCAGGGCGCGCACAAGGTGTCATATGTTACCTCCTGGCGGCTCTATACTGCCACAAACGCCGCCACACCTCTCCTCCAGCTACCTGCCCCTCCAGGGCGCGCACAAGGTGTCATATGCTCCCTCCGGGCGGCTCTATAGTGCCACACAGACCGCCACACCTCTCCTCCAGCTACCTGCCCCTCCAGGGCGCGGACAAGATGTCATATGACCATAATTTACCATGAATAGATTTATGGTAAAGGCTGAAATTTTAGGCACTGCTTAAAGTAGGTTAAAGCTGCTGTCAAGTTACTGGTCCTTCTTTAATCAACTTTAAGCTGTTTTCCGGATTCTTAAACTAAGAATTAAAGTAGCAGGAAAGTAGGTTCTGCTTAAAGTAGATTAAACCTGATGACAAGCTGTGGCTCATTCTTTAAGCACCTCGACTGCAGCTTTAAGCACTGACAAAAGGGGTTTAAATTTGAATTATTATGCAGTGCACACAACCAAAAGATATTTTTCTACCCCCCCCCCATGAATTGGTTGGTTATGATAATCCAGCTTACTGATTGACCTAAAGGTTAATAAAGTAGCTATGGCAAAGTGAGAAATGTGTCACTATATATGTATGTTTATTACACACCAGATTACCCAGGCGGTTGAATAACAACAATGTGGCCATTGTACCAAATATATATTCATTTTCATTTTTAGACTAGTGTTATGGGACACTATAATAACTGTGCCTCTACATGGGTAAAAATCGACATGTGCGACACGGCGACACGGCCCTTTTAAAAATCCACACGTGCGACACGGCCCTTTTAAAAATCGACGGACACAGAAAACTTGGAGATAAAAATCGACAGACAGACAACGTTTTGAGCTTAAAATTCGACAGACACATAAAACCCAGGGCTAAAAAACGACAGACACAAAACTTTGTAGAATGAGGTGTTAAATGCTGCATTGTCGCACCTTTTCCAATCAGCATTCTCACACCTGCAGTAGGTGTGAGAATGCTATGCTCGGGGGGTATAGTATATATGGGCCTCTACTAGGATAAAAATCGACACAGGCCACACAGCCCTTTTTAAAAATCGACACTGGCGACACAGCCCTTCTAAAAATCGACAGACATGTACAAATCTAGTAGAATATATAGAATAAAAATCGACACGACGACACGGCCCTTATGTGCTAAAAATCGACACGGCGACATGGTCAATTTTGTGGGTACCCATGTAGAGGCACATAACTCACAATATGGTTTACCCATCCACATCAATCTCTCTGGGTTCAGCTGTTTATCACACATTGACTAACCCGGAGACATTAAAAACGATTGTTGTGTATTTTTAAATTGTTTTTATTTATTAATGCAAAGGAGCTTCACTGTGGTATATACATACCAACTGTAGTCGCAGGGACAGCTAAATAATCAACAACTGCACATTACATGTCAGGAAAGTGTCTTACCTTTGGTTAGAACTTGGGCATGGGAGCTCTACCACGTTGGTGATATTACAAATTCTCTGTCACAATGTATTACAGAAAACCACCCCCCTCCCCTTCAGGCCTTGGTGTAGGGCTTCCTCAGCTCACCATAGTAGAGAGTCATACAGGGCTGGTTGAGGGTGGGGAAGTTTCAACAAAAAGGTGATAGCATCATACTCTGCTTCATATCAAATAGACAAATTTCAAATGTGATATCTGTAAGTTGATTCCCTTTGTGTACTTACAGTAGCATCACAGATCACGATACCCAACATGACGTGATTCCCCTTTGTGTACTTATAGTAGCGTCACAGATCACGATACCCAACATGACGTGATTCCCCTTTGTGTACTTATAGTAGCGTCACAGATCACGATACCCAACATGACGTGATTCCCCTTTGTGTACTTATAGTAGCGTCACAGATCACGATACCCAACATGACGTGATTCCCTTTGTCTCCTTACAGTGATGTCACAGATCACGATACCCAACATGACGTGATTCCCTTACAGTGATGTCACAGATCACGATACCCAACATGACGTGATTCCCTTACAGTGATGTCACAGATCACGATACCCAACATGACGTGATTCCCTTACAGTGATGTCACAGATCGTGATACCCAACATGACGTGATTCCCTTACAGTGATGTCACAGATCACGGTACCCAACATGACGTGATTCCCTTACAGTGATGTCACAGATCACGGTACCCAACATGAAGTCATTCCCTTTGTCTCCTTACAGTGATGTCACAGATCACGATACCCAACATGACGTCATTCCCTTACAGTGGCGTCACAGATCACGATACCCAACATGACGTGATTCCCTTACAGTGATGTCACAGATCACGATACCCAACATGACGTGATTCCCTTTGTCTCCTTACAGTGATGTCACAGATCACGATACCCAAAATGACGTGATTCCCTCACAGTGATGTCACAGATCACGATACCCAACATGACGTGATTCCCTTACAGTGATGTCACAGATCACGATACCCAACATGACGTGATTCCCTTTGTCTCCTTACAGTGATGTCACAGATCACGATACCCAAAATGACGTGATTCCCTCACAGTGATGTCACAGATCACGATACCCAACATGACGTGATTCCCTTACAGTGATGTCACAGATCACGATACCCAACATGACGTGATTCCCTGACAGTGATGTCACAGATCACGATACCCAACATGACGTGATTCCCTGACAGTGATGTCACAGATCACGATACCCAACATGACATGATTCCCTTTATCTCCTTACAGTGATGTCATAGATCACGATACCCAACATGACATGATTCCCTTTGTGTCCTTACAGTGATGTCACAGATCACGATACCCAACATGACCTCCCTCGGCTGTCACACCTACAGCTGCTACTTCTACTCAGACATACCGGCCTCCTGGGACGTAAGTTGTGGTTTTAAAAATTATTTTATTGGCAGAAAATTACACAATAATGTCATATGAGCCTTTCAAAAATGGCTAATGGGTGCATATAAATGCATCAAAATGATATTAGGTTAAAGCACTTTGATATTTCTAGGGAGCAGGAAAACAAAAAGAAAGCCAGTAAAGTGAGTGAAATAATGTTACTGAATTAGGCAATTCTGTAATGTAATGTCTAAACACAAACCCTTTTATAAGGTAAGGTATACATAACAGGAACATGCACTAATAATGTGCATTTTTATGTTATTCACTTGTTAAGTCTCTTGTTAATTCGGCTGATGGGAAATGTCGGTGGCTACATCCCAGTTCTACCTTACAGGATGCGCGTGATGCGTGCAGCGTGTACAACAACACCTTCCTGGTGACGGTCAGGGATAACGAGGAGCGCACCTTCCTGCACCGGGCCGCCAGTCACCGCGGGCCCGGGCTGTGGCTCGGGGCACAGCAGAAGGTGGGGAACTGGACGTGGCTGAGTGACTACACTTACCATGGGGGTAAGACTTGTGTCCCTCTTTGTCTGTCTTACCGTATTATAAAAACATTCCCCAGGACAGCTGGCTAATTTGAGCTGTATCTCTTGCTGTATGTGATGCTTATGAACGCATAACTACTCAACTCATAGGGAAGGATCTCCTCTACATGCTAGCTAAATATGAGCAAGTTAGCCTTAATGTATTACATGGTTAAAGCAGGAAGTACCGTATATATGTTTGTTTCGTCTATTTGGGTCAGCTCTCCTCACCTAGATTTCTACAAGTTGAGAGAAAGATATACCCAATAGATCAAGTAATGCAATGTAGTGCCATGTAGTGCAATGTAGTGTTCTGGCAGATGAGCACTATTGTAAAGTCGGGAAATATTTGATCAGACCTTTCATCACAAGAAGAAAATCATTTCTTATCTCTGACAGTACAGTTCTGGGGCTGGAGGTGGTGGCAGACAGTATTTAACAGAACACAGACTTACCTATTGTTACTGTCAGTAGACAGCACAGTTCTGGAGGTGGAGGTGGTGGCAGACAGTATTTAACACTACAATTGTAACTGTCAGTAGACAGCACAGTTCTGGAGGTGGAGGTGGTGGCAGACAGTATTTAACACTTTAAGGACTTACCCATTGTAACTGTCAGTAGACAGCACAGTTCTGGGGGTGGAAGTGGTGACGGACAGCATCTAACATTTGTAACTGTCAGTAGACAGCACAGTTCTGGAGGTGGAGGTGGTGGCAGACAGTATTTAACACTATAAGGACTTACCCATTGTAACTGTCAGTAGACAGCACAGTTCTGGGGATGGAAGTGGTGACGGACAGCATCTAACATTTGTAACTGTCAGTAGACAGCACAGTTCTGGAGGTGGAGGTGGTGGCAGACAGTATTTAACACTACACTTGTAACCATTAGTAGACAGCACAGTTCAGGAGGTGGAGGTGGTGGCAGACACAAACTATTCTTTATATAACACTACACAGTGGGCCAAGCAATGGAGGTGTCAGGTATAAAATGAGGGGTTCATGACACATGGGATCTCCTCTACAAGCTGGCCAAATATGAGCAAGTTAGCCTCAATGCATCACGTGGTTAAATCCGGAAGAACCATATGTATCTCTGTTTCGCCTATTTGTGTCAACTCTCCTCACCTAGATTTCTACAAGTTGAGAGAAAGATATACTCGGTAGATCAAGTTATGTAATGTAGTGCCATGTAGTGCAATGTAGTGTTCTGGCAGATGAGCAATATTGTAAAGTCCGGATATATTTGATCAGACCATTCATAACAAGAAGAAAATCATTTCTTGTCTCTGACAGCACAGTTCTGGGGGTAAAGTTGGTGGCAGACAGTATTTAACACTACACAAACTTACCTATTATAACTTCAGTAGACAGCACAGTTCTGGGGGTGGAGGTGGTGGCAGTCAGTATCTAACACTACACAGACCTACCTATTATAACTGTCAGTAGACAGCACAGTTCTGGGGGTGGAGGTGGTGGCAGACAGTACCTTACACTACACAGACTTACCTATTGTAACTGTTAGTAGACAGCACAGTTCTGGTTTAGGAGGTGGTGGCAGACACAAACTATTCTGTATATAACACTACACAGTGGGCCAAGCAATGGAGGTGTCAGGTATAAAATGAGGTGTTCATGACACATGGGATCTCCTCTACAAGCTGGCCAAATATGAGCAAGTTAGCCCTGATACAACCAGGGGCTAAATCACAAAGAACCAGATATGTCTGTGTTTGATCTATTGGGGTCAACTTTCCTCTTTTAGATTTTTTCAGATATATTCATAGAGGGCTGGTCGAAATTCGATATGTATTCTGAGACAGCTGAGTGATTTTAGTTGTATTCCCTGAAATAGGTGGCTGACTTCAAAAATATATACTGAGACAGCATGCAGATTTTAGATTTATTTTTTTGAAATACAATCTTTACTATGCTTAAGTGCTAGAAGGGCTGTATTCAATGCCCCCCATTGAATACAATGGGGCCGTATTCAATGGCCTTAGAAAAAACTAGTTTTTCCTTCATTAAATGGCTTAAAAGATAAAAATAAACAAAAATGCCAGCTACATTGATATCGCTCTGACGTATTTCACTCATTGGGGCTAGGGCGCATCCCATTCAGCCTGCGGCTTCATGGGATACTGCCCCAGCCCCCACTCATGAAATACAACAGAGACAGTATTTGTGGGCGTTGGCATTTGTCTATGTGTTCCCTGAGACAACTATTTGCTAACTTCCTGAGACAGCTGGATAGTTTTTGTATGTATTCCCTGAGACAATCAGTTGATTATAAAAACATTCCCCAGGACAGCTGGCTAATTTGAGCTGTATCTCTTGCTGTATGTGATGCTTATGAACGCATAACTACTCAAATCATAGGGAAGGATCTCCTCTACATGCTAGCTAAATATGAGCAAGTTAGCCTTAATGTATTACATGGTTAAAGCAGGAAGTACCATATATATGTTTGTTGTTGTTGTTATTTCATTTATTTTTATCCTGAGGAAGTACATAACCTTATAGATTGTATTCTTGTATTCCACAGCATTTGCAATTATATCAATATTCCTTTAAGCGGTAGCTAAGCCACATACTGTAAACGTATTAATTTTCGCTCAGTACATATTTTCGCGTTTTTCGCGCACATGCTTAGGTGCGCGAAAATATAATGTGCGCGAAAATTATGCCCTGCAAATTAGCTGTCCAATGATGTGTAGCACTATATATTGCTACCCATATTTATAATACTAAGGCCACTCCAAATAATATCCTCGTTTCTCATCACCGCGCGCGTCACCAAAATCATGTTTTTTGAAGTTTTTTTAATAATTTTTTTTGCAGATTTTAAGGGAAAGGTCGATAATAGTAGACAAATATGGGCATATATCAAATTGAGGCCTACAGTGGTGCAAATGCAATGAGCAAGAGGAAGTATACCTATTCAAAATGTTTGTACATGATTAATTTCTTAACCATTAAAATCTGAATGAAAAGTGTGTTGAGAGCCTAGATCCCCGTACATATTTGGTCTTCAGCAAAAAAATAAAAAATAAAAAATAAAAGCGCCTCGTCATATTTGTCATGGCCTAGTGATGAGAAACAAGGATATCATTTGGAGTGGCCAAATGGATGCTGAATCAGGGATGTTCATCGGGGAAAAAGTGTACATTGATCTCAAAATTATTGAATAATGATATACATATGATTAAACTTTTTGAGCTCTAACATCCTTAATAATTGTCCGATTTACAAACCGTAAAAAATGACATGTAGCTAACGATGTGATGTTTACAGCTGCGCGGAAATATGATTGCGCGAACATGTCTTTCTACGGTAGGTGCACGAAAATTTAGCTGCGCGAAAATATATACGTTTACAGTACCTACTTTCTAGGTGTGGTAATGGGATGTAGGGCTGTCCTTGATGTTGTAGGACAGTCCTACTACCCGCGTGTTAGTTTAATGAACAGTTATTTAAGTTTCTGAATATCCAATGTTATTGATGAGCTCTGGGCCCATCTGAGGCAAAGTATTAAAGTCTGTGTCATTGGTACTTAGGGTACTGACAGCCTCATGGAAGGGTTTAGAAGAAAGTAAGGATAAAAAAATAAAAAATATATATTAGATGAGTGGGGGCTACTTTGGGTCAGCTCTCCTCACCTAGATTTCTACAAGTTGAGAGAAAGATATACCCAATAGATCGAGTAATGCAATGTAGTGCCATGTAGTGCAATGTAGTGTTCTGGCAGATGAGCAATATTGTAAAGTCGGGAAATATTTGATCAGACCTTTCATCACAAGAAGAAAATCCTTTCTTATCTCTGACAGTACAGTTCTGGGGCTGGAGGTGGTGGCAGACAGTATTTAACAGAACACAGACTTACCTATTGTTACTGTCAGTAGACAGCACAGTTCTGGAGGTGGAGGTGGTGGCAGACAGTATTTAACACTTTAAGGACTTACCCATTGTAACTGTCAGTAGACAGCACAGTTCTGGGGGTGGAAGTGGTGACGGACAGCATCTAACATTTGTAACTGTCAGTAGACAGCACAGTTCTGGAGGTGGAGGTGGTGGCAGACAGTATTTAACACTACACTTGTAACCATTAGTAGACAGCACAGTTCAGGAGGTGGAGGTGGTGGCAGACACAAACTATTCTTTATATAACACTACACAGTGGGCCAAGCAATGGAGGTGTCAGGTATAAAATGAGGGGTTCATGACACATGGGATCTCCTCTACAAGCTGGCCAAATATGAGCAAGTTAGCCTCAATGCATCACATGGTTAAATCCGGAAGAACCATATGTATCTCTGTTTCGTCTATTTGTGTCAACTCTCCTCACCTAGATTTCTACAAGTTGAGAGAAAGATATACTCGGTAGATCAAGTTATGTAATGTAGTGCCATGTAGTGCAATGTAGTGTTCTGGCAGATGAGCAATATTGTAAAGTCCGGATATATTTGATCAGACCATTCATAACAAGAAGAAAATCATTTCTTGTCTCTGACAGCACAGTTCTGAGGGTAAAGGTGGTGGCAGACAGTATTTAACACTACACAAACTTACCTATTATAACTTCAGTGGACAGCACAGTTCTGGGGGTGGAGCTGGTGGCAGTCAGTATCTAACACTACACAGACCTACCTATTATAACTGTTAGTAGACAGCACAGTTCTGGGGGTGGAGGTGGTGGCAGACAGTATTTAACACTACACAAACTTACCTATTGTAACTGTCAGTAGACAGCACAGTTCTGGAGGTGGAGGTGGTAGCAGACAGTATCTAACACTACACAGACCTACCTATTATAACTGTCAGTAGACAGCACAGTTCTGGGGGTGGAGGTGGTGGCAGACAGTACCTTACACTACACAGACTTACCTATTGTAACTGTTAGTAGACAGCACAGTTCTGGTTTAGGAGGTGGTGGCAGACACAAACTATTCTGTATATAACACTACACAGTGGGCCAAGCAATGGAGGTGTCAGGTATAAAATGAGGTATGACACATGGGATCTCCTCTACAAGCTGGTCAAATATGAGCAAGTTAGCCCCGATATAACCAGGGGCTAAATCACAAAGAACCAGATATGTCTGTGTTTGATCTATTCAAGTCAACTTTCCTCATTTAGATATTTTTAAGATATATTCATAGAGGGCTGGTCAAAATCAGATATGTATTCTGAGACAGCTGAGTGATTTTAGATGTATTCCCTGAAATAGGTGGCTGATTTCACATGTTTATCCTAACACAGCTTGCAGATTTTAGATGTATTCACTCAGACAACTGTTTGCTTACTTCCTAAGACAGATGGATAGCTTTTGTATGTATTTCCTGAGACAATCAGGTGGTTATAAAATCATTCCCTGGGACAGCTGGCTAATTTGAGCTGTATCTCTTACAAACACTTTTTTACAACTGAATTTGTGCAACAATAACAATAGCATTATTGATTTTATACTGGCTCTTTATTCATCATAATACATTTGTTAATTATTTTGTATCACATTTCATATAGTCATATTTCAGCATCGCAGCAATCTGCTTGTAATATTAAAGTTTAATGATAATCAATGTAAGAAACTTATTTTATTCAATACATGCAATAATCCTTGTAGCCTATTTACAAGACCTAATCCTCACCATTTCTGAGAAATTTAAATTCATAAGTACTGTCGATATACCATTAAAATGACTTAATCAGTGCTGCGTGATCTACAGGTTTTTTTCTCATATACAATGATTATATAAGTGTTCTCCACAAAAATAGAATGGAAGTAGAATTAGAATTTAGCTATTTGAATCAGAATACTATGAGTCTATATTGCATAGTAGGCATGGCATGGAAATCTGGGGAATGTGGATAAACAATTTTCTTTGCTCAAAAGAAAGCCTCAAAGGAGATCGAAGAATATTGATTTATGAACTCTAGTGCCTATTTGTGGATGATCAAATCAATTTTAAATCAGTACTAAATTGGCCTCGAAATAATTTGTTTGTTTTTTCCAGAAACAATTTCTAGGGTTGCTTTACCTAAAACATACATGTTTTGGCTTACATTTTGTAGCTGTTCCTGTGTGATGGACGAGGAGGGAAGGAGGAGGAAAGAGAGTCATGGACAAGCCGTATATGGTGTCACATGTCCATATCTATATGGTTATCACAGACGTAACACAAGAGTTAACTGTACACATTAACACTGTTAGTGTAGTGGATTTGTAGTAAGATAGCTTGTTGTATAAACTGGTACACACATACAATGTTAGTGTGGTGGATGTCTAGTAAGATAGCTTGTTGTATCCCCCCCTGCACCCCCTTTATATGAAGATTATTAGCGTACCCCTGCTTTTGACCATCCCTCCTCCACAGGGTGGAAGTCATCTACAATCCCTTTCATGTGACAACGCCACAATCCAACCATGAAAATTCCAGTTGAAGAGGTCCAATCTTTCTCCGAAATCAGGAAAAAATGTGTACATAAAGAGTATGCAAAAATGGCTGTAGATCCCCCCCCCAGCACCTGTTTTCATGTATGCTTTTGTATGCATTTGCCATGATGCCCAACCCCCCCTTGATGCGTACATACTTTATGGACGCCACCAAAAGAGTACCTTGAGTTGGCATGATACAGGAATTTCAGAAGCATAAATAACTTGCCTCATGCTTTATTTGATTTGCATGATGCAACAATGCAACATCACAATCAGTACTATATTGATGCATCATGTTGGTTTTGTACTTAATATAACCCCTGGTCAATATAAGGGCCCCAGGTTCTCATGGGTGTCTTATGCCTTAGCCATGGATGGCCAGCCCAAGTGCTGGGATGCTCATGTATTATTCCTTTAGTAATGTGCATAATGCAAATAATCGTTTAATATCTTGCATCATAGTTTTACATTTATGTCAATATCTCATCTTCATAAAAACAGAAACAAGTATATTAAATCAAAATTTAAAAAGAAATCAATCTTAATGATAACTATGGCAATTATCATTATGATAGTACATTAAATGTCACTGTAGGTACTTGTCATGATGCATAGCATGGTAAATTTTTTATGATTTTGGTTAAACCAGCACAGGCTGGCAGTTATAAAAGATGCTACAGTGTATCGCTACATGTATGTATCTTCCGTTTCCTCACAAATAGCCATATTTTCAACTTTTGATGATTTACGGCCAGGGGAAAAGAAATGTCGCAGTCTCTGCCCAAGCCGGCTCCATACTGAGTAGTTGCAGGAGACAGACTGGGAGGGGCTCAGGCTGGTCGCTAAGCAGCTCGGCCAGGCTTCTCCCCCATCTGGGCTCACACCTGGGTTAGGTCTGACCGGCGGGTATTGGACGTTGCTACTGCAGCTTGGTGACACCAGGGCGGCGCCATGGGGAGACCTGGGCACATCATCCAGGTAGTGACGTACAACATCAGCATAACCAGCTGTAACAAAGCCATAAAATCCTGTCATATCCTTCATTTAAACTGTAACACCCTATTCAATTCCATCGGCGTGTACATAAGACTTTAAAAAGCCATGCATTTGAAAATGATATAAGATTTTTCTTGGAGATGCCCACTCAAAAGGTAGTATATTATGCTCACTGTAGATTTGGATGATTTGACAGGCAAAATGGCAAGTGTATGACATTTCTTGATAAAGGAGGTCTCTCAGTAATGTGCCTTAATAAAATAGGTAGGAAACGATACAGCATTGGTGAATATCCCGCATAAATTTTAAGAAAATTTATTTTTGGGTTCTAATTATTGGATGTACTCACTTTATGAAAACATCTGAGGTAGTTGAAGTAACCCTGCATTAGAACACATGCAATTGACCTTTGGTAGAAGTAGCCTGTTGATGCCTGTTGGTGCCTCATGTAAATGTTACAATGTAAACGTACCTTTAAGGAGCGCGGCCCTGAAGTAGAAGTAGCGCCTATTTGTACCCCCACGTAGATGGTCAAACAACTCAGCGACCTGCTCCACATTAGTCTTGGAGTTATTGTTGCCCTGTAATTCATTCCGTACTTTGTAAGTTGAAGTTTGCAGCATTTAGTTTAACTAAGTCCATGTGGATCGTTGTCATGTTTTGCAGCATTAGTACTAAATATAATTTAATAATAACTTAATAAAGGCAGATTTGCCAAAACATTGTGATCATTACAATTCAACACAGTAAAAAAAAGCCATTTAAAACATTTTTCTAGTTGTGTCTATCATATGAATAAAGTTACGCGATAGTTAACATTCATTCCTCTTCACCTGTATGTGTTCCCTGATGACCTGGTCAACTACATTGTTGGCCTCAAGGATGGCCCACAACGCTGCATCCCTCACCAGCCGCAGTTGTTTGTAAATGCCATTAGCCACAGCGTTCAGAAGGACCCTGCTTAGCTCCTCACTCAAAAGGTCATCCTAGATCAATCAAGATCAGAGCAAATGTGGATAACATGGGAAATACATGGCATTGCACAACTTCTAACAGAAGTAAATTTCCATACAACACCTCGTTTATTTTTCTACTACTGCTCATGATAAAAGGGCTTGAAATTAGTTTTCACTATATTCTTATATTTTAAAACTGTGGCTATAAGCCTAATGGGAGTTTGGGGAATAAAATTTGGCTGATAGCAAATAAAAATGTTGAATATTATTTGTCACCATACCAATACTCCTCTTCATGGACCCTTTGCTCCTGTCCAACTCAGAGCTTGACATGTACCACACCTGTGGCCATCACTCTACCACTAATAGTAATGTAACTAATTATACTAAACCATTTCTCACCAGGTTAGGGTCATCTTGGTTCTCCAGCTCAATGGTAGCACTGAGAAATGAAATATATATATAGCTGATATATATCTGATAATTCATTGAAGCCTATGGTACATCAGCATCTATCAACCAGTTATTGCCGGAGTATTATTGAATCAATTCAAATCACTGATATTGATGGCTTTGATGACATATGAAAGTAGTACATGAACAATAATCATTCATATAATATTACAGTTATTGGTATCTCCATTCTGCAGCTGCTGTTATGAACATAAAACTGATTAGCAAAGTGTGCGGTTTTCTGACTGTGCGATTTATTAGGAAATGGTCAATTAAGAAAGTTAAGAAAGCAGTTAACATTATATTAGAAATGTATAATTTAGCTGTGCTGCATGTGATTTCACAGACAAAGATAACTATTCTCATTTCAGGAAAGTTATCTAGCGCGGCTGACAAATGTCGAGTTGTTAGCAACCTCAGTGTGTGTTAGCAAGAATCGCATATCACTAATTGTTAATTGGCGTCAACAAATTATGATTACAATTTGCAGAGGCTTCCAGAACCTGTGTAGGAGCCACACATAGGTATGAATATATTTACACTGGCCAAGCTGGAAAATGGAATTCAGTCTTTATTATTTAAGGAATATGGCAGCTATTTTTGTCTCAAACAAGGAACAGCATATTCCCGTGCAGTCTGATATCATTTATATCTCAGATAATTTTAGACCCCTTTCCTTAATACTCTATTTATTCTGGCAATGAATGAAACCAAACAGCGCAAGCTTTCAATTTCAACTATTCTCTACCTCCTAGTGGAAAGTAAGATATGCTAATTTAACTAAATCGGGAAGTAAGATATGCTAATTTAAGTAAATTAGGAAGTAAGATATGATAATTTAAATAAATTTCTATCCCTAAATGGATCCCTATACTGAAGTAATGTTTTGCCATGTTATAGCTAGTAGTGATACCTCTATTCATTATGTTTATCGCAAAAGACATATATTTATATGAATTCATAATTTTTTCACTTCATCCATAACACACTAGTTTACTGCTTTTGAAATATTTACATAGATCAACTTTACACCTTCAAATGTGTGATTGATAAATCAGTAAAAAGGAATTAGCAGTGAGACATGATATTTTTTTTTCTTTTAGGTGATATATCTAACTAATATAATGCAAAGTAATTTGCAAATATCAGTAGAGGATCGAAATCCTCCAGCCACTAGCATTTGTTTCTATCATTGTAACTGTCATTATAATATTTGTAATGAACAGTGTACTAACCTGGTGTCTCAACATCAATCAAGACTAGTTTTTCTGAAAGTTGAAAAATGTAAAGATTTTAGGAAACAGTGAGCAAGACATTCAATGTAAGGACTAAGGAAGAATCGTCCCCATTCACTTTTACCTTTTGTTTCTTTTTTTTTTTGTTTTAAATATCTTTATTTGCGTTTAAACATACATTGAGTTCCTTTCTCTCATCTTTGTGAATCGTCCTTGAGGTACCCCGTAGGCACATGATTTCTACACGCGTAGGCATATATCATAGAGCATCACAATTTCTCTTTGAAATGAGGTGTTGAAAGGAGGTGTTTAAAAAGTTGGTTTATGGCATCTCACCTCAAGCCAGCAAATAATATAACAAAAAATCACTTAAGAAAAAGAAATTGCTTCCAGATCTTATCAAAAGTTAGATAGTTAAGATAAACTATGATTGTGACCCTGGTTAACTCTAGCAGGAGTCCATCATTGCAATCAATCAGTACCTGAGAACCTAAGAATACACTAAAGCCAATAAAAAAAGACCTGGTTTTCTCTTTATTTTTGATAAAAAATGTATTTGAAAAAAGGATAAATTATTAGCATACTTGTTATCAGATTAAAGCTTAAATTGTCAATAATGCAGTGCGCTAGGAAAAACATACAATCTCCCAACTCTTCACTAATCATTATAGTCCCATACATTTTGACCTCCATCAAATTTTTCCATGCCTTGTGGTGAGTGGCCTAACAATGACAGGGAGCTGACTGACTTTTGAATGGTTGCCTGTTTGTGAAGATGAGTGAGGTGAGTAGGATGAACACGACACTCCAGCCGACGATAGCCGCGTACATCCATGTGTGGTACTGGGGGGCTGTCAAAGGTCACAATCAAACATATTAAGTCTTAACAAATCCATACAAGTTGAAAGTCTATCACCAGGTATAATCTATGACTGGAACGAGAGAAAAGGGCTTATTTAGGGCAGATGTAAATATAGAAATATAAAAATAAATGTACATCTTCCCTAAATAAGCCTTTCCTTCATTGCAGTCATATATTTTTGCTGGTCATAGATTGTTGCTTGTCATAGATTGTGTCAAGCATTGCTTTGGGACATAGTGTCCATTGGATTAAATATAAAGTTTATTGTTTTCTTGTGTGCAAAATGCAAACTGCAAAATTGTGAAAAACTGCTGAATTAGCACTCTACTGCAGAGACATGCTGAACCTTCTGTTATAGAAGTTAGTCACTTTATACTTATTGCAACCAACATGTCCATAGATTTCTCATGCGAAATATGCCTCACGTATATCTGATATACAGATAAATATTTACACTGTTCAGGAAGAGCTGTAGAGCTATGACTTATAAACACACATACCTGTAGGCCTGGGTATAAAATATGGTTTTGCTGAGGAGGGAGTAACCGGCTGCCGGTCTGAAAATGGAACAGTGTACATAAGTAAAATCACAATATCATCAACAAGTGACAGTTATAGAAAAGGCACAAAAATTGATAAGACTCCTCACCTCATTCCTGAAGCGCAGTCACACAGCCTCATTCCTAATCTTAACAGATATGCTTAAAACTATGTGAGATAAGCTTTTTAATACTATGCGGGATATGCTTTTTGCCAAGGTACGCTTTTCAGTTAGGGACATTTTGCATCTTATGGGCGACTTGGCCTGACTTATCCCATATATTATGGCAGGGGTCATCATTCAACAACAGGCTGGGAGCTTGCAAAAAAAGCTGTCCATTCCCAACCCCTTCCTGAGAGCCTTCTGACCCTCCCCCCCTCCCCCCACCTTTTTGTCCTTTAGTACTGCATTGACTTTTTCACTGACATTCCCCGCCAGAGGGTTCAATATTTTTAAGGCTTCCCATCAAATCCAGAAATCCCTACTCTTAGTAAATATGACAATGACTGCCTGATCCATCCAATTCAAACAACTTTATGCAAAATTAATAGTTGATTTTTTACCTTTTTTTAGCCAGCGTGAAGCCACTCTATGCAACATTGATCAACATCAATTAAAACAAAATTAAATCTGCCTAAATTTGCCTAAAGCTGCTAAAAGAAGGCCATTCATCAACTTTATGTATTGCTTAAAGTTGCTCAAATTGTATATTTCATGCAGTGTTGACTCCCTAACATTAGTCCATGATAATATCTCACCCCACTCACACACCGCGGGGAGGTGTTTGGCACACAACCCGTCGTTGTACTCTCCATCCAGCCACATCTCCACACAGTGCTCAGCCAGCCCCTTGTCCTTGTTGGGTTCTCCACAGCGGAACGTCAGGTGGTCGATGGGCTGCCCTGTAACAGGGAGAGACAGCACTGCATGAGCCATCTGATTTAAACAACTTTAAGCAAAAATAATAGTTGATTAATTTGCCTCCTTTCAGAGTCTTGAAGCAAATTTAAGAAACTTTAATCTAAAAGAAATTAAAGCTGTTGCTTAAAGCTGCATCAAGAAGGCCACAAATCAAGTTTAAATCTTGCTTAAAGCTGCTTGAATTGGGTAGTTCAGGAAAAAGAGTTTACAACTGGCACATTCACAGAAAATCTATATGCTGCTGCCCTTAATCTGTAGTGGCTATCCCAGGTTAGTCATAGGGATATCAGTCAGGCATGGCCAAGTGCTATTCAAAAATGACTGGGCAAAACAACATATGACTTTTGCCTTACTCAAAAGAACTGAGCCTAATACTTATTGAAATGGAGATGGCTAGGGAAGGCTGGTCAGAATTGATCATACTGACATTACTAGCTAACCTGGGTTGGGTGTATAGGGAGCCAGAAAATGATAAACACTTTCCTGCTCTACACCCCACACATAAAAGGACAGAGTAACAGCTGTTATTTCCTATGGGATGTGGCAGTCCTATTGGTTTAGCCAAGGGACTGCTCATTCTTCTGTCCCATAGAATAAACCACCATTATATCTTTTCATCACCATGACCCACTCCTCTGACTTAAACAGGGCACAGGAACAGACACTGGCTAATAAGAATATGTTTGCCTGCACTGGGATGGAAGGAACTAGTGCTGGGAGTAGGCCCATCTATATGATAGGTATATATAAATGTACCACATATAATACTACAATAAATGTGGTAATGATGCTTACGTGTGTGTTCCCAGACGTATCTAGACTTGGTGAGTCCTATCCAGAAGCTGCCGGTCTGTCCCGCCAGTATCTGCTGTAGTAGGTCCATACTTCCTGAGGCCAGGTCCATACCACGGTCCCTGCAGAGTGGTGCAATATAAACCCTTTATGTCATTGTGCTTTAATTCATGCAGGATATACATAATGTCTGGATGAATTTATTATTTTTTGGATAGATAGTACAAATTTGGTTAGGACAAGTGAACTATTGTAGAAGATAAGACCATGATGAAAGGCAATTTATGCCATTTGTGCAGTATGAATTAACTTGAATTGCTCACTGAATTGGACATACCATATGGTTTAAGTAAGAAGGAGGTATAAAAGACAGCAGTCCTAAAGTGTTCTATGGCTGCTGCTGGAGGGTCTAACATTACTGGCCTACTTCCTTTTACTATAAGTTCAAAATGCTGGGTAAAATGCTCACAGGCAGTTGGTCCTAGCCTTGAACCAGTCCAGCACCTGTGTGTGTTCAGATGAGATGAAGTGGTTCTCCTGCAGTAATACATCAGCACTGGGGTCTGGAAGTGAAACATATAATTATGTCTCATTTCTTTGTCAGAATAAAGGTTGTAATATGTAGATGCTCTCATCCTATTGGGTTTTAATCAAAATCTTTGATAAATTACACCAATAAAACATTTACCCACAGATAAATTGTGACCTAACCTATGAAATATTCAAAGTCGACTGGATGGCTAATAATGTATGGCTTCATGGAAAGAGAGTCATGATGTTTTTGTCTGTGGCCTAGCAAGTTGAATCAAATTGTTTGAGCATGGAAAAGGGCTGGAAGTGCTTCTCTTTCTAACAAGAAGTGCTTCTCTTTCAGATAAGAACCTACTGACGTGCATTGACTTTTTAAGAACACTAAGACTGAGAACAGCTAGAGATTTTGCATCAATGATGAGAAGGTCATCTTTGTCATTGAGGGGGAGAAAGAACTCAATGCTTAGTTAACTCACCATTTGTCAAGCACAGGAATCGTCTTCTGTAGATACACAGTAGGCCGTGTACGGCATAGTCCCCCGGTATAAGGGAGCCACAGTGGTAGTCAAGGAAGGGGTCCTCTATGTTTACATCTGTAAGACACACAACATTGGCTGTCTAATCTGTAGTGTGTACATTATATCCAATTTCAAGATAAAACAGAATTTACTACATTCAAATATGTAATTCATGGTTTTATAGAATGCTAGTGTACTGGTGAGTTCCCAGCAAAGATCTATACTCAAGCATCCACACCATCTATAGGGTCGATGGACACCCGAGGGGCAGGCATACTCTGGTGAGACACTAGCTTAGACTGTATTAATGCAATATGTAGATAAAGTGTATTTAAGCATTAGCCTGCCATGAAAGGGTTACCCTTATCTGCAGATTTGTAAATCAGCCTACCTCCTTTGTAGAGGTCCCCGTTCATGAACCTCCATTTGTCGTAGAAGATGTTGCGGCCCCCGACCCAGAACCCGTTCTGTATCGGGTTTGTTCTTCCCATGATGGCTGACCTTAACAACAAGTATGTAAACGTGTTAGTCATCTGTGGGAAGAATGTAAATGACACAAACTTGACATACAGTGAGACCTTGATAATCATGCCACCCCCCGTCACCATAATGTTGGGGTGTTACAGTATGTATGATAACTTACTGGTCTGTGTGCTGGTAGGTAGAGTTTGGTCACCATAGAGTTAAGGTAGAACTGGGTGTGGTAGTGAGAAGTGACTGTATGATAACTTACTGGTCTGTGCGCTGGGTGAGGTAGAGTTGGGTCACCATAGAGTTGAGGTAGAACTGGGTGTGGTAGTGAGAAGTGACTGTATGATAACTTACTGGTCTGTGTGCTGGTAGGTAGAGTTTGGTCACCATAGAGTTAAGGTAGAACTGGGTGTGGTAGTGAGAAGTGACTGTATGATAACTTACTGGTCTGTGCGCTGGGTGAGGTAGAGTTGGGTCACCATAGAGTTGAGGTAGAACTGGGTGTGGTAGTGAGAAGTGACTGTATGATAACTTACTGGTCTGTGCGCTGGGTGAGGTAGAGTTGGGTCACCATAGAGTTGAGGTAGAACTGGGTGTGGTAGTGAGAAGTGACTGTATGCTAACTTACTGGTCTGTGCGCTGGGTGAGGTAGAGTTTGGTCACCATAGAGTTAAGGTAGAACTGGGTGTGGTAGTGAGAAGTGACTGTATGATAACTTACTGGTCTGTGCGCTAGGTGAGGTAGAGTTTGGTCACCATAGAGTTGAGGTAGAACTGGGTGTGGTAGTGAGAAGTGACTGTATGCTAACTTACTGGTCTGTGCGCTTGGTGAGGTAGAGTTGGGTCACCATAGAGTTGAGGTAGAACTGGGTGTGGTAGTGAGAAGTGACTGTATGCTAACTTACTGGTCTGTGCGCTGGGTGAGGTAGAGTTTGGTCACCATAGAGTTGGGGTAGAGCTGGGTGTGGTAGTGAGAAGTGACTGTATGATAACTTACTGGTCTGTGCACTGGGTGAGGTAGAGTTTGGTCACATTACTGTTGAGGTAGAACTGGGTGTGGTAGTGAGAAGTGACTGTATGCTAACTTACTGGTCTGTGCGCTTGGTGAGGTAGAGTTTGGTCACCATAGAGTTGGGGTAGAGCTGGGTGTGGTAGTGAGAAGTGACTGTATGATAACTTACTGGTCTGTGCGCTTGGTGAGGTAGAGTTTGGTCACCATAGAGTTGAGGTAGAACTGGGTGTGGTAGTGAGAAGTGACTGTATGCTAACTTACTGGTCTGTGCGCTTGGTGAGGTAGAGTTTGGTCACCATAGAGTTGAGGTAGAACTGGGTGTGGTAGTGAGAAGTGACTGTATGCTAACTTACTGGTCTGTGCGCTTGGTGAGGTAGAGTTTGGTCACCATAGAGTTGAGGTAGAACTGGGTGTGGTAGTGAGAAGTGACTGTATGATAACTTACTGGTCTGTGCGCTTGGTGAGGTAGAGTTTGGTCACCATAGAGTTGAGGTAAAACTGGGTGTGGTAGTCGGGGATGGTGGCTAGGAAGGTGTCGGCGTAGCGTCTACACGTCCTGTTAGCTTCCACCCACTCCATGGGTTCTTCTAAGTAGTAGAAACAACGTGCTCCCAGACAGCCAATGTCAAACATCTCATGCCCCTCATCAACTATAAATAAATTGACATTTCATCATTTCTAATTTTCTTCACCAGGAAATTAAAGATGAACCAGTAAGTGTATAGTAAATAGCCTTCAGGGGCATATAATTGTGCTGAATATATACCTTTAATGGCATTCACATAAATACAGCAAGATAATTAGTTATAGTTTGTTATTCCAACCGTGGATAAGCTATGTTGATACCGTTGAATGTTGTTTTTTATTGTGACAAAGTGATGATGATAAGAGTAAACAGCAGCATCGTGATGAGCATCACCATAACTGGCATCATATTCATCATCATAAGCAGTAGTAGCAGCACTTACAGCAGACCTACTCACCCCATTCACATATAAATGGCCGCTTCTCCTCACAGCGGGTGTCGTTGTATTTACTGTCTGCCAACATCTCAATGCAGCGTTCTGTAGAATGGCTCGGTTCTCCACAACCAAACAGCATGTGGTCCATCTCCTTTCCTGCAAAAAAAAAGTAATTAATATAGGGAGTTAGCAAGGATTAAGCTGGTATGTCAGCTGAATCGGAACATTATCAGATCAGTCAGTATTTTCAAAAACTTCAAGCAAAATAGGAGGTTGACTGTCTGTAGGCTAGATTATTGCAACCCAGTTCCAGACATACTTGCATATCATTGAGATAAACCCCGCTTTCATGTATTTTACAACCCATTACAGTATTTATATCAATTCAAATTGAGGTTTACAGCTAGCTTTAAGCCCTGGTTGGCTTAGGTTAACAGTTTGCTTAGGGTCATATACTGTTATCTGACCGGATGTCCTTAGATGTGGAGAGTGTTACCCAGGAGTGTCACCTTACCTGTGTATGGAGAGTGTGACCCAGGAGTGGTAACTTACCTGTGTATGGAGAGTGTGACCCAGTATGGTTACTTAGCTGTGTATGGAGAGTGTGACCCAGGAGTGGTAACTTACCTGTGTATGGAGAGTGTGACCCAGTACGGTAACTAACATGTGTATGGAGAGTGTGACCCAGTAGTGGTAACCTACCTGTGTATGGAGAGTGTGACCCAGTACGGTAACTTACCTGTGTATGGAGAGTGTGACCCAGGAGTGGTAACTTACCTGTGTATGGAGAGTGTAACTTACCGGTATGGTGCCAGATGTATTTGGACGTGGAGAGCCCGACCCAGTAGCGAGGGTCGTCTTCCCGTTCCACCTCTGCCTGAAGAAGCTGATTGATGACCTCCAAGTTGTCGTCCTTCACCACTGCAAGGTCCATGCCTCGGTTTCTGATATTTAAGATGAAAGTCAGGGGAAATTTTTCAATTTTCAATTTATTTCATTTTATTGGTTTTATAATGCTAAGACCTACTAGATCTATGACTCTTGTGGATCAAGTTCCATTAGATTACATCCTTTGTAAAATGGTTCTGTGGCGGAGAAAAGGTGCAATTGCTATTCCATTTAGGTATCACATACAAGTATGCATAATATATTAAACTTTAAAGCATTGCAATAATTAGTTTTTGCTTTTCATTTCCCTGATGTTGATGTTACTTACAGACAGTCTATTTTGGCGGAGTACCATATCCAGTGCCGGTACGGAGACACAAAGTGTGGGTCGTGGACTGATGTCAACTCTGTACGATGAGAGTAACACAACATTAAATAAGCAGTTAACAAGAATGATACAAATAAAGACAGGAAGAAAAATATACACTATAAAAATACTTAATTCATACCCTAAATACAGATCTATGATAAATAGTGGCCATACTATAAAAGGAGGAAAATCCTGGCATTTTCTGTTTGGTAATCAAAGTAATATAATTCAGCATTATTTGTGAATATCAGTAAAAGCTGAAAACATGTTAGGCACCATGTGTTTAAAATGACTGTCAATTCACCCATATTATCAAATGCAATATTCTTCATATGTACCTGATTCAGAGCAGATGTACTTGAGTTTGGTTGTACAAGGTGTTGTTTGTATTACAGTAGGGTTTGTAGCATTCACATA
Organism: Harmothoe impar; assembly: GCA_947462335.1. NCBI lineage: Eukaryota > Metazoa > Annelida > Polychaeta > Phyllodocida > Polynoidae > Harmothoe > Harmothoe impar. The sequence goes on along the minus strand of OX381717.1, from coordinate 67,947,736 downwards.
ACCACACAGTTCTGCGTTGGGCTCCGTACGATTCTCAATGACCTCTGGTTAAGGAGGAGAAATTTCATAAATCATTTTTATTGGAAAATCTCAAATGCCTTATAAGAAATTTAGGAAAAGTGATTACTGAACAATAACCAGAATCAGTCTATGTGCTTTATTATTTGTATATTAGTCTAGTGAGGTATCATTACCATTAATTTTGTTAGTTCCACATAGTTTTAAGCGCCTTTTAGAATAGCTCTAAGTTAATGCAGGAGTCAAACACAATAATAAAGGATCTGATCATGAACTAGAACTACAATAGCTATGAACACAACCTTAATCATAAACTCAGCTATAATCATGTAGACTCACTGTGTAGGTAGGGTCTGCCGGTGTTCCACCTCCAGTTGTGCTGCGGCTCCTTCACCCCTCCTATCCACACCCCGTTGTGTTGGGGCCGGGCTGCCTCACTCAGGAAGATGCGTGTCTGGTAGTCAGGGACTGTAGCTAGGTAGGCACCCTTGTGTGCCCTTATAAGTGCAATAATGGAAATACTTATCATCCCCAAACAGAGGTACCATGAGCAGATATCATTAAACAAGTTACAAGGGAAACAACAGTGAGTCTCTTATATTCCAACGATCCAGTATAATTAGATTCTACCTAGTTAAGCCTGTCATACTGTTACCATGGTTACTATGTTTTGCAGTTACCATGGTATATCATCACTATCACTGCACGAGAATATCTATTTAAGTATACCTTAAATGTCATTTTTATTACTTAAATGTCATATTTAAGAACATTTAAGGCGAAACTTAAATGTCAATTTTTGACATTTAAGGGGCATTTTGGTGTACTTAAAGCAACACTTTAAGGCGACATTTAAGTAGGATTTAAGTGGATTTAAGTTGATTAAATGGCCTGGCAAGGTGGTCATTAAAGGTCATTAAAGATAATACCAAGGTCCAGTGCTGGACTTCCGTAAACGAAATTTAAGCACATTTAAGGACCCATATATATATATATATTTATTTTTTTTGATTCATAATGCTACGATTGTTCTAGTTCTATTTGTGCATACATTATTAAATCAGCTTGTTTATTCTTTAAATGGGGATAGGCAGTGCTTTTATTGTGGAGGGGGGGGTCAATGGCAGGTTTTTATTCATCAATTTCATCTTTTTGTTTTCATGGAGGGGGGGCCGCCCCTGGATGCCGGTGGCCGCCCCTGAAGGCCGGGGTCCGCCCCTGAAGGCCGGGGGCCGCCCCTGAAGGCCGGGGTCCGCCCCTGAAGGCCGGTGGCCGCCCCTGAAGGCCGGGGTCCGCCCCTGAAGGCCGGGGGCCGCCCCTGAAGGCCGGGGGCCGCCCCTGAAGGCCGGGGGCCGCCCCTGAAGGCCGGGGGCCGCCCCTGAAGGCCGGGGGCCGCCCCTGAAGGCCGGGGTCCGCCCCTGAAGGCCGGGGGCCGCCCCTGAAGGCCGGGGGCCGCCCCTGAAGGCCGGGGGCCGCCCCTGAAGGCCGGGGGCCGCCCCTGAAGGCCGGGGGCCGCCCCTGAAAGCCGGGGGAGCCACCTGAAGGCCGGGGGAGCCACCTAGGAGGCAGGGTCGGTCTCTAGAAGGCAGGGCTGGTCTCTGGAAGGCAGGGATTGTCTCTGGAAGGCAGGGCTGGTCTCTGGAAGGTAGGACCGATCTCTGGAAGGAATGGCCCATCTTGGGAAGGCAGGGCCGGTTCCTGCTGTAAATATGTCCTGTGGGAAATAGAAAAAATATGTCTTGTTTATCATACACACACTGAGAGGGAGAATCAATTAAAATGTATACTATTAGAATGTACCTAAAAAAAACATCCATGCATTACCATTACATAATCATTATATATATATATATATATATAATATACATACATATATATATGCTAGTTTAACTTAGTAAATGGTAGTGTACCTCCCTCCTTGTCCATGTCCAACTGTAGACTGATTCAAACTGCCCACTCAGTCCTGCTGCGTTCCTATTGGCTGTATTAATACTGTAGGTACATGTATGTGGCCACAGCGTGCACATGTTGACTATGTAGGTCAGTGGTCGTCATGGGAACAACTGGGAGTAGGGGTATTGTCTTAGGGGCCTATTGTTTCATGGGTCGCACCTTCACCCCTATCACAATGGGCGTCAGAGTGGCGTGTTCACAGCTACCTCCAGACAGGCCTGTCACCATGATGTGTTGGTGGGAAGGGGGGGGGGCTGATAACCAACTAAGATAATTAGTTTTAATCCTATAAATGTGTTTTCAAAGGTAGTATTATCTTGTTCTATAAATTGTCATGATTATAGACATATTTTCCTTTTCTTCCTGTGATAATCATACATAATTATATTAGAATGAACAAAATTAAGGCCTCAAATTAATGTATAATAACGGGATAAGGATCGCCTAACTGCCCTGACTAGTACCACGTGTAGTACCCCTCTAGATACCCTCAAAGTATTGTATAATAACGGGATAAGGATCCCCTAACTGCCCTGACTAGTACCACGTGTAGTACCCCTCTAGATACCCTCAAAGTAATGTATAATAACGGGATAAGGATCCCCTAACTGCCCTGACTAGTACCACGTGTAGTACCCCTCTAGATACCCTCAAAGTATTGTACAATAACGGGATAAGGATCCCCTAACTGCCCTGACTAGTACCACGTGTAGTACCCCTCTAGATACCCTCAAAGTATTGTATAATAACGGGATAAGGATCCCCTAACTGCCCTGACTAGTACCACGTGTAGTACCCCTCTAGATACCCTCAAAGTAATGTATAATAACGGAATAAGGATCCCCTAACTGCCCTGACTAGTACCACGTGTAGTACCCCTCTAGATACCCTCAAAGTAATGTATAATAACGGAATAAGGATCCCCTAACTGCCCTGACTAGTACCACGTGTAGTACCCCTCTTGATACCCTCAAAGTATCGAATGTACAATAACTCCCAGATTAGTACTACGCCTCCTGTTATGCAGCACTAGCTCCTTCCCCTGGAAAATATAAATAAGCCCTAAAATAATATATAATAACCACATCAGGGTCCCATAACTCCCTTGATTAGTGTCACGGCTCTACACCTTCAGAAGCCTTAAAATACTGTATAATAACGGGTCCCCTAATACAGTGTATGTCAAATGTGATTTCCAGGAAATTGAAGTTTACCTTAAATTTCCTGGAAATGCCATTTGAGATTTCTGATGAATTAAGAAGCCTTAAATTCACCGGAAATGTCAAACGACATTTCCAGTAAATTTAAATTAACCTTAAATTTACCGGAAATGTCAAATGACATTTCCGGTACATTTAAGTTAACCTTAAATTTACCGGAAATGTCGTTTGACATTTCCGATGAATTTAAGATTTCTTATACTTCATGGCAAGCTCAAAACGACCTTTCCAGGACATTTCCCCGTTATTTTGGTACACTTAAATATACTTAAATAGAGATTTTGATGCAGTGTATATCCTAAAGGCAGGATCATCTCTAATGTTATATACTTATACAAATATGAATTCTGCCTAGCCTAAATGATATGGTTGCTATGGTTACCTGCATGCCTTGTCTGCCTCGTCCCATGTCTTTTCCTCCTGTACGTAGAAGTAACATCTCTGTGTGTTTCCCTCTGGTGCTGCACAACCAATGAAGGGGAGGTCAGGGCGAGGGTCACCAATCACTAGGACAGAAACATGTACATGTATATACAGCCGATGAGTGGGAGGTCAGGGCGAGGGTCACCGATCACTAGGACAGAAACATGTATATGTATATACAGCTAATGAACGGGAGGTCAGGGCGAGGGTCACCGATTACTAGGACAGAAACATGTATATGTATATACAGCCGATGAACGGGAGGTCAGGGCGAGGGTCACCGATTACTAGGACAGAAACATGTATATGTATATACAGCCGATGAACGGGAGGTCAGGGCGGGGGTCACCAATCACTAGGACAGAAACATGTATATGTATATACAGCCGATGAACGGGAGGTCAGGGCGGGGGTCACCAATCACTAGGACAGAAACATGTATATGTATATACAGCCAATGAACGGGAGGTCAGGGCGAGGGTCACCGATTACTAGGACAGAAACATGTATATGTATATACAGCCGATGAACGGGAGGTCAGGGCGAGGGTCACCGATCACTAGGACAGAAACATGTGTATGTATATGGCTGTGTCTCACGACCTTGAGCCAATGTTTTTGTCTCTGACTGGGTGCCGTCTTTGACCGGGTGCCATCTCTGACCGGGTGCCGTCTCTAACCTGGTGTCAGACAAACGTGTTTTTTTTTATGTTAACCTATACTCATACATATAAGGATATGTAAAAGCGTTATGGCAGCTCTTATGTAATTATCATTAGCCTCCTGCTGTTGGTAGAACATAACTAAACTACCAAAGTGACATCCGGTCAGAGACGGCACCCGGTCAGACAGCACCTGGTCAGAGACCGCACCCGGTCAGAGACAAAAACATTGGCTCAAGGTCGTGAGACACAGCCATATACAGCCGACGAACGGGAGGTCAGGGCGAGGGTCACCAATCACTAGGACAGAAACATGTATATATATATATACAGTCAATGAACGGGAGGTCAGGGCGAGGCTCACCAATCACTAGGACAGAAACATGTATATATATATATACAGCCAATGAACGGGAGGTCAGGGCGGGGGTCACCAATCACTAGGACAGAAACATGTATATATATATATACAGTCAATGAACGGGAGGTCAGGGCGAGGCTCACCAATCACTAGGACAGAAACATGTATATATATATATACAGCCAATGAACGGGAGGTCAGGGCGGGGGTCACCAATCACTAGGACAGAAACATGTATATATATATATACAGCCAATGAAGGGGAGGTCAGGGCGGGGGTCACCAATCACTAGGACAGAAACATGTATATGTATATACAGCCGATGAACGGGAGGTCAGGGCAGGGGTCACCAATCACTAGGACAGAAACATGTATATGAGTCAGAATTCCTGAAAATGCACTAATCTGGTACCAAATCTGAATCAATTTTTTTTTTCACCAAACTCAATTGATCTTTATACAAGTTTATTTTATTGAAAGACTAGTATCTTAGGTCCCAGAATCCACTCGAGGGAAAGCTTAACTCCCAGGGGGTCAGTTTTTATTCACTCTCAAACACAACCTGGAGTTAACGTTACGGACATTACGCTGAAATGATTAAACATTGGATAAAATGTCTAAAAAACACCACAGTAAGTTCTATTTTGGTTTACAAGTAGCTACACTATGTATAATCAGGCATACCAAGTTTGAAAACCATAAGCCAAATACTTTTCATATTGTCACTTGGGGGGCTTTCCAAAAATCTTGAAAATGTTGAAATATTTACAAAATATCACCAACTTTACTCTAGCTTGATCAAAAACTGTTTTAATAATCATTGAAGCCACTGTGTATCATCTTCAGTGTATCTACTTCCAAAATATGTATAGTTTTGCATACAAGGAGACCCTTTTTGCCATTCTAATTGCAAAAAACAGGCATATTTTATGCAGTTAATGTTACGGACATTACAGTATTGGTAGCACTAAGCACCCATAAAAAATGAAGTATGTTCTATAGGGTAGATAACTATTTGGGATGATAGAAGTACCATAGGGGCATGTTGTGTTAAAATATAGAGATGATTGACTGAGTAGAAGTAGTTTTTTCAAAAGAAATTTAAAATATGGTTAACGTTACAGACATTACATACAACAAATTCTACCCTGACAAATTAAAAATATTGCATTTTTTCTTTCTTCTTGATTAGGCTTTTAGATTAGATAACCCTCCAACATGCTATCCAGAAAAAATATGGATATCATCAGTATTTACTTCTCCTTGAGGATTTTCAATTTTCATGTAATGTCTGTAACGTTAACTCTGTAATGTCCGTAACGTTAACTATTTTTAGCTCTAGTAATCAAAAAGAGCTTACCAGCTCAAGTTTAACACACTAAAGTAATGAAATGTAAGTGTAGGTATTATATAAACAACAGAAGACATACCCCTCTCAGGGTATTAGGGCTTGACAGTGAGGTTTTGGTGGAAATTTTGTCATTTTCTGACTCAATAAGTCATTTGGAGGGCTGAAAGGTTAAGTTATACCCGTAGGAATGCATCTAAATGCCACACAGTGCTGTAGCAATGTCCATTCTATCTTATTATGTTGTTATTTAGCATAATGCATGTCTTGAAATGCAGCAGGGGGGCTTACGGTCAGTCAGAGTTAACGTTACGGACATTACAGTTTTGCATTGAAAACCCCTTTCCTAATACCCGGAAGAGAATTTAGGCTGCAATTCCTTCCAGAATGAATGAATGTATACTAGCCATGGATAAGAATTACTTTGAATTGATAGGTTCGGGGTATTTAAAGATTTATAGAGGATTTATGTGTTGTAATGTCCGTAACGTTAACTGCATTACAAATTTACTCTTTTGTACCTGTAGGCTAAAATAAAACCGGAAGGCTCCTAATTCTTTTTCGTGGCTTGAGAACCCATTGATCCCCATATATGACATATAGAATAAATATTGAGTGGCCATTGGAAGTAACCAGGCTGAGGCATCAATAGTTATCGTTACGGACATTACACGACTGGCATTTATTAAAAAGAGTGCTGGGATGAAAAATTGAGAACAGAAATTCCAGTTAAGACTTATGAATCTGATAGCTAACACATATACCTTGTAAACCATGTTGATTTTGGAGACTTTTACTGGGTTTCCTGGCCATGGGACACAAAGGAAGAGAGAAAAAAAAGCCTGGAACCCTGTTTTTTGGGAATATTTTTACTTTGGAGGGCCATAAATCCTGAAATAATGGTCCGAGACAAAAAAAAAGGAAAAATTCTGAAAGCCTAGAATGTTCCCTCTTACCTAATACCAACAAGACCTAGTATGGTGCAGAGCTCTTTATTCTATAACTCATGGAAGGTGAAAAATACTGAAAAACACGACTTGGTACATAAATGTGGGGTCTGACTCATATATATATACAGCCAATGAATGGGAGGTCAGGGCGAGGGTCACCGATCACTAGGAGGGAAGGTTGTATATGTACATGGATAATCTTTGATGATGGTAAGGTCAGGACGGGAACTGAGATTTACTTTCACACATCGACACAGATTGCATCATTATGCTAAACATTAATGAGTTCAGCTGCAGGTATGACAAATTATATTAAAATTACAATATATGTATGAAGTCAACTTAAATGATTAACGTAAATTACCTAATAATGGTAAACCCAGGAGCAGCACAGTAGGTAGGCAATGGAAACTGAACAGCAGATGAGCCATCGTGCAGAGAAGATCGATGAAACTGTAATATAACAAAAGGGTAATCAGTGCCTGGTTTATGGTATGGTGAGGGTATCAGGAGGGTGGCATAGAGGGTGTTAGGGGGTATAGAGGTGTTTTAGTGACATTACAGTGGTATGTAGGGGAGGCTTACCAAGCTAGTACACAGCTAGTATACCGATGGTTGTGACAGTGGCGGATCCAGGATTCTCGGGGGGGGGGGGAAGCTGAGGGAATCTGGGAGAGGACACTGGGAGGATGGCAGGACATGGCAAGATTTGAAGGGGGGGGGGGGGCATTCACTACTCTTCCATATGCATCTGCCTTCATTTCACATGGCTGAATTTGACTGCCCCTCCCCATCCCCTGGGCCCTCAGATTTATACTACACTGAAAAAAGCTTCTATGAGTTATATGATAGCATTCCCTTCTTCCTCCTTCTTTCCCTCTTTTCTTCTCTCTTCTTCCTTTCTTTTATTTGGGGGGGGGGGGGTCTGGCCCGTGAGCCCCCCCCCCTGGATCCCCCATTGATCATTGTGTACCTGTACCCTGGTATTTCCTCACCCCTCTGGTACAGTGATGGTATACCCTTGGTTATGTATCCATATGTGTTATACAGCTGGGGTATTTACATTACTTGTAGAGGGCACCGCTAAACGATACTTTAATGTTCATGGCGTGATCCAAGTCATGGTCCGGTGCCAAACTCCAGGTGTAAATCCCAAAGGTATATATTATACAGTTGGGAAAACCAAACGGTCATAATACTAAAATGAAATAACCCTTTATGGAGGACTTAATGCATCATGCCTTGGTCGTCATGATGCATGAATTTAGTCCTCTTAAGTCACTTGGCTTTGCTGCATTCAAGCATCATGCTGGCCCGACATGAATGGTACTACCTTCATACATTCAACATAATTAGTGTCATGTCCCCTCTTTTATTCAGCCTTACGTGAAACCGTCCATTCTTTATAATTATGGGACGGTCAGACAATCTAACAGACACTATACTAATTGAATAGCACCAGGCGGTAATCACGCCAGACACAGTAAATTACCGTAAAACCCCGCCTTTAAGACGGATTTTATTTGGGATATATTTTTCCTACAAGACGGATTTTTTTCCAAGATTGGGGGGTCGTCTTAAAGGTGGGGTTTTTATACATTGGATTATAGTGAAAACAATTTTAAAAGGTTTTTTGTACAAGACGGATTTTTTTCCTAAAGTGGGGGGTCGTCTTAAAGGTGGGGTCCTCTTAAAGGTGGGGTTTTACGGTAGATGTAAATTAGATGTGCTCAGCACCAGCTAAGAATCTAAACTGAAGACAAGTAAACAGGTGACTTCATGGCTGTATGTTGGTACCAGGAAGTGTAAGTGTACATGTTGTTATGTTGGTGTGTTAACCCTTTAAGCACTGCACACTGCCTCAATGCAGTATGCCCCTGTACTGTCCCGATACTTGAATGCAGCCCTAGTCACTAACTCATGCCCATACTCAGACACTATTGCACTTCTGAAGGATTGGCAACTTACACTTGGGCAGCCCTTTGAGATAAACTTGTCAGGGCTATATCCCTGCATCATGACGACCCTTTAAGGTTGACAAGTCACCGAAAGATGACATTCGTTATCATGATGCACCGATGTAACCCAGGCACACTGACCCTTCTTTGGCAACATGTCAACCCCATAGGGTCAGCATGAAGATTGAATGCAGCACCAGCGAGTTACTCGCCTGGGCCGCACTCATCTATCTTGGCGACCAAGGGCAAGGGACATTAAGGCATCATGCCATCCTTAGACAGTTAAAGTAAGATTTACTGCAGGACCTACCTGTTGGTGACCACTCAGAGAGGCAGCAGGACGCAGAATGAGGCTGGGTCCCTGCCTGTCTGTACCACCACTACCTGAGGCCAAACAACAAACGTTTGTTTCAGGTTACATGGCAAGTAGGGTTGGTAGGTTGGATTTTTTCATTTTTTATGTCTTTTTTTAAGCTGGTCGGCCTTTTCGATCCTAAAATTGACCCAAAAAGGGTAAAAACATGAATATTTCTTCTGAAATGCAGGGTCAACCCTGTTTTGATAGGGTCGGTTGGGTGATTTGAAACAAACCTCTTTGTTTTGGCCTAACCGGGAGTTTCCCTGGTGGTGGCGTTCTAACCGGGGGAGTTCCCAGCCTGTGTCACCAGGTGCTACATCTGGGACACCCTGGTCACACATCCCACCATTACATGTCATCATCAGAGCCAGCACACCATAACCTGTGTACTCTGTATGTATCTGTATGTTGTGGTCCGGCTGTTGTGTTAGATCGTTTATACCACAGTTGGCTGAGAGAACAAAATAAATAGCCTTTACTTATACCACAGCGGGCACCGGAGCAAAGTATTTCACACCTCTTATATACTGCCTAGTGGTATAGAGTAGTTATAGGCCTAGTACTAATCTGTAGGGGTATTCAGGCCTATCAGGCCTATGAGGCTCCTTCACTGTATTTCGCGTACAGATTGGTACATGTCCTATAACTACTACATACATGGCTGTATGTTGATGTGGTCCACTGAGCACACTCTCCTAAGTGCTGCCATGATGTACTACAAGGGGGCGGCACTGCAGGAGTCACTGACACAACCCTACAGGACGACCAACTGTAGTATTATGTCTACAGCTTGGGGTCGTCTCAACCCCCTAATTGAGGAAATCTCAACGAGAGTCATGTATCGATATCATATAAAAAGTGCCTGGACTCACACCCGCACCAACCAGGCCCCTCCCAACCAGGCCCCTCCCAACCAGGCCCCTCCCAACCAGTGCCAATAGAAAGGTGCTTTGGCCCTTTCAATCAGGCCCCTGTAAAACAGGCCACACTGTGTCAGGTCCCTCTGAAAAAGGGCCTCAGTTCCAAGGCCCCTTTAAAAGGGTCCTGTTCAATAGGGCTATGCCATCTTATCAGATTGTGATGCTCAGATATCCAGTTTCCTACACTTATTTGATTCCCCAGATGTATATTGATAAAAGGAAGTTATTATTGGGAAATCCCAAAGTCAGAATGAACATGTAAACCTAAAGATATGGTCACCACAAGCTGAGGCCTAACACCAGCCCACTGCCAAGACTCCTGCCACAACTAGGTAAGGGTCCCTGTAGTACCTAGTCCTGCCCAGACTCCTGCCACAACTAGGTAAGGGTCCCTGTAGTACCTAGTCCTACCCAGACTCCTGCCACAACTAGGTGAGGGTCCTGGTGGTACCTAGTCCTACCCAGACTCCTGCCACAACTAGGTAAGGGTCCTGGTGGTACCTAGTCCTACCCAGACTCCTGCCACTACTAGGTAAGGGTCCTGGTGGTACCTAGTCCTGTACAGACTCCTGCCACTACTAGGTAAGGGTCCTGGTGGTACCTAGTCCTGTACAGACTCCTGCCACAACTAGGTAAGGGTCCTGGTGGTACCTAGTCCTGTACAGACTACTGCCACAACTAGGTAAGGGTCCTGGTGGTACCTAGTCCTACCCAGACTCCTACCACAACTAGGTAAGGGTCATGATATTCTCTAGACACATCTATGGATACTAAATTGTTACTGGTTAACAGACAAGAGGAAAGAGTTAATTAATGAATTCTTTCATAAGTGCACCCACAATGGATGAATTGATGCTTCACCATTGTTATGCACTGCTCTACTGACTTCATCAGGTTGATTTACTTCTGAATAATTCCTTCATTTAACAATCATAATGATATCTGTATAATAATACCTCCTCTGTGTTACTCCCTACAACTGGGGGTGCGGTCGGGTGTGAGGGAAGACGGCCGGGCGTCACGGTCCAGTAACCATAGCAACATGAGAGGAGGCTACATCAGGTACCAAGTGTTGTAATACATTCACAACAAGTTATGTACCATTGAGGCCCTAACGGTGGAATGTTGCCTTAATGTAACAGGCCCTTGGTCAACATGATGCATGATGCAGCCCTGGCGAGTAACTTGCTTGTGCTGCATTCAAGTATCATGCTGACCCTATAGGGTTGAGACACTCCTGAAGGGCCGTCATGATGCACCACATGATAAAGCCATCCTTAAAGGGTTAAGGCGTGTTAATGGTTCCGGTTGAGACTAGAGGGGACTATGGGGGAGGGGGAGACCAGGTTGAGTATTATTGATATACATAGCAACCAGCCATCTCCATTTTCCAAACTTACACTCAACACTGCTTGGGTACCATGGCATTCTAATCAACTTATTTTATGGCTCCATTTAAGGATACCTATATTCCTTCAGTACTAGTTATAATATGCTCCCAGGCCCATGCATAATTAGTTTCAAGGGGATATTATGAGGAGGGTGAGATTTGGACAAATCTGACCGATGAGTGTGCAGATGTGTCCCTTCTTTGCCTTCTTCATTGCTGGAAGTAACTCTTAGTTACCAGTACGGTAAGGTATAAAAATGCTTTCCGGGTGTAAATGACAAGAATACCCAGGAGGAAGGTTGACCGTCGCTAACCCTTTAAGGGCCGCATACTGCTTAAAGCAAGCCCTTGGTCGTCATGATGCAGGGATGCAGCCCGGGCGAATAACTCACTGGTGCTGCATTCATGCATCATGCCAACCCTTGGGGAGTACATTAATTCTGTAGTGTTGTCCTGATGCATGAATGCAGCACTTGCGAGTAACTCTCTAAGGCTGTATGCATACATTATACCCACAAAACCATACTGCATTGCGGCCCTTAAAGGGCTAGGGTAGTTTGCGGTTTAACTCTCCAGGGCTGCATTTATGCATTACACCCACAAAGGCATACTGCATTACGCACCAATATACCCCTTAAAGGGCTACGGTAGTTTGCGGTTTAATGTGTGACTGTGTCTGCTCCCCATAGAAGTGTGCACGACGTTAGCCTAGTAACCCCCTAATGCTGCTAGTAGTCATGTCACCCCCTACCTCCTACCCCCACCTACGGCGTCGTGTCACCCCCACCCCCCACCCCACCTAGCTGCTACCTGCTGCCTCCAGTCACCCCCTCACCACACACCTACAGTACACACACCTACACACACCTACACACACCTACACACACCTACACACACCTACACACACCTACACACACCTACACACACCTACACATACCTACACACCTACAGCCCTGCTCCTCCTGCTGATCTCCTCCACACCTGACACACACCCTCACTACCCCTCAGCTCCCACCTGTACACACCTAAACCATACCTACCTGTACCTGTACACACCTGTACACACCTGTACACACCTGTACCATACCTACCTGTCCCTGTACACACCTGTACACACCTATACCATACCTACCTGTCCCTGTACACACCTGTACCCACCTGTCCCTGTCCCATCACACACAGTAGCCATGGCCCTACAACATCTACACACCTGGATTTTACCTTTCCTGCTGCTACATACTCTACATCAAGGTACGTGTGTGGTTATCTAGTCCTTCTGGTTGAGGCATGTTAGGGGTGACTTCAGTCTGTGCTGTATTGCCGTGAGTGCCATGGGGGACGCGTCAGGAGTTCCGGTAGTGTGACTGGTACTGTGGAGTTTAATGATATATAGTCTCATATATACCCCTTATAATACATGAAAGGAGTAGTCTCTTTTTGAAATAAATTTGGAGGGGGGGGTGGGGTTGGTGGATTTATATAAGTGAGAAGCATGTGTGTCTGGTTGAATTTTTTATAAGGGGTAACCTGTAACTTTATAAGGGGTAACTTGTAGCTTTATAAGGGGTAACTTGTAACTTTGTTAGGGGTAACTTGTAACTTTATAAGGGGTAACTTGTAACTTTAAAGGTGGTAACTTGTAACTTTATAAGGGTAACTTGTAACTTTATAAGGGGTAACTTGTAACTTTATAAGGGGTAACTTGTAACTTTATAAGGGTAACTTGTAACTTTATAGGTGGTAACTTGTAACTTTTTAAGGGGTAACTTGTAACTTTGTAATGGTAACTTGTAACTTTATAGGTGGTAACTTGTAACTTTATAGGTGGTAACTTGTAACTTTATAAGGGTAACTTGTAACTTTATAAGGGTAACTTGTAACTTTATAAGGGGTAACTTGTAACTTTGTAATGGTAACTTGTAACTTTATAGGTGGTAACTTGTAACTTTATAGGTGGTAACTTGTAACTTAATAAGGGGTAACTTGTAACTTAATAAGGGTAACTTGTAACTTTATAGGTGGTAACTTGTAACTTTTTAAGGGGTAACTTGTAACTTTGTAATGGTAACTTGTAACTTTATAGGTGGTAACTTGTAACTTTATAGGTGGTAACTTGTAACTTTTTAAGGGGTAACTTGTAACTTAATAAGGGTAACTTGTAACTTTATAGGTGGTAACTTGTAACTTCATAAGGGGTAACTTGTGTAATAAACGATACTTTGTCTCTTTATGATATTGGTAGAGTATCAATTAAAGAACAAAGTCGACACAGTTCGGATCAAGTGTTACAGGTTGCAAATCAGGTTTATTCAGAGAACCTAGACAAGCAGTATCTATGTGTGCGAACTCCCTATAGAGTTCGGAACGGGTCAGTAGGCTAATCAGCCGTATTGATCACAGGGTCTCCTTGCCAGCGTGGCTCAGAGTAACCGACGAGTACCGCCAGATGCTGGGTATATATAGGCAGCCAGCCTGCGCGCGCATACGCAGACCGGAAGCCTATAGCGACCTCTGTCCATACCCCAAGCCCGGGGTAGGTGCTGCCACCTACCGTCGGACTGAAGGGTTCGGACTGAGCTCGCAACACAACATCCAACAGCACTCGTCATATAACATACCCGTATAACCCTAGCCCCTACACTACCCCCTACCAGATAATAACCGGGAGGTAAAAAATTAATTAAGGTTAAAGTCCGAAAACACTTCGGACTGGCATTATCTTATAAATACCACCTTAGGGGTTTATTAAAGTTATACCTTACAAACAATATGACGTATACTGTTGAACACAAAAAGGTATTAATTACACACATTTCTACACATATAGACCGTAATGACAATTACGTCCCATTCCCTAGGATAGATGGAGTTAATCTATACATATAGTATACAAACACTTGAAAAAGTACAATATCACAGTAAAAAATTTCGTCCCTTCAGGACCCCGAGCT